>OY744547.1:60782326-60804826 GCA_963556195.1 Sepiola atlantica
TATATATACATATATATATATATATATATATATATATATATATATATATATACATATATATACATACATATATATATATATATATATATATATATATATATATATATATATATATATATATGTATGTATGTATTCGCATAAACTATCATTCAGAGCAATGTCTCACAATATTTCCCTAAGTTAACTCCTATTTAAAATCCAGCATCAAGTCAAACATCCATTTCCTACAAACCATCCGAAGTCTCTTGTTGGAAGCCGACTATGTTTTTGAGGCATGGATTTACACACGACTCCATTGTTCTCTGGGTAATTTTAAACATTCACCCGGGCTAAAAAAATATGGGATTATCTGCAATTTAAATTACAATCGCTTAAAATACAATAAAATACATAAAAATTAATATTCTTATATTAATAAAATAACGCACTTAATATATAGATACACATTTCACCTTCTCCCGTTATAAAATAATATTACAATGAACTCGCCCAAATAAATTCTATAAAGAAAAAAAAATCGTAAAAAAATTTTTTTATATAAATAATCTTAAAAAAAAATAATGATACTAACATAACTGAATAAACAAATAAATAAACGTCTGTATGTGACTCGATGTGGCGAGTGTAAAATGCAATAAATTTGCGCAATTTGGGGCATTTTTGACCCCCTTTATTCCCTGCGGGAGCGAACCAGAATTTTTCTGAGGTCAAGGATGCTCATTTTATATCCAGAACAATTTCCTCTACATTTTGGCCAAGTTTCAGAAAAATTGAATGTATGGATCAAACGTTATGGGAGAAAAGGGGCATTTTTTGCCATTTTGGAGGCTTTTGACCCCATGGGGGCGCGAACCAGATCTTTTCCAAGGTCAGCGATACTTATTTTCTATTAGGAATAATTGCCTCCACATTTTGGCCAAGTTTCAGAGAAATTGAATGGATGGATGAAAAGTTATGGGGCAAAAAAGTTTGTTTTTTTTGCCATTTCGGGGACTTTTGACCCGCTGGGGAGGCTAAACAGATTTTTTTTTAAATCAGAAAATGGCACTTTTAAACCTGACCAAAGTTACAACTTCATGCAAAATTTCAGAGAAATTCAATGGATGGTTGGGGAGAAAAATCCGGACGGACGGACATGCCTCAAAACATAAGTCCCCCGATGTTATAAATCGAGGGACCAATAAATAAAATAAGTTAAGAAAACAAAAATATGTAATAATAGAAAAATAGAATAAAATAAAAAAAACTTCCTATATAGAGACACTATTATCTTCCAACAATTTAATGAATATATGGATACACATGTATATGTGTGTGTATGTATAGTTTTGTGTATGTGTGTTTATATGTATATTGTTGGAATCACACACTTATATAGGAGTGACTAGTCAATATAAAAAGTTTCAAGTGATTTTATCCCCTTTGTTGAAACTGAATGTTTGATTGAGAAATGGGAACCCCCCCCCCCCAAAAAAAGAAACAAATAAAAACTAACCAGTTAGATGTTGGATTCTGATTATAATTGACTAAACCCTAATTAAGACACTAGAAAAAAAATATCCGAAAGTAAAGAAATACATTTAAAAGTTTTAAATAAGTGTAGAAAACTCATTCTCAGCATATAAAAGAAATTATATATTGAAAATTAAAATTTAGCGTTATATGGTACACATTGTTATAAGGGAGATAATTCACAACGAGTTTATGAGAGTTGCTTCCCCTTTTTTTTAAATTTAATTAAATTTTAATTTGAAAAAAAAACGTTAATAAATTAAATTCTGAATGTTAATAATAACATTTTACTAAAATCATAACAGTATTAAATAATTTAAGAGTAAGTAGATAATGATAGCTCTTACAGATAAATAAAATAAGAATTACTTCGTCATTTAAAAAAAAATTATTTTGTTTGTTATATTTACTGCGGGCTACACGCAATCTGGCCAGGGTATAAATCAAAACATTTACCCGTTAATCATAAAAATAAATTTAATAAAAAATTATTAGAAAGAACTAATAAATAAATATTGTTAGAATAAAACAAAATAACAATAGTATATAATTTAAAACAATATATATATATATATATATATATATATATATATATATATATATATATATATATATATATATATATAAGTAAATTTCGTGTACAACAGAATTGTAGGATTAATTTTAGAGGAAGCATTATTATAATCAATGAAACAGACGAGTGGAAAAAAAAGGAAAATTGTTAAAATTACCTTAAGGCCTTATCGTCTGACCCTCTGAGAGGAAACGTCAGAATAGTAAATTAAAAACTAAAAGTCGAATGAGATATGAGGGGAAAAAAACTTATTTCAGTTGGAGGAAACGAAACTGAAATAAGTTTTTTTCTCCTCATATCTCATTCGACTTTTAGTTTTTAATTTACCATTCTGACGTTTCCTCTCAGAGGGTCAGACGATAAGGCCTTAAGGTAATTTTAACAATTTTCCTTTTTTTTTCCACTCGTCTGTTTCATTGATTATAATAATGCTTCCTCTAAAATATATATATATATATATATATATATATATATATATATATATATACATATATATATATATATATATACATATATATATATATATATATATATATATATATATATATTTAAATACTTAATTTTACTTAAACAAATATAACACTTCATCAGTTAAGTCAAATATGAAATATTGAGGAAAAAAGCATTTAGTTATATTTTTATTCCATTTGCTTCGGATATTGATATTTACTGCGTAATAAGCATATAACAATATTACCATTCCGCACGTGTTTAAGAGATTTGAAACACCCACCATTTGATAAAGAGGTCTTCCTCGAAATATATTATGGAACACGGTTAAACACATTACATCAGTGTTGAAGTATTGCCTAATCAAGTAAGATTTGCTATAATTTTTTTTAATCTATAAAATAAAATCACTTATTTTTGTCTTACTTCTCAACGCCGACATATTTCCATTTCTTGCATTGTGATATCCTTCTAATACTTCTCTCTATCTCTCTCTCTCTCTCTCTCTCTCTCTCTCTCTATATATATATATATATATATATATATATATATATATATATATATATATATATATCTATATATATATATATATATATATATATATATATATATATATCTATATATATATATATATATGTATATCTCGGCAGCATCTTCTCTTGCAGGCAAGTATTGTTGAATATAAGAGACAACTCATATCTAGACATCCTTTGGTAGATCATTTCAATAGTCCGAATCAGGATCTTAGTTTCGGAGGGGAATTGGCTGATGAATTTGCCATAGTTTGGATTTGTTTCCCAAGTACTTTCAGACACATCCGGGTCCATCTTTAGAGGAATGAGGTTAATCAGGTACAGATCATGTGTTAGTATTATAAAAGGTTTTGGCGGGAATTATGTACTAAGTACGAAACTATATTTAGAGCCATAGACATTTTAGAATATTATTACTGATATTAAAGTTAATTCTATTAATTAGGGTTTTCTTTTTGTTTTCATATATAGGGCTTCTAATATATGGAGTTTTTGTTTGTTAGTACTAAATTCTAAGATTTTGGTATTTTCTACTAAGAGTTTTCTGAATTCCGATCGGGGGGCAAGAATGGTCGTTAGTTAAGTGTTGGGCTATGGCGCTAGTATCAGACAAATACATCGTCAATCTTACATCAATCAATCTTATATATATATATATATATATATATATATATATATATATATATATATATATATATACAGTATAAGTATATATATATACAAGTATAAGTATATATATATACAAGTATAAGTATATATATATATACAAGTATAAGGAATCTTGAAACTAAGAAGAAAAAACTCAATATATTCTTCAGCTCAATACAACTTAGCGTAACTATGGATATAAACTACCGGAGGGTCAATTTTTTGGATATTACGCTTGATCTATGCAACAACACATATGAACCTTATCACAAGCCCAACCACACACTCTACTATATCGACGCTAAATCGAATCACCCACCGATGGTGAAAAGAGCCATTATTCCTGCAATATCGAGTAGGATATCTAAGCTGTCCAAGAATCAACAAATATTCGACAGCAGTAAGCAATTCTACAATGAAGCTTTAAACTGATCAGGATACAAGGAAAAAATTAATTACCTTGTGCCTCCTTCGGTTGGGAATGGGGGACTAAACGGGAGACCGATTGCCTCTCGATCAATGGTTTCATATAATAGGGCAATGGGCAAGGCTAGATATAGGAGACCTGGTGTATCCCGAGGTAATGTAAACCAGGTTGGGTGGGAACCGGTTGATGATAATATTCGTGAAGTTGGAAGTAACGAATTGAACTCACATGCTACCCAAACCGGGGGGGGGGAAGGTAGGAAGAAAAATAGGAGAAGGACCACTACATGGTTCAACCCCCCCTATAGCCAGCATATTAAGACTAATATCCCAAAGATTTTTTATAGCATAGTGGAAAAAAACTTTCCAATGGATAGCAGGTTGGGGGGAATCATTAACAAAAATACTGTAAAACTGTCTTATTCAACCTGTAGAAATATAGCCACATCCATCATAGGATATAATAATTCTAAGATAACTAAAACAAGGGAAGCCATGTTCTCTTCTGGTGTTGATCCCAGTAACACCAGTTCAGTGAGAACCTCCATTATAAATAACCATAGTAGAAGAACATCCAGCAACGGCCCAGCACACAACTGTAACTGCAGAGCTTCTAACATCTGTCCACTGGGGGGGAACTGTAGAGTTTCAAGCATTGTCTACAAATGCGATGTGATAACAGAGAGTAGTAGGAAATCATATATCGGTTCAACCGGGGGTGAGTTCAAAGATAGATTCAGAAACCACATGAGTTCCTTCAGGGGAGGCCAAAGGGAAGACATAGATAGGCCTAACACTTCTGTTGGCCGTTTTGTGAGAAACCTCATTGCTAGGCAAGACCCTTTCGAACTGAAATGGTCAATTTTAGGGAGGGCTAACAAATATAAACCGTACAAAAAGAAGAGATGCAACCTATGTGCATTGGAGTCGTACCACATCATGACATCTAGAGATAATTTACTGAACGCTAGGCAGGAAATACTACAATGCTGTCTGCATAGAAACCGTTACCTGTTATCAAGCCTAAAACCTGGATAGGAGGGGAATTGGGGGAAGTATAAACTTACAGCAGAGATAGGCAGGATGGACACTTCCTGAGGCAATCTGGGGCAATAATTAGTGTATAATATGGAGGATGAGAATTAGTAACACGTACTTATGCTAAGATATGTCTTGATTCAATTATTAGCGGATACTCGAGACTTAGGTTGGGGGTGATAAGGTAGGAATATTCTATCGGAATAAGGCCCAGTGATAGTCAACTATAGTAAATACTTATTCAGCGGAATAGAGGGGGGAAATTGTGTTACATATAAAAAGATAGTGGAATAATAAATAATAAATCACAATTTATTCTCAGAAATAGATATATTATACGAAATGCATTGGGGATTTCAAGTAATTTTAAGTGAAAAATAAGAAATAGCAACCTGGATGCTATCACTATTTAATTAAATTAGGTTAAATTAAATTAGTTTTTAATTAGATTAAAATAAATAAAACAATTTGGTGGCAGGAATGGGGAAAAGTAATTAAGGAAAAAATAATTTTAAAAACATGCATGCCGACACGGACTTAATTTCTAAAAATAGAAACAATTGGATTTTTATAAAAAGTATTTTGTACGGGATTTTAAATTAGTAATAATAAAGTCTCCTGTCATTTAACGAGTAAGAGTGATATTTTCCCGTAAAGTTGACAAAAAAATAAACCGGTCCATTAAAAAAAAGTTTGTTTTTTTTTTCAAAATAGAAAATAGATTTCTGATAACGATATTCCGTAGTAACATTTATTTATGGAATATAGAATAATATTCTCCACAGAGAGTTGCAAACAGACACAGCCGTTTAGGAAATATTTTAAATGATTTAAAATAATAACTAGATTTTTGTAGAAGGCTTTTTATAATAACAGTTTATTTTTGATATATGAATAATTTTTTAAAAACAAATTCTGCGGGATGGGCTTTTTTCGCTTCGTTAAACAACAAAACGATAATGATTCGGCAGTTAATTAAATGAAGGATATTTTCCCAAAATGTAAAATGACGTCCCAGACACTAGATAATTAATTTCTATAAGGAATAGGTTTAATAATAAATATTTTTAGAAACAGTATTTTGAATAAATAGTTTCTATATTAAGATTTTTTCTTAATAGAAGGGAGTTTTCTGCGGGATTGACATTCAACTCGTCGTGTGTTTATTTCGAAGGGTAATAAATCAACAATTGAAATAAGACTCTTTGAACTCGGACGAACATTTGTGTTGACTTTTCTTTGTGAGAAGTTGGATTTAGAATTCCCATACTATCATTGGGTTGGAATGGTAACTTGTGAGTGGTCTTGAATGATTTAGTTCTTTTGTTTTCTTGTGGGGGGGGGGGATTTATTCATCATTGTACCGGCCGACGTGAAAGTGTATTATCGCACATTGTTCCGGTTTTGTGGTTTTATTGAATGTATTTGGGACCGATTATTTGCTTGTTGGCTTGGTGGAAGAAATAATGCACAAGCTACTTTTCTAAGACTTTTCTAGGACTTTCCTTTTTTTATCGGTGTTCTTCCTTGCTTTTTAAGTTTGACTTTTATTTTTATTTTTATTTTTTTTCCTCTTCTCTTCTTAAGTGACCTCAACTATTACAACGCCACATTGTGTTTTGTCGGCAGTTGAAACCAGTATTCCAGACATTTAATTTCCCTGATAATCTGCCAAGCAAGTAACTGCTTGGTAGTGAAACACGTGTAGGAAAAAACATTTAATTTGAATAAATAGTATTTGTAAGAAAAAATATCTTTAATGGTGATCATTGGTGTCTTGAAAGGAATGCTTTGGTAAGCCTTCATAAAATCACATATATATATATATATATATATATATATATATATATATATATATATATATATATATATATATATTAACATTGTTAATAACCAGATCCATTCAAAGCGATTGTTTTCTGAAATGTCTTAAAAAAGATGATCTTATTATTAATTGTTTTGTTTTTATAAAATAGGCGAATATAATTGCTATTTCGCATTGATCAGATTGCACAAGAGGGCGCCCTGACAGATAATATTTGGAAAATTAATTAAAATAATTGTAATATTTCAACATCCTACACACTCTTCTCTGCTGGAGTTGATTTTAATGCATCCTTCTTGCAGCAACGCACAAAACAACGCTTCGAATTAATGAGTTAGATTTAGAGTTAAATTGAAGGATGCTATCGAACGCGATACTTTAGAAGCGATATCTTCGTTTGAAATGTTCTCAAATGAGGGTTTTGTTTTATATGTTGATCGTTTTTGTTTTGTAAACGAGGCGAATGTAATTGCAGTTTTCCATTCAGGGTCTTAGGTGAGAGGCCTCCCCATGTCAAATCATATCCAGAAAAGTAATTCGATGTGAAAATCGTAGGAACGAAAACCCTTGATGTAATGGGAATGTCCATATTGACACACGCAGAATAAAAAAAAAAAACTTAGACTCCGGAAGACACTCTAAAATATTTTGATACTACCACTACTGTGACAACTTCTCCTCATTCTTCCTTTCCCCCTCCTATTCCTATTCCTCCTCCCCCTACTCCTCCTAGTACTACCACTATTACTACTACTATTACTACTATAAACAACAACAAAAATAATAATTCAGAGTTCTCAACCACTTATTACACGATCTCACTCTACTCCACGACATCCTAACCTTCGACCCAGGGCGTGCATTACGGACCTGGTAGAGATGGAAAAACTTTCCGACCTCCATACTGTCTAAGTCGAGTGATCTCTACGTTTGACTCAAACACTTGCGATTGGATGCTAAAAAAAAGAAAAAAAAACCAAAAGGCACTCGATGAATAAGGAAACATGTCTCCACTTTATCAGTTAACTTAACCGGAATAAGTATTTTCTAAATTGCCAGAGCTGCTGCAAAGAAGGTGGGCTCCCTCTACCTAGCCAGTAAACTTCTCACACCTGACATTATCCTATATCTCTACAAAGCCACCATCCACCCATGCATGGAGTATTGTTGCCACATCTGGGCTATGCATAGTCCGCTAGTCTCTCCCTCTTGGACAAGGTCCCCAAAAGAATCGCCAACCTAATAGGTCCCTCACTATCCACCAAGCTCCAGCCCCTGTCCCACCGCCGCAATGTTGCTTCCTTGTGCCTGTTTTACAAGTACTTCAATGGGTTGTGCTCTGATGAGCTTGCTGCTCTGGTGCCCCCACGACGTAAATTTACTAGACCAACCCGACAATCTGCCAAATCCCATCCATTCACTGTGGAGGTCCCCAGCTGCCGAAGAGCTTTCTACTCCAAAAGCTTCTTTCCTCGTGCTGCTGAACTCTGGAACTCCCTCCATGCTCCCCGTTTTCCTGGCGTTACTGATATGCAGAAATTTAAAACTAATGTAAACAGACATCTCAGTTTAACATATGAAGTGGTCGGTTATTTTTCTATTATGACTTAATTTGCAGTGGAAAAATCGAAATTATTTTATCATATATATTTTTTTTTTTACCTAAAAGTGCGTTTTTATATCGTTAGGCTAAGGTGTTAAGGTCGGGTATGTTGCCGGTTAACGAGAGGGTATCACTTGTAGAGAAAATAGACAGCCTAAAAGGTATTTAATTAATACTGAATAAGTCTTTACGGGTTAGCTATTTCCTTCAGGTTTATATAGTGGGTTTTCTATGAGGTTCCGTGAGGTGATTGCGTTTTATATAATTATGTTCGATCAAATTCTGCTAATTTTATCGAATTACGTTAATGTATATATTCATCAGGGGATCTGTGTGTATCGGTTAGTCTCAATTATTGGTAATATCTATATATGTTTTTAATTGTGTTTAACCTATATTTTATAAGTATATTTCTAGTTATCTGTAGTGATCTGTTGGTTTTCTGATGCGCCGCATGAACGAATGATTTTGGTAATTATATGTTTATTCTAGGTTATTTGTGTGTGCGCGTAATAATTTTCAAGTTATATTAAATTATTATTTTTTTTAATTCGGCAAGAAAAAATGAATAAAGTCTTGGTCATTGGAATTTAACATATCATTGTTTACTAATATATGCTTTGCTGTTAAATGTTAACATTCATCGAGCTTTTACATTGAACAGTTTTAGTAAATTGTCTTAAACACACACACGCACACACACACACACACACATATATATATATATATATATATATATATATATATATATATATATATATATATATATATATATATATATCAAGGGAGGCGCGAGAGCGTCCTAACCCTTAATAGACTTCAAAAACGGCCTATGCTAGAAATCTCATTTCTTTGATCATAACTCAAAAACCAATAAACCAAATTAGTTAAAACTTTGCACAATTTTTTTTTTTTGATAGGTTCTATAAGTGTGTAGAATTTCAGCATCATTAGTCAAGGCAACCCAGAGATCCAGAAAGGTCAGGCATGATTTTGTGTTATCCGTGTGTACGTACGTATGTGCCACCCTGTATCTCATCAACTATTTGATGGATTCAGCTGATCAGAGATAGAGGTTCTAGGGTCTAGTTGATGGCATTTTAATTTCAGTTTACCATATACCTTAGTTTTCCAGAAAATTTTTAAAAACCTTAAAAATGACCATTGTATTGAGGCATAGCCTTTACAAAAGTAGTGACATTCCATGAAAAATTTGGGAATTTCCTTGCTTTTGTACATTTAGTGTATATGAATTTTCATCTTAACCCTATTAAGTGCATATGATTTCAGTATACTGGCATTTATCATGGAACATATATATATATATATATATATATATAATATTTATAAATAAATATTAATTATTTAGTACATCTATGATTCATGCTAACACATCTTCAGTACAGGAAGCTAATTCCCGACGGTCGACGGGCGCGAACTCCGGTCACAAATCGTCACTGATTCGCAGTCAAGGGACTTACCAGTTGGCCACCAGAAATTAACTTGGATTTTTACTTTGTAAATACCAAGTCGGCGAGTATTCACAGCAAGCGGCGCAGAGTGAACAACAACAACAAATCATGTTGGATCTCGCAATAAAGCTAGTAGTACTACTTGTTATTAAATTTACTCAGAGTGCCCAGCCTTAGTAAAGGGGGCTATACATAATATATATATATATATATATATATATATATATATATATATATATATATAATGTTTACCCAATTCGCTAATCTTGTCTAACGTTTCTCATGTTTTGGGGTGTTTTTTTCTTCGCCTGGCAGCTAATAGAGTCCAGTGAATATTTTTTTATTGGAAGAATTCTTTACACATAGAGTGTCAGGTTTCGATCTTGCCCATCTAAAACTTTTTTCTTCGATAGATTCGAAAACTCACGCAGTTCAATGGCACACCGTGTTTGTTTCCTAATCGAAAAAGTAATTCGTAATAAATGTACGCCCGTGGCGATTCTTTCTCTAGCTTAAGTGGGCGTACACGTGGCGATATCCAAACACTTACGCCCGCCATCTTTGGATTTGACTAGCTGATCATATTGTTATAAGATTGGAACAAAGTATGCACACCCGGCGTCGCCCGTGAATGAATGAAAACAACTGTTTACGCCTGCTCCCAGCCCTAAACACCGTAATACTATTCTATTCTTATCTCTATTTTCTATCATTTTAAATTTTAAAAATATTAATAAAATAAAACAAAACCATCGTCATTATAAACGTTGAGTTTAATGTTAGCATAGGGCTTTGTTTTTAATTACAATCCGAGCATTGTGATAGGAACATCACAAATCTATTATCATGCTAAATCTGATTTAATAGTCTTTTTTTCTGATATATTTTAATCACACAAAATACGTGCTAAAATATTGCTTAGATTTGGGATTGAGTTATTTTTTTTTTTAAATAATTTTAACTATTGTAATTCTTTTAAATATCGGTTGGTATGCTGGCTAATATGAATACTAGCTAAACTATATTTGCTGACGTTCTGTTGGGAAAAAAGGGGTCACGAAAAGTTCAAACGTTTTCTCTTTTTTTGTATAAGTTACAAATTGGGACAAAGTAAAAATATAACGTCAGGCAAAACGGAAGCAACAGTTACGTTTGAAATCGTATTATTGTCTGTCACGCTTTCATTTCAAATTTCATATTCGTCTGTCATGTTAAATTTTGAAATCGCATTTTTGTCTATCACGCTTAACTTTGAAATCCTATTTTCGTTTTTCATGCTTACGTTTGATATTTTATTTTAGTCTGTGACGCTTAAGTTTGAAATTTAATTTTTCGTCTGTCACGCTTAATGTTTACATTTTATTTTAGTCTGTCATGCTTAAGTTTAAAATCTTATTTTTATCTATCATGCTTAATTTTTACATCTTATTTTAGTCTGTCATGCTTAAATTTTAAATCGAATTTTTGTCTGTCACGCTTAAGTTCAAACTTTTTGTTTAGTCTGTTATGCCTAAATTTTTTATTTATTCGAGTCTTTCACGCTTTAGTTTGCAACATTATTTTAGTCTACCACGCTTAAATTTGACATCGTATTTTAGTCTGTCACGCTTAAGTTTTAAATCTTATTTTAGTCTGTCACGTTTAAGTGTAAAATCTTATTTTAGTGTGTCACGCTTAAAGGTGAAATCTTATTTTAGATTGTCACGCTTAAGTTTTAAATCTACTTTTAGACTGTCACGCTTAAGTTTGAAATCTTATTTTAGACTGTCACGCTTATGTTTTAAATCTTATTTTAGACTGTCACGCTTAAGTTTTAAATCTTATTTTAGACTGTCACGCTTAAGTTTTAAATCATATTTTAGACTGTCACGCTTAAGCTTGAAATCATAATTTTAGTCTGTCACGCTTAAGTTTGAAATCTTATTTTAGACTGTCACGCTTAAGTTTGAAATCTTATTTTAGACTGTCACGCTTAAGTTTGAAATCTTATTTTAGACTGTCATGCTTAAGTTTGAAATCTTATTTTAGTCTGTCACGCTTAAGTTTTAAATCTTATTTTAGACTGTCCTGCTTAAGTTTGAAATCTTATTTTAGACTGTCACGCTTATGTTTGAAATCTTATTTTAGTCTGTCACGCTTAAGTGTGAAATCTTAATGTAGTCTGTCACGCTTAAGTTTGAAATCTTATTTCAGTCTGTCACGCTTAAGTTTGAAATCTTATTTTAGACTGTCACGCTTATGTTTTAAATCTTATTTTAGACTGTCACACTTAAGTTTGAAATCTTATTTTAGACTGTCACGCTTAAGTTTGAAATCTTATTTTAGTCTGTCACGCTTAAGTTTTAAAATTTATTTTAGTCTGTCACGCTAAAGTTTTTAATTTTATTTTAGACTGTAGCGCTTAAGTTTGAAATCTTATTTTAGACTGTCACGCTTATGTTTGAAATCTTATTTTAGTCTGTCACGCTTAAGTGTGAAATCTTATTTTAGAATGTCACGCTTATATTTATATCTTATTTTATTCTGTCACGCTTAAGTTTGAAATCTTATTTTAGACTGTCACGCTTATGTTTATATCTTATTTTATTCTGCCACGCTTATGTATGAAATCTTATTTTGGTCTGTCACGCTTATGTTTTAAATCTTATTTTAGACTGCCACGCTTATGTTTAAAATCTTAATGTAGTCTGTCACGGTTAAGTTGGAAATCTTATTTCAGTCTGTCACGCTTAAGTTTGAAATCTTATTTTAGACTGTCACGCTTAAGTTTGAAATCTTATTTTAGACTGTCACGCTTATGTTTGAAATCTTATTTTAGACTGTCACGCTTAAGTTTTAAATCTTATTTTAGACTGTCACGCTTAAGTTTGAAATCTTATTTTAGACTGTCACGCTTGAGTTTGAAATCTTATTTTAGACTGTCACGCTTAAGTTTTAAATCTTATTTTAGACTGTCACGCTTAAGTTTGAAATCTTATTTTAGTCTGTCACGCTTAAGTTTGAAATCTTATTTTAGACTGTCACGCTTAAGTTTGAAATCTTAATGTAGTCTGTCACGCTTAAGTTTGAAATCTTATTTTAGACTGTCACGCTTAAGTTTGAAATCTTAATGTAGTCTGTCACGCTTAAGTTTTAAATCTTATTTTAGACTGTCACGCTTAAGTTTTAAATCTTATTTTAGACTGTCACGCTTATGTTTAAAATCTTAATGTTGTCTGTCACGCTTAAGTTTGAAATCTTATTTCAGTCTGTCACGCTTAAGTTTGAAATCTTATTTTAGACTGTCACGCTTAAGTTTGAAATCTTATTTTAGACTGTCACGCTTAAGTTTTAAATCTTATTTTAGACTTCACGCTTAAGTTTTAAATCTTATTTTAGACTGTCACGCTTAAGTTTGAAATCTTATTTTAGTCTGTCACGCTTAAGTTTTTAATCTTATTTTAGACTGTCACGCTTAAGTTAGAAATCTTATTTTAGACTGTCACGCTTATGTTTGAAATCTTATTTTAGTCTGTCACGCTTAAGTTTTTAATCTTATTTTAGACTGTCACGCTTAAGTTAGAAATCTTATTTTAGACTGTCACGCTTAAGTTAGAAATCTTATTTTAGACTGTCACGCTTAAGTGTGAAATCTTATTTTAGAATGTCACGCTTATATTTTAAATCTTATTTTATTCTGTCACGCTTAAGTTTGAAATCTTATTTTGGACTGTCACGCTTATGTTTATATCTTATTTTAGACTGTCACGCTTATGTATGAAATCTTATTTTAGTCTGTCACGCTTATGTTTTAAATCTTATTTTAGACTGCCACGCTTATGTTTAAAATCTTAATGTAGTCTGTCACGCTTAAGTTTGAAATCATATTTCAGTCTGTCACGCTTAAGTTTGAAATCTTATTTTAGACTGTCACGCTTAAGTTTGAAATCTTATTTTAGACTGTCACTCTTAAGTTTGAAATCTTATTTTAGACTGTCACGCTTATGTTTGTAAATCTTATTTTAGTGTGTCACGCTTAAGTTTGAAATCTTATTTCAGTCTGTCACGCTTAAGTTTTAAATCTTATTTTAGACTGTCACGCTTATGTTTGAAATCTTATTTTAGTCTGTCACGCTTATGTTTTAAATCTTATTTTAGTCTGTCACGCTTATGTATTAAATCTTATTTTAGACTGTCACGCTTATGTATGAAATCTTATTTTAGTCTGTCACGCTTATGTTTTAAATCTTATTTTAGACTGTCACGCTTAAGTTTGAAATCTTATTTTAGACTGTCACGCTTATGTATGAAATCTTATTTTGGTCTGTCACGCTTAAGTTTGAACTCTTTTTTTAGTCTGTCATGCTTATGTATGAAATCTTATTTTAGACTGTCACGCTTATGTTTAAAATCTTAATGTAGTCTGTCACGCTTAAGTTTGAAATCATATTTCAGTCTGTCACGCTTATGTATGAAATCTTATTTTAGATTGTCACGCTTATGTTTTAAATCATATTTTAGTCTGTCACGCTTAAGTTTGAAATCTTATTTCAGTCTGTCACGCTTGAGTTTGAAATCTTATTTTAGAATGTCACGCTTATGTTTTAAATCTTATTTTAGACTGTCACACTTAAGTTTGAAATTTTATTTTAGTCTGTCATGCTTAAGTTTGAAATCATATTTTAGTCTGTCACGCTTAAATTTTAAATCTTATTTTAGACTGTCACGCATATGTTTAAAATCTTGTTTTAGTGTGTCACACTTTAGTTTTGAATCTCATTTTTATCTGTAACGAGTAAGTTTGAAATTTTATTTCAGTCTGTCACGCTTAAGATTCAAATTGCATCTTCCTCACAAAAATGCAAAATTGAATAATTGCATCTTTAGAACCCACTTATGTTGTAAATATGAAGTTTAAGAATAAAAAATACGATTGAGTTTTTTTTTAAATTCTCAGTTGAACTCTTTTGAATTTGATGGTCGATGTTTTTAATTTGAAGCTGGAGATTATTACTTTTAATTTTAATTATTTTAATTTGAAGGTAAAAAATATATATACGTAGTTCTTAAAGTACAGAAAGAAAAGTTTGCAAACTGATGATTTTTACTTTCAAATATTAGAAAATCAAATGCTTCCTTTATTGAATTGAAAAGTAGAACAGACATTTGGAAACCCGTCGGGGTCAGTCGGCCAGTCACCCCCTGCTGTCTGCAGGTGATGCAACCAGAAATGCTGCCTTGAAGAGGTCGACGATATTCAACCTCGCTTTGGAATCTTTTTCAAGAGATGCCAAGACGCGAAGATCCGTCATGGCAGCAGGACCATTTGTCATGCAAATTTTGAAAGCATATTTAGACCTTCTCCGCATTTGCCGTCGCTTGTTCGAATATGCCCGGCCAATTGGTGGGTTTTCTAATTATATTGTACGATCCTTGACCTCGGGACGCCGGCAGACGTTCCGTTTCTAAGAAACCGTCTACGGTTTTAGAAGTTCGGTCTGTATGTTTGTAGCATGCTCTTTTTGAGGACGATATCGCGGAAAAGTCCAACCGCGCCGAAATATTACGAGACTCTTGCGATTACAACTGCCAAGAACGTAAATATCTTCACATGCATACAGTTATGAAAATCAGACTTTTTTTTGCAGTTAGGAAGACCTTAATTGTTGGATGCCGGAATAATTTCAAACCGGTACCTATTATTATACTAAAGCTGAGTTAATTATTGTTAATTATTATACTAAAGCTGAGTTAATTATTGTTAATTATTATACTAAAGCTGATTTTATTATTGTTAATTATTATACTAAAGCTGATTTTATTATTGTTAATTATTATACTAAAGCTGAATTAATTATTGTTAATTATTATACTAAAGCTGAGTTAATTATTGTTAATTATTATACTAAAGCTGAGTTAATTATTGTTAATTATTATACTAAAGCTGAGTTAATTATTGTTAATTATTATACTAAAGCTGAGTTAATTATTGTTAATTCCCGTAAGGCTTTTTACCTATATATATTAATCTCACAAAATATTGTAACCGTTTATTATTTTTAATAATTCAAACAAGGTTCCACACTGTCTACGAAGCTCCATCCCCTGTCCCATCGTCGCAATATTGCTTCTTTGTGATTGTTTGACAAGTACTTTAATGAAATGTACTCTGACGAACTTGCTGTGCCGCTCGACGTAAATACACCCGACACACCCGACAATCAGCTAAATCCCACCCCTTCATTGTAGAGATTACCAGATGCCTGAAGACTTTCTACTCTAATGGCTTCTTTGCTAAAACTGTTAGCCTTTGAAATTCCATCCGATGCTCTCTGTTTCCCTAACTTTACGAAAATGCAGAAATTTAAATATAATGTGAACAAACATCACGCTGCATAAATACCCCCAATTAGGATTCCGCTATGGACGTAATACACGCGACAAACCCGACAATCAGCATAATCCCGCCCCTTCATTGTAGAGATTAGTAGATGCCTGACGGTGTTCTACTCTAATAGCTTCTTTCTTAAAACTGTCAGCCTTTGAAATTCCATCCATGCTACGTTTCCCCCGACTGTACGAAAATTCTAAAATTTAAATGTAATGTGAACAAACATCTCGCTGCATTAACTCCTCACTTAGGATGCCCTTATGAATATGGTCCCTAATTCACAGTAGGCCTTTACTTCTCAGTAGCAATATGCCTTGTTTAGGGTGAATAACAGTTTGTTTGTTTTTAATTGGGGCTCTGCTACGTGCAAGTGCTTGACTGAAACATTCATCCTAGATTTTATTTTAACAACAACACAAATGACTTAAAAATAAACATGTAAATATCTTTCAGTACTGACGAGAGTGTATATCGATGAAAAAATGCATTGTACGGCTTTCCAAGCGGTTTATTATTTTTAATATATTCAAATATCGCTCGATATTGGGATTAAGTTATGTTTGAAAATGAATTCTTATTTTTCTACTTAGCTGTTATTTCCCATTTACTCACCCTGTCACCCATCTCTTAAAAAGTGTCTGTCTATTATTTTCACCCTATCTTACTCCTCGCTCTTATTTTATACACTTTTATCACTCTCGCTTCTCTCTCTCTCTCTCTCTCTCTCTCTCTCCCGCTCTTTATTAGATATTTCATGATAAAACCAACTAGAAAACAACAGAGGATATCACTACAATTAGTAAATCTATTTAACTTATAGCCCAAGAAAAAAAAGAGATAAAAAGAAGGAGAAAGAGGGGGGGGGGATATAACAAGCAGAAAGAGACTAATTTAGGATTTTGTCTTTATTTTTTATATTATTATTATTATTATTATTCATCTGGCTTTGTAAACTAAGTTTTTTCCTGATTTCAACAATTTAAGTCGGGCTCAAGTTGTGCTCTATCGTCATAATTTCTAGTAAGCAACATAAATATATGAACGTTTCATGTGTTCTTAAGTGTTTCTTTGTCGGTGTTCGCTGGAGATGAGGTGGTATCACGAGAGATAGAATCCAATCTGTTTTGCGACACAAAGAAAAAAACGTGAAACTCATATTATTTTCGTCTTTAGACACTTGAAATTTAAAATTTCGTCTGTATTCCGCTCCTGTTGTACTCAGTGACTAGCATGTTTGTATCTTGCCCATGGACTAAATAACCAATTAATCTAATGAGTTTTGACTATATTTGTTAAGAAGCATCAATTACTTTACAGAAAGCGTAATTTGTAAAGAAATTTTCTTTTTTTTTAATTTAGAAAGTTATTGATTAATCATGTAAATATTATTTTAAAAGGTGCTTTGAATATACTGGCCTGAAAGAAGAATGTCTCCACCCTAACAGTTTTCTGAACCGGAATAAGTATCTTCAGAAAAACTGAACTGAAATAAAATATATGTGTGCCAATAACATAGTAGGAAAAAATAACGAAAGAATAAGTTAGCCCGAATCAAATATTGATATATATGACGTATTGTGACTTTGGTCTCACTTTGAAACTCCGACTAAGATAAATTTATAGAGAAGATGAGGCTTAAACTATACACTGAAAACGTTTCAAATAAATGTTATAAATCGTCTGACAATAGTCGCAGGACTTGAAACTACCGTTACGTTTTCTGAGGTCAGTTTTTAGCTTGATTCATATTTAGTTCTGTGTGCTTCTCTTAATTATCATATGATTCTAGATTATGCCTACCTGTTCAGTTTTGCTATCAAACTGCTGAATGAAGTTGAACAAAAAAGCTATACCCAATACGATATCGAACACTTTGTCTATGCAAGATCTGCTGTCTGCGTTTTGCCCCGATTAAATAGATCTAGTCCTCTTGCATGTTTGGAGAGAACGATATTGCGCCTTACGTATTTATTAAGGATTCCTCAAGATAACGCATGTTACTATACATATGCTTATCTATAAAGACATGGATGATTTTGTTGGATTTTCATCCTCTCAATCTAAATGAATCTTATCCCACACCTCATCACCTAACATCTCTCATATATATATATATATATATATATATATATATATATATATATATATATATATATATATATATATATGTCTAAAGAAGCTTTGAGTCGTTTTAAATAAAAGAAAAAAAGGAAAATGCAATTTAAATTCCCAGAGAAAGTAACTACATCCAAAATATCGCAGACTTAGCTTTCGTTGGAAAATTCATAAATAAAAAAAAGGGGATTCAAGTATCTAACAGTGAAACAAAAACAGGGGGCCTTAACTTAAGTGTGAAATATTAAAACAGGGGGATCATCAGCTGTTTACCATGTAACTGTTTCGGAGATTTAAAAACAGGACAGTTATAATATTCATGGCTCTCCAATGGTACTGATCAAACGACCATTTCCCCAATAATCAAGTGTAGAAATAATTCAGCTTAAATTTCACTAATATATACATAAATAAATAATAATGATAATGATAATAATATATTACCCCTAAGACTAGCGTATGATATGGTTATTTGCATATCAAATAACATTAATTATAACAATAATGATATTACTATCCAAACACTAAACCCAAGAACCATTCTGCGATATGGTAGCTAGCAATAAAATTATATAAGAATAAAATAATATATATATGCAGCTACTGTGGTCATTGTTTCTAATCTCGCTAAAGTAAGTCATGTCCGTGAGTCGTATGACGGCGAAACATGAGTTCGTAGCTAATTATATTTTATATATATATATATATATATATATATATATATATATATATATATATATATATATATATATATATATGTATATATATATATATATATATATATATATACATGTAAAGTTAGGTATCTTGATATGTTTATATACTAATATGTACAGGATTGACTTTTAGACTTATAACCCAATAATTATGAATTTTGGGATACAGCTAAGATGTGTAAATGGTCTAAATATGAGTTATATTTAGTTTAATGCAAAGGAGGCAAAGAGGGGGGTGAGGTTTTTCGTAAAAATTCTGATTCCTCCGATTTTTGTAAAATGTTAATAATAGTGATTAGTCATCAATTAATTTTAATAATAGTCATTAGTCATCAATTAATTTTAATAGTAGTCATTAGTCATCAATTAGTTTTAATAATAGTGATTAGTCATCAATTAATTTTAATAATAGTCATTAGTCATCAATTAATTTTAATAATAGTGATAAGTCATCAATTAATTTTAATAATAGTGATTAGTCATCAATTAATTTTAATAATAGTGATTAGTTATCAATTAATTTTAATAATGGTAATTAGTCATCAATTAATTTTAATAATAGTGATTAGTTATCAATTAATTTTTATAATAGTGATTAGTCATCAATTAATTTTAATAATAGTGATTAGTCATCAATTAATTTTAATAATAGTGATTAGGCATCAATTAATTTTAATAATAGTGATTAGGCATCAATTAATAATTATTTCCAAAAATTTCACTTTCTTTGGAGTATTTTAAAAGGATTTTAGGAGTCAATCTATGGACATAAACTCCTATTTAAAATCCAAATATTTCAGATTTACATTGAATTTGATCGATAGTCATTAGACATCAATTAAGCAAGGTTCAATTTCGTTGTAAGACCATCATGCCTTAGCCTTAAATGTTAGACATTTCCTAGAAACCAAAATCATGTAATAGATTTCGATCAAAATTGGAATAAGGATTTTGACATAAGGTTTAGTATTATTATATCTTGATATTAAGCTTCGTAATGAAACATAAAAGTGGTGCAAAACGTTTTTCTTCGGGGAATTAGTTGGTCCCATCTTGTTATGGGTATTCTTCTAGCATCTATGTACATATGTAGTCATCCACAGATAGACTGTTACACTGTATCACAACTCGTCAGGTCGGATAGACTAGCACCAATCCGAGGTTGGGATCGAACCTATCACAATCTAGTTGATAATCGGTACTTCTCTATGTTATCACGCTGTGTTATGGTTGACACTTGTGCTTGCTTAGGTAGTACCATTAAATAAAAGGTGAATTTAGTCCACGGGGCTGGAAATAAGTAGAGATTACCACAAAGTTTAAAATGGAACTTGGACAAGATTCGAACCTTTGCCTCCAAAAGAAGAAACATCTTGAGACTGGCGTCGTCGTTGACCACCTGACCAATTAGCCGCACAGTTACATGAAGCTGAATTCCTACAAATAACTCCTAACATTTTATTTTTTTATGATGATCTGTTATTTATTTATTTATTTTTTTTTTTTTGCTGTTCATGTGTACAGAAATAAGTTTCTTGGTTGCCAAGGAAGATGGATTTTTATTTCGACGTGATTAGTGACGTGGGCGTTGTCCTTCGCAAGGAAGGTGAGACGCCCGCAACAAGGCACAGCGGGGTTGCAATAGCGAGCATCCACTCCCGTGAAACGAGCGCCTATTTGGCATCGCTCACGTGTTTATCTCAGGTGGTTTCGTAATAAAACCCACGAGCGTGAGCTGACGGCAGCTATTAATTACGCTGGTCAATTCGACAACGGTGAAACCTGGAAATGCGGAAGAAAAGTACCGACGGACATAAAAACGAGGCCGCGTTTGCAGCGAGGTTAATTCTGCCTTTTTGTCTTCGAACTACCCACTCAAAAGATTTAGACAAATGATTAGGCAACTTGATAAACTCAAGCAAAAAAGGGTGGAGAGAGTGTAAGAGTAGTGTATACTTATACAATACTCTTTCACTCTCATGGGTGGTAAGCGTGTGTGAGAGAGGTGGAAGAGAAGGAGGAGATGTAAAAGTAATACTAGAATTCCAGGGGTCAAACCGGTTTGTCTAGTGTGTTTATATATATATACAGGGTGGGCAAAAATAAGGGTCCTATTTTTAAAAATTCATAACTTTTTTATTTATTGATTTTTTTTTTTTTTTTTTTTTAGAATAAGTAAAGGACCCCTTCCGAAGCAAGCATGAGCCATATTAGCCCTAAGGAACGTACCCTCATTTAGAAAACATTATTTTTGCTTAAAAACTCAAAACAGTGTAAAAAACAATACTTTAGTTTTTGTAAGTTTTAAGAAGTGTTTTTCGGCTAAAATTTGTTTTGTTTATGTCAAAAAATCTCGGAAGGATCAGTCTACACACACATAAAGTTTGGTGTGTTTAACTTTTATTTTGTGGAAGTTATTCAAATTCAAGTTATTCAAATTTAAAGATAGGACCCTTATTTTGGCCCACTCTGTATATATATATATATATATATATATATATACCTAAATAGCATCACATCTGACAATATTTACACCTAAATAGCATCACATCTGACAAATCGATATTTTAGTCTGACTATCCATTTTGTGTTTGTTTACTTCCAACGTGTTTCTTCTTTACAATACCAAAATGCCTTTAGCTTCAGTTTGTTTGGAAAATATAATCCAGCTAGGAAGATTGTTACGATTTCGACAATTTTAAATAATCAATTAAATCATGTAAGGAAGATAAATCTTCGAAGCTTAAAATATGAGTTATTTCCCTTACATTATTCGATTCGTTATTTGGCATTTTTCGATCTTTTCTCTTCTCTTTTTGTCTTTTCTTTATATTGATAACTTTCTTTGACCACTTGACGTGTCTGTGTGTATGTGTGTATGTGTGTATGTGTGTCTGTGTGTATGTGTGTATGTGTGGATGTGTGTATGTGTGTATGTGTGTATGTGTGGATGTGTGTATGTGTGTATGTGTGTATGTGTGGATGTGTGTCTGTGTGTATGTGTGTATGTGTGTATGTGTGTGTTTATCACCTATACAAGACTTACACATTCATTGTTTTAATATTTCTATTTCGTTTCACATCTGTTTTCTCTTTTAATTATTGTTGGTCGAAATGAATTCAGAAATGCGCAGCAAATGAATCCTGTGCAAACGCCGTGTAATTTCTCAATGAAATAATCGTTTTACTTGAGTAAAATCCAACATAGTAAAAGTAAA
>OY744547.1:60809826-60859826 GCA_963556195.1 Sepiola atlantica
CCATTACTTAATAGTTTTTCAAATTTTGAATTTTGGCTTTTCCATAGCCAACTTATCCATCTATGTAATTCCTCTGATGATAAGATTTTAATCTTTGAAAAGCCTTGGCTTAAGGAAAGAATAATAAACATGTTTTTACCGAGTACACCTTGCATTGAACAATCGAAGTTGAAATAGATTTGTCATTCGTACATATTTATCTCTGTTCTTTCATTTATCTTTATAATTGCTCTATCTCGTATATTGAGCTTAAACCATTTCACTATAGGTTCTTTCTACTAAAAGTATACTTATAGTGTCATATTTGATTATATATATATATATATATATATATATATATATATATATATATATATATACATATATATATACATACTTATTCGGAACTTTGCATTAGAGCTTTTTGACAGTCTATTTTAAACATCCCCGAGAGTGCTCAACTTTAATTTCTTAAAGGGGCTTAGTATAATATTTATAGATAAATATTAAATTATCAATACCTACAGACGCTAGCGTTTCAAGCTTATTGCCCTCGTCAGTGGTCGGGAGGCGCGAACCTGGTTCACAGAGTCAGCCTAGAATCTGCAAGTAGTCGCCATATCCACTCAGCCAACAGAAACTGTCACTTAATTAAAAGGAAATTAAGATCTATATGTACCTAGAAGCGGGCACAGATAGAAGACTAGTCGAGAGTGTTCTACAAACTTATTCGGAACTTTGCATTAGAGCTTTTTGACGGTCTATTTTTAACATCCCTGAGAGTGCTCAACTTTAATTTCTTAAAGGGGCTTAGTATAATATTTATAAATAAATATTAAATTAACTTTACTTACAGACGATAGCGTTTCAAGCTTATCGCTCTCATCAGTGCAGGAAAGTAATAATTTCAGATGGTCGGGAGGCGCGAACCTGGTTCACAGAATCAGCCTAGAAGTCGCCATATCCACTCGGCCAACAGAAACTGTCATATATATATATATATATATATATATATATATATATATATATATATATATATATATATATATATATATATATATATATATATATATATATACTTTTGTAGTATTCTCTACACAGTCGGAGAAGAAAAAAAAATTTTCTTCTGGTTTAATTATTTTTGACAAAGGGATGTCTTTTCCCGAAATATCCAATAGTGATTTTTAATCACCCGGACATTACACGAACAGCTAAAAACACTATTGCTGTTATGTAAAATTTTAGAAAAAAGTAAAAATAAATAGTAAGTCATATTTCGTATTCGATTTATTGTTATTGTTTTTGTTCCTTACAACTTGCATCTTACCCGGAACTTGCATTGCCCACAGCCTTTCAAAAACTTACTACAACTATACCCAGCAATGCTTCAAGCAACCTACTATTCTCTACTATATATATATATATATATATATATATATATACATATATACATATATATACATACATATATACATATATATATACATACATATATATATATACATATATATACATACATATATACATATATATATACATACATATATATATATACATACATATATACATATATACATATATATATATACACATACATATATACATATATATATATATACATACATATATACATATATATATATGTATACATACATATATACATATATATATATATGTATACATACATATATACATATATATATATACATACATATATACATATATATATATACATACATATATACATATATATATATACATACATATATACATATATATATATACATACATATATACATATATATATATATATATATATATATATATATATATACATACATATATATATATATATATATATATATATACATACATATATACATATATATATATATATATATATATATATATATATATATACATACATATATACATATATATATATATATATATATATATATATATATATATATATATATATATATATATATATATATATACTATCAGGAAGGCCTGACGTTGCTCAGAATTGAATAAGCTTCGCTACTAAGTACTTTTACATCATATTGCTTTCTTTGTTTTTACTGCCCTCTTCCTCCCGTTTCTCCCCCTAATCTAGTCGGGAGAAGTCGAATTGCAGAAAAACTCTCTGAATTAGTGTCTTATACATATCTTTTAAATTTCATTGAAATCCGATATACGTCAGTATCAGTCAGTAAGAGGTGAGGGTACGTAGATATTGTTTTTCCCGCTAAATTTCATACATATGATATCCATTTCATCAAAATAAAATATACTTGAAGTTTTAAAGGAGGTTCGGCCTCCTTAGTTTCAGTCGGTTAGGAGGAAACTTTTAGATTTCGGACATCTTCCATTATCTTCTGCGGTAGATTTTATATATATGATTTGCATTTCATAAAAATAGGAATTTTTTTTGAAATTTTAAGTTATGCCCTCATAGTCTCTTAGGGGTGCACTTGGAGATTCAGAAACACTTTACGCAGGGGAAAAGGCGCCGACTGTCAGTTCGACGGTTGAGTTTCAATCCCAGATTAAGACACTAACTGGTATAGCCGCACTGGAGTGCTGTGATACAGCGAAACAGTCTGTATATATACATATATATATATATATATATATATATATATATATATATATATATTTATTAATTTATTTAAAGCCCTTTAATTCAGGATTTAAACACGAATTTAATTAATGTTGTTCTTTATAAGAAGATATAAATTTTTATATGTCAATTTTCAGTATTTACTTCAACAATGACCAATACGTGGGTAAAGCTATGTAAGAAGGTATGAAAATATATTTATGGCAATTAAACTACACAGAGGCATCCGCGTTTAATGCCCGTAGCGAATCTCCAGACTAATTTGAATGGGATTAGTGTTATTGTGTGTGTTTTATAATTGAACGTGGTGTTTAGTCTAGTTTGCTAACAAATCAGATGGTTAAAATTAATTGCTAACCAATCAGATGGTTAAAATTAATTGCTAACCAATCAAATGGTTAAAATTAATTGCTAACCAATCAGATGGTTAAAATTAATTTTCCGAACAGAAAGGTTTTTCACCATTTTCCGCCGGTCTGTGGTTTGTTCTGCGCAGTTCTAGGAGGTCCACCCTCCAAGGCTTTGTCTCCCCTCTTTGGGGTGGAGTAAGTTTATCGCTTACCGCCTGAGCCGCCCCTCACCGGGGAATGCCGACGGGTCTGCCAAGGTATTTTTTGTAGGCCAGAGTGCTCACCTTCTCGGGCGCTGGCCTTTCAAATCCCACTTTCCCGACCTTGTGTCACATCTTACCTTGTGGGAGGAAGATAAATAAAACAGTGTAGTATCTGTTCCGATGGATACTACACCCCATAGACCGGTATCGTCTTGGCCTTCGGGTTTTGATTCCGCCGGTTTGTGGGTTTGTCCTGTGCTGTTCTAGGAGCTCCACCCTCCCAGGCTTTGCCTCCCCTCTTTAGAGGAGTAGTAAGTTTATTGCTTACTGCCAGAGGCGCCCCTACCGGAGAATACCGACGAGTCTGTCCGAGCATTTTTTGTAGACTAGAGTGCTCATCTTCTCGGTCGCTGGCTTTTCAAATCCCACTTTCCCGACCTTGTGTCACATCTTACCGCTGTGGGAGGAAGATAAATAAAAAATAAAAAATAAAAAAGTGGAATAAAGATTCTAGACATGATATTTAGTAGCATTATACGTTGATTCGCGGGACCTGTGGAAATTCCACAGATGCTATCTTGTAAGACTTTGTGACGTATTTCTGTTCCATGGACGTCCGCGGCGAACGTAGACCGAACGATATTGCTGTAATATCCTTAGACAGAACAGATACTAACATTTGATCTTAGCGAAAAGGTCAAGTTAGTGTATTTCAGTTTCACGTTCGATACAAAAGCGACATGAGATGGAATATAAAAAATTATTATTTTTGTATTTCACTTTCGGCGATCGGGCGATCCCAACTTTAAAAAAAAAAAAGATGGCGGAGGTGATAACGTACGCACGAGCATGAAATTCCTTTAGAATATTAGTATATAGATTTGAATCTTCCTCACAAAAAAGTATAGCAAAACTGTTCTGTTCGGAAGGCAGGGGGGGGGGTTACTTTTACCCCTCCTGGGACGGGTATACTTAACGTTCGCTATGTTATCTTAACATTTATCGAGTCTGCGTTGTGTTGTTGTTCGTTTTCCCTCGCCAGTTCTGTCAGCGGACGACGACCGCCTGGAATTATCGTTTCGATATTTGTTTCCAAATAAAATTTGTTCTAGGAGAAAACAACCGAGGATAAGACTGTCTGGCTCTTTGAACTTTCTTTTATTCATTTTCATTCGTTTCAAATTGACGCTGAAACAAAGATGGATGCGATGTTATACAAAGAGAGAGCGCGCGGAAAGGTATACGAACATGAAAAACAAAAACGTATCCAAATAAACAACTCGAAAACTTGTATTTACAAAGTTCTTTGATCTTCATTAATAAAAGAGACATAATACAATACAAATGACAATACAATATGTTGGGAAAATATTTTAAGGAGCGATACGTAGAAGACAGCAAGCGGGGGGGGGGTCGTTTCTCTGTATAAAGCTATATTTTTGCTGAAATACCTCCTGGGGGGGACTGGGTCTTTGATTTTGTTTTTTGAACTCCTGCTTTCCATATACTGTCAATTTGATGCGATATAGCACCCAACAAAGGTCCAGCATTATTTTCGCAATAAAACGTAATATTTTCGCAATTTTTTTGCATCATTTTAGCAGTTTTGTCGATATGTTTCCCTTATTGTTCGCGACTGGGGAAACGGGGTCCCAGTCGGATCGGGCCCCGGCAGTGTTCTGCGTTCTGCGACAATAATGCCTTTTGCGACCTCGACACCTGTCAAGGATCAGATAACCCGGTATGCTCCTTAACTGTCTGAGAAAATTAAACATCGTCACTAGTAACATGGATTCGGGGGTCCTAGTCAGGAGAACAGTCAGGTCGGGCTCCGGCAGTGTTCTGCAAAAGTACTGCCTTTCCCGACTTTGTCAAGGCTCGAATAACAAAGTACGCCTCTTAACTGTCTGAGAAAATTAAACATCGTCACTGGTAACATGGATTAGTGTCTATTTCCCCTTATAACAGCCGTAACGAACAGTCGTTCTTTTAAGTAACTTGGATCACGACTACTCGTGCATAAATTGGCCTTTTGGCTAAGATCAAATTGTAGTATCTGTTCCGATGGATACTGCACTCCATAGACTGGTATTGTCTTGGCCTTCGGGCCTTGATTTACGCCAGTCTATAGGTCTGTCCTGTGCAGTTCTAGGAGGTCCACCCTCCCAGGCTACGCCTCCCCTCTTTGGGGAGGAGTAAGTTTATTGCTTACTGCCTGAGGCGCCCCTACCGAGGAATGCCGACGGGGCTGCCCAGGCAATTTTTAAATCTCACTTTCCCGACCCGACCTTGGGTCACATCTTACTTGTGGGAGTAAGATAAAAACTGGCCTTGTGCCTAACTCCTGGAGAGGGGTAAATCAATACCCGTGCATGCATCTTTCACTTAGTAATACACATTGACTGTAGGAAGTGAGAATTTCAGACGGTCATAGGGAGCGAACCCAGTTAACAGAATCAGCCTAGACTCAACAAGCTATGACTCTATCCTCACAGAAATTACAACGTATATATATATATATATATATATATATATATATATATATATATATAAATATATATATATATACAGAAAAATTAGTACAACATTCGTACCGTCGGTTTCAAGCACGGAATAGCTTAGCTATCTGGCTCTCTTCAGCTTATGTTGTCATCTGTTTCGGAAATGTGAAGTCCCGTGTCACTCTCGTTTGGACGCGTAATTTGCTTAGAGTGTTATGTATGTTTGTTTAAATTTAGTGTAAGGAAGGTTTAATAAGGTTTGAAAAAAGGGGGAGGGTGAAAAGTAACAGTTGAGATTTAAACCGGAGGAGATTTTAAGAAATATAAACAAATAAAAAATGAAAAAATAAAAAATATATTTCTATATAATTACCGTAAGTCAATATTAGGAATTTAAATAAAAGTATCATCCGGACGGTCAATTATATATATTCATGGTGAATTGAAAAATAAACAACTAAAAGGGTAAGAAGACCGGTTTCGAACCTCGCTACACTTACCTAAATCGAGGTTAGTATTAATATAGAAAATATGCTATGGATATTGTAGTGTAGGATATTAAATCAAATTGAAATTACATTAAGCCCAAGAAGATTTTATTTTGCTTACAAAGAGAAGGTAGCTATATATATATATATATATATATATATAGAGAGAGAGAGAGAGAGAGAGAGAGAGGGAGAGAGAAAGAGAGAAAGAGAGAAAGAGAGAACAGTTTTTATTATATTCCAATAACCATGGATTTTTTTAATTACTTTTATTTTTATTTTTTCACATTTCCAAAAATTTTAAATTTCTGTGAGATATATTTAACGGTCCGTTTCATTTGTCTTGTGCCAAACAACATTTGTATGTCAATATCGTCTCTGCAACACTACAAAATCATCAGAAAAAGTTCACAAATAATAAAAGAGTTCTTAGATTAGGGTGTCTTGAAGACACCCACACTATACATCAGTTTCATTTTAGGGTGAAAACAAACAAAAAAACAAGCAAAAAATTGAGAGCAAACACTCACACGTGTGAGATCCAACTAATCCGCCATTTTGAACCATTGTTATTGGAATATAATAAAAAGTGTCCTATATTTTGCTCTGTTATCAATAATTGACAAACATTGAGCTGAATCTTCGAAGGAGACTACAAAGTAAAAGGATCTGATTATATATGGTAGTACATATATTGTCTTTAATAATTAATTATATATATATATATATATGTATATATATATATGTATGTATGTATTTTTATATGTATCTATATATATGTATATATATATATGTATATATATGTATATATATGTATATATATGTATATATATATATGTATATATATATATGTATAGATATATATAATATGTATATATATGTATGTATATATATGTATGTATGTATATATATGTATTTATGTATATATATATGTATATATATATGTATGTATATATATATGTATATATATGTATATATATATGTATATATATATGTATGTATGTATATTCTAACTCGAAAAATGCAACATTTATGACATAATCATTATTATGCAAACATAGTTCCACAAATTCAACATCAGCCAAATACTTTGTGTACATATGTTTCTGATATCTTTATTTCAAAAATTACTTCTTCGGCGCATAGTAACAGAAGGCAACTCAATATCATTTCCTTATAACTCGATGGAATTGTTAAAAAACTATAAACACATCAAATCAGTTTTTTTATAATAATTCAGAAACAGTATTATCTTGCTTTACATGGGTTTTTGTTTTCATTAGTATATGAAAATTGGATTTAGTGACAAATTTTAAGCTTTCTTTAAACAGTACACAAAAGTTGTGGATAAATACTCTAAGCAATTACATAGATCCGTCGCTCACTGATTTCATGGTACATTATTATTAAACAAATAATGTATAATTTTACTCTGAAAAGAAAACTAGCAAAATAGAAGGAAATTATCAACTTTACACTATAATAGGGTTAAGGTTATGGTTAGGGTTAGGGTTAGGGTTACGGTTAAGGTTAGGGTTAGGGTTACGGTTAAGGTTAAGGTAAGGGTTAGGGTTAGGGTTAGGGTTAAGGTTAGAATTAAGGTTAGGTTAGGTTAGGGTTAGGGTTAAGGTTAAGGTTAGGGTTAGGGTTAAGGTTAAGGTTAGGGTTAGGGTTAGGGTTAGGGTCAGGGTTACGGTTAAGGTTAGGGTTAGTGTTATGGTTAGGGTTAATAACCACCAAGAAAACATCCCGATCCTGTCTTACAATTATTGCAATGTTCATTTTTGTTTGTAGATACTTCGATGAATTAGAACATTAGCGCTCTCCTGTCGCCAAGGTAGGTAATCCCCCAATCGCATGTCATCAAATGGCAGACATATCTCAATTCCCTGCGGATAGAACCAAAGACTGAGGTGGAGGTTCACTAATATCCTACAAATTTAAATTCCTTCACTTTTAATATTTGTAGATTTGGAGTATGACATTTCATGTCTCAGTAAGAACAATTAAATTTAGAGCATTTAACTTTACTAACCAGTTTTAATTACCTACTAGACACCACCCTCGAGTGTCTGCAGTCTCTCTGTACAAGGGTGTGTCAGGACAACCTGACATGAGTATACTTCACCCTAGAAAAAAACCCTGACCAAATATTCAAAACAACATAGTATTCAAACCCCAAATAAGAGCCTCTCGACACGACTATATACTGGCTTATACACGGAACAGTGCGCTTCCTCCTAGTGATGTTACCTCAAGTAGTAACACTTTGCTGGATACTCCACCAGACTAGATGAATTCTTGTCCTGGAATCCGGTAAGACTAAGAGACCACAAGAAAGATATACTATAACATAATTAACTGGTCGATTGGGCTGAGGAAAATTAATGTTCTTCACTTCTTTACTAACTTAACGTTTGAGTCATAAGTGACTTTATAACTGGCTTCGAATCCTTCAACCGGCAGAAATTAGCATTTTCCACACTGAAGATTGCAATAAAATGAAGCACTGTTGTTTGTAGGTATTTTTTTTTAATATTGTTATCGCCTCCTTTTAAAACAAGGATTTGGCCTCAAGGAGAAATTTTTTTTTAAAAAAGCAGTCAGACTAGGCGTCAAGCGATGTTTCTGCCTCTGATGTTGAACACTATCTGACTCAGCTTATTGTATATTTCGGATGGTTTGACATTATATTGAGTTTAAATTCTCTTCATTGCCATGTTAATTACTGACTACAGAGTCAAAGGTGTCTTTGCGACTAGGTTTAAATCCTTCTACCGGCAGTAAGTAGCATCTCCTACACTGAAGATTGCATAAGTATAAAACACTGGTGTCTGTAGGTTAACATTATGAATATTTATATAAAAATATTTTATATATATATATATATATATATATATATATATATATATATATATATATATATATATATATATAAAGCTCCCTTTCTTTAGCAGAGTTTATTTGTAAAGATATCGCCAACTGCCATTAGCTTTAAGGCATAGCTCATTAGGTAAAACTAATTCGGGCTCCCGGCACTTGACAATGTTTACATTGAGATATCACTTGCATTCAGCCAGTGTCGTATGATAGCGCAGATGTAGATGCGCCGACTCTCTGCTTGACGGTTGAGTTTCAATCCCGGCTTGATGCACTAACTGCTCTAGCCGTACTGAATCGCTGTGATACAGCGAAACAATCTGTATGTGGATCACGGGACATTTACATATTGGAAATGACTAATGGGTAATGTCCAATATGTTACTGTCCCGTAAACATTCTGAAGAGACTAAGAAGTCGAAATAAATTATAAATTCTGACAGTTGCAATGTGTATGTGATTTTTCTTTCTATATTATGTTATATATATATATATATATATATATATATATATATATATATATATTTATATATATATATATATATATATTATTAACTGAGATTTGATATCTGTTTGTCTGAACCCAAAACTCTACTTTTACTTCTACAGGGTGGGCCAAAATAAGGGTCCTATCTTTAAATTTGAATAACTTGAATTTGAATAACTTCCACAAAATAAAAGTTAAACTCACCAAACTTTATGTGTGTGTAGACTGACCCTTCCGAGATTTTTTGAAATAAACAAAACAAATTTTAGCCGAAAAACACTTCTTAAAACTTACAAAAACTAAAGTATTGTTTTTTACACTGTTTTGAGTTTTTTAAGCAAAAATAATGTTTTCTAAATGAGGGTACGTTCCTTAGGGCTAATACGGCTCATGCTTGCTTCGGAAGGGGTCCTTTACTTATTCTAAAAAAAAAAAAAAAAATCAATAAATAAAAAAGTTATGAATTTTTAAAAATAGAACCCTTATTTTGGCCCACCCTGTATTACTAATCCTTTTATCTATTACTAATGAAGGTTTTGTATGTCTCTCAAAGAGCAAAAATGTACTTTTACTTCTACTAATTGTGCGATAATATTTCTATTACTAACAAGGGCGGAATAATCATATTAAAAACGAAAACGGGTGCGCGTTTATCTAAATGAATAAACTCGGAAGCTTCTATTTAACAAGTTGTCTAGATCTTCATTAAACAAACAGACATTAAAAGACAAACGAAGATAGAAATGGCGCGTCCAGTAATGTTACTTCCGGTTGCCAAGATTTCAAACTGTTGTGGGTCGAACTGCACCAAACCACCTGAAAATAAAGGCACAAGAGAAATAAGTAAAATAAAACAAATAAATATAACAAGCATTTTGTCACAAAGAAAACATAAGAACATACCCATAGCATGAATGGATTGCAAAAAATGCATATGACACAATCTTTCAAACATGGATAATTAAATGGCTAAAGATGTACAAAATGGTGTATATAGAGCTAGTTTTTTACCTATTGTTTAAGGGGGTATCGCTCTAGATAAGGCATGAAGCAACTTGATGTAAGGAGCTAAAGAATACTTTGGCCAAGATTCAAAGTGTAGTATCTGTTCTGATGGATACTGCACCCCATACTGGTATTGTCTAGGCCTTCGGGCCTTGATTTACGCCGGTCAATGGGTCTGTCCTGTGCAGTTCTGGGAGGTCCACCCTCCCAGGCTTTGCCTCCCCTCTTTGGGGAGGAGTCAGTTTGTTGCTTACTGTCTGAGGCGCCCTGCCCAGGCAATTTTTAAAAAGCCCTAAGTACTCTTCCTCTGGAGTGAAAAATCCCACTTTCCGACCTTGTGTCACATTCTACTTTGTGGAAAGTAGATAAATAGGGCTAAAGAATACTACTTTACTACGATAAGTGTTAGATGGATGGATTCCAACTCATAAAACAGCAATTCTTCCCCCTATGTAATGTGAGGGCAAAAATACACCTCAATATTACTTACTGATTTATTTATTTATTGAAATGACTAATGCAATAGTGTAAGATAAAACGAATTTTTTTATTTCATTTAAAATAAATAATATAATTATGAAATTAAAACGTACCAGAATGCATTTCGGTTGATTCGTAAGCAAGTCAACTATTGTAACCTTTTCGAATAGTGGTAAAAAAAAATGTTTTTTCTTTGAAAAGAATTTGAAAGCATTCAAACCATTTATAATTCTTTAAAAAAACCTTATACATTAAAAAAAATGAACATTTTGAAAGCTATTTACATCGAATTATTTTATAAATAAGGATTAAAACAACATTTACTCGGCAAGTTTAATTAAAAAAGTTTGATAACATTTAAAGAAATAAATCACCTGATGTATATGGATTATCTTAAAAAATATGCAAAAAAAGGGAAACATTTGAAACACTTATAAAAACAACCAGAATCTTTAGACGGGACGAATGGATGGAATTTTGAATAGAAACGGGTGCACTACATGATACGAAGAAGGGGAATCTCAAAACAACACAAGGCATAGAATTTCTTGTGTTGACAGAGTGCAAAACCGACTTCGCAATCTAGTGGGGATGATCTCTTCTCGTCCCTACAGCCCCTTTCACACAGAAGAGATGTTGCCAGCCTCTCTCTATTGTATCGTTATGTTCATGGTATGGGCTCGACTGAGCTCCAATTCTTGATTCTACCTGTAAAATATCCACAGCAAGAACTCGCTTAGCAACAGCACAAGCAAAAAAACTTTCTTTTCGTTTTGTCTGTCGGCCTATCTCTGTCTCTGTCTCTTTCTTTGTCTGTCTGTCTGACTGTCTGTCTGTATGTATGTATGTATGTTTGTTTGTCTCTCTCTCTCTCTCTCTCTCTCTCTCTCTCTCTCTCTCTCTGTCTGTCTGTTTGTTTGTTTGTTTGTTTGTCTGTCTGTCTGTCTCTCTCTCTCTCTCTCTCTGTCTGTATGTCTATCTGTCTCTCTGTCTCTCTCTCTCTGTCTGTTTGTCTGTCTGTCTGTTTTTGTATGTCTGTATGTCTGTCTGTCTGTCTATCTGTTTGTTTGTCTGCCTCTGTCTGTCTGTCTGTCTGTCTGTCTGTCTCTCTCTCTCTCTCTCTCTCTCTCTCTCTCGCTATCTATATATCTATCTTTGTGTAACAAAAAACAAAAAAAAGAAAAATAATTTCCTAGAACATCTTATCTGTGGAACAATATACCACAAGGCTACTTCCCAACCGACTACAACATAGTCGTCTCCAAGTATAATACTTGATGAGCCGTCCTTTTCGACAATAATCTCCTCTTAAGTAATCCTTTGCCCATTCCACCCGCTGTTTCTAATCCTTATGGTGAACCCAACTAACAATCGCGTTAACCATTGAGTGGCTTTGATAAACCATAACCCATTAGAAAAAAAAATCGGATCAAGAGTTTATGAAAGCATTTGGCGAATTCCATAACTATAAATACCCGGGAATTCTGGTAGCGAACGCGATCAAATCGACAGAGATGAAATATATCATTAAAAAAGAGTATCCGAGAAAAATAAGAAAACGCTTTGAAAGTCACCTCACTGCTCTTCCGGTTTTCACGTCAACTCATACAATACAACCCTGACCGGGGGAAGTACAGACAACCCACCCTCACTCTCAATTGCAGTATACAAAATATAATGCCACCGCTCCCCAACATCAGGAGATGTAACGCATGATACAAAATCACGGATACAAAGGAAGAATAGACCACCTTTCTCGTGGGGATGGTCTTAATCTACTGGCAAAAAAAGCTAGAAACACCAGTAAACACAGAATGAAAATAAAGGGACATTACCCAGTGTGAAATAACTAAGTTCGCTGAGACGTCCATCGCCGGCTCCTGTCCACGCGCACACCCTCAGTTTGTAGAGGAAACCTCTCTGGAGATTGGTTATTATGCCGCTGCTGACAACGTCGAGTTTCAGGCATTTGCTGTAGTCCATTTGCTCGGTTATTTTCCAATAACAAACCTATAAGACATAAACAATAAAAAAAGAAATTAAATATCATAACAGTTGTTGGTGTTGTTAGTGTTGTCGTTGTTGTTGTTGTTGTTGGAGTTGTATTTTTTTGTTCTTGTTTTTGTTTTTTGTTGGTTACGGCATGTCAACCATCATTTAGTCATTTATTATTTAGATTATTTCGAACCACGGTTCTCATCTGCATAATATTTTCGGCTACAGACAAACAGCTATCAAATCTCCGTTAATAATATATCTATATGAATATAAAATAGTAACTCTGTGTGTGTGTGTGTGTGTGTGTGTGTGTGTGTGTGTGTGTGTGTGTGTGTGTGTGTGTGTGTGTGTGTGTGTGTGTGTGTGTGGCTGTGTCTGTGTCTGTGTGTGTGTGTGTGGGGGGGGGGGGGGGGGTGCTTGATCTTTGTGTCTTATGTTCACTCAAACCGCTGGACAGAGTTGCTTGAAAATGGGCATGTGGACTACTGACCTCTCAGTGAAGGCTATATAAAACATATATCATTTAAACGCCGGGGGTCTCCGGGGAGGGGCAATCCCTCCCCCACTAAACACCGTTTCCCCTTAGATTCAAATAAAATTTAAACCATAGGTAAATGACGAAAAATTATGTCTATCCCCAACATATATATATATATATAGTCTCGGAAGTTTCTCAACCATTAAAACTATATAAAAAAAAATTTTTTTTAAATTATAGTCTCAAGTCTTCCAGTGGAAAATCACTCATGTAAGTCAATTTATTTTTTACAGTTATTATATTAGTTAGTTTCTAACACTATTTTAAGGGATCATCAGTTGTTTACCATGAAAAACTGTTTCGGGAATTTATATATATATAATCAAGGAGAACACCTCTGTTTGTGCATGTCTGTCTCTAAAAACGAAGACATACTAGGAAGTGTACTTTCAATATAATTGTATTCACATGCAGAATTTGCATGTGAACATAATGAAAGTATTTTTTGCGTCTCTGGCTGTCCCTTAAAGAAGCTAATAACAATTTTAAAACATGTTACACAAATATATATATATATATATATATATATATATATATAGCTGATCTAACCGCACTGAAAGGCTGTGATACAGCAAAAAAGTGTGTATATTGATGGGTATAGATCTTAATTTCCCATAATTACGTGACATGTGGATATGGCGACCGCTTGCAGATTCTAGGCTGACTCTGTGAACCGGGTTCGCGCCTCCCGACCGTCTGAAATTGTTACTTTCCTGCACTGATGAGAGTAATAAGCTTAAAACACTAGTGTCCGTAGGTATTAATAATTTAATATTTATTTATAAATATGATATATATATATATATATATATATATATATATATATATATATATATATAGTCATCCCCATACATACTGTTTCGCTGTATCACAGCTTATATATAGTCATCCCCATACAGACTCAAGCCGGAATTGAAACTAAACCGTTTAGCTCACAGTCGGTGCTCTTACCCCTACGGCACGACACCGGCTGAATCAAGGGAGGCGCGAGACCGCTCTATCCCTTAATAGACTTCAAAAACGGCCTATGCTAGAAATCTCATTTCTTTGATCAATCATAACTCAAAAACCAATAAACCAAATTAGTTAAAACTTTGCACACAATTTTCATTTGTTAAGTTCTATACGTGTGTAGAATTTCAGCGTCATTAGTCAAGGCAAGCCAGAGATCCAGAAAGGTCAGGAGTGATTTTGTGTTATCCGTATGTACGTACGTACGTATGTGCCACCCTGTATCTCATCAACTATTTGATGGATTCAGCTGATTTTGGGCAGAGATAGAGTTTCTAGGGTCTAGTTGATGGCATTTTAATTTCAGTTTACCATATACCTTAGTTTTCCAGAAAATTCCAAAAAAACTTTTAAATGACCATTGTATTGAGTCATAGCCTTTACAAAAGAAGTGACATTCCATGATAAATGCCAGTATACTGAAATCATATGCCCTTAATAGGGTTAAGATGAAAATTCATATACACTAAATGTACAAAAGCAAGGACATTCCAAAACTTTTACACGTTTATTGTCATTAAGGGTATGCGAGCACAACAGGGATATGTATTTTACTGGTAATAATTTTTCTTCAGCGCACCTCACACACTTCATCCACTCATGCATAGAGATTTATATTGTAGTGATGTGATAATGAAATGGTTTGGTTGATATGTAGTCATACCCTTAATGACAATAATAGTGTAAATATTTGGGCATTCTCTTGCTTTTGTACATTTAGTGTATATGAATTATCATCTTAACCCTATTAAGGGCATATGATTTCAGTATACTGGTATTTCTCATGGAATGCAAGTAGAATCTTAGTGTAAACATTATCAAATGCTAGTAGCTCGAATTGGTTTTACCCAATGAGCTATGCCTTTTCAGCTCTTGGCAAATGGTGATTCTCTCGCCATAAGCTCTATCCGAGAAAGGGAGCTTAAATAGTCATCCATGTACAGACTGTTTCGTTGTATCACAGCTTGCTGAAGGCCGATGACGACACTTTTACATTAGAAGTAGCCGGGAAGCGATCGAGAGGAAAACTGATAATGTGATGGACAGACGCCATGCACAATGATCTCTGTAAAATCGCCGTTAATCAAGACCAAGCCTCTGATCGTGCTAAGTGGACACACAAAATATCTACCATTGTGGACACCGCCGTAGCTCTGGATTAACAAAACGATAAAAAAAAAAAAAAGTAGAAGCGATAACGATTTCCTCAAATAGAAAGAATTTTCTAATATTTTTTTTTCGGGGAACCAAGGACGCATTCGTTTTAAATAAATAAAGTGTTTACAATCTCTGTTCATTTTTGATCACAGGAGACGTCTTCACGTCAGTGTTGCTTCTTTGTGCAACGTCACATTAACGTTTGTGGATTAGAGTTAGGGTTAGGGTTAGGGTTAGGGTTAGGGTCGAATACAGACACATACTTTGCGAACGTTTGGTTGTTTTGTTTTACGGCATATCAATCATTTTCCGGTTAGGGTTATGGTTAGGGTCGAATACAGACACATACTTTGCGAACGTTTGGTTGTTTTGTTTTACGGCATATCAATCATTTTCCGGTTAGGGTTAGGGTTAGGGTCGAATACAGACACATACTTTGCGAACGTTTGGTTGTTTTGTTTTACGGCATATCAATCATTTTCCGGTTAGGGTTAGGGTTAGGGTCGAATACAGACACATACTTTGCGAACGTTTGGTTGTTTTGTTTTACGGCATATCAATCATTTTCCGGTTAGGGTTAGGGTTAGGGTTAGGCTCGAATACAGACACATACTTTGCGAACGTTTGGTTGTTTTGTTTTACGGCATATCAATCATTTTCCGGTTAGGGTTAGGGTTAGGGTTATGGTCGAATACAGACACATACTTTGCGAACGTTTGGTTGTTTTGTTTTACGGCATATCAATCATTTTCCGGTTAGGGTTAGGGTTAGGGTTAGGGTCGAATACAGACACATACTTTGCGAACGTTTGGTTGTTTTGTTTTACGGGATATCAATCATTTTCCGGTTAGGGTTAGGGTTAGGGTTAGGGTCGAATACAGACACATACTTTGCGAACGTTTGGTTGTTTTGTTTTACGGCATATCAATCATTTTCCGGTTAGGGTTAGGGTTAGGGTCGAATACAGACACATACTTTGCGAACGTTTGGTTGTTTTGTTTTACGGCATATCAATCATTTTCCGGTTAGGGTTAGGGTTAGGGTCGAATACAGACACATACTTTGCGAACGTTTGGTTGTTTTGTTTTACGGCATATCAATCATTTTCCGGTTAGGGTTAGGGTTAGGGTTAGGCTCGAATACAGACACATACTTTGCGAACGTTTGGTTGTTTTGTTTTACGGCATATCAATCATTTTCCGGTTAGGGTTAGGGTTAGGGTTATGGTCGAATACAGACACATACTTTGCGAACGTTTGGTTGTTTTGTTTTACGGCATATCAATCATTTTCCGGTTAGGGTTAGGGTTAGGGTTAGGGTCGAATACAGACACATACTTTGCGAACGTTTGGTTGTTTTGTTTTACGGCATATCAATCATTTTCCGGTTAGGGTTAGGGTTAGGGTTAGGGTTAGGGTCGAATACAGACACATACTTTGCGAACGTTTGGTTGTTTTGTTTTACGGCATATCAATCATTTTCCGGTTAGGGTTAGGGGTAGGGTTAGGCTCGAATACAGACACATACTTTGCGAACGTTTGGTTGTTTTGTTTTACGGCATATCAATCATTTTCCGGTTAGGGTTAGGGTTAGGGTTATGGTCGAATACAGACACATACTTTGCGAACGTTTGGTTGTTTTGTTTTACGGCATATCAATCATTTTCCGGTTAGGGTTAGGGTTAGGGTTAGGGTCGAATACAGACACATACTTTGCGAACGTTTGGTTGTTTTGTTTTACGGCATATCAATCATTTTCCGGTTAGGGTTAGGGGTAGGGTTAGGCTCGAATACAGACACATACTTTGCGAACGTTTGGTTGTTTTGTTTTACGGCATATCAATCATTTTCCGGTTAGGGTTAGGGTTAGGGTTATGGTCGAATACAGACACATACTTTGCGAACGTTTGGTTGTTTTGTTTTACGGCATATCAATCATTTTCCGGTTAGGGTTAGGGTTAGGGTTAGGGTCGAATACAGACACATACTTTGCGAACGTTTGGTTGTTTTGTTTTACGGGATATCAATCATTTTCCGGTTAGGGTTAGGGTTAGGGTCGAATACAGACACATACTTTGCGAACGTTTGGTTGTTTTGTTTTACGGCATATCAATTATTTTCCGGTTAGGGTTAGGGTTAGGGTCGAATACAGACACATACTTTGCGAACGTTTGGTTGTTTTGTTTTACGGCATATCAATCATTTTCCGGTTAGGGTTAGGGTTAGGGTTAGGCTCGAATACAGACACATACTTTGCGAACGTTTGGTTGTTTTGTTTTACGGCATATCAATCATTTTCCGGTTAGGGTTAGGGTTAGGGTCGAATACAGACACATACTTTGCGAACGTTTGGTTGTTTTGTTTTACGGCATATCAATCATTTTCCGGTTAGGGTTAGGGTTAGGGTTAGGCTCGAATACAGACACATACTTTGCGAACGTTTGGTTGTTTTGTTTTACGGCATATCAATCATTTTCCGGTTAGGGTTAGGGTTAGGGTCGAATACAGACACATACTTTGCGAACGTTTGGTTGTTTTGTTTTACGGCATATCAATCATTTTCCGGTTAGGGTTAGGGTTAGGGTTAGGCTCGAATACAGACACATACTTTGCGAACGTTTGGTTGTTTTGTTTTACGGCATATCAATCATTTTCCGGTTAGGGTTAGGGTTAGGGTCGAATACAGACACATACTTTGCGAACGTTTGGTTGTTTTGTTTTACGGCATATCAATCATTTTCCGGTTAGGGTTAGGGTTAGGGTTAGGCTCGAATACAGACACATACTTTGCGAACGTTTGGTTGTTTTGTTTTACGGCATATCAATCATTTTCCGGTTAGGGTTAGGGTTAGGGTCGAATACAGACACATACTTTGCGAACGTTTGGTTGTTTTGTTTTACGGCATATCAATCATTTTCCGGTTAGGGTTAGGGTTAGGGTTAGGGTCGAATACAGACACATACTTTGCGAACGTTTGGTTGTTTTGTTTTACGGCATATCAATCATTTTCCGGTTAGGGTTAGGGTTAGGGTCGAATACAGACACATACTTTGCGAACGTTTGGTTGTTTTGTTTTACGGCATATCAATCATTTTCCGGTTAGGGTTAGGGTTAGGGTCGAATACAGACACATACTTTGCGAACGTTTGGTTGTTTTGTTTTACGGCATATCAATCATTTTCCGGTTAGGGTTAGGGTTAGGGTTAGGGTCGAATACAGACACATACTTTGCGAACGTTTGGTTGTTTTGTTTTACGGCATATCAATCATTTTCCGGTTAGGGTTAGGGTTAGGGTTAGGGTCGAATACAGACACATACTTTGCGAACGTTTGGTTGTTTTGTTTTACGGCATATCAATCATTTTCCGGTTAGGGTTAGGGTTAGGGTCGAATACAGACACATACTTTGCGAACGTTTGGTTGTTTTGTTTTACGGCATATCAATCATTTTCCGGTTAGGGTAAGGGTTAGGGTTAGGCTCGAATACAGACACATACTTTGCGAACGTTTGGTTGTTTTGTTTTACGGCATATCAATCATTTTCCGGTTAGGGTTAGGGTTAGGGTTATGGTCGAATACAGACACATACTTTGCGAACGTTTGGTTGTTTTGTTTTACGGCATATCAATCATTTTCCGGTTAGGGTTAGGGTTAGGGTTAGGCTCGAATACAGACACATACTTTGCGAACGTTTGGTTGTTTTGTTTTACGGCATATCAATCATTTTCCGGTTAGGGTTAGGGTTAGGGTTAGGGTCGAATACAGACACATACTTTGCGAACGTTTGGTTGTTTTGTTTTACGGCATATCAATCATTTTCCGGTTAGGGTTAGGGTTAGGGTCGAATACAGACACATACTTTGCGAACGTTTGGTTGTTTTGTTTTACGGCATATCAATTATTTTCCGGTTAGGGTTAGGGTTAGGGTCGAATACAGACACATACTTTGCGAACGTTTGGTTGTTTTGTTTTACGGCATATCAATCATTTTCCGGTTAGGGTTAGGGTTAGGGTTAGGCTCGAATACAGACACATACTTTGCGAACGTTTGGTTGTTTTGTTTTACGGCATATCAATCATTTTCCGGTTAGGGTTAGGGTTAGGGTCGAATACAGACACATACTTTGCGAACGTTTGGTTGTTTTGTTTTACGGCATATCAATCATTTTCCGGTTAGGGTTAGGGTTAGGGTTAGGGTCGAATACAGACACATACTTTGCGAACGTTTGGTTGTTTTGTTTTACGGCATATCAATCATTTTCCGGTTAGGGTTAGGGTTAGGGTTAGGGTCGAATACAGACACATACTTTGCGAACGTTTGGTTGTTTTGTTTTACGGCATATCAATCATTTTCCGGTTAGGGTTAGGGTTAGGGTCGAATACAGACACATACTTTGCGAACGTTTGGTTGTTTTGTTTTACGGCATATCAATCATTTTCCGGTTAGGGTTAGGGTTAGGGTCGAATACAGACACATACTTTGCGAACGTTTGGTTGTTTTGTTTTACGGCATATCAATCATTTTCCGGTTAGGGTTAGGGTTAGGGTTAGGGTCGAATACAGACACATACTTTGCGAACGTTTGGTTGTTTTGTTTTACGGCATATCAATCATTTTCCGGTTAGGGTTAGGGTTAGGGTTAGGGTCGAATACAGACACATACTTTGCGAACGTTTGGTTGTTTTGTTTTACGGCATATCAATCATTTTCCGGTTAGGGTTAGGGTTAGGGTCGAATACAGACACATACTTTGCGAACGTTTGGTTGTTTTGTTTTACGGCATATCAATCATTTTCCGGTTAGGGTTAGGGTTAGGGTTAGGCTCGAATACAGACACATACTTTGCGAACGTTTGGTTGTTTTGTTTTACGGCATATCAATCATTTTCCGGTTAGGGTTAGGGTTAGGGTTATGGTCGAATACAGACACATACTTTGCGAACGTTTGGTTGTTTTGTTTTACGGCATATCAATCATTTTCCGGTTAGGGTTAGGGTTAGGGTTAGGGTCGAATACAGACACATACTTTGCGAACGTTTGGTTGTTTTGTTTTACGGCATATCAATCATTTTCCGGTTAGGGTTAGGGTTAGGGTTAGGGTCGAATACAGACACATACTTTGCGAACGTTTGGTTGTTTTGTTTTACGGCATATCAATCATTTTCCGGTTAGGGTTAGGGTTAGGGTCGAATACAGACACATACTTTGCGAACGTTTGGTTGTTTTGTTTTACGGCATATCAACCATTTTCCGGTTATTTAATGCCGAATCCGGTCATTTTGGTAAAAGTGTTTATGCTTCAAGTTTTTTTATATCTTCAAATATTTATTCATGGTATTTCGTTTGGTTGTTTTGTTTTACGGCATATCAATCTTTTTCGGTATGCACATCTTTCCCACTTAGGATGATGTGACACAAGGCCGGAAGGTGGGGAGTATAAGCCAGTACCCTAGATGTAGGGCACTCTGGCCTTTTAACAATTGCCTGTGAAGCCCCGTCTGCATTTCACGATGGGTACGCCAGTCAGCAATTAACTAACTCTTTTCCGACGAGGGAAGGTAAGGCCTGGGAAAGCTGAACTCCTAGAACTACCCAGAACTAATAGGACAGCCCGACAGATAAAAGGCAACCGCAATGACCCAGTCTCTGTCGGGGTAATTCTCGAGGACGGATCCTCGACTGGTATTTACCATGTAAGCAAGTAACTGTCAATCCCTGACTCTTCAGCAAACCACACCCAGTCACAGTTGAACGTCAATGGTTAGGGTTAGAGTTAGGGTTAAAAAAAAAAAACAGATACGTCCTAGGATTGAGTTCTGCTGTATTATAGGGAGAGGTGCCGCTCAGAGCACACTTTCTTGTTTGGAAAGATTGCAAAATCGACTTCGCTATCTAGTGGCGGTGATCTATCCTCGTCGCTACAGCGTCTTTCAAACAAAACCTTTCTCTACTGTAGTATCTGTTGTGGACAAAGAATAATTCGACCATAGTACTACACATGTACAACAAATATGGTCCAGGGTAGATTTGACAGTGATAACAACTAAAGAAATGACCACACTCGTTAAAGCCTCTAAATTATGACCTCACCACCGGATGTAGTTTTTATCATTATTAGGATCGAAGTGAGCTAGACAAAGTATGAGTAGTTGATAAGGTTGGAAATTAGGGTTAGAGTTAGGCTTAGGGTCTGAAGAAGAACATAATGAAAATAAAAACAGGTAGAAAGACAGATTTCAGGATTTGCAATAAGGTGGGATATGTGTGAGGCAAACACATTGCTTAAGGGTATCTAAGATAATTTGGTGCTTTGACCAGGATTAATGAACACGGGCAGGATGTGAGGTAAAGAGCTTCTAAAACCAACACGACAGACGTACAAGCAGCTGCAACAAAAAAAGTAAAAATAAAGAGATAAATTCTTACTACTGCTACGTTTTATCTAAACAACATAACTTTAGCTTTTTACGTGACAAGGCGCTGTTCTAGAGAAGTGTCAAAGGGGAAGTATTTCGGACGTAGTGCGACACATGACAAACAGCTACGTCACAAACGTCATAAATACATAAAAACTATTCAAGATTTGCGTCCGGAGGGTGCGTATATTTGTCTCGGCATCTGTGTCATCGTACAATAGTGTTTGATGTATAAATTGGGCCAAGAAATCAACGTTAAGTTTATACCTTGTATCCGTTGACAGGATCTTCATTGTTTCGGTAACTCACTCCCCTAAATGTTACGCGGACGCTGTCAGGACCGTGGGAGTAAATATGTATTTCGGTCGGGTACATCAATGGCGCTATTTTGAAAAAAAAGAAACGAAAACAATATATATATATATAATTAGAAAAAAAATAAATATATAATAAAATCAAATAAAAATTAAAACATTCTCTTAAATCAAAAGAAATATTTATATCTATATTTTGAAACTTAAACAATTAATGACTTTAATACATATGACTTAATTCTGACAATGGGTCTTGCAACAAACAGTTACGCATGGTGCTTCTCTGATATATTAAGGTGGCCTTGCGGGAAGAAGAACTGAAGCAAGTTGGCAAGAGGGGTGGTAAGTTAAAATTTGATATACATAAATGAATGTGTGTGGAAGATGTTAAGCGGAAGTCATGAACCATGTGACCAAGGAGCAGGAGACAGAATTTGCTTGGAGATGAGACGAGTACTGTGTTGGCATGTAGCTCTTAAACTAGTACTGATGTGATCTATATCTTCCTGACGATCTACCTAACATGAAGTACATAAAGAACTATATGTTTTTGTATAAATGCCTTAATTTTAGTTAATTTTAATTTGATATAGATGGGAAATGTTGGTGGTAGACGTGTAGCGGAAGTCATGAACCACGTGATCAAGGAGAAGGAGAGAGAATTTGATTGGAGGTGAAACGAACACAACTATTAGCATGTAGCTCTTAAAATAGCACTCTCTGCCTGAAGCATTTACCTAAAATAAAGTGAAATAAGGAACTATATTATTTGACTGTAAGTGCGTTTTTGTCAATTAATTGTAATTAATGACGACCCGATTACAAAAACGCTCCTATGAAGAAACAAACACCAGAGACATGTGTTATACAGCGAAAGCCGTTGTTTAAATAGAAACTTTGTAATTACACCTGAGGGTCAGATGGGAACCTAGAACGAAAGTCGACGAAACCACGTGACTTCCCGGCGGTGATTTTCTATCTCTTTCCTGGCGAGACTTTATACAGAAGGAACGTGTCCGAGAGGCCGTTTTCAAATGGGGAGCCGCCGCGCACAATGAAGTAAGGTGTAGTGAGAAAAGCTGTCCGCCTATTTATCTATCTGTTATTCCTCACGCGTACACATGTTACCCGTCTCTTTTATTAATAAGCCTTTTTATAAATCAATATCGACGTCCGAGTGGTTTTGTCACCGGACGATCCACAACCTGGGTTCCTGACTGGTGTATAATGCTTGTCCTCGAGTGGAGACACATTAATCATTTAGTTCCAATATGTTATTTAACAGTAAATACTTCAATCAACTAAAAATCATACCTCGTCATATCGCCGCCATATCCTCCAAGCACTAACGTCATTTCGTTAGCTACAATTAAAAGCCTGTCACATTCATTATTCAATTACTTTATCCAACAAAAGAATCATAGAAGATGAATGATTTATTCACTATAATGTCAAGTAGGCAGCAAGCTCAAAAGCGGAAAAAAGAGAAAGAGAGACAGAGACTTGAATTGCGTTTTAAGCGCATGGCTTAATTAGTATCGCATTGCCAGACGATTTTAATACGTTTTTTCACAGATATATCTTTTCTCAGAAATGCAATCAGCCTGCCAAAAAAAGACTTCATTTCCGCCCGTTTCATCGACTTCCAGCTTCCACGATTTTGCAGGCTAAACCTTTTGTCCCCTTTGTGACCCCTTGTCTAAAACGCTTCCTGTTTACAATATAACACCAGATTCATCTGAGTAAATATACTTTAGTTTATATTTATACTAGCAAACGTAACGACCGTTACGCAACACAGCCCGCGGAACAGTTCTATAAGGTCGGCCAAGTAAATTTTTTCATGTTTTAACGAGTCACCGCTTATCAAGGTCCAAAAGCCACTCGAGGATAAATGTTAATGAGTTTGTCAGGTGAATGGTGAGACAACACCATGATGATTGGTACGATGGTTAGAAACTGAGCAGACTTTGATTATTTAATGTGGTAGTAAACTAGGAAGCAGATACACAGTAATGTGTTGCACAGACATGTTTATTCTAGGAAATAGTTTTTGTTGTGAATGTCTTACAAGGGCGAACCAGAGATTGAGCATCTGCCATGATAATAACGATAGAGCAAAGAAAGACTAGCAACATCTCGTCTGTAAGAAAGTGACTGCACGGTTTTTGACTGTGATGTCCCTCTTCAGTACATGAATAATCTGGGTATTGTTTTTTTTTAATCGAAATCGCTCGAGACAAGGCATGAAGCCACTTGATGTAAGAAGCTAAAAAATACAACTTCACGGTAAGTGTTAGATGGATAAATTCCTACCCAAGAAAACAGCAATTATTCCCCCTTTGTCAAAAACATTGCTCATGGAATGTGAAGACTAAAGGACAAAATAAGGGAAGCGAGAGTTACAAGGCTGACGAAAGTAAACTGAAAGTTCACTTTCTACTCTCTCTATTGTTGCCACATCTGGGCTGGTGCACCAACCACTACTTGAACAGGGTGCAAAAATAAGGTATAAACCCTAATAGGTCTAAACCCTAATAGGTCTAAACCCTAATAAGCCTAAACCCTAATAGGTCTAAACCCTAATAGGTCTAAACCCTAATAGGTCCCGTACTGTTTACCAGACTCTATCGCATACTTACAGTGTTGCATCCCTGTGTTTGTTTCCACGAAATATGCCCCGATAAACATTTTTCATGGAAATCGCTCCAGACAAAGGCATGAAGCCATTTGATGTAAGGAGCTAACAAAAATACCAATTTATGGTAAAAAAAAATAGCAAACGATAAGTGTTATATGGATAGATTTCAACCAAAAAAAAACAGCAATTTTCCCCCATTGTCAGAAACATCGCACACGGGATGTGATGACTGAAGGATAAAATAAGGGAAGAAAGAGTTACGAGGCTGCCGAAAGTAAACCGAAAGTCAATAGGCTTTACTTTATCTTTCGCCTCCTCCTTCTGTTTTCTACCTCTTCCTTCTACTTCTTTTCTCCTCCTTTTTGCTTTTCTCCCTCCTCTTTTTACCCCCTCTCTCCTCCTTCTGCTTTTCTCACTCTTTCTTCTCCTCCTTCTGTTTTCTACCTCTTCCTTCTATTTCTTTTCTCCTCCTTTCTGCTTTTCTCCCTCCTCTTTCTACCCCCTCTCTCCTCCTTCTGCTTTTCTCACTCTTTCTTCTCCTCCTCCTTCTGTTTTCTACCTCTTCCTTCTACTTCTTTTCCCTTCCTTTCTGCTGTTATCCCTCCTCTTTCTACCCCCACTCTCCTCTTTCTGCTTTTCTATCTCTCACTTCTACTCATTATCCACCGTATCTCTCTTCTGCTTTTCTCACTCTTCCTTCCCCTCCTTCTGTTTTCTACCTGTTCCTTCTACTTCTTTTCTCCTCCTTTCTGCTGTTATCCCTCCTCTTTCTACCCCCACTCAGCTCCTTCTGCTTTTCTATCTCTCACTTCTACTCATTCTCCACCTTCTCTCCCTTCTGTTTTCTACCTCTTCCTTCTACTTTTTCTCTCCCCCTTTCTGCTTTTCGCCATCTTCTTTCTACTCCTTCTCCTTTTCTACATTTTTCTTCTACTCATTCTGCTTCTTCTATATCTTCTGTTTTCCCCCTCTTTCTTTCTACGCATTTCCCCTCTTCTCTCTCTCTCTCTCTCATTTCTACTTTTCTTCTCGTCCTTCTACTCATTTTCCTCCCCTTCTCTCCTTTCTGATTTTCTACATCTGTCTTCTTCTACTTCTTCCCCTTCTGCGTGTTTACCTCTTCCTTCTACCCCTCTCCCTCATCCTCCCATTCTACTTTTCTACCCCTTCTTTCTACTCATTCGACTCATTATTTTTTAACCCATTCCCCTTGTTTCAAAGTATGCGGCTCACTTAGCAGACACGCTAATTGACCCAAGGTTCACTTTCTACTCTCCAGAAACATAGACATTATCCTTTAGATTACCCCACAAGAAGACATCATGGGGGTTAAGTTTGGGAGTGTGAAGCCTTATCAAGGATTATACCTCCGTACTGATAAGACGATCACCAAAGTGCCATTGAACAATGATAAAACCAAAAGAACTGTTGAATATTTATGACTGAAGATGTGTGTACAAGGCAAGCATGGATTGCAATTTATTCGTAACAGATATGGTAAGATTGAAAGAAATGGTTGTGCATTTTATTAACGATTTCCATTGGTGACATTGTTTTTGGTCACCGTTTGCGGGGGGGGGGGTCAAACTATGTATATATATTTTTTCATCGAAAGATATTTATCTGTTTCTTTATCAGATTGTCGTAAAATAGCGTCGACTAGTCTCTGTTCTAAATGTTGTTGTTTTTTAGTGCAGATATCAAAAAGCAAAAATAAATAAATAATAAAACCAAAGATTCAGACGATTAACTAGTCTAGACGATCTAAGAAAGGTTTACAAAACTAAACAAAATGGGGGGGATAATCTAATAAGTTTACTGAGACTATTTTTTTAAAAAACACTTTCTTTTAACTTATTTGTCTTTATAATCCTAACAAGGTTTCTTCATTTCAACATTTTCGTTGGGGAGAAATGCTTATATAAGCTATTTTTAACACCGTTTTAAAAGCACCTCAGACTTTAGACAAAAAACAGTAATGTTAAAAATGTTGAATAGCAACCCATATGTAGAGTGCTCTGAAATAATCACCCGAGCCACGTATTAAAACAAAAACACGACTCAGTCTTAAGATTGGATAAATCCGCCTGGAAATGTAAAGGATAAACCAAAATCTTATTTCGACCTGGTTGGGCCCTTCTGGCGCCCCAGAAGTATCTCACTTCTGACGCAATCCTATACCTGTATGAGAGTCAAATACGTTCTAAGATAGAGTACCGTGACCGCATACAAAGAGGTGTCGCTCAGGGAAGCCTTTTCGGCCTTGACGCAATCCTATACCTGTATGAGAGTCAAATACGTTCTAAGATAGAGTACCGTGACCGCATACAGAGAGGTGTCGCTCGGGGAAGCCTTTTCTGCCTTGACGAAATCCTATACCTGTATAAGAGTCAAATACGTTCTAAGATAGAGTACCGTGATCACATCTAGAGAGGTGTCGCTCAGCGAAGCCTTTCCTGCCTTGACGCAATCCTATACCTGTATAAGAGTCAAATACGTTCTAAGATAGAGTACCGTGACCACATCTAGAGAGATGTCGCTCAGCGAAGCCTTTCCTGCCTTGGCGTATTCCTATACCTGTATAAGAGTAAAATACGTTCTAAGATAGAGTACTGTGACCACATACAGAGAGGTGTCGCTCAGGGAAGCATTTCCTGCCTTGACGCAATCGTATACCTGTATAAGAGTCAAATACGTTCTAAGATAGAGTACCGTGACTGCATCTAGAAAGGTGTCGCTCAGGGAAGCATTTCCTGCTTTGATGCAATCCTATACATGTATAAGAGTCAAATACGTTCTAAGATAGAGTACCGTAACCACATACAGAGAGGTGTCGCTCAAGGAAGCCTTTCCTGCCTAGAAGCAATCCTATACCTGTATAAGAGTCAAATACGTTCTAAGATAGAGTACTCTGACCACATATAGAGAGGTGTCGCCCAAGGAAGCCTTTCCTGCCTTGACGCAATCCTATACCTGTATAAGAGTCAAATATAGTTTGCTAGCCTTTCTCTACTTTATTGTTATTTTCATGGTAAGTGCTCGACTGAGCTCCATCTGTAGTTCTCCTCTGTAAAACATTCCCAAAAAGCTCGTCTAGCTACAACCCATGTAAACGCTTGATCTATGGGCGGGGGTTGTTCTTGGGCAAAGGGTTAAACCCATGTGGGGTGCCCCGACCAAAGGTTGTGAGAGAGATGCCTTTATAGCGGCATGTCATCCCCACTGTTCGAAGTTGCCCGACCACGTGCGGATAAAATTAACAGAATAAAACAAACAAAGGGAAGAAAGAAAATATTATTATTATATAGGAAAGTATATTAGAAAGAAAGCGAAGGAATAATAAAGCTAACACACAAGAATGGTATTTTGTAAAATCAATAATTAAGAGTGAAACATTTATATTAAACAAAACAATTTATTTGGCCAAAACATTTTGTAGAGCTATCAGTTATTGAGTTCATTTTTAAGGAGTGAAAAGTTCCGTTTGTACGAACGTGTACGAGTGAAATGTTCGGTTTGTTTAAGTTTGTGTTTGTATGAATGCGTATATGCGAGCGTGTTTGATGTATTTTGTGGCAATTGTAATGTGTGTGTGCTTGAAAGAATTGTTCGTTATTTGTGGTAGGAATTAAAAGAGATTACCTACTTTTGTCTCTTGCCTCACCCACCTCCTCAGTCGAGCCGTGCTTTCACGAGATAAGAAGGATTGAGCAAACAGAGAAAGAAAAGAAGTCGCAACAAATATCCCTTGGCCGGTAGTAGCGTCTGCTACAGATCTACGGGATCAAATGATTATTAAATTTAACAACAATTAAAAAAGTACGGCGTCGTGAACCGAATATAAGACGTGAGGGAGAGAGCAAGCGAGAGAGACAAAAAAAGCGAAAACGTGCAAAAACGCCAGCCACCCTCTTCCAACATTTTCTAGTTTAACTTATGTCTGTTGATAAGAATTCGAGCGAGCGATGTTAGTTTAAGAAAAGTTTTTAGGAAATTATTTGTTTGATCAATTAACATTAATTTATTATTGTTAATATCAACGAAATTATTACATATATATATATATATATATATATATATATATATATATATATATATATATATAAGTGAATTTAATAACAAGCTGTACTACTAGCTTCATTGCGAGATCCAACACGATTTGTTGTTGTAATTGATCACTCTTCGCCGCTTGCTGTGAATACTCACCGACTTGGTATTTACAAAGTAAAATTCCTCCTAAATTCCAAGCTAATTTCTGGTGGCCAACTGGTAACTCTGTTGACTGCGAATTAAAAAACTGTCATGCAAATTCGGTATTCAAAGAACTGTCTTGAATCGTCCATGTGTACTTCATGCTGTATTTACAAATATTATGTTGTATTTTTAATTTGAATGAGAGTGATCCATTTTAATGGTAATACAGAAGTGATAAACGGAACAAACTTTGGCATTTATTTATTTCGATATTACGAAAACCAAGATGATCAGTTGTTTGAAAGAGAAAAGTTCCCCTATTCAGTTTGTAAAAAAACGGAATTAGGTGAAACATAATTTGTTGTGAAACGTATAAGCATTGGTTACACAAAAAGTGCATACACAAGAAGTGCATACACAAGAAGTGCATACACAAGAAATGCATACACAAGAAGTGCATACACAAGAAGTGCATAGACAAGAAATGCATACACAAGAAGTGCATACACAAGAAGTGCATAGACAAGAAATGCATACACAAGAAGTGCATACACAAGAAATGCATACACAAGAAGTGCATAGACAAGAAGTGCATACACAAGAAATGCATACACAAGAAGTGCATACACAAGAAGTGCATACACAAGAAGTGCATAGACAAGAAATGCATACACAAGAAGTGCATACACAAGAAGTACATAGACAAGAAGTGCATACACAAGAAATGCATACACAAGAAGTGCATACACAAGAAGTGCATATACAAGAAGTGCATACACAAGAAGTGCATACACAAGAAATGCATACACAAGAAGTGCATACACAAGAAATGCATACACAAGAAATGCATACACAAGAAGTGCATATACAAGAAGTACAGTGAAATTACAGTTCATTTATGCGCAAGAAGTGTAAGACAATGAAGACAGATAGGAAATCAAGATGGTGAAAAACTATATTTGTATTGCGAGGATCTGTTATCTTTGTGATATAATATGAGCGCAGGGTGGAACAGTTACTGATTCTCTTTTGACTGCAAGAGTTAGGAGTTGATGGAGTAAGTTCACGTAACTTCTGCCATAACTAACCAGCAGAGCGTCACAACTGTCGACCAAGGGAAGAGTATATCTGGCACGTGTGCGTAGTTTTAAAGACGGGTTTAGATCTAATGACCTTGACGAAAGATTAAATCTGAACAGTATTGGGAGATGTGTGCAGAACAGGAGACTCCGTTAGTTTGGTCAAATTGGAAGAAAAGAATGAGAGTGCTTAGGTTAGTAGTTGTAGAACAGTTGTGGAAGCAGGGTGGTTTGTTGAGGAAGGCAAAGGAAAAAAGGGAGAATGTGATAAGGATGGATTTTAGAGAAAGAAGGATGAATGAAGGCCTGGTCAGAGATGGATCAGTTTGGAAGGCAATTTCTAAAAGCCGTCTCACACGTGCCAGTAAATAAAACAGACGTTAAACCGATGTTGATGATGATGATGATGATGATCAGCAGCATCAGCATCATCATAATCTTGCTTTCTGTTTGCTTGCTTGTTTTCGTGCACACTGGGTGATGATATCGTTTTGTTAGTTCATCTATTACAACAGATGTGGAGCATAACCATCCACAGTTGATGATGTCATCGATTAAACCAAGGGGTATTCTACTAGTATATATATATAAATCATACTTACGGTCACTCCCTGTCTTTCCGAGAAAGTTCTCACTGATGGGACCAAGTCCTGCCGAATTGAAGACTTGTACAGTCATCCAATAATATCCATTTGGGTCCAGTCCGATAAGAAGAGCCTCCGACATCTGGCCAAAATAGGCTTGAAAATAAACTCTCGGGTTGACGTGTTCGCGGTTAAAATAATTTACCTGAATAACACAAGCGTAGTCGGATATTTATTGTTCTGAAAACATAGCAATCAAGATGAGGATACTCGCTTGATTAGATCTTCTTTCTTTTATATGGAGTCCAGCGAGCTTTTCAATTACTAATAAACAGAAACTACAGACAATCCTCATCTATTTGTTAGTGGTCTGAATTGTTGGTTTTTTGTTTCATTTTTATATTTAATCCGTTCACCAGTTTCTGTTTTGATAACTAAACGATATACAGAGTCAGAGGAGATATCCCTCACTCAATCACAATTCCTCCTATTGGTTCCAATATTTTGTAGGGCATATACATTTTTGCTATGCCAATTGTGTATCTAGATAAAAAGTAAGTGCATTTGGATATTTTGATGTATATGTTTTCGTGGCTTTTTATAGAAATCGATATGTTATAGAATTCTCTGTAGATATGTATTCGATCCCCGGCAAGTGTTTTAGGCATACTATTTTTTTAAAAAAAACACTCTAAATTAGCTTGGTATGTAAAATAGTTTTTTATATATATTTTTGAAACATTCATTTAAGATGTATATGAGAAATCAATCGTGCTTTATGATGGTGTAAGCGAGTGGAAATATTCTAAGATGTGCGTAGGGTTAGGGTTAGGGTAAGGTTTTGCACATCTTCGCCACGCTTCCGAGATTTTCTTTCGTTGCCATCTTCTTCTTATTATTATTATTATTATTATTCGTTCTTCTTCTTCTTCTTCTTCTTCTTCTTCTTCTTCTTCTTCTTCTGCTCCTCATCCTCCTCCTTACCTGTCTCTTCTTCGTGCTCTTCTTTTTCTTCTTCTTCTTTTTTTTCTTCTTCTCCTCCCCCCTTCTCATCCATCTCTTCTTCGTTCGTTTTCTCCTTCTTCTTCTTTTTCTTCTTCTCCTCCTCATCTGTGTCTCTTCTTCGTTCTCTTTCTTCTTCTTTTACTATCGGTGTGAGGTATGGTCCTGTGCAGTTCTAGAAGGTCTACTTTCCCAGGCTTTGCCTTCTCCCCCTTTGAGTAGAAGTTAGTTCATTGCTAATTGCATTACCGGGGAATGCCGAAAGGGCTGCCCAGGCATTTTTTTGTTCTGCCATAGTTTTCTTCCTCTAGTGCGCTACTTTTAAATCTAATTCTCCCGATTTTGTGTCACATTTTCCCACCGTGAAAGGGCGATAAATAACTTCTTCCTTGTCCCTTATTTCCTCTTCTTCTCCCCTTTCTTCTGTTTATTCTCTTTTTTTTTCTTCGTCTTCTTTTTCGTCTTCTTCTATTCCTTCTTCTTCTTTTTCTTTATATTTTTCTCCTTTTTCTTTTCTTGTTCTAGTACTCCTTCTTCTTCTTCTTCTTCTTCTTCTTCTTCTTCGTCTCTACGCTCTTCTTTTTTTCTCTCAATTAATGTCTTCCCTTTCACCTTCTACTTCTCAATTTTTCTTTTTTTCTTTCTCTTCTTCTATTTCTTCTTCTAGTTCTTTCTTTTTTTCCTCCTCTTCGTCTTCTTCTTCTTCGTCTCTTTTCTCTTTCTCATCTTTCTTCTTTCCATTAAGATCTTCTTTTTGACCTTTGACTTGTCCTCATTCATTTCTTATTGTTCCTCTTACTCTCTCTCTCTCTCCCTGTCTCTCTCTCTCCCTGTCTCTCTCTCTCTTTCTTCTTTTTCTTCTTCTCTCATTAAGCTTCTTCTTTTCTTTTTTTTCTAAAAAAAACTCATCATCTTTATTTTATTGCTTGTTTAAATTTCTTATTCAAACTTTTGTTTTTATTTTTACAAGCCTGAAAAAGTCAAGATGGGATGTAAGTGAATACAGTTATTACCCACGCATGGGGCAATGCACCAATTTTTGGGTCGCAGACAGTTGACCTTCGAAATCCGAGCAATACAGAAGTGTGTACGGCACTATTGTTAGACTTTTCCCCAAAATAACCCTTGCCTACGTATAACAGGTAAACTTATCAGGAGCATCACTTACCTGGTAGCCCTGAACGACACCTCTCATGAGGTTACGAAGGTTTGGTACCTCTGTCCATTGAACAATGACGGCGGTTCCATTAAATGTAACCACAGACATGTCCGTAGGAACACCAATAGGCACTGAAAATAAATTTAATAGTTTTAATAATAATAATAATAACAACACCAACTGTTGTTGCCAGTGAGTGATCAACGATCATGACTCTACTGAATAAATGATAATATTTTTTAAATATAAGTGAGCGTACGTGTGTCCGGCCTGATTCGCGGTATGAAAAAAAAGAGGTGGGGGAGAGGAACGAATAAGAAGATGAAAAAGGGTAATGGGTAGAGTAACGGTTACTGCTGCTGCTTCTTTCAAAGCTTGATACCGGTCAATAATTCGTAATTTAGTTTTTAAGCTGTCCGCTGCTGCTGCTTCTGCTTCGAATACTCAATATTATCTAATAAATAACTTTTTCAGTGCTTGAGTGATTTGTTTGTCGAGAGGGAGGAAGAAAGAGATGAAATTTAATATATAGCAATAACAGTAATTTTGTTTTATTTTCTTTATCAATCAGTTTTGCTTCGTTGATTTTAAGTAGTTAATTACATTGCGAATAATAATAATAATAATAATAATAATAATAATAATAATAATAATAATAATAATAATAATAATAATAATAAAATTTTCAAAACAGCTGCAATCTTAATGAAAATCCTCGAATGCGGAAACCAACACGCATAAGCTACGAACGGTAATCAGTCACATGGAAGTTACAATAGGAAGAAAACAAAACCACAGGAAGAACACCACCGCACGAACAAAGGAACAGAAACTGCGAGATATATCATAAGCTGCCCCCCCCCTAAAAAACTGATGACACCGGCCTCGGTTGAAACCACACAAAATAGGCGTAGAGGGTCAAGGAGGATGGGAAGACCAAGGAGGGAGAGCACTTACCAGACCTCCACTGGATGAGTGCGAAGTGTGCTGATGCCTTGAGGAAGCTTATTGCCACCCAAATCCCAGGGGAGACTAAAGTTTCTTTTTTGCTGGAATTGTATATAGACGAGTTATTGCTGTGAATGTTTTACAGGGGTGGGGAATGAGGCACAGTCGAGCATGCGTGTGGCTAGTGTGATTACATGCGTGCGGTCATGTGTCTAGTTTTTCGACCGGAACGTATGTGGCAACAAGTCTGCTCAATAGTGCAGAACACTATGTCATGTATTGAATGTCAGATAGGTCAACTAGTTTAAAATACGTGTTATTTTACCATTTCTAAAATGTTGGGTGTCTTTTGGGGCAGTCATCAGCGCCAGGGCAGATAGTTGTTTCAGGGGTTAAATATTATATTAGACAAATCGTGAGGACGGAAGTGAGAAAAGTCAGATAGAAAGTGACGTCATGCAGAAGAACGGAGTCTTGCGTTAAGGTAGAGAGATTACTGGCAGGGCGTATGCTGCGTTACTATTTAGGAAGGATTAAGACGACGTGCTTCTCTCTAATTCTCTCTGTCTTTCTCTGTCTCCCTCCCCTCTTTTTTGTATCTATCTATCTGTCAAGTGGATGGCTATATTCTCCAAAAAATGAAAGTGAAAACTTTCCCACAAAAAACATATTTCATCGATAGCGTGCATATGAGATATATTAGGCGTTTAAATCATAGGTGTAGGGCGAATCAGCGTCTGATCAGCCCAGTGCGAGCTTCGTGTTGAATGGGCTTGAACACTCACTTGCACCGGCCTTTAAAAGTAACTGATAGTGCACTCCTTTATATCTAGTAATTAAGATATCCTTCTCTATGTATTTTCTAAGGTGAAGCGGATCAAGATCAGCGTGAATAGAGAACTAGATGGTGGACCAGAGACGCGGAATTTATTTTTTTCTTGCGGCCGATACTATACGCTAACAATGGGACGATTTATCCCTTAAGTAACAGCGTGCGATTCAATAAATCTCTCGTCCTCTCAGAGTCGCTATGAAGTTAATTGAATTCTTTAATATCAGAAGGTATTCTGACGACGTTCGTTTCAGTCAGCATCGCAACGACCAGTGCGCAACAGAGAGATGTGCTCGTTCATGGGAGGTAGACAGAAATAACGTACAGAGCAACAATTGTTATCGGTCAGGCAATATCACAGCGAATGAACGATGCACACATCCTAGGGTACTCTTTGTTAATTAAAAAAAAATAATAATGAATATTAATGGTTGTTTAGGAGTTCGCTACCAATATCCAATCTATATAATAATATGCTAAGGTTTGGTTGTTTTGTTTTATGGCATGTCAACCCTTTTTCGGGTTATTTAATGCCGAATCCGGTCATTTTGGTAAAAGTTTTTATGCTTCAAGTTTTTTATATGTTCAAGTATTTATTTATTCATGGTGTTTGGTTTGGTTTGGTTGTTTTGTTTTATGGCATATCAACCCTTTTTCGGGTTATTTAATGCCGAATCAGGTCATTTTGGTAAAAGTTTTTATGCTTCAAGTTCTTTATATCTTCAAATATTTATTCATGGTGTTTCGTTTGGTTGTTTTGTTTTATGGCACATCAACCCTTTTCGGGTTATTTAATGCCAAATCAGGTAATTTTGGTAAAAGTTTTTTGTGCTTCAAGTTTTTTATATGTTCATGTATTTATTCATGGTGTTTGATGAGGTGGAAGGGTGAGGGGAGGAAAATAAATTGTTTTATGTTAGCGATTTTGCAGAACATGATTGCGTCTTGTAAAGATAAAGAAAAAATAATAAAACATCAATGTTTGGTGCATTTTGAACCAGGAAGCCGATTTCTTCAGACAGCTTGATCTGGTAGCACCAGACTGAACATAAATGATTACGTCACAGGAAAGAAAAACGTACTTCCCTCTGCTGAGTATATCTCGGAAATTGTCGAGTTCGGTCCTGCTCCGAGGTCGTTAAACGGTTGAACCTTTACTTCGTAAGGTGAATAAAACTGTCTTGCCCCAACTAAAGCATAATGGCTGTCAGTATCGTCGTACAGTTTAGCCTGAAAGACAAACATAATAAATAAATATTAACATGAAAAGTTCAGGTAAAAAGTAGGTTATATAGTTGGTCTTCTCAAAACATACTGTTTCCCTGTATCACAGTACTTCATTGTGGCGAGAAAGGCAACTGCTTCAAGCCAGGGTCGAACCTACAACCGTCTAGTTCATGGGCGGGCAACCTTTTCAGAGTGAGGGCCAGATGAGACTTTTGGAAGGAGATCGCGGGCCGGAGTGAAAAACGAAATCTCAGAATTACTATATTTTGTTTACATAAATAAATCGTACAAAAATTGCATTGAACACTCTACAAATCAATGAGACTGCTGGTGCTGTTTGCCATGAAAAAGTATTTCCATGTCTGGTTGAGGTAGACAACAGAAGAATGTCATTGAGGTGGCGGTCCGAGAGTTGAGAGCGAAGGTAAGACTTTGTGTATTTCATTTTCAAAATAATATGAGTTTTACTGGGAGGTCCGCGGGCCGGATTGCAATAATAAAGCCTAGCAGGGTGGCGGGCCGGACGCTAAACCTTCGCGTGCCGTATGTGGCCCACGGGCCGGAGGTTGCCCCCCCTGGTCTAGTTGATAGTCGGTGATTTAACCCATTCGCGTGTCAGACATGCGCCGTTTCTATTGAAATGTAAATGCTTATATAAACATCACAATAACCAGAGAGTGTTCTATTTGTGTTTACAAAGAGCTTAGCATTATCGCAAAGAACCCCCATATATGACCTTGAGTGGCGATCCCTGGTGGCCGGTTTGTGAAATAATATTTTTTTTAAATATATTAATTTTAGTTCGCCATTTTCAAGAACTCTGTTCACACCGCATAAAAGACTTGAAGAAGGGAATGGTTCACGAAAATTTCCTACAGACTTTACCCAAATAACTAAAACAAATACAGAAATTGGTATTTACTTTATTTGCTTCTAAAATCGTTGAATAAACTCGGCACGACATTGTAAGTTGCACGTTTATTTGTTTTGTCTTAATTCTGAGTTTTTATTAACTCTTAATTATACTTCTTTTACAACTGGTGCGTTTATGATTTTCTGTTGACTTATTATACACACACACACACACACACACACACATATATATATATATATATATATATATATATATAGTCTCGGAAGTTCTTTTAACCTTCAAAACTGGAAAGAAAAAAAAAAAAAAATTTTGTGGAAAGATTTTAGTCTAGTAAGTCAATCAATCTACTGCAATCACTATTTTAGTTTACTTCCAAGAATATACTCTAATATAAATATATTTTTATATATGTTTTTATATATAAGGGATCGTCAGTTGTTTACCATGAAAACTGTTTCGGGATTTTAAAAACAAAACAGTATTTCTTTATCATGGCATCCCAGCAGTGTTGATCAGACACCACCTCCCTATTTAATAATTATTTTTTAATTTAAAAAGTTTACAAATATTTGATTTAGTTTTAAATATATATATATATATATATATATATATATATATATATATATATATATATATATATATATATTGTAATTTAGTGTAATGGAAGAAAAAACTGAGTGCTCAACTTCTTGCGCAAAAGCATATGAATTTATTTTTCATTTCAATTGACACTATACATTATTTTGATCTTTCATCCATACCTACGGTTTCACGGAAACACTGGACACTCAGGCCGCATGACTAAAGATACCGAATGTAACCGATTCTTCGGTCGATATTTTGATAATATAAGACGTTTTGATACTCTCCGTCAGCAAATATACCCATCTAGGACGCAATTGGATCAGGGAGGTCGTTTACAAAAATTAGGAATAATAACGGTTATCATCATTAATGTCATGTTGTTTAGATGTACGGCCATCGAGGAGAACCTGGATATTTCTCTTGGCTAAGAAGGATCTGATTATATTACATTTGTCAATTAATACCGTACGGATTAATTTTCACGAGATTATCTTCATGTCAGATCTTGTTAAGACTTTGAATATATCAAGCGCTACCGTCCTAGCTTCGCCAGCTTTGTCCACTCTATGATATATGCGTTCAGAGATGACTGTAAGTACTGGCCTGCCTAGTGGTGGACTATCGCTAGATTGATTAATGATTCAAATATTTTAGCAAAATGGAAATAAAGGACTGATAGGGCGATAATTTTGCGGGTCAGTTTATTCACGAGAATTCTTAAACACTGAGACAGTCTTCCAGGAAAGCCAGATTCGGCAAGGTATGTGTTGTAAAAGTTTGAGAGGGCGGGTACCAGCTCAGCAGAGCATTTATTTAAGACTTCAGCAGCGATAAAATCAGGGCGACATGCTTTGGGGGGTCTCAAGGTTTTCATGATAGCCCGAACTTGGGAAAGGGGTAATAATCAGATCATCTAGTGAGGCTTCAGTCCGCAGTGGGAAGTTTGGAGGAAGTGGTTTGTGGAGTTAAAGTTGGAGTTCAAGGCGAACCGCCGGGCAAGCAGTTCAGCTTATATCAGTAACCGCGTTCGCGACGTCATGGTGGTCGGATATTGAAGGAATTGTTGATTGCTCATTCTTAACTACGCTATTATAGATTTTCCAAAAATTGCGAGTTCCTAATTTCTGCGACTCAATGCGTTTTATGGTCATCTATGAATAGTTACACTTAGCTGCGGCTTTTAAATATTTATAATGATTTCTTAAATCTATAATTATTCCATGTTAAATGCCAGTGTACTGAAATCATATGCCCTTAATAGGGTTAAGATGAAGATTCATATACACTAAATGTACAAAAGCAAGGAAATTCCCAAATTTTTACACTTAAATTGTCATTAAGGGTATGTGAGCACAACAGGGCTATGTATTTTACTGGTAGGAGTTTTTCTTCAGCGCACCTCACACACTTCATCCACTCATGCAGAGAGATTTATACTGTAGTGATGTGATAATGAAATGGTTTGGTTGATATGTAGTCATACCCTTAATGACAATAAAAGTGTAAAGATTTGGGAATTTCCTTGCTTTTGTAAATTTAGTGTATATGAATTTTCATCTTAACCCTATTAAGGGCATATGATTTCAATATACTGGCATTTATCATGGAATGTCACTACTTTTGTAAAAGCTATGCCTCAATACAATGGTCATTTTTAATGGTTTTTTGAATTTTCTGGAAAACTAAGGTATATGGTAAACTGAAATTAAAATACCATCAACTAGACCCTAGAACCTCTATCTCTGCCAAAAATCAGCTGAATCCATCAAATAGTTGATAAGATACGATAAGGTACGTACGTACGTACACACAGATAACATGATTTCATGATTGAACTTTCTGGATCTCTGGGTTGCCTTGACTAATGATGCTGAAATTCTACACACTTATAGAACCTATCAAATAAAAATTTTGTGCAAAGTTTTAACTAATTTAGTTTATTGGTTTTTGAGTTATGATTGATCAAAAGAATGACATTTCCAGCATAGGTCATTCTTGAAGTCTATTAAGGGATAGAGCACTCTCGCGCCTCCCTTGATTTTTGTCTATTTGTATTAAACTTATGACGGTTGAATCGGTGCGATACTTGCTGCCTATGCGCAATTGCAGCTTCACAGATCGAAGTGAGCCGTTGTGGAGAGTGAAACTTGCTATAAAATTCCTGGGTGGGGACATGTGATTCAATGCCTGCCTTCACTCATTCAGTTACTTCATTGGCGCACATTTATAACTTGAAAATTATACAGATTAAAAAATAAGACTAAATCTGATAACATGAGTTTCGTGGCTGGAGAGAAGAGGTACATACAGTGAGTTGGTTATTCACGGGAAACACCGCTTACCCAGGTAGTCACACATATGAAAATAAAACAAAACTATTTTATTTAATTCACCGTGTAATTTCAACGGACCTTAAAAGTTTTATTTTTTGAATGCTACATAGACAGGTTATTATTTTTGCCACATGCTTAAGATGTAACATTTTCGGGGCCCGGATATGAAGGGGCCGAGGTTAATATTGTTTTAATGTTTTTCACTCAGGTCTTCGTGATTTATCTCCCTTGGATTTATATCCGAGTTATATTCCTTGGGTTTTATTCTCGCCAATGTACGAGAATGCTTTCTCTTGTCCAAAAGTTTAAAATAAAACGTTTCACATTACGCGGGGAATTGAGGATTAGACATTAGTCTATTTGTGGCGTGTCTTTCAAGGCAGGCAGACATGTCGTTCAGCTTCCCATAGGAGAATGAGTTCCAAAAACTCAGAAGGATTTACCTCAAGTTACGCCTTGTGATAGCAGTCACAGACTACCAGGAACACTAAACGCAAAATAAGAAACATTGGCGTATTTCAATGCTAACGCATAATTCTCTATCTCCGACCCAAGCGACATATGTTCTTTCTCATTGTAATTTGGACCTGGTTGTATTCTTTCTTTAATATTTCTGCCTATTGTTCTCTCCGTGTATATTATATCATGAACTACCTCAATGTTTCGTTGTACATTTTACGTTTGTCTTCGACAAACTGTTTATCTTAGAATGTTTATGCATGTAAATCCAACCATATCGTCAATATTGTTCTTTTCTTCTTCTTATCCGGCATCTATGTAATAGCTACGATAACACAACACGCAAAATAGTGACCACATGTGTGAGAAAGAACTCCCCGAGCACGTGGTCGCTACAAACGTAAAACCTAGGATATAAAATATCTATTAGCTTTTCAACGTCTTAAGGAATCCATTGTAAAATATGTTTTGGCCGTTTGCATGTTAATAATGGTAAACGGATTACTTAGAAATAACAAAGGTCATGTCTTATGTTTACAATTTTTCTAAGTAGAAAGAAAGAAGAGGTTTGTATAAATGCATTTGTATAGATGCATTATTTATGATAACATAACAGAATTTTCTCAGATTCAGAAAATGCTGTATAAACCAGACGATGTTAAAATGCGAGTCAGATACAAGACAGGCCACTAACCTCGACACGGAACGAATTCAAAATTTATGAGCCGGAATAGGAAATAACAAAATGTTAATATTTGCCAGGATGTGTTGCTGCAAATTCGATGTAAAACGTCAGAGAAATAAATTAACTTTAGCTAGGAAAAAAAAGTCGAAGTTTTAAATTATGGAAGGTCGTAATAAACATAATTGTTTATGTTTCTCTATCTCTCTTTTAAAAATAACAATTCGAAGGTTTTGTTTTTATACACTTTTTTCTGCGATTCAAATAAGCTTACCTTATTATTTACTCATTACTTGTAACTTTATGATAGACTATCAGGAAAACCCGGCGTTGCCCAGGATTGAATACAGGATCATATGTCCTTTTGCACCAAGCCAATTACACTAACTAATGATGTTACATTTTAAACACGTCTCCATTCGACTAGATCTCGTTAACATCTCGTGACTACCGGTTTACCTATTCTCGCTTTCACACGCCTGCCAAACCATAACCTTTTGTCCTTGACAGACAACCACTTCATACGGCGTACCTTTTTTTTATCCTTATTTTTAACATTTATAATTTTCAATTTTGAGGGTTGGACCCAATAATGTAATCGGGATTGATCGGGACAAACATGCAATGTCGTGTTAGAAACCACAAAGGTATTGCAGGGATCAAGGATCGATTCTGGGCCAACCCCTCTTTTTGATCTTCATCAATTATCTCCCGAAACACATTCTAAGATCATTCGTCGACATTTATGCAGATGACACAATCATCTATGGCAACACTTCGAATAGCATTAATGGTGGAAATATATCAGATTCTCTCTCTTCCGACCTGAAGCACGTGGTGCAATGAGGAAAAAGTATGTTGGTTATTTTTAATACGTCTAAAATCAAGCTTCTCTCCTTTAAACACCAACGCTCGGATCCTTATTTTGACTCAATTGAAATGAATGGCTCTCTCTTTAATAAAACCCCTTCTTTGATAAGCTTCTGGGACTGACCATCATTTCAGACCTGAAATGAAAGACTTACATCCAATCCGTTTCTAAGGGAAGGTGGGAAAATGCTTGGATCATCCTATCGCTCCAGAAGGTATCTCACGCCTTACGCAAGCATCTACCTCTATATGAGGCCAATACGTCCAAAGGTGGAGTAATGTTTCCATCTGGGGAGGTGCCGCTCAAATTACCCTTTCCTGCCTTGACAGAGTACAAAACCGACATCGAAATCTGGTAAGAAATGTCATCTTCTCGTCCTTCATAAAAGATGTGTTAGTAGTCTTTCTCTGCTCTATCGTTATTTTCATGGTAGATGCTTGACTGAGCTTCAATCTACGTTTTCTCACTACTACCTCCAAATAAGGGGTATTTTTTGTGAAAATGGTCTTATAACAACAGCCTACCTCTCCAAAAGGGAGAAGGTATTTCCTGGGAGGAATGTATCATAATGAAAGAACAGATACACCCCTACCACCCGAATTGAGAATTGAAAGATAGTGCATCAGTCTGAAATAGTAAACTTAATAGCGCATTAAAAGATCGTATAATGATATAATTAATGTAATAATAGTATAGTTTCGGCTTCAGCCGAACATATAAAAATAGTCTTTTAATGATATATATATATATATATATATATATATATATATATATATATATATATATATATATATAGTGTGTGTGTAGATTTCAATATTGCGTTGAGAATCCGAATAAAAGAGCTCAATGTACCTTTAAACAGAGCAAAACAGAATTATTAAAAGGAAAAAAAACTATACACACATTAAGGTTGTATACATTATAAATTATTTCGCCCCTTTAATTAGGTCTCCTCAGACGTATAAACAACCACGTCAAAAAAAAAAAAATAATAAAAGAAATTGATCATCGTTTTAAAAAGATAAATTCACTTTGTTGATTGGTCGATGTAAAAAAGGGGGTAAATGTTAAAATAATCGAGGAGGGGTGACAGAAGTAAAAGATTAATTTGACTCTTCTATTTGACTATTTTTTTACATATGCAGAAATATAAAAATATGTATAAGAGAATTCGTTTTTGCTATTGAAATAAATAAATTATCACAGTTAAAATTTCGAATGTGAGATTCATAGGTAAATATATAGGATGACAGATTCGGGCGTTCACGATTAAAAACTCAGTTTAATTATTTACAATTAAAAATTAAAGGACAAAAATGCAGGACGAAGATTTCGGTTTAGATTAGAAATTATCAAAACTTAATTGGTTTAATAATTATATATATATTTTGAGCACTTTCTCTACACTGCTCCCACGCAAAGAGTTTTCATTTGACTTCTTTTCAACGGAAACTTACCACCCGGACAATCTGCATATATTTTTCACGGAATTTTTCTTTTCATTCACTGCGTTTTTTTTAACAAAAATTCCTTTAATAATAATTTTCATATTTTTTTAAATATTTGAACTTTGGTTTTTTCGAAAGCCAACTTATCCATCTGTATTTTTCCTCTGATGATAAGATTTCGATCTTTGAAAAGCCTTGGCTTAAGGAAAGAATAATAAACACTAGTTTATTACTGAATACTCATTGCATTGAACAATTGAAATTTGAAATAAATTTGGACAATCGTCGCATATTTATCACTCATATATATATATATAGTAAGCAATGAAAATATATATGCCATATATATTTTCATTGCTTACTACCTAGCTCTACTTACGTATCGAGCACTGTTGAAGTAAATACTGAAAACTGATACATAAAAATTATATCTCCTTATAATATTTTATGTGGATACATTAAGTACTAATATATATATATATATATATATATATATATATATATATATATATATATATAAGTAAATAGGGAGTACTGCAATTGCACAGAACGTTCAGACGAGCCCACCATTGGATATAGCACAACTTACCACGTTCCAGTTCTCGTCTTTATTTCCTTTCTTCCTCCAATATACCACGTAGCCGAACGTCGGGGCACCTTGTTCCGACTTGGGTATTTTCTGAAATAGATCGTACAAACCTTTAAAAAATTTGAAGAGATGTGTTCTTCGTTCCGAATTCTTCTGTGGTTTAGTAATTATTTAAATTATATTAACGAATTATTTCATAGCAATTATCCAGGACGCTACACGTGGCAGTAGATAATGGAATAGTCCTGTTTCTTTATCGCATCTTATTTAGTTTCATAAATACTAAATTTGATAAATACATATTGAAATATTATTATTTTTTTAATATTATTATTCGAATATTTATTGATATGAAAAATGAAATAAGGGTAAACAAAATCGAATTCTTTTTTAATCCAATCTGGAGAAAGAAGAGAATGTTGAAAAGAAGTAATGCGATTTTGTTCTGTGATGCTATCCAGCGTTGCTGAATTTAAATCGTCAACGACTTCATGGAACAATGCGAAAAACGTTCTATGCGCGTTTCTTAGCCGTCTTTTTAAAATTCTCTTGTTTCTCCAGATTTGCTTTTGACACCTGAGGATATTTGACGAAGAATCGAAAACGTTCGTGAAACCTGTGAAACCTATGAAACATGTATTTTTTTTATTATTGTAGTACAAAAAAGACCATCAGAAAAATTGAAAAAAAAAAGTATAATTAAACAGACAAATTCTGTTATTTTAAACAATGTTTGCATAAATGAGAAAATGCTGGCTAAATACACAATATATATATATGTGTGTGTGTGTGTGTGTGTGTGTGTGTGTGTGTGTGTGCTTAGGCAGCAAGTCATTATCCAAGCAAGTGTTGTTAAACGTCACGGAAAGCGCTCGAGAAAAAAAATGGCCGAATCAAGAACAATCGAGGAAATACTCTACGGATTGCCACCTGAAACCAGAAGGATAGCTCGACGATTTGAGAACCTCACGAAGAAGATTTACAAACGGGAAAGTTCCGTGACGTTCAACAACACTTGCTTGGATAATATATATATTGGGTGGGCCAAAATAAGGGTCCTATCTTTAAATTTGAATAACTTGCACAAAATAAAAGTTAAACTCACCAAACTTTATGTGTGTGTAGACTGACCCTTCCGAGATTTTTTGAAATAAACAAAACAAATTTTAGCCAAAAAACACTTCTTAAAACTTACAAAAACTAAAGTATTGTTTTTTACACTGTTTTGAGTTTTTTAAGCAAAAATAATGTTTTCTAAATGAGGGTACGTTCCTTAGGGCTAATACGGCTCATGCTTGCTTCGGAAGGGGTCCTTTACTTATTCTAAAAAAAAATAATAAAAAAATCAATAAATAAAAAAGTTATGAATTTTTAAAAATAGGACCCTTATTTTTGCCCACCCTATATATATATATATAGTGTCAACCTAACATGTTGCCCTATACCGGAATAGTTAATAACATTCACAATTCATTCTGCAATAGAACTATATTTGCTACAGATAAACTTCAATATATGCCTGACTTGTCCACCAAGTTTCAGTCATGAATGTCCAACAGTCTTTCTACTATAGCCGTCCAAAAATATGCTGCAAATTAGCGCATGTGCATTGCAATCACACCTGGATACCACGTGAACATTTTTAATAACTCTTCAGTTCAGAAATAGTCTTTGGATTGTGTTAATAGACGTTTCTTAGGTAATCTCACGGATTAATCTAAGCCACGCCGATGGACCGTAAAACGGCGAAACACGTTTCGTGAATAATCATATTATATAGAGAGAGAGACAGACAGTAGATAAGTTTAGATACACCAATTATTAAAGCAGGGACACACGGTAGACAATAACAGTTGTGAGTTATTTTGTAAGATATAGCGGTTGCCCCATATGTAGAAGGGAACGAAGGTCTCGTATAAGTCATGATCGGATATGTTATTTGTTTTCAAGTGTTTAATTAGTATCGTCTAAATTTTGAGTTAACGTAGACAATACTAATTTAACACTTCAAAACAAATAACATATCTGATCGTGGCTTATACGAGACCCTCCATTTTCTCTACCAAGTGGCAACAAAACTGAAAATAGCCCGGAGGCCAACACCTCCTGAGCTTAAAACCAATGGTCCTGCTGTTGTAGTGATTTTCTGTACCGAATAATAAATAAATAAATAATACGCTCTTAATTTTAACTTTTATTTTGATTTTCTCAATTTTCCCAATCTGTTGGGATTTTTTCCTATCATCTTACAAAAGAAGTTATATATAAAGTTCCGAATACGTTCGTCGAACACTCTCGACTAGTCTTCTATCTGTGCCCGCTTCTAGATACATATAGATCTCAATTTGCCTAAACACGTGACAGTGTCCGGTGGCCGAGTGGATATGGCGACTGCTTGCAGATTCTAGGCTGACTCTGTAGACCGGGTTTGCGCCTCCCGACCGTCTAAAATTATTACTTTGCCGCACTGAAAAAATAAGCTGGAAACGCTAGCGTCTGTAGGTATAAACAATGTAATATTTATTCATGAATATTATATATATATATATATATATATATATATATATATATATATATATATATATATATATATATATATATATATATGTGTGTGTGGACTGCGATAACTCGACGTCATTTGTAGTAATGCCAAAAAATATTTTTTTCCTTTTGTCCAGGTGGTGATTTTACTTACCTCCCATGTGACCAGCAATTGACCGACCTTTCCACCTCCCCCGCCGACGTTGTTGGGGGCACGCAGGGGAGCTGATGGCAATAACTTGTATTCGGCTACAAAGAACACAATGAGACAGACTCATAGAGACAAATAAAATACAGCAAAGAAACAAGTGTTTTAGAAAGTTGTTTATGTAAATGAGAATCACTTGGCGAGGGCCGCGTGCTATTTGGTTCAATTGTTCAATTCACCAGGTTGAGCCATGCGTGGCCCTTTCATGTTATTCAGTGATGTTTTCCGCTTGTTTTCCGATAAACCAGTAAATCTAAAATGAATAACACGTTTTATTATCAAATAGTTGAATCACCCGTCTACTGCACTATGTAATAAAGAGGGCTGCATAAATATCTCTCATGTTTTAAAGTGAGCACGTAAGGACTCTGATGGTGGTAGGAGGTGAGAGAAATGTCTTACTCGTTACGCTAGGCTCTGTTATTTTAATTTTCTTCTCTTATTATAACAATTTCTTTCTCGTGCTTATTTTCTCTACTAATGATCATAGAGTGTTGAGAGACATTTTTCCTGTGTGTCTGATCTATTTAAAAGTAAAAAAGAGGGAGTAGCCGCCGAGATCACCTGATTTAAGCCCTTGTGAGTGTTTCCTTTGTCTTACTTAAAGGAAAAGCTTTTCCAACATCATTTTTAAATTACTGAGGATTTGAATGAACTGATCATAGAGGAAATACTTACTTTATAGGGAAGAACTAGAATGGCAGAACGGGTTAAGAGATTTAAGCCCTTTTTACGTTTTCCTTTGGGATATCTAAACGAAAGGTTTACCGACAATATCCTCGAACCCTGTATTTTTTTTTAGGGTACTGATATCGATCCTGACCCAGTTTTCGTGAGGTTCGACTCGGAAGCGTTCGGCTGTCCTACGCAAACGCCCGAGTGTTGACGAGCCGAATGGTACCAGACGACAATTTTGATACGGTGCTGCGTCCTGTGATTGTAAGTTATATTTTCAAGAAATTTTCTAAAAGAAACAATAACAAAAAAAAAACAAGCAAAACATAGCGAAGTTACTGTTATCAAATAAATATTTTTGTTATTTTGATACGTTGCTGCGTCCTATAATTTTTAGTTATAGTTGCAAGAAATTTTTTAAACAACAAAACAAATAAAACAAGCAAAACAGAGCGAAATTACTGATATCAAATAAATATTTTTAACCCTAAACCTAACCCTAACCCTAACCCTAAACCTAAACCCTAACCCTAAACCCTAACCCTAAACCCTAGCCCTAACCCTAACCCTAAACCGTACCCCTAAAACCTAAACCCTAAACCCTAACTTTAAACCCTAAACCCTAATTCTAACCCTAACCCTAAACCCTAGCCCTAACCCTAACCCTAACCCTAACCCTAAACCCTAACCATAACCCTAACCCTAACCCTAACCCTAAACCCTAAACCCTTACCCTAACCCTAACCCCTAACCCTAAACCCTAGCCCTAACCCTAACCCTAACCCTAAACCCTAACCCTAAACCCTAAACCCTAACCCTAACCCTTACCCCTAACCCTAAATCCTAACCCTAACCCTAACAACAACAAAAAAACAAAACAAGCGAAACATTATTATCATAGGACGCAGCACCATATCAAAATTGTCGTCTGGTACAAATCGGCTCGTCAACTCTCGGGCGTTTGCGTAGGACAGCCGAACGCTTCTGAGTCGAACCTTACGAAAACTGGGTCAGGATCGATATCAGTACCTTTTTTAGATTTGAATGGAACAAGGTCCGAGAGGAAATCGACTGAATTCTTCCGGATGTAACACACAGTTATGGAGCAATCCCGGGAACCGCTTCGCCGATGCATTGCAAGCGACAACCGCCATTTGTTTGATATTAATTTTCAAACGTATTAAAATAAATATATTTTTACGTACTTTAAAAAAGTGAAGGCAATAAAACTGGATCACGGTAATGCTTGTACTCTGAATCTCAAGGGAGCAACAAGATCGACCGACCTTTACCTGACTTAAACTTCGACGGAAACACGGACCGCGGGCTACAAGTGGTCAACGAAGAGGACTTTCGAGGAACCCCGCCTCCAATAAACACTTTTATCGCTTTTGCTTCCCGCGCTCATAAAAACTAACCTTCTACCCTCCACTTTGTGTCTGAATGTTTCTAAAGACATCCAGGATATTACAGAAAGAAAATAGCAATTCTTTTAAACTAGCTGAAATAGACGACTTTCAATATTCGTAATGTCTTGACGTATAAGATATTCGCCTATTGCCATAGCAGCCCTGGGTCTCATTCTGGCAACCTAGGGATGAGTTGAATTATCAGACTCTTCTTTGTCGGAATGAAGCGCGGCTTTACTCGGTCCTAGGATGTGTATCCTCCCAGGCATTATCTACCGGTCCATTTGACATAATGGTAAGAGTGTTCACTATTGTTCGGGGAGACACGAGTTTAATCCTCGGTCGAGTCATACCAAAAACTTGTAAAAAATGGTACATAATACCCTCTTGCTAAACACTAGGCATGATGATCAAGGGTAAGTGGAATGATCCTGGGAAAAGAGTGTCGCCCTCCCCTACATCTCGGTGTAGTGGCTAATGAAAAGGGAGTTTTCGGGTCGCCCTCGACTACGGCCGACCACTTTACATTTTTTTTTTTACTTGAGTTAGGTAGGTTTACTGCTTATCGCCTGAAGCAATCCTACTTGGGAATGCCGACGGGTCCGTTTTCGGCTACTTTTTCACCCGACCAAAGTCATCGTTGTGGGCTAGTTCCCACCCACCGACCTTGTGCCACACTTTGCTGCGGCGGGAGGTCAGTAAGTTCTAATCGATTTGCTTTTTTACCCATGTGTCCGGGCTTTACGGCCACCCTGTACAATAATTAATGCGTGAAATTAATTACGCAGAAAATGTACACCGTGAAAAGAATGTAAATGGCTTCCGTTTTGGCTTGAGAGACAATGGATACCCCCTGTAAGAGTGCCTACGCCTGTAATTGTGGAGCAAGGGTTGCGCAATCACTAAGTGCTCGAATCCAGGAGCAAGAATAAGTTAAGAACGACTGGAAACATTTCCGAGATAAGTTTTTTTTTTTTCTTTTATTTCTTTCGGTCAGGTTTTTCAGGGTGTTCACACGTAATCGCCTAAAAAGTAGAATCACAATATTTTGGTGGGGATGATTCAGCTGATGGTGTTTATCTACAAATGTATCCAAAACGTCTTTCTCGTTATGGTTTTAGTTTTTTAAAGTAAAGAAAATAACGTAGCACTGTAGGGTTAGGTAATACAAAAACCCAAGTTAATCGAAACGAAATTGCTCAACTCAAGAAAGTTCAAAAGTCCCCT
>OY744547.1:60864826-60899826 GCA_963556195.1 Sepiola atlantica
ATAATATTATTATTGTTGTTGCCGTTTTTGTAATCATCATCATCATCATCATCATCATCATCATCATCATCATCATCATCATCACCATCACCATCACCATCACCACCATCACCATCATCATAATAAGCATCATCATCATCATCATCATCAGCATCATCATCATCACCATCATCATAATCAGCATCATCATCAGCATCATCATCATCATCATCATCATCACCATCACCATCACCATCACCATCATCATCACCATCACCATCATCACCATCACCATCATCATAATAAACATCATCATCATCATCATCATCATCATCACCATCATCAGCATCATCATCATCACCATCATCATAATCAGCATCATCATCAGCATCATCATCAGCATCATCATCAGCATCATCATCAGCATCATCATCATCAGCATCATCATCATCAGCAGCAGCAGCAGCAGCAGCATCATTATTTGTTCTCACTAAGAGTTTTTACACAAGTCATTATTACTGGCAATAACAAGTGGTGTTCCTCAGGGTTCGAATAACTACAAATCTGCTCGGATGTCGAGCACTCACAGTTTTCGATAATCGTCGCAAATAATTTTGCATTATCTCAATAGACGTTTACCATTTATTTATCGCTAATAACGATCGCTGGAATTGATCTTTGGAATTTTAGTTGCGATGAGCTTCTTTAAAGTTATAGTACTCTCTGTGCCCTTCCAATAGCAGTCTGGATGGATGGTGCTCTCCCTACTCGGTCTTTCCATCCCCTCTGACACTTCACGAACGTTTTCCGTGGTACAAAGCAGGGCTAGTTCCATATATATATATAACCGGGCCCTCCACACTTTTTAGGAGAGCCCCCCCTACTTTTATAACCGTCCCGCCGGTCCTGATATATATATATATATATATATATATATATATATATATATATATATATATATATATATATATATATATAACATCAAACTGAGACAAACGCCTACAAACACAAATGATGCAGAATATAATAGTAAGAATAAAAATAAAGACATTTTCTTTCATTTTAACTTTCATGTATTTAATTTTTCGTTTTGCAATCATTTCGCTAGAAACAAAGCTTTGTCAAGCAGAGACATCTTGTAGAAGTAGTAGCAGCACCTGTTGGTAGTTGTCCGTTAGAATGGAAATGGGACGACAATGTTTATCTTTATTTATTCACTAGTCTCTTGTTTTTGAATATGCGCAACGCTGTGCAGCGCAGATAGATCAAAATTAAAAGAATATGAACTTCCCAATTTTATATATATATATATATATATATATATATATATATATATATATATATATATATATAATAATTTTATATATATATATATATATAATTATATTTTATTTATATATATATATATATATATATATAATTATTTTGTATTTATATATATATATATATATATAATTTTTTTTTATTTATATATATATATATATATAATTATTTTTTATTTATATATATATATATATATAATTATTTTTTATTTATATATATATATATATATATATAATTATTTTTTATTTATATATATATATATAATTATTTTTTATTTATATATATATATATATATATATATATATATATATATATATATATATATAATCCAGGAAATGTAAACATCAACAGGATATGAATCCAAAGAATTTCTAACCCGGCTTATAAAAAGTGCTCAATATCGAATAGAGCTTTTATATATATATATAATTATTTTTTTTTATACACGTATGTACATAATCTGTGTGTGAGGTGCGCTGAAGAAAAATTCCTACCAGTAAAATACATAGCCCTGTTGTGCTCGCATACCCTTAATGACAATAAAAGTGTAAAAATTTGGGAATTCCTTGCTTTTGTACATTTAGTGTATATGAATTTTCATCTTAACCCTATTAAGGGCATATGATTTCAGTATACTGGCATTTATCATGGAATGTCACTACTTTTGTAGAGGCTATGCCTCAATACAATGGTCATTTTTAAGGTTTGGGGAATTTTCTGGAAAACTAAGGTATATGGTACACTGAATGTTAAATTCTATCAACTAGACCCTAGAACCTCTATATCTGCTAAAAATCAGCTGAATCCATCAAATAGTTGATGAGATACAGTGGGGCATATACGTATGTACACACAGATAACATGATTTTATGATTGAACTTTCTGGATCTCTGGGTTGCCTTGACTAATGATACTGAAATTCTACACACTTATAGAACCTATCAAATAAAAATTTTGTGCAAAGTTTTAACTAATTTTATTTATTGGTTTTTGAGTTATGATTGATCAAAGAAATTAAATTTCCAGCATAGGCCATTCGTGAAGTCTATTAAGGGATAGAGAGCTTTCGCCTCTCCCTTGATATGTACTAGATGTCCCGACCCGATGTTTCTTGGGAATCTTTGTACTTTAATTTTTGTTTCTCAATTACACGTCGTAATCAGGGATTAGTTTGTTGTTTTGCAGTTTCTTTTAATTTACCGAATTGGCCAAATAAATACGTAATATTTAAAATTTACTCACAATATACTATTACTTCAAAATAAAATAATTCAATAATGAAATGAGAAGTTATTAAACTTTAATTTTACCATCTGCAGCTAAACATATAATTTTAATGGGTAAACATATAATTTTACTGGGTAAACATATAATTTTAGTGGGTAAACATATAATTTTACTGGGTAAACATATAGTTTTAATGGGTAAACATATAATTTTGATGGGTAACATATAATTTTAATGGGTAAACATATAATTTTAATGGGTAAACATATAATTTTAATGGGGAAACATATAATTTTGATGGGTAAACATATAATTTTAATGGGTAACATATAATTTTAATGGGTAAACATATAATTTTGATGGGTAAACATAATTTTAATGGGTAAACATATAATTTTAATGGGTAACATATAATTTTAATGGGTAAACATATAATTTTACAAAAGCATGTGACGATGATGATGTTTTCAGCCACACACACACACGCATCAAAAAAGAATGATAGAAGAAAAAGTATTTTTTTTAATTCAGTGAGCCGAAACCCACTACACTCTAAACAATGCAGTGGTCTTTAATATATATTTTTTCGATAATATTTTAGCTGTAAAAATCACAGTAATTGATCCATGTCCCTTTTTTACCGGTTGTTGATTAGATCGTGATGTTTTCTATGACTTATTTTCGCGAAAAGATACAAAATATTACGCCTCCTTTGAACGTGCGCCATTTTGTTTGTGTACCTATTTCCGGTAATGGCGGTTAATTATTTCCTTAGATTTCGAACAACCACTTCTCTCTATAGGATACAAAAAAGTACGAGACCAAAGCTAGCAAGCGTGTTGTTGGCTGTCTTATTCTAAGTGGCTCTCTATTAAGTACATACGAAAGTATATAAACTTATTTATATCCACTATTTGTATAAAGAATAAAGAATATGACATTAACAACAATTAATTCTATTTTGCTGACAATACAGTTAAATTCCCGAGTTCAACAAAGTTTTTCATTGTTCGAATTAAAAAAACTAAAAATCGAATCATGATTTCTTAATGGCGCTTTGAAAGTCACCCGAGAAAACAGCTGTCGCGAAAAGCGCAGGCACAATATTGATCGCATCGGCTGTTGCTCCACACCAGTTCACCATGTCTTCTGTTATTGGCGTCGATGAGGAAGCAATGTGACGTTTCTTGGTGACCTTGCGACGGTATATATATATATATATATATAGTAAGTTATGAAAATATATTTATGGCAATTAAGCTACACACAGGCTCCCGCATTTCATCCACCTGGGGCTGAATCTTCAGGCTAAGATGATGATGGATGAAACGCGGGAGTCTCTGTGTAGCTTAATTGCCATAAATATATTTTCATAACTTACTACCTAGCTCTACTTACGTATCGAGCACTGTTAAAGTAAATACTGAAAAGTGATACATAAAAAATGATACCCCCTTATAAAATTTTATGTGGAAACATGAAATAGTAAAATATATATATATATACATATATATATATATATATATATATATATATATATATATATATATATATATATATATATATATATATATGTGTGTATATATATATTAAACAAAATATTCTCACATTCTCACTCTCCATTAATTAATTTTTTTTTGAATAATTAATTTTGTCTTTTTCACTGCCAATCTATCTAATCTATGTAATTCCTCTGATGATAACATTTTAATCTTTGAAAAGCCTTGGCTTAAGGAAAGAATAGGAAACATGTTCTTACCGAGTACACCTTACATTGAACAATCGAAGTTGAAATAGATTTGTCATTCGTACATATTTATCCCTCTTCTTTCATTTACCTTTATATATATATATATATATATATATAGAGAGAGAGAGAGAGAGAGAGAGAGAGAAAGAGAGAGAGAGAGATGGAAAGGGGGAGGGAGAGCGATGGATAGATAGAGAGATAGATAGAGAGATAGATAGATAGATAGATAGATATAGAGAGAGAAAGAGAGAGAGGGGGAGAGAGATGGATAGATAGATAGATAGATAGATAGATAGATAGATAGATAGATAGATAGATAGATAGATAGATAGATAGATAGATAGAGAGAGAAGGAGAGAGAGAGGGAGAGAGATGGATAGATAGATAGAGAGAGAGAGAGAGAGAGAGAGAGAAAGAAGGAGAGAGAGAGGGAGAGATTGATAGATAGATAGAGAGGGAGAGAGAGGGAGAGAGAGAGATAGATATAGATAGATAGATAGATAGAGAGAGAGAGAGAGAGATAGAAAGAGAGAAAGAAGAGGAGAGAGAGATGGATAGATAGAGAGAGAGGGGGAGAGATAGATAGATAGACAGATAGATAGATAGATAGAGAGAGAGAGAGAGAAAGAAGGAGAGAGATGGATAGATAGAGAGAGAGCGGGGGAGATAGATAGATAGATAGATAGATAGATAGATAGATAGATAGATAGATAGATAGATAGATATATATATATAGATAGATAGATAGATAGAGAGAGAGAGAGAGAGAGAGAGAGAAAGAAGGAGAGAGAGAGATGGATAGATAGAGAGAGAGGGGGAGAGATAGATAGATAGATAGATAGAGAGAGAGAGAGAGAAAGATGGAGAGAGAGAGAGATGGATAGATAGAGAGAGAGGGGGAGAGATAGATAGATAGATAGATAGATAGATAGATAGATAGATAGATAGATAGATAGATAGATAGATAGATAGATAGAGGGAGAAGGGTGCTGGATATTCAGGTACGAGGATGTAAATAATAGAAATTCGCTTAGAGCTTAATTCATGTCTCTTTGTGCCAATTTAAAATAGCTGGAAACGAAATTACGATTTATTTTAAGTCGCCCGAGAAAACAGCTGCCCTGAAAAGTATAAACAATGATTGTTGTTTTTATAACCCCAAATATGTTGTCTTTGCACTTTCGTCGTGTTACTGACCCCAGTAAAGCAACAATATCACGTTTCTTATAATCTGACGACGAAAAAAAACGGCTTCATCGTGAGGCGAGGTGTGAAATAAAGTGCTATATTATGAGGTGGTCGCAGTTGAGGCTTGATGGGATCACGTGTGACTGTGACGTCATGTGCGAGAAATTGTGCAATCTCTCCGTCTCATTCGGTGTTCTACTTCATCCGGACAAGACGTGGTAAGTGGTCGCTCCTAACATGTCACCACCCTCACCCGTTTGGGTATGTATATAATATTTCGCTAAGACAAAGCTTCTTTCCTTCAGCAACTACAAGAACCATCTCCAACCACCGATTGCCACGGCAAATAACACCCTACCTGAGAGTCTAACGTTCAAACACCTCGGAATAACATTCCCAGGGAACATGAATTGGAACAAATACATTGAAGACATTGCCAAGGCTGCTGCAAAGAAATGGGCTCCCTCTACCGTGCTAGAAAACTTCTCACACCTGACAGTATCATATATCTCTACAAAGCCACCATACGCCCATACATGGAGTATTCTTGTCACATTTGGGCTGGTGCACCATCCACCAGTCTCTCTCTTTCTTAGGCAAGATCCAAAAAAAGAGCCTCTAATCTTACAGGTCTCTCACTATCCACCAAGCTCCAGCCCCTTTCCTATCAACGCAATGTTGCATCCTTGTGCCTTTTTTACAAGTACTTCAATGGAATGTGCTCCGATGAACTGGCTGCTGCAGAGAAATGGGCTCCCTCTACTGTGCTAGAAAACTTCTCGCACCTGACAGAATCATATATCTCTAGAAAACCACTATCCGGCCATGCATTGAGTAACGTTGTCATATCTGAGCTTGTGTACCATCTACTAGTGTCTCCCTCTTAGACAAGGTCTAAAAAAGTCGCTAATCTAATAGGTCCCTCACTATCCACCAAGCTCTGGCCTCTGTTCCATGGCTGCAATGTTGCTTCCTTGTGCTTGTTTTACAAATACTTCAATGGATTGTGCTCCGATGAACTGGCTGATCTGGTGCCCCCTCGACGTAAATACACTAGACCAACCCGACAATCAGCTAAATCCCATCCATTTACTGTGGAGGTCCCCAAGTGCCGGAGAGCCTTCTACTCCAATAGCTTCTTTCCTCGTGCTGCTGGTCTCTAGAACTCCTCCGTGCTCCTTGTTTTCCCCGACTGTATTGACATGCAGAAATGTTAAACTAATGTCAACAAAAATCTAGCTTCACAACTTCCAATTTAAGATGACCCCTCAAAAACTTTCACCCTAATTCTCAGTAGCCCCTTACGTATACAGTGGAAACTTGCCTTGTTTGGGGTGAACTCAGTTACAAAAGAAAAGCAATTTCACATACATACGTCCCTTATAACTACCCACTACTTTTTACACGATGGGATCGCCCAATTGCTGAAGATGCAATGCCTAAAAAAGTAATTTAAAAGTTTTGATTTGATGTCGCTATCATGTCAAAGGTAAAACTCGAACAAAAATACACTTTCTTTACTTTGTGTCGAATATTTTCTGTCTAAATATGATAATATTGTGGGGTTTGCGTTTGCGCTGGACGCTCAGAGAATGGAAATATGTCACACACTCTTAGAAGGTTTTTGGAGATAGATCCTGATTACCAGATATATTCTGAAACTACATTAACCAGAGATAAGTATATTTCAGTTTGATCAAAAGGTGGTATAATAATACCATGGGGTCTGCGTTCGCACCGGGCATCCATAGAAAGCGCAGAAGCAATATACAACAAATAAAGGGTACAACTGTGGAATTTTCACGGGTTCCGTTAGTATCTCTATAATACTAAAAATCTAGAGGCCTTCAATATCCGTTTTGCTGGATATTTGGCTTATAATATACGTTGTAATGTCACTATCTGGCGTAGTACAACAGCTCCTTTGTTGATCCAGCGAACGGAATCGCTTCCTAACGGGACGATATGTCGTTTCTCGAGGTGATGTCGAGTGGTCTTGCTAGTTGGTCCCAGCTTCAATCTCTCCCTTTCGGCTAACACAGCAGTAAACCCAATTCGGGAAATATATTTCCCTTTCTTCCTGCTGTCTCTTCCGTCGCCGCCACCACTCTCTGCAGACGCTTTGTCGTTGTCACAATTTCGTGCCGGCGGTTTCTTTCTGTAACTGAAATTAATCTACACATAACAAAATATAACAAGCCTTCTCTTTTAGTTCCGAGCCATTTATTTTCATTCATTAGCATGTCGACACCGAAGCAAGTTCGTTGAAACAAAGAGAGAGAAGCTTACGCCAGTTAATTAACTAATTACTTAATCACTTGCAAGGGAAGGAAGATGGGGACATCGTCTGGCTCTCATTTTTGGGGATCTGAATTCCCCTATCTTATTAAATCGCTACATGGCTAAGGCGACTTGACTAGTCGGCTTCTCGTCAAGAACTGAAATCTCACTGCAGTTTTCTCACCGGGAAAACTGTGACGTTACGAAATCTCGTGATCAACGCACAGGTGCAGACTGACCCTTGATCTGGGGTCTCATCAACTGTCACCGCAAACGGAAATGGCGTAATTAAAAAGCGAAAGCTACCATCAGAATTCTTGGTGAAAGTAAATTCGTATGAATCAACACAGTTGACCTGTTTGATTCCGTGGTTGAAATTCTTGCAGGAGGAACCACTTAATGGTTGCCAACATCTCTAAGAGAAAGTGACATTATGGAATTGACTGGATTCGAACTAGGTACACCCAGATCGTCAGTCCGCGTCGTTATCCAGTTAACAGCGGTCACCTCCCGGGGACAACTTCTTGATTGTATACCAGAAACACTTAAATATAAGTCCTAGTGCTGAGAAATATTATGACACAGAGCGATAGTTTGAATATGATTGGGTGCTCCCCTCACCCTACTTTATCAGGTGAACAGTGAAACAACAATGTGATGGTTGGTAACAATGGTTGAGACTGGCCAGAAATTAGATTATTTAAGAGGACGGTACAACAAGAATTTGTTAGCATTGGACTTGAAAACGACGATGCTATAGTCAGCTAGGAAGCAGCCCCGTAGTATTGTGTTCCGCAGACGAAAAGTTCTTGGAAAAAAAACTGCTCACTGAAGTTCCGTTTAATTTTATGTACACAGAGGGAGAACGGTAAATTATTTACAGCGGTTGTAGAGAGACGATTTTTTTGTTGTGAATGTTTTACAGTGAGGAACCATAGATTGGAGCTCAGTCGAGCAGCTTCTATTGAAAAAAACAATAGGGTAGTGAACAATATGCAACCTCTCTTCTGTGAGAAAGTTTGTGTAGGGAGAATAAGAGATTTCCCATGTGAGGACCACTTTGGTGATCGTCTCATCAGTATGAGGTGTGATATTGAATGGGCGTCACTCACCGGACCGTAACACCCTATATGTTTATTTGTAAAGATATATCAAGGATAATGTCTACCAAAACAATTCCCAGACTATTTCTGAACGGAAGGGTGTTATTGCAGACCAAATCCAGGCGGTGCCAAAAGTTGGAATTTATATATATATATTTTTTTAATCAGGAATTTGTGAAATGTAAATTAGTATTTAGTTATATTTTACAAATTAAATTAATTAAATTTTGAAGCCTTTAAAGTGTCTGGCGAGAATGAAAATTTGGGATTATCGAATTATTCACCGTTATTTTATTTAAGCAAAAATATACATTCACCACAAGGTTTTTTTTTTTTAACAAAACCAATACTCATAACGTCATCCTTTCCCTTAGGCATGAAGCTCGAATCGTTTTGGGGATGAGAGGGGGAGGGCGATGGTAATCAAATTTTGTCAAAAACTTTTGGGCTTACCCTACGCTAGATACACTCACCAAAATACCACATTCACTCTGTGGCTTTATTTTACTTAGATGATCCCCAATTTGCTTTAGAAAGATTTTATTTACGAAAAATTCATCGTGAGGAGTGGGACAACATTTACAAATATTCAAAAAAGAAAGAAAAAATGTAGGTTAGAAGGGCCCTCCCAACCTTCTGCTAGGTGTTAGGTCGCCCATTGTTTTCCAGGTGCTACGAAAACAAGCAGGTCGGTCTCTAAATAGGAGTGGGGGCTAATTGGGGTGTCATACCGGGGGGGGATATCGGAATGGATGGTGTCCTCCAGGATATAATGCAACAGTTTAGGGGTGACCGGGAGCAAAATAAATGTAGGGAGTGCGCACCTTTAGGGGATATCTAGTACATAAAAACAAAACAGGGTCAATACTCACTAGCTAATGATCTTTTAAATTTGAGAGGTGTGTTCCGCAGAACCCAGGGTTGTGTGTGCCATGCCTATGCAGGGAACATAGTATATACATTACCTTTGAGGTAATTAAAAATCTCGCGGGATTCAGGTTCACTGTGTTCGCGATGCTCATTCAAGATCACAATCCTTCTGATGAGACGATTATCAAAATGCCCCCCTAATATCACAGAATGGCGATAAAACAAAGACTGTTGGACATTCATGACTGGAACTTGGTGGACAAGTCAGACACAGAATTGTGCATTTGTAGCAAAACTGATTGGATTGCAGATGGATTGTTAATTTAATTAACGATTTCATGGATGTATTTTAGGATGCCAATCTGCAGGCATTTATACTTCAGGAAACGGGTTGATTTGCCGTAACTTTGTAATCATATTCATTTTCTCCATCTTCTTTGTCTTTTGCTCCTCCTCCACCTCCTCTTCCCCCTCCTCCTCTTCCTCCTCCTTCTCCTCCTTTTTACTACCCCCTTTTTCTTCATTTGTATTGAAATATCTTTGTCTTTGCAAAGTCTGTAAAATATATTTTTTCGCTTTTAAATATCGCATAGTTTAATTAAGATTTTAGAATTTCTGAAATTAATATCATGTCTAATTAACACCTTTTCGCGCATCTCCTAATTTTTAATGTCTTTTATGTTCATAAACGCGTTTCTTAATTGTGATAAATTTTTCATTTACGTAGACTTTGTCACAGTTATTGCAAAGTGTCGTACAAATACCGTCTTCTATGAGCTCTTGTTAATTGCGTTTTTTTTATTATGTTTCTAATTGTTTTAGAAATGTTTGTTACGGTTTCAGTACGAAGTGTGTTTACATTTTCGACACTCATGCGTTTAATAAAATTAGTTGGTACAATTTCATACATTTTTAATAGAGTTGGTAAAATTAAATATCTTTTTAATATATATTCTGAATATAGAGTTTTAAATTTGGCAGTTGAAAAAGATTATCCTCAATCTCTGTAATAACGAGTAATGTGTATTTATTCATATATATATATATATATATATATATATATATATATATATATATATATATATATATAGTGAATGCTTTTATTCAAACATGTACAAGGTCTGCTACACTGGCATGTCGATGTTATCGATCTACAGCTCTCAAGAGCTGAGGTCTCATCAGGCAGAAAATTATTTTTTGATTCAACCTGGTTGCTGTGAGCACTCTTTTATAAACCCGGTTTGATTCCCTTTGGATTTCTACCCTGTGGATTTTTACCCTACCTGGATTACTATATATATATATATATATATATATATATATATATATATATATATATATATATATATATATATATATATATATATATATTAATTAATTAAGTTCAAATATTAATAAAATTAACAAACCCAATACTTTTAAAAAGTGCTCAACATAGATCAGAGCGTTTTATATTAAATTAAACATATTAAAATAAACATAGTTTGAGTATATCCCTGAGGAGGAGCCGAAGAGGTTCTGAAACAATTTTCGGATACTCAAACTATGTTTACTTTACTATATATCTATATATATATATATATATATATATATATATATATATATATATATATATATATATATATATATAGTCCCGTCACACAAACGTCTATTCGACGAATAAGAGAAAGGAGAACGCAAATCTATTTCCATAAAGACACGTTTTTTTCTTTTCTAGTTTCTATACCGATTTATACGTTTTTTTCTTTCTCTGTTTTTATTTTTAACTTTCCAGTTTTAAACGTTTTGTTTTTTTCTTATTTATTTACGTTAACGTCTTTGACGTTACAACGTTCGGCGTCATTTTTCAATGTCTATCCACCTCATACATATAATCGAATAGCGAAAGGAAGATAATTCAATTGGAATAACAAAGGAGCATTAGAATTACTTACATTGGAAAACAAATAGCAAGTCAAACAACTAAATAAAGTGTTTTTGTGAGATTTTAAAAGTTGGACTGTGGTGACGGTCAGGAGAGGCCAAGCGATAAGCGACCACGACTAACATGTGACCGCTGCAAGCAAACAGTGGCTGCGCGCGAGGACGAACCCGGAACTGTCTGAGTTCGAGCTGACGGTCGTGATTATGCAAAATAGGCGTTTTTGGCAGTCCAAAAGAACTGAATAAAAATAGTGACATTTTTTTATCGCGGGAGAGATCATTTTGGGATGCCACGCAGCTAACGGTGTTCGCGAATTTTGGGACTATTGTCTTCGACATTATTTCGTTTTGGGATGCCGCTTAGTTGAATTGGAGCAGATACTGCTGCTGATACTAAGGACGAACGTCTTATCTTTATTTGGTGAAGAGAAGAAGGGAGAGAATAATCCGGCACCAGAAAAGGGCGACTATACTAAGTGCTGGCAGGTTGTGTGTTCTTTCATAGACATAAATAGCATTTAATCTGACATATCAAACTTTACTTCTGACTTGCTAATCTCCATTTGTTTTTGTTGTTGCACCAGTTTACTGGTACTATAACAACGTACTCCACTAAACTAGTAATATTTACAGTAATTAGTTTATTATTACCGACCAATGAAATTCAGCAAAGGGGGATAATTCATATATTAATTAAAGAATATTAAAATGTTGTTTTCCTTACAACTAAAATTGTATTTTTCTGTGTGCGTTTAAATAATGTGAAGACAAAGAAAAAAAAAACTAAAATGATTTCACTGCGTCCCGAGCAGCGTCGGGTAAGTACAGTTCGAATATATATATATATATATATATATATATATATATATATATATATATATATATTAATACAGTTATTACGTGTGTGTGTTTCCCGCGTCAAAGTAACTTTGATAATTTCACATTGAATTATTATTTTATTATTGGTTATTGACTGAGTATTTATTGAAATCGAAGATGCAATAATATAAAATAAAAGGAAAATCTGTGTAATTCGGACTACTGTCCTCACAACGTTTCGGCCGCTGTAACCTCCGGCCTTCTTCGCGTGTATCTTTGAAACTCGGGAGTTTGACATAAACAATGTCAAACTCTGGAATCTGAACGGAATTTTGAACGGAACCCCTTTTTTAATCCACGGGGTTAATATGCTCTCGTTCTGTCAGCCATAACTGGGAGAAGTCTTTAGTAATTCATAATTCTTCGTATCGCCCGCAACAAAGATTGAACCTTCAAATGACTGTCACTTAGAACGTAATTTTACTTAGTACTATATCCACTTCACCACGGAGTTAGACAGAAACATTCCCGATTTCGAAAAGATACACCTTAACAAGGCCGGAGGTTACAGCGACCGAAACGTTGTGAGAATAACACTTAAGATAAGGACAGTAGTCCGAATAATCCAAATTAGACAAATAATTAATTATCATCTCAAAAATTCAGAAACGTAAAAGGAAAATTTATAATTCTTATTTTTAAAAAAAACACATATTAATTTTATTAAAATCTTCCAGAATGCATTTTGGGCTCTTGTCTATCTACTTTGTAAATTAAATTGCGTCAAAATCCACCAGAATGCATTTCGTTTTATTATCTATCACTTCTATTAATTACATTTCGTAAAAATCAACAAAAATGCTTTGCGCTTTTTTTTATCTATCTAACTTTTAATTCAATTTCCTAAAAATCCACCAGAATGCATTTCGTTTTATTACGTCTCTATCTGGTAAATTTAATTTTGCAAAAATTAACTAATATGCATTTCGTTTTGTAATGTATCTATCTAGTAAATTTAATTTTGTAAAAATCCAACAGAATGCTTGTCGGTTTCTCATCTATTTATCTTATACATTTCATTTCGTAGAAATCGACGAATAAAATGTTCGCTTTATTATCTATCTTCTAAATTTAATTTCGTAAGAATCCAACAGAATGCATTTCGGTTTCTTATCTATCTATCTTATCAATTAAATTTCGTAAAACTCTACTAATATTGATTTCGTTTTATTATCTATCTTCTAAATTTAATTTCGTAATAATTTACCAGAATGCATTTCGGTTTCTGATCACTTTATCTCGTGAATTTAATTTCTTAAAAAAAAAAAAACAGCACACGGCTTTTCGGTTTATTATCAGTCTATTTTATAAATGTTATATCGTAAAAATTCACCAGAATGCTTTTCGCTTTCTTATGTAGTGTCTAGATTTAATTCCGAAAATCACAATGCTACAAAGGCGGGTTTGAAATGATTTCGCTGATTGGGGAGATAGATTTTTCTGAAACCAATAACATGGGAGTTCAATGTTGGGTGCAAGAGTGCACATTTTCATTTTCATGTCCGGGTAACGCTGTGTGTCCCTGTTAGCATATCATATTTCCAACGGCAGGGAATAAATAGTAACCGGAAGTAATCTGCATATGACCAGATACGAGATAATAGATGCAAGATATGTTACAAGCACGTAGGTAATCATTTGATCTGGAACCCCATCTAAGTATCTTTGGCAACGGTCACATGGTTGAGGGTCCTTTACTATGAGTACCTGTTCGGCTTGCCGGTTTGAAGTGTGTGTCGTGATAAGGGGGCATTTGGACATTTGCCAGCGTAAAGGGTCATTTGTGGGGCCATGATAAGCAGTCGAATCTTATGAACGCGTTACACTTCTTATTCAGTGATGACGACTTTATATATATATATATAATGTTTATATATATATATATATATATATATATATATATATATATATATATATATATATACATTTATATATATATATATATATATATATATATATATAAATATTTATTATTATTATTACCTACATACACCAGTATTCATGATTATGCAATCATCAGTGTAAGAGGTGCTAATTACTGCCGGTCGAAGGATTCGGACTCCAGGTACAAAGTTACTTTGGTGTATATATATATATATATATATATATATATATATATATATATATATATATATATATATATAAAGAGAGAAATAGATAGATCGATAGAGAGAGAGGGAGATAGAGAAGGAGGTAGAGAGAGAGAGAAAGAGATAGATAGATAGATAGATAGATAGATAGATAGATAGATAGATAGATAGATAGATAGATAGATATAAAAATGTATTTATGGCAATAAAGCTATATCGAGTCTCCCGCATTTCATCCCCGTAGGGAATTGTATGTTAGTCTTACGATTCTCTACGGGGATGAAACGCGGAAGTCTCTGTGTAGCTTAATTGCCATAAATGTATTTTCATAACTTACTACCTAGCTCCACTTACGTATTGAGCACTGTCGAAATAAATATTGAAAATCGATACATAAAATATTATATCGCATTATAACATTTTATGTGAATACATGAAATAATAATAACAAGCCGCGCATGCGTGGTCCCCCTCTGTATGTGACTCGATGTGGCGAGTGTAAAATGCAATAAATTTGGGCAATTTGGGGCATTTTTGACCTCCATTGTACCCCCTGGGGGCGCGAACCAGAAATTTTCTGGGGTCAAGATGCTCATTTTATATCCAGAACAATTGCCTCTACATTTTGGCCAAGTTTCAGAAAAATTGAATTGATAGATCAAACGTTATGGGAGAAAAGGGTCATTTTTTGCCATTTTGGGGGCTTTTGACCCCCTGGGGCACGAACCAGAATGTTTCTGAGGTCAAGGATGCTCATTTTATATCCAGAACAATTGCCTCCACATTTTGGCCAAGTTTCAGAAAAATTGAAGTGATGGATCTAACGTTATGGGAGAAAAGGGTCACTTTTTGCCATTTTGGGGGCTTTTGACCCCCTGGGGGCGCGAACCACATTCTTTTCCAAGGTCACCGTTACTTATATTCTATTAGGAACAATTGTCTTCACATTTTGACCGAGTTTCAGAGAAATTGAATGGATGAATGAAACGTTATGGGGCAAAAAATGTCATTTTTTGCTATTTTGGGGCCTTTTGAACCCCTGGAGGGCTAACCAGATTTTTTTTCAAAAATCGGAGAATGTCACTTTCTAACCTGACCAAAGTTACAACTTCATGCAAAATTTCAGAGAAATTCAATGGATGGTTGCGGAGAAAACTCCGGACGGATGGACGGACGGACGGACGGACGGAAATGCCTAAAAACATAGGTCTCCCGATTTTATAAAACCAATGTTGCATTATTTTTTATTTTTTTAGTTTTTGTATTTATCTTCCTCCCACGGCGGTAAGTGTGACACAAGGTCGGAAAAGTAGAATTTGAAAAGCCAGCGCCCGAGAAGATGAGCACTGTGGTCGACAAAAAATGCCTGGGCAGCCCCGTCGGCATTCCGAGATAGAGCGCCTCAGGCAGTAAGCAATAAACTTACTCCACCACAAAGAGGGGAGGCAAAGCCTGGGAGGGTTTACCTCCTAGAACGCCACAGGACAAACCCACAGACCAGCGGAATCAAGACCCGAGGGCCAAGACGATATCGGTCTATAGGGTGTAGTATCCATCGGAACAGATACTACACTTTGATCTTGGCCAAAAGGCCAAGAATGCCAGTTATTTATCTACCTCCCACAGCGGTAAGATGTGACACAAGGTCGGAGAGTGGGATTTGAAAAACCAGCGCCCGAGAATTTGAGCACTCTGGCCTACAAAAAATGACTGGACAACCCCATCGGCATTCCCCGATATGGGGCGCCTCAGGCAGTAAGCAATAAACTCGAAGGTTAAGACGACACCGGTTTATAGGGTGCAGTATCTATCGGAACAGATACTACACTTTGATTTTAGCAAAAAATACCAATGTTGCATTATAAATGAATTAAAAAATGGTTACGAACAAAATAAAACTAATCGCATTACAAGCAGTCAAACAAAAGTTATCAAATATGGTTAATTAGTATTCAAATATGGTTAATTAGTATTTCTTTCTAAATGAATAAATGCGAAAGTGTTAACCAAGTCGAAATGCCCTATTTCAAGTTAATTAAACTTCACATAATAAACGCACTGTTTTATATACTGCTTATATACAGGGTGTCCCAAAATAATGTATACACCCTTTGAATTGTTATAAGTCGTTCAATTTACTGGTTTTTATTTGCAAGATTGATAAACAAGATTGAGTAAGAATATTCATTTAAAAATACTGACAGTAAAATTAACAAAAACATAAAAAATTAACTTTTAACAAAGATAAAGGCTACTTAGGGTAATTTCAGAATGTTCATAAAATGAACCCTCATCCTAACCACAACCCGTTCTGCTCAATACACTTTCCATATAGTGAAGACGTGAAGAATTGTACCTACAAACGTCCTGCGACATTTACTCCGGTATTTGAGCACATTCTACTACAATTACTACTCCCATTTGTTTGCAATTACTTCAGGTTTCTTGCTTTAAACATTGTAGCCTTTACGTTTATTAAAAGTTAATTTTCTATGTTTTTGTTAATTTTACTTTCAGTATTTTTAAATGTGTATCTTACTGTTCTACTCTTTTATCAATTTTGTTTGCAAATCAAACTCGGTAAATTGAACGAGTTATAACGATTCAAACGATGTATACATTATTTTGGGACACCCTGTATATATATATATGCGATATCAGTCGCAAGGTTAACTAATTTGCATATTAGTTTTGACAAAGGACATTTTATTAATTAACTGTTATTCTTTATTTTCTTTTTAATTAAATGATTGTTTTGATTTGAATATAACAAATAGTTCTGTTTCGCAATAGTCTCTGATTTCCGAGACACATATTTAGCATTTGTGTTCAACTATTTATTTCTTTAGAGGGACCGACTTCATTCTCAACAAGTTGCGATCCATTTCTAAATTGCAAGAGAAAAGGCAAATCATTTGTTTGTGCATCAATATTACCTAGACGTTAATGCATATCTATCTATATGAATAATTGAGATAGATGCCGTTTCGTGTTTACAACAGGGCTATGAATTTACATTCATATCTCTGTTGTAAACACGAAACAAAATGTTTATTATTTTTAATCAATACTTCAAGTATTTCGCATAGAAAACTTAGCGAAGCGATAGCGATAGCGACCCAGAAAAAGACAACTAGTATGACTTACTATAAAATGCTACAGTTTGAAACTGCATTTTCAGTGATAAACGCGTAGATTACATGTACGTATCTTAGAAGCATCCGTCTTTTTCTAAAAACCAGACGAAACCAGTTCGTATGCATCTGCGATCAATGTTAGTTTGTTTTCTTATGAAGCTGAAACGGAGCGCAGAAATAATCTTCTTCGACGATTATTTACAATGCAATCACAGAGCAGTGGAAATTTAATAATATTCATTAGTCAACTTGTCTAAAGAATCAGTCAAGTATTGATTGATTTGCACCAACTCGGACTGCGTAAATTTGTCAATATTATAGAATGGTGTCAATGCTCAAACAACAGTAAAACAAAAAACTCGCCTAAAGTTAACAGAATTTATTTTTTATTAATTTAATAAAAACTGGTGTGTTTGTAAAACAATCTTTTTAATCGCTATATCGAAGTTATCTAAATGTAGCGAATGAATCCTGAATCTCAGTTCAAAATCCTGGCATAGCAATATTTGATGTGTGTGGGTGCAAATAAAGTAAATATGAAATGAGTATTTGATGTGTGTGGGTGCAAATAAAATTAATATAAAGTGAATATTTGATGTGTGTGGGTGCAAATAAAGTTAATATAAAGTGAATATTTGATGTGTGTGGGTGCAAATAAAGTTTATATAAAGTGAATATTTGATGTGTGTGGGTGCAAATAAAGTTAATATAAAGTGAATATTTGATGTCTGTGGGTGCAAATAAAGTTAATATAAAGTGAATATTTGATGTGTGTGGGTGCAAAAATAGTTAATATAAAGTGAATATTTGATGTGTGTGGGTGCAAATAAAGTTAATATGAAGTGAATATTTGATGTGTGTGGGTGCAAATAAAGTTAATATAAAGTGAATATTTGATGTGTGTGGGTGCAAATAAAGTTAATATAAAATGAGTATTTGATGTGTGTGGGTGAAAATAAAGTTAATATAAAGTGAGTATTTGATGTGTGTGGGTGCAAATAAAGTTAATATAGAGTGAATATTTGATGTCTGTGGGTGCAAATAAAGTTAATATAAAGTGAATATTTGATGTGTGTGGGTGCAAATAAAGTTAATATAAAGTGAATATTTGATGTGTGTGGGTGCAAATAAAGTTAATATGAAGTGAATATTTGATGTGTGTGGGTGCAAATAAAGTTAATATAAAGTGAATATTTGATGTGTGTGGGTGCAAATAAAGTTAATATAATTCCTTGGGCTAACATTTGATCTCTATATGAGATACATAGATATTCGAATATTCTATTAAAGTTATCCTTTACCTGTCAAACGTTGAGTTAGTAAAGAAGTGAAGAACATTAATTTTCCTCTCCCCAATTGACTGTTGAATTTGTTATAGTATATCTTTCTTGTGGTCTATTCGTCTTACCGGATTCCAGGACAAGAATTCATCTAGTCTGGTAAAGTATCCAGCTAAGTGTTGTTACTTGACGTAACATTACTTGGAGTAAGTGTAACCTTTCCTCGTATGAGTCAGTGTATAGCCGTGTCGAGGGGATCTAATTTGGGCTTCGAATACTATGTTATTTTGAATATTTGGTCATGGTTTATTTGTAGGGTGAAGTATCCTTATGTCATGTTACCATGACAAACCCTTGTACAGATAGACCGAAGATACTCAAGTATGGTGTCTAGTAGGGAATAATTGGTGGGGGGAAAGAGAGGAAGATAGAGGCATGTCTAAAGAGAGAGAGGGGGGAAGATGTAAGTTTTAATATAAAGTTGTTACACACGCTATTTAATTTCTTCTATTTTGTTTTCTTCTGGCCCTGAGCAACGCCGAGTAGTCTGCTAGTATCAAATAAAAGAATATATGTTTCCTTGTTTTAATATAATAAAATGTAAGTGAAAAATGTTGGTATATTTAGTACGAAACGTCTGTCTGTCTGTCTGTTTGTCTGTCTGTCTGTCTGTCTGTCCGTCTGCAGCCGCAGGTGGATACACATTAGGAAATCACTGTTAACTGTGTCTGTGTAACAGTGGTGCGATAAACACGTGAACCATAAAAAGGGTGTCATTGTTTCCTGTAAAGAATTCATTACAAATCGATAGGCGTTTGTTGTTATAGTCCAAGATGGCGGACTGGAAGAATCAAAATACTACTAGACGATCATCATCATCAACATCATCATCATCATCATCATCATCATCATCATCATCATCATCATCATACGCCGCCGACGAGAACCGAGTTTTAGAATAAAGCCAACTCTTGCTGGTTGTCTTCAACTATCCTACACTACGTATGTATGTATATGCGCGTTTGTGTGTGCGTGTTCTCGTAGAAACTTTTATCTAATAGACTGTAAATGATTTGGGGCTGGTAATCTGCCTGCGTATATCAACTTCAACGAACAGGTGTTTTCATAAAGGATGGGCAATATGTGATCGACGCACTTAAAAATTTAATAACTTTCTTTATTTTTATTCAAAATAGAATAATGCTTTCAGACATAATAGGTTTGTGGAAATTGAAAGTGTCATGTGAGAGTATGAACGAATAAGTTATCACAATAGAACGTTATTCTATTCAAACCACAGATGGAAGATACCATCGAGCACATGAACAATCCGGCGCGTACGCAAATGAACAGAACCAAATTAACTCTCCCGATTGGAAACGTATAAAACGCAGGGGGTTGTTGTTGAGAAGTATTCGGAGCCGCTTCGTCTTGTTATCTACGTCTCATGAATCTACTTTCGTGTGATATCTATACTTTCTTATAGCAACTACACCTAATGTTGCAATCAGCACGGTACAAGAGCAGGCAAAACACTTATCCTAATTGGTTTCGAAAGGGTGCGCGATTCCCGAGCCTGGAACATAATCATAATACCTAACCCTAACTCTAACCCTAACCTTTAACCCTAATTAAACCCCTAACCTAACCTATCCCTGACCCTAACTATAACCCTAACCCTAACGTTTATACCTAATTTAACCACTAACCGAACCCTAACCATAACCCTCACCCGAACCGTTAACCCTAATTTAATCCCTAACCTAACCCTGACCGTAACCCTAACCCTAAACCTTATCCTAACCTTTAACCCTATTTTAACCCCTAACATAACCCTGATCCTAACCCTAACCCTAACCCGAACTTTTAACCCTAATTTAACCCCTAACCTAACCCTAACCCTAACCCTAACTCTAACACTAACCTTTAACCCTAGTTTAACGCCTAACCTAACACTGACCCTAACTATAACCCTAACCCTAACAATAACCTTTAACCCTAATTTAACCCCTAACCTAACCCTGACCATAAACCTAACCGTTAACCCTTATTTAACGCCTTACCTAACCCTGACCCTAACTATAACCCATACCCAAACCCTAACTTTTAACCCTAATTTAACCCCTAACCCAAACCTTAACCCTAATTTTTAACCCTGATTTAATCCCTAACCTAACCCAAACCCTAACCCTAACTTTTAACCCTAATTTAACCCCTAACCTTATCCAAACCCTAACCCTAACTTTTAACCCTAATTAAACCCCTAACCTAACCCAAACCCTAACCCTAACTTTTAACCCTAATTTAACCCCTAACCTAACCCAAACCCTAACCCTAACATTTAACCCTAATTTAACCCCTAACCTAACCCTGAACCTAACTATAAACCTAACCCGTAACTCTAACCTAAACACTAACCCAAACGTTAAAAGAAGAAATAGTGCTACACTTCAGCCAATTATTCAACGAGAAGTCGCTGAAGCCTCAGTAATTTATTCTAAGAATGAAAAACTGACGCTAATTCAAACCAACTTTAGCAAAATTTTGTCCATCCCAACACCGGAGCACATACACAAAGAATTGAAAGATCATGGCTTGTAACGAAGATTCGTATATTGAACATCAGATCCGTACGGTGTATATTTTTTTCCATGTAGATATCAAGCCAAAATAGTTTCCGTACGGTGTAGATATCTTCCTATGTACGGAGAGGGTGACGTCATGAGTAAGGTGACTTCCGTTTTCCAGTTTGCCCATCCTTTTTCATCGGACGTTTCAACCAACCGCTTATGTCTAGGCCTCTGGGAGTGGGGCTGCTTTCCAGCTACATACAAATTGTTCGTTTTCAGATACATTGTTAACAAATACTTGTCGATCCGCCATCTTATATAATCAAATTCCACCAATCGTTTCCAATCCTCTCATACTATTCTTCATCATCAAACTCAAAATCTCATTAACCCTTATTTTTTGGCTTTGTTAAGTGGTGACTCATTTGTATATATATATATATATATATATATAAAATGACGTAAGAAGCCCTTTTTAACAATGCGTGAAAGAATTTATTTCTTTTTTTTCTTTTTCCAATCAATTTCGAAGTCTACAAACTTCATCTTCAGGGATGTATTTTTTTTTTTTTTTTTTTTTTTATAAAATAAACAAACCTTTACTTTTGTTTATAAGTAGCATCGAGATGGTGTGACGCTCTCCGCCAAGATGGAGTAGGGCGGAAGTGAAAAATATTAAGAACGATTATGCCAGGGGCAAGCCGGGAGTTATAAAGATATTGTTCGTTCTTTTTTTTTTTTTTTAAGCATTGAATAAAATGTAATAAAATGACGTAAGAAGCCCTTTTTAACAATGCGTGAAAGAATTTATTTCTTTTTTTTCTTTTTCCAATCAATTTCGAAGTCTACAAACTTCATCTTCAGGGATGTATTTTTTTTTTTTTTTAATAAAATAAACAAACCTTTACTTTTGTTTATAAGTAGCATCGAGATGGTGTGACGCTCTCCGCCAAGATGGAGTAGGGCGGAAGTGAAAAATATTAAGAACGATTATGCCAGGGGCAAGCCGGGAGTTATAAAGATATTGTTCGTTCTTTTTTTTTTTTTTTAAGCATTGAATAAAATGTAATAAAATGACGTAAGAAGCCCTTTTTAACAATGCGTGAAAGAATTTATTTCTTTTTTTTCTTTTTCCAATCAATTTCGAAGTCTACAAACTTCATCTTCAGGGATGTATTTTTTTTTTTTTTTTATAAAATAAACAAACCTTTACTTTTGTTTATAAGTAGCATCGAGATGGTGTGACGCTCTCCGCCAAGATGGAGTAGGGCGGAAGTGAAAAATATTAAGAACGATTATGCCAGGGGCAAGCCGGGAGTTATAAAGATATTGTTCGTTCTTTTCCATCTTGGCGGAGAGCGTCACACCATCTCGATGCTACTTATAAACAAAAGTAAAGGTTTGTTTATTTTATAAAAAAAAAAAAAAAATACATCCCTGAAGATGAAGTTTGTAGACTTCGAAATTGATTGGAAAAAGAAAAAAAAGAAATAAATTCTTTCACGCATTGTTAAAAAGGGCTTCTTACGTCATTTTATTACATTTTATTCAATGCTTAAAAAAAAAAAAAAAAGAACGAACAATATCTTTATAACTCCCGGCTTGCCCCTGGCATAATCGTTCTTAATATTTTTCACTTCCGCCCTACTCCATCTTGGCGGAGAGCGTCACACCATCTCGATGCTACTTATAAACAAAAGTAAAGGTTTGTTTATTTTATAAAAAAAAAAAAAAAAATACATCCCTGAAGATGAAGTTTGTAGACTTCGAAATTGATTGGAAAAAGAAAAAAAAGAAATAAATTCTTTCACGCATTGTTAAAAAGGGCTTCTTACGTCATTTTATTACATTTTATTCAATGCTTAAAAAAAAAAAAAAAGAACGAACAATATCTTTATAACTCCCGGCTTGCCCCTGGCATAATCGTTCTTAATATTTTTCACTTCCGCCCTACTCCATCTTGGCGGAGAGCGTCACACCATCTCGATGCTACTTATAAACAAAAGTAAAGGTTTGTTTATTTTATAAAAAAAAAAAAAAAAAATACATCCCTGAAGATGAAGTTTGTAGACTTCGAAATTGATTGGAAAAAGAAAAAAAAGAAATAAATTCTTTCACGCATTGTTAAAAAGGGCTTCTTACGTCATTTTATTACATTTTATTCAATGCTTAAAAAAAAAAAAAAAAAAAAAGAACGAACAATATCTTTATAACTCCCGGCTTGCCCCTGGCATAATCGTTCTTAATATTTTTCACTTCCGCCCTACTCCATCTTGGCGGAGAGCGTCACACCATCTCGATGCTACTTATAAACAAAAGTAAAGGTTTGTTTATTTTATAAAAAAAAAAAAAAATACATCCCTGAAGATGAAGTTTGTAGACTTCGAAATTGATTGGAAAAAGAAAAAAAAGAAATAAATTCTTTCACGCATTGTTAAAAAGGGCTTCTTACGTCATTTTATTACATTTTATTCAATGCTTAAAAAAAAAAAAAAAGAACGAACAATATCTTTATAACTCCCGGCTTGCCCCTGGCATAATCGTTCTTAATATTTTTCACTTCCGCCCTACTCCATCTTGGCGGAGAGCGTCACACCATCTCGATGCTACTTATAAACAAAAGTAAAGGTTTGTTAATTTTATAAAAAAAAAAAAAAAATACATCCCTGAAGATGAAGTTTGTAGACTTCGAAATTGATTGGAAAAAGAAAAAAAAGAAATAAATTCTTTCACGCATTGTTAAAAAGGGCTTCTTACGTCATTTTATTACATTTTATTCAATGCTTAAAAAAAAAAAAAAAGAACGAACAATATCTTTATAACTCCCGGCTTGCCCCTGGCATAATCGTTCTTAATATTTTTCACTTCCGCCCTACTCCATCTTGGCGGAGAGCGTCACACCATCTCGATGCTACTTATAAACAAAAGTAAAGGTTTGTTTATTTTATAAAAAAAAAAAAAAAATACATCCCTGTAGATGAAGTTTGTAGACTTCGAAATTGATTGGAAAAAGAAAAAAAAGAAATAAATTCTTTCACGCATTGTTAAAAAGGGCTTCTTACGTCATTTTATTACATTTTATTCAATGCTTAAAAAAAAAAAAAAAAAGAACGAACAATATCTTTATATATATATATATATATATATATATATATATATATTTATATATATTTATATATATATATATATAATCCAGGTAAAACATCCACAGGGTAGTAATCCAAAGAATTCCAACCGGGTTTATAAAAAGTGCTCAATATCAAATAGAACTTTTATATATGATTATTTTTATTTACACAGACATGTACAAAATCTGCGACACTGGCATGTCGATGTTATCGATCAACAGCTATTATAAACTTAGATATCACCAGGCAGAGTTAGAATCCGATCTTAACCTTAGATCATATTTGAAAAGAAAGTTAAGATCGGATTCTAACTCTGCCTGATGAGATGTCAGTTTATAATAGCTGTTCATCGATAACATCGACATGCCAGTGTCGCAGATATTGTACATGTCTGTGTAAATAAAAATAACTATATATATATATAAAGCGTGTCGTGATTATTCTTCGACCGCAACACATTTTGACGGCGCACGTAAACAGTTGTGTTGTAAGATACGGCGTTGTTGTAATCCGTAGTTATGGGAGTGGCACAGCGTCCTCTGTGTCTAGAGTTGTATGCCTCTTTCGGTCTCTTTGATAGCAGCGATAAAAATTGTTGTAGGAAAGAAAACTAACTCATATATAGCCTATTTTGCTCTTGAGTTTTCATTTGTAGTGTAATTCTTTTTTAATATTCTCAAAAAATATTATTACACAACAAGCAAATTCCGTAACATTAGTCTTGCCCTAGTTTTTTGGGGGGCTTTTGACCCCCTGGGGGCGCGAACCAGATTTTTTCCAAGGTTAGCGATACTTATTTTCTATTAGGAACAATTGCCTCCACATTTTGGCCAAGTTTCAGAGAAATTATGGGGCAAAAAATGTCATTTTCGCCCATTTCGGGGCCTTTTGACCCCCTGGGGGCTAACCAGATTTTTTTTTTAATCGGAGAATGTCACTTTCTAACCTGACCAAAGTTACAACTTCATGCAAAATTTCAGAGAAATTTCAGAAAAATTGAATGTATGGATCAAACGTTATGGGAGGAAAGGGTCATTTTTTGCCATTTTAGGGGCACTGTGACCACCTGGGAGCGCGAACCAGATTTTTTCCAAGGTCAGCGATACTTAGTTTCTATTAGGAACAATTGCTAGCACATTTTTGGTCAGGTTTCAGAGAAATTGAATGGATGGATGAAAAGTTATTGGGCAGAAAATGTCATTTTTTGCCATTTCGGGGCCTTTTGACGCCCTGGGGGGGATAACCAGATTTTTTTTCAAAAATCGGAAAATGTCACTTTCTAACCTGACCAAAGTTACAACTTCATGCAAAATTTCAGAGAAATTCAATGGATGGTTGCGGAGAAAAATCCGGACGGACACACACACGGACACACACACGGACGGAAATGCCTCAAAACATAGGTCTCCCAATTTTTTAAATCGGGGGACCAAAAGACATTGTTTAAAGAATATTCAGTATAGAATGGAAATTATTTTACAGAAGAAAAAAGGGTAATTTTTTTGTTACTAGTCTTCAACCTGACAGACATGAATTATTTCAAGAGGAATACTATTATTAACAAAAAATTATACAAATTTGCGTAGAAAGCACCGCTAGTTAATAATAATACGGTAAATTATTTTGTGTTCATACGTACGTTACAACCTTTCACCCCCATTTGAAAAAGTGAGATCGTCCAATCGACAAAATCGAATGCAAAGAAAGAAATGAGAAATAGCTAATGTCGCTTTTTGTCCAAAGTTAAAGTGTTTCTCATTTCAAAATGAATTGTTCCTCAATCGAATAAACCGTTATTAACTGAACTCTGTCATTCCGTCGACTTAAACAGTTTTTTAAAAAACATACTTTTGCATTATTGCTATTTTAATAAATCAAATTGTTACAATTTTAAATGAGTAAATTCACAAAAGCTTTAAAGAATATTTAGTCGACGATCATTTTTCAAGTGAGAAGAAATAGATTATTTATTTTTTTGAATTTAAATTTCTTTTTAAATTTAAATTTAAAAAAATAAATTTTTTTTTTTTAATTTAATTTTTTTTTAATTTAAATTTTAAAAAATAGATTATTTATTTGTTTTAACTTTAAATTTTTTCAAATTTAAATTTTTTAAAATAGATTATTTATTTTTTTAAATTTAAATTTTTTTAATTTAAATTTTAAAAAATAAATAAAAATTTTTTTAATTTAATTTTTTTTTTATTTAAATTTAAAAAAATAGATTTTTTTATTTCTTTAAATTTAATTTTTTTTAATTTAAATTAAAAAAAATAGATTATTTATTTTTTTAAATTTAAATTTTTTTAATTTAAATTTAAAAAAATAAATAATTTATTTCTTTGTAGGTATCTGGAAAGCAGCCACACACCCAGAGGCCTAGACATAAGCGGTTGGTTGGAAAGCAGCCTCACCCCCAGAGGCCTAGACATAAGCGGTTGGTTGGAAAGCAGCCTCACCCCCAAAGGCCTCGATATAAGCGGTTGGTTGGAAAGCAGCCTCACCCCTAGAGGCCTAGACATAAGCGGTTGTTTGAACCGTCCGATCAAAAAGGATAGGCAAACTGGAAAACGGAAGTCATCTTATGTAGAAAAATTAAAAAGTAGAGATGCTCGTTTTATTTATTTTTAAATATAATTAGCAGACATCTATTTTACTAAAAGAAGAAAGATAAGTAACCGTGGAATTTCGATAGGCCCCTACTAGTAATGGATTAACTTTTATTTCAATTTCGAAATTTTACTAAACTTTTCCACGTGTCATTGATTATTAGGCAACCTTTTACCTACCTTTGACTGTCAGGTAAGCAGTTGCATACTCTCTTTCAACAGTCGTCTTTGCGATACACGTATAAACACCAGCGTGTGTCACCTGCACGTTGCGTATATATAAACCCTCTGGTTCACCGTCTGTTTCAGCCTGCAAAACGAATAATAATTTAAAAAATTTATAATGGCACCTATGAGAGCGTAAACTTCTTCCAATGCTCAATCGATAAAAGTAAACAGATAAATAAAATTATTAACAAAAGAAGGGTGTTATAGTTTGCTTGAAGCATTGTACGTAGTGTATAAAAAGTTGATTTTTTGTGTGAATTTTGATAAAATACACAGTTTGATACGAGGCAATGGTAAATAGGTCGAATTAAAATATTGATAAAATTCAATAATTTTCAATTAAATATTTATTTAAAAACGTAGTCTATCGAATGAGGATGGTATGGTGTCATTTTTTTATTTTTCGATGTAACACCTCCTTTTCAAAAACGTATCTCTATTCTATTCGGAGAGTGTTTTCGTCTGGAAGCCGTATGGGAATTCTAAGGATATAAAGGCTAACGCCTCAGAGGTATGACGACATCCTTTTCCCAATAGGGTTAAAATCAATGTATTCATTTTCTTCCAGCCAATTCATCCAGGAAATATATCGGATCTTCGAAGCACAGACTCTGTTTACTTCGACTTTCTCCTAAATAACGCATAACCGCCATACTAAATTTATAACATTTCCTGATATAATTCACCCTCCTACATCTAATGTCATTCCAGTTTGACTTATTGGTTCGGACGCCAAATTGGTAGAGGACCCCGATGGGAGATAGAGGATCATTATTTCCGGTAAAGCATGTTCTCTCCTCTTGAAGAACCAGCTGAATTAATAAGAAATTCTTCTTCTCCTCACTCTCATCTCGCATGTACTCATGCACTTGTCTGTGCACGGATGTTAGTATAGTCTCAATTATACTCCAATTCTATTACATCCCTTATTTCCTAGTCACCCTTGACCCCTTCCCTATAATAATTTTGATAAGGTGTTTTTCTCCCCCTAAAATTAACCGTTGTCCATACCTTCCCATCTGCCTTCCCTCCTCCCCTCCTACCCTACTCATCTCCTTGCGAGATGTTTTCTTAAAAAAATCTCTAGAAAAGGAGCCTTAACAATATTTAACCTTTGTGTTCTAAATTTATTTATGCTTCTATCTTATTTTTATTTATAGTTCTAAGTTCTTAATTCATACTATTATTATTAATTATTTCTTTTATATTTATCCTATATTCTCATTTTGTATTTCTGATTTTTATTATAATCTCCTTATTATTAACTCGGTTTTTTATCGTTATCTTTATTTTTATTTTTAATTATATCTTCATTATTTCTAATTTTACCTTTATTCTAAATTATTAGTAAATCATTTTTTTTATTTATTTTTATTTACTTATTCATAATTTTATTAATTTTATTAATTTTATAAATATATTTTTTTATATATTCTTTATATATATATATATATATATATATACATATATATATTTTTATTTCTCTGTATTTCTATTATTATACTTAATTTTTTTCTTATTATACTTTATTTTTTATTTTTTATTTATTTTTTTTATTTCTTATTATTTTTTTACTTTATTTTGTTTTACTCTACTATACTTCCTTTTATTTTTTATTTCATATTTATTTTTTTAAATAATTTTATTATCTGTTTATATTATCTTTTATAGTTTTTCTTTTTTATTGCATATTTTATTTTGTATTTTTTAAATCTTTTATTTCTTATCCTTTTTTATTTTTTATTTATATATTCTATTAATTTTTATATTTTATATTATATTTTACTTAATTTTATTCCTTATTTTATTTTCATTTTATCTTTATAATTTTGATAATGTTGATAATGTTTTTTTATTACTATTATTATCGGTTTATCTTTATATTTTTATTTTATATTTGTAACTTATTCCTTTTTCTAATATTTGTCCCTGCGTCCCCTCCTGTTAATAGATGTTCCTCTAAGACGAACTTGTGATTTTCTTCCTTGAATTTTCTGTAAGATGTGCTGCTAAAGGCGCTGATGAAGACGTTCTGGAGTGGCTTTGTAAAAAAAAATTTTAATTTTTTAAAATTAAAAAATAAAAACATAAAAAATAAAGTATTTCCAGAATGTTTTGGGAACGACTGTACGCCATACTAGACTTGTTCTAATTCTTTGAAGAATTGGAATGTTCTAATTCATTAAATCATCTAATATATATATATATATATATATATATATATATATATATATACTTAGCCTGCAAGTCATTATCCAAGCAAGCGTTGTTGAACGTTACGGAACTTTCTCGTTTGTAAATCTTCTTCGTGAGGTTCTCAAACCATCGAGCTATCCTTCAGGTTTCGGGTGGCAATTCGTACAGTATTTCTCTGATTGTTCTTAATTCGGCCATATTTTCGAGCGCTTTCGACTTTATATATATATATATATATATATATATATATATATATATAATTATTTATTATTTATACAAGCATGTGCATAATTCGCGACACTGGCATGTCGATGTTATCGATCAACAGCTATTAGAAAATTAGATCTCATCAGGCGGAAAAAGAAAATATGGTCCTTCCCTCAGATCATATAATAATATTAGAAATTAGTAGAAATTTCAAATTTTAATAATCCCAAAATATAATAATCTAAGGTAAAGACCAGATTTTCTTTTTCCGACTGATGAGATCTCAGTTTCTGACAGCTGTTGATCGATAAAATCGACATGCCAGTGTCGTGGATTATGTACATATCTGTATGTTTACTGACTAGGAGTTCTCACACAGGCCGTCATCAGTGATTGCTCACTGATAATCACCAGTGGTGTTCCCTGGATTCCAAGTGACAACAAGTCTCCCCAGATTTTCAGTGCTCTCCACCTCTTTCTATAACTACTTCAAATGAATTTTCATTATCACAACAGACTTTACCATCGATTTCTCGGGATTTGGATGGCTATAAGCCTCAGCAATATCCCAGTGCTCTCCGCACTCTTCCAGTGGAGGTCTGGTTAGTGCTCTCTTTCCTCGGTCTTTCCATCCTCTTTGACCCTTCACGACTATTTTGTGTGGTATAAACCGGGGCTGGTTCCATCACGTTTAGGGGGAAGGGGGAGTTTATTAAATTTTCTGCAGTTTCTGTTCTTTGGGTTCTTGTGGTGCACTTTATGTGATTTTGCTTTCTTCCTATTGCACCTTGCATGGGATTAGTTAGTCTTCGTAGCTTATGTGGAAAGGTTTCCGCATTCAAGGATTTTCCTCAAAATTCAAGCTGTTTTTATCCTTGCTGGCCGTTGTATGGTCTTAGTCTTCCTTTTGATTTCAATTTCTCTCAGTCTTTTTTCCAGGTTCTTCGGAACTGTTTCTAGTTCTGATACGACTATCATTATTATTATTATTATTATTATTATTATTATTATTATTATTAAGTAGCAAAATATTATTCTTTATTAGTCTTATATAGAAGTACACACAGGTATGTAAATTAGATGACGGCACTGATAAAAAGATTAACTATTTCTCTAAATGCTCACAGAGATATAAATAGTTATTATTAGAGTGGTTGAGTCAATATAGAGTGAGAGGTAACGAAATAAATACATATATATATATATATATATATATATATATATATATATATATATATATATATCTAAGAGAGGGAAAGATGCTTGGTTGTTAGTTAATTATAAATTACGGCTAATGAGAACAAATAAAACAATTTTTTTCAAACATAACTCAATCCCTGAACTAAAATATATTTGAGGATGCATTTCGTGTTATTAAAGTATATTGTAAAAAAAAACTTAGAAAAGCAAACTCGATTAACTCACATTTAGTATTATAATAATAATAATAATAATAATAATAATAATAATAATAATAATAATAATAATAATAATAATAATAATATATGTATATAAGTTAATTGCAATTCCGACAACTCCAAACAGTATCAAGTAATTGTTTTGTTCTAATTAATATTAAAAACCTATACAAGCAGTCAGAGTCTGACTTTTACAGCTAAATAAACTTTACAGAAAAATAAACTTTTACACTTTTACATCAACAGTTTTATTAGATTTAAGAATTTCTTATCGGGGTTATGTTTTAACATCTGGTTATAGAGTTAGGCGAACTAGAACCAAGACGTAGAAATGATAATCAAACCCATCCATATTAGACCAGAGTAGTATAAAAAAGATGATAATAAAATGCGTAGAAAAGGTGATGAATATAACACTAATAAAAATAACATTAAATAAAACACTAATATAATCACAAGAAACAATAATAGCAATCACAGAAATAGAAATAAGAAAGTTAATAATGAAGAGAAAAACTGTCAATTCTAAAGCAAAGGCATAGTTTCGCAAGCCACACACATAAAAACTCGAATAAAACATATTCCTAATTCTAGCAAGCGTAAGCTTAGCAATAATATAGCAACGAAAATGTATTTAAGAAGTCAAGCAAAATGTACAATACTACCTTAAAAATAGTCGGTATAATAATATCGAGATTGAATATAAGCAACAAGATACCAATATTCATAATGAAAATAAAAATAGAAGAAAGCGAAATATCATATGGTTTACACCACCGTATAACCAGATTCTAAAAACTAGAATGTAAATATTCATAATAAAAATTAAAATAGAAGAAAGCGAAATATCATATGGTTTACACCACCGTATAACCAGATTCTAAAAACCAGAATGTAAATATTCATAATAAAAATAAAAATAGAAGAAAGCGAAATATCATATGGTTTACACCACCGTATAACCAGATTCTAAAAACTAGAATGTAAATATTCATAATAAAAATAAAAATAGAAGAAAACAAAATATCATATGGTTTACACCACCGTATAACCAGATTCTAAAAACCAGAATGTAAATATTCATAATAAAAATAAAAATAGAAGAAAGCGAAATATCATATGGTTTACACCACCGTATAACCAGATTCTAAAAACTAGAATGTAAATATTCATAATAAAAATAGAAATAGAAAAAAACAAAATATCATATGGTTTACACCACCGTATAACCAGATTCTAAAAACTAGAATGTAAATATTCATAATAAAAATAAAAATAGAAGAAAGCGAAATATCATATGGTTTACACCACCGTATAACCAGATTCTAAAAACTAGAATGTAAATATTCATAATAAAAATAAAAATAGAAGAAAACAAAATATCATATGGTTTACACCACCGTATAACCAGATTCTAAAAACTAGAATGTAAATATTCATAATAAAAATAAAAATAAAAATAGAAGAAAGCGAAATGTCATATGGTTTACGCCACCATCTAACAAGATTCTTAAAACTAAACTTGGCATGAAATTCCAAAATCTCATCGAAATCAACTTGACCGTTACTAACTTCTTGCAAAAAATATTCAATAAAAATAACTTTAAACTGTCTTACAGTTACTGTGAAAACCTTGAAATAATAATTAAAGCTCACAATAACAAAATATTAAACAAGAGTAGTAGAGAAAAAATTAAAACAAATTACGTAAAAAAGTGATAAATATAGCAACAGTAACAATAACATTAAGAAAAACAATAATATAACCACTAAAAATAACAATAATTTAAACTCTAATAGCAATCACACAAATAGAAATGAGAAAATTAATAATGAAGAGAATAACTGTCACTTCTAAAGCAAAGGCATAGTTTCCCAAGCCACACTATTTATACATAAAAACACGAATAAAAAATGGTATGTAAGAGAAACTTCCCGAGAATTTAAAACGAGGTATAATAACCACAAAAGCACATTCAATAACAAAAAAAAATACTGATTAAAACTTCAGTAGCGAACTATTACTGATAGCTCAAAGAATTCGCCAATAATTGAGTGGACAATAGTATATTGGGCCAGTATATGCAGGTATTTAGACAACACATGTAGATTATATTTGAATGAGAAGCTAGAAATTTTAACTTTTAGAGATCCCAAAAAGTACTGAATTGTAAAAGGGAAATAGCTACTAACTGTAGACATAGGATAAACCTCAATTAAGGATAACTATGAAAAATAAATAAAATAAAATGAATTAACAAATAAAAAACTAAACTAATATATAAAGTAGTAACGCGTGACAAAATGAATAGAAAAGAAAAAATATTTCAGTTACTACGTATAAGGTCACCTATTAATTTGACCCACTTAAAATGAGGTGCGGAAACGCACCTCCAAACGAAAGAAAAGTGTGGCAAACTCAGGGCAGTCATGTATATCTTTGAGAGGAGGTCTGTCATTGGCAAATGAAATAATAGCCAGAAAGGTAGCAATATTATTGAAGCCGATTGGTTAGTTGGCTGGTGTATGCACTACATAGATATAAAAGCAAACGCTAATAATAAAACTGTGCATTTAGCCTGATGATTTTCATGTAGGGATGAAACAGTGACGCCTCTGTATAGCTTACTTGCCAAAGATATATGTTCGTACTAATACTACTAAATTCTACTTACAGTTGAAGTAAATATTGAAAATATATACACAATGTATTATATCATCTTATAATATTATATGTGTATATATATGAATAGTATATATATATATATATATGAACAGAAATTGTAATTGAATTTATCTCTCTCTATGTATAGTAAAGGTACAAGGTAACGGTCGCATAGCCTGGACGCGCACGAGAGTCGTTGCCGACATCGCACACTGCCCATGGCCGTAGCGGCGGTGATTTGTTAAGAATCACCGTGTCTAGGGAAAATCATATGGAAGGCGGAGCCCATCCCTCTCCTTCCGCTGCCTTGAACCTTCCCTGCTGGGTGGACAGAGAGAGTTTTGAGACCCGAAAATTCGCATGCCGTGAGTGGGATCGAACCCGGGTCGTCCAGCCCAAAGACAAGTGCTTGCTATAACCACTCGTCCACAGGCCCTCTCTCTCTCTCTCTCTATATATATATATATATATATATATATATATATATATGTGTGTGTGTGTGTGTGTGTGTGTGTGTGTTTGTGTTCGATTGAAAATAAAAGTGTTAGTGCTGCGCGATCAGAGCAGACAGCCTTCTGTTAGACAAGTACACGTGCAAAGGAAAGAATAGATTTAAGATACGGACATAAAACGACAGAGAACACAAGCAAAATAAAAGTGCGAACCGGATTTAAAGGTCACGTGACAAAATCTGTACTCATCCCCCGGAAAGAAAAATTAGTATCGCACTCTTTTTTCTCTAAATTCCGCGCCCCTCTTCACTACCATAGAAGTGAAATTAGGTTATCTGTCTTAATTACTTTTCAAACGAATAGCGCAACAATTATTCTAATAGACATCGTTGACTCGACTCTGAAACGCGACTTAGATTAAGCATTTTAGCTGCAAACAACATTTCACGGACGTTTCCCGCCATGATTCATTATACAAATTTACTTTATTTGTTCTGT
>OY744547.1:60904826-60939826 GCA_963556195.1 Sepiola atlantica
TAAATAAATAATGAATGTGTAATCGATATAAATAAATAGACAGAATAAATAATTTGCGTCTCACTCAAAAGCAAATATTCTTATTAAAACATTGAAGACTTTAATGAGGTTTTTTCATAGAACTAGAAAAATACCTGTCCCAGGTAGGGTAACATTAATTCCTTTTAACTTAAGAGAACAGTTTTGCACCACTTTTATGTCTTCTTACGATTAATTAAAATCACGATATAATGATCCTAAACCTTGTCCAGTATCTTTACTCTAATCTTTTTTAAAAAGTCCATTACACTATTTTTATTCAAGAAAACGTCTAAAGTTTAAGGCCGAAGCTTAAGGGGTCTTAAGAAGAAAGTTCAATTCAGGGAATCTTGTTTAATTGGTGTCTAATGACTATGGATCAAATTTAATGCAAATCTGAAATATTTGAAAATTGGTTAAGAAACACGATAACACTGTGCAGGATTTTTTTTTAATAAATGAATTATTAATGTATCTTTTGTAATCCAAATTTTCGGTTTTAAAAACCTTAATCATGGTAATACTGACAATTTTTTTTGTCGAGATGTTATGGTGTTGCCGAAGATCGCCAAATTGTCGTAAGATTGATGTTAAATCTGATATTATTTAATTTTCAAATAAGACGTTATGCCTATATTATTCTTTCTAAAACCTTTTTACATACTCCAAAATAATTAAAATTGGGGGGAATATTTATTAGTCGATGTGTAATACATATTGTCAAAATTTCACAACTAAATATAGCCCACATTACGACCCCTTACATCTAGCAGCGATGCTGAAAACTTCATAATAACCGGATAATTAGTAGTAAAGTGAATTTTGTACATAGAAATATATAAAACGATACACATACCTAACTTACATAGAGCACCAGTAGTTCTTATGTACTTGCCTCCCCACGAGGGAAGAGTTAGGGGTCTGTTATCAATGTGGGGAAATCCAGCTCCCCAAAAGAGGAACTCTGGATTTGAACAAAAAATTTTAAAATTGCCTCGATTTAGAAGAATTTCAACTGCACTGACCCAGGATAGAAAAAAAGAAGTATAGAATCAGAACAGATACTACACTTTGATCTTTGACTAAATACCATGGAGTGTACACCAGTAGTTAAACATGGGAACTCGAATACAATATTAAAAATGGAAAGTGTACACAGAAAAGTGACGAAACTAATAGAAGAATTAAAGGATCTGAATTATAAATATAAGTTGGGATCCTTAGGTTTAGTTACTTTACTAGATCCTTAGGTTTAGTTACTTTACTAGATCCTTAGGTTTAGTTACTTTACTAGATCCTTAGGTTTAGTTACTTTACTAGATCCTTAGGTTTAGTTACTTTACTAGATCCTTAGGTTTAGTTACTTTACTAGATCCTTAGGTTGAGTTACTTTAATAGATCCTTAGGTTTAGTTACTTTACTAGATCCTTAGGTTTAGTTACTTTACTAGAGAGACGAATTTACAAAAATCGAAATTTAAGCTACTTAATCGAACCATGTGCTTTAGGTCGGTTTTACAACTTGCAGAATGTTTGATACATCGATTGGATTCATAGCAGCCGAGGAAAGGTCTTTGATATAATTCTGGCAAAGATGTACTAACTCGCTGCCAGCAGATATCTTTTGGGGACAGATTGAGGCATTCGGTTCCACACTAGAAGGATGGTTAGTTTATTGCAGAGCGTTTGGGACGCTCCTACCGAGGATTGTTTTATATTCCTATTATTCAAATCTTTTATCTGTTGTAGTGATTATGTTTACGTCAGTGTGTAATAAGCCTCTGAGCAGATGAGATATTTCAGGCCTTGAAATGGAAGATCAAGCAGGGCACTACCGACATGTGATGCTTTTTTACTACAGAAAAGGAAAAAAAATTACAGAAACCTGCATAAAGATATGCCGTGTGTATGGGGAGAATGCTGTTACAGAACGGGTGTGCCAGAAATGGTTTGCTCGATTCCTGAAAGGGAATTTTTTTCATTGAGAGATACCCCTCGTTCTAGCCGGGTAAAGAGTATCGACAGTGACTAAGTAAAAGCCGTAGTTGAACAAGATTGCCGTTTGAGAACCAGACAAATCGCAGAGATTCTCAAGATTTTGAAATCGAGTGTGGAAAATAAATTGCATAAAATTGGTTATGTTGCTAAGCTTCATGTTTGGGTTCCTCCTTCTTAAAAAAATTAATTTGGGGCCAACCCTTTATTTACCAAATTAACCCTACTGGGATACTAATTCTTAGGTTCGGGAACGGACATGAAAAGACGGAGATACGCGCCCGAGAAAGAATAAATTAGACCAATCAGAGTGCGTCCTGGTTTTCCTCACTTTCTTTCTTTGTGTCAAATCTTGCTGCTGTGGGACGCAAGTAAATCAGATCAGGCTCTCCGACTTAAAACAACTGGAAACTGATGGCATCAATGGAGCATCCGGTGTGTAACCCCTTTCGCTATCTATTACTAATGTAGATTTTGTATATGTCTGTCTGAATCGGAACCTATATTCTTACTTCTATTAAAGTTTCCTAACGTACTCCCTTTTAATACTAAATCCAGTTTACTATACTATTTCAAACTTATGTACTATCTTTCAATTCTCAATTCAAGAAGTAGTGTAGTATCTGTTCTGTTTCTATGAAACCATCCTCTCAAACATTATATCCTCCTTTGAGGAGGTACTGTTGTATCTGTTTTGCTTTCATGAAACCAGGCATTACCTCTTCCTTTTTGTAAGTCGAAGTGTACGATCTTTTATTTAATCATAATACCATCCTCCTCGGCATTATTTTATCTTTTAGTTTAGGCTAGTATAGTATATGTACTATTGTGATGAGATCATCCACCCAGGCATTACCTCTCCTTTTCGGCGGGTAGCGTACGTCAAATAGAAATTGTCACAATCGACTGATTACATTATATATACTAGCAAAAATATGCGACCGGGTGCATTTTGTTATGGAAATGGTCCGTGTAATTGATATACTTATAAATATTTATTCTGCTTAGTAACTTACAAAATATTATCATATATATAAACTTAGGTATTGTATGTGTTCATATGCTAGACAACATAAATATTGTAAAATTTCTTCGCTCCTTGAATAGATTACACAGTGTAGGTGGATAATTCTCCATTATGCTGCCAATCAAAGCATATGCACCACACAAATATTTTTAATGTATTTAAATAAAATGCCGATTCTAATTTTTATATTTTAGATAGCCATGAAAGCAACATCCCGCCTCGTTCAGTTCAAAAATTCAAAAGTGATATGTATTTGAATGTCAGAGAAAAACGGAAGTGGAAAGAAACATATGATTGAATACTATGCTTTGAGGTGTTTGATCAGGGAGTTAACGAACTCGTTAAGAGCGGAAATAGAGAAAATGTAGTCCTAAAAATCACAAATAGTTACTGTCTTTGTGCGATCCGGTCACAGACACACTCACGTATATATATATATATATATATATATATATATATATATATTAAAATCAATGAAAAAGACGAGTGGGAAAAAAAAAAAAAGTCATTCGACTTTTAGTTTTTAATTTACCATTCTGACGTTTCCTCTCAGAGGGTCAGACGACAAGGCCTTAAGGTAATTTTAACAATTTTCCTTTTTTTTTTTCCCACTCGTCTTTTTCATTGATTTTAATAATGCTTCCTCTAAAATTAATCCTACTATTCTGTTGTACACGTAATTTACTTATATATATATATATATATATATATATATATATATATATATATATATATATGTGTGTGTGTGTGTGTGCGTGTGTGTGTGTGTGTGTGTGTGTGTGTGTGTGTGTGTGTGTGTGGGTGTGTGTGTGTGTGTGTGATTGTATACATGTTAATGAATGTCTATTAGGAAGAAAATTATTAACAGCTAACATAGAGTCTAAAGGTTATAATTTTAAAACAAGGTACAGAAACCACGAATATTAATTTACCATAAAACCCAACGTAGGCCATAACGACAACCAAACATCATTAGCTAAATATATTAGACCCAACATAGGCCATAACGACACCAATATCATTTGCTAAATATGTTAGAGAACGAGAGCATAATAAAGGACCATACGAATTGAAATAGTCTATTATAAGTAAAGCAAATAAATATGCCTCTGCTAAATTAAAACAATGTAATCTTTGTATCCTCAAATCTTATTATACAATAATATCTAAAGATAACTTAATTAACAAAAAAACATGAAATCCTCCATAATTGTATGCATCGTTCAAGATTCGAATTTCGACATTTAGACAACAATAATATCGTAAAAGTAAACTCGAATTAAATCTAGTAATAGTTTTGGAAGTAAAAGACAGGATAAAATATTAAAGGAAACAAATCATTTTTACATTAATAAATAATAATAAAGAAAACTTGAACTTAAAAAATAACTATGATAACCCCCAATTAAAATAACAGTATGTTAATTTTCTTAATTTTTAAATTAAACCTTGGATTAAACGTTAATTTTAATAATTCTAATAATACGAATTTTTCGCAATCTTATTTTTTAAATTTAAAATTTTTCTTTCTCTTTTTTTTTTTTTTTTTTTTTTTTATTTTATTGTTCCTTGTTACCATTTTATATATATATATATAAATATATATATATATATATATATATATATAGAGAGAGAGAGAGATAGATAGATAGATAGATAGATAGATATATAGATATATAGATAGAGAGAGAGAAACAGAGAGAGAGAGAGAGAGACAGACAGACAGACAGACAGACAGACAGACAGACAGACAGACAGACAAAGATATATATATAACGAGATTGTCTTGAGAATGGCATCTGTTCTAATCAAAATGTCACAATAAATTTAGTGTGAATAATAATAGCAGGTACACGAATCGGATAATGAGACAAAATCGAGTTCGGCGCGAGATCAAATCGAACCTGCGAATCGGAAGGCCGTCTACTGTTTCATAACACCGAGCTTCCCACGTACGACAAGTTCAACAACAATTGAAAGAACGAATAGTCGCGGTTCTTCAATAGCAGATACTACAACTAGCTCGTGCCATTATTCATTCTAGCACCACCAACTCACATTAGAGTATTATTAATAATTATGGTTACTTGATAATGGCAAAAACAAGGCGTCGTTGCTTCTCTTATCGAAACATAAACGACCACATTGTTCGCTTATTCAAGGGCCTTCATATGTCTATTCAGCAGAAGGCATTCTCGGTTCCTGGACATCGTTAATTAGCAAACCCCAGATGTGGCCAAAATTGGCAAATACAATCTAAGCAAATCATTTAATTGGAAGCTTATCAACGCAAACAAGTTTACACGCCCAACAAAAAGATTTACACCGGTGTTTTCATGAAAACGGCATTTGACATTTGACGCTTGACGATCGAGTTTGTCATCTTCATTGTTGCAACTTCTGATAAAGTTGAATTTAAGCAAAACATTCGATATGGGGTGGCGACTACAGTTTTCCCGCCAACAAAATATGGCGGATAAAGGTGTGTAACTTCCATATAAAATAAAATGGGCCTTTGTTCAAAAGTGGCAGATGTGCGTGAATAAATGCGACGCCGATAATGTAAAGATCTCGGGAACTGTGTTGAGATCAGTCAGTCTCGAAGGCGCCGTAATTACGGATGTTTCACTGATCGAGAAGAACACGACGCTGTGTTATAATTAGTTAAAACTTGCCCAGGGTTTTTTTTAGAAAAGTTGTGGAAGAAGACGTGTTTAAAATGAATGTTACAAATTTAGCGACTGTGAATATCTTACAACTTGTCTTTGAAACTCGATACAACACATGAATAAACATATTCCATGATATGAAATGCCATCTATTAGACTGGTAACGCACCCCTTGTTCGATCGCAGAAGAGTGAAAGCTAATATAATTTATTCGAAAACTGAAATGTGTAACATTTCTGAAGTATGTTACATAATTTTCAAATAATATATGTATGTATATATATATGTATATATATATATATATATATATATATATAAAGAAAAAAGGTTTTCTTACAAATGTTGGTAGTCTCACTTCTTTATATATATATATATATATTTATTTAAAGAAGTGAGACCACTAACATTTGTCAGAAAACCTTTTTTCAACAATTGTTTACTATTTTATTAGTTTATAATTTTACAATTTTACAATTTGATCATGCGATACGAGCTTTCGTGCTCTCTTCAGATATTTTCCATTTGGATTTTTCTTTACAGTTTGGCGTTTCTGCGCATGCGCGCGTGTGTGTGTTTTCATATTTTTTGCTTCTCTGGGTAAAAGTTATGTGTTTTTTTAAGTATGCGTGATTTTTACTTTTATCTTTCCGGTCATCTTCGTGTGCGGTGGTTGAGTATATTTTGTTCAGAATGCTTGTAGAATTGACCTTGAGATTTTATGACTTGCTCGTCACTCTGTCTGCAAGTGCGTGTGTGTGGTTAAATACATATACACGCACACACACACATATATATATATATATATACATGAACGTACATTCGCACACATACACACATACACACACATGAACTTATATATATTTATATATATATACATATATATATAGAGAGAGAGATAGAGAGAGAGATAGAGAGAGAGGGAGAGAGAGAAAGAGTAGAAATAAATGGCAGGGAGAACAGTCATGTATATATGTAGAATTAAACTTCAGTACTTCGACACAAATATAGATAGATAGATATACACACGCGCCCATATATATATATGTGTGTGTGTGTGTGTGTGTATGTATGATGTATGCATGTATGTGTGCATGATGTATGTATGTATGTATGTGTGTATGATGTATGCATGTATGCATGTACGTATGTATGTATGTATGCATGATTGATGTATGTATGTATGTATGTATGTATGCATGTATATATGCATGTATGTATGCATGTATGTATGTATGTATGCATGTATGCATGTATGCATGTATGATGTATGTATGCATGTATGTATGTATGTATGTATGTATGCATGTATGTATGTATGTATGTATGTATGTATGATGTATGTATGTATGTATGTATGTATGTATGTATGCATGTATGTATGTATGTATGTATGCATGTATGTATGTATTTATGTATGATGTATGTACGTATGCATTATGTATGTATGTATGTATGATGTATGTATGTATGTATGTATGTATGATGTATGTATGTATGTATGTATGATGTATGTATGTATGATGTATGTATGTATGTGTGTATGTATGATGTATGTATGTATGATGTATGTATGTATGATGTATGTATGTATGTATGTATGTATGTATGTATGTATGTGTGTATGTATGATGTATGTATGTATGTATGATGTATGTATGTATGATGTATGTATGTATGTATGATGTATGTATGTATGTATGATGTATGTACGTATGCATTATGTATGTATGTATGATGTATGTATGTATGTATGTATGTATGTATGTATGATGTATGTATGTATGTATGTATGTATGTATGATGTATGTATGTATGATGTATGTATGTATGTATGTATGTATGTATGTATGATGGATGTATGTATGTATGTATGTATGTATGTATGATGTATGTATGTATGTATGATGTATGTATGTATGCATTATGTATGTATGTATGTATGTATGTATGTATATATATATATATATATATATATATATATATATATATATATATATATAAACATGTAGTATACTCTACCTTTATCCCAAACTAGCACGTGACTCCCACAACTTTTCAAACATAACTTTTTAAACGAAGGTGAAATTCGTTGTTTTTTTTTAAAACCACATGGACTTAAAACCAACGCATAGATAAACATGTGCCATAATCTGAAATCCTATCTATTAGACTGGTAACAAACTCCCTGTTCATCTTCTATCTTAATAAGAAATTATCTATTTTTGGTACTGTCCATTAGTTAATACGCGCATACGTATTTAATTTGTCCTTCCTTATCTGCATCTCTCTTTATATATAATAATGCAATGCCATGCAACTTTATCCCAAATTGACACGTGACCCCCTCAACTTTTCAAAGATAACTTTTTGATCATAGGTGAAGATAGCCGGCTAAATTCGTTGTTTTTCTAAAGCCACATCGACTTGAAATCAATTTGACTTGATCTTCCGTAACACTATTAATAAATGAATATTATGCTCTTATTTTTAATTTGAAAAATCTTTTTTTTATTTAAATAATTAGGTACTCTGCTGAATTTCTTTCTGCCGCCTTAATCAAAAACTAATATATATATATATATATATATATATATATATATATATATATATTAGTACTTCATGTATCCACATAAAATATTATAAGGAGATATAATTTTTTATGTATCAGTTTTCAGTATTTACTTCAACAGTGCTCGATACGTAAGTAGAGCTAGGTAGTAAGCAATGAAAATATATATAGCAATCAAGCTACACAGAGGCTCCCATGTTTCATCCCCGGGGGGGAATCGTCAGGCTAAATTTAGCCTGACGATTCCCCCCGGGGATGAAACACGGGAGCCTTTGTGTAGCTTGATTGCCATATATATTTTAATTGCTTACTATATATATATATATATATATATATATATATATATATATATATATATATATATATATATATATATATATATATACATGTGTGTATATATATATATGTATATATATATATATATATATATATAGAGAGAGAGAGAGAGAGAGAGAGAGAGAGAGAGAGAAAGACAGACAGACAGACAGGGAACATGACTTCCTGTTGAATCGTCTCATTCAATGCTACCAATACAAAACCCGTTTCCATTTAACAATTATAAGAAGCTTTTGCAGCCACCGATTGGCCGTGCCAAAAGTCCAACCTTCCAACACCTTGGGCTAACATTCCCAGCTAACATGAGGTTTGGTAGTTTTGTTTTACGGCATATCAACCCTTTTTGGGTTATTTAATGCCGAATCTGGTCATTATAGTAAAAGTTTTTATGCTTCAAGTTCTTTATATCTTCAAATGTTTAATCATCGTTTTTGGTTTGGTAGTTCTGTTTTACGGCATATCAACCCTTTTCGGGTTATTTAATGCCGAATCAGGTCATTATAGTAAAGATTTATGCTTCAAGTTCTAAAAATAAAAATAAAAAAGGGGAGGGAGAAAGGGAGAGGGGCTGTTGTTTTTGTTTTTGGTTTTGTAGAACATAATTAAGTTTTACAAAAAAAAAAAAAAAAAGAAGAAAAACAAAAAGCGTCAATGTAGGTGAATTTCGTCTCAGGGAGCCACAGGGCAGCCTGATCTGGTATCACCAGCCAGCTTACATGAATTTGAATAAATACATAGTAGATACTACCAAGTCTGCTGAATAGAAGATTGGCTCTCTTAAACTGACTAAGAAAACTTCTTATATATATATATATATATATATATATATAGTCTCGGAAGTTTCTCAACCATTAAAACTATTTAAAAAAAAAAAACTATATAAAAAAAAAAACTTATAGTCCCAAGTCTTCCAGTGGAAAATCACTCATGTAAGTCAATTTATTTTTTACAGTAATTATATTAGTTAGTTTCTAACACTATTTTAAGGGATCATTAGTTGTTTACCATGAAAAACTGTTTCGGGAATTATATATATATATATACATAGACAAATGAAAGAAAAGAAATAAAAGATGTGACAAATGTGAAAAATAGATATTTTAGTGAAATGGTATGAAACTGTTCTTTCGCTACATTTGATGTGGTTTAAATAACATTGAAATAAATACATTGCAGCAAAATTTGTAGTAATTAGTTACATAAATATATATAGAGCAGATAGATAGATAGATAGGTAGAAGGATGAAAAGGAATTAGAAAAGCGACTGAGACAGATATTTTTTAAATTCAGTTGCTCAATGCAAAGTATATTCCGCAAAAAAAGCAATTTATTCAATTAATTTTTTCCTTAAGCCAGGCTTTTCAAAGATCAAAATCTTACCATCGGAGGAAATTGCTGGGATAGATAAGTTAGCTAAGGCCAAGATTTAAAATTTGAAAAAGTAAAAACAAAGATTGTGGGGGAAAAAACAAGGCAAAGAGCTGCCCGAATGCAAGCAAATGTCCGATTACAAAAATATCCGGTGTCAAAAAGTCCAGCGGAGAAAGTGATTTGTAGGTAGGTCGTTAGAAGGCACGATGAATAAAATGAGAGATTTCAAAGTTAAACTCCAAAACCCACATCTTCAGGTGCGGCGAAAATAGATAGAATCCAGAGAGTAAAAAGTCCAATTGGACACTTTACCCTCTGGATTCTATTTGTTACAGCATCAAATCCGTCGTACGAAGACTAGAAACAAACGGATCAAAAGCTGAATAAGCAGAAGTTGGCACTCCTGTTTAATCAAACATGCATATATATATATATATATTATTTATAATAAGGGACAGGTAGAATAAATACCTTTTGAAGCATTAAAGATGCAATATCAATTTTTTTTTTAAGAAAAATAATAAATCGAAACCGATTTTTTTTCTTTTTTTATTATTGTTACACCGGCCGTTCTTACACAGGGGAAACAACACCGGTTGTCACTATAAATAGTGCGAGTCACCAGAAGACAAAGCGCAGTCTTGTAACTGTCGTTCAGTCGCTTTCTTGGCCTTTTGGCCAAGATCAAAGTGTAGTATCTGTTCCGATGGATATTGCACGAGACTGGTCCTGTGCAGTTCTAGGAGGTCCACCCTCCCAGGCTTTGCCTCCCCTCTTTGGGGAGGAGTAAGTTTATTGCTTACTGTCTGAGGCGCCCCTACCGGGGAATGCCGACGGGGCTGTCCAGGCAATTTTTAAAGGTAATAGGTGCTCTCCCTCTGGAGTGCTGATTTATCAAAACCCCACTTTCCGACCTTGTGTCACATTTTACTCTGTGGGGAGTAGATAAATACACAGTCTTGTAACTGTCTAGTCACTTTGTTACTTTGTTAATACACTTGTAAAACCAACCCCCGACTTGACTTCCTTTATTTATTATTTACTGTGGAACAACTTCACAACAATTATAAACTAGCATTTTTTTTTTGTTAGTTTAAAGTGATACAGATATTTCGCCAAAAACTTGGCATCCTCGGTGTGTAATATATCCTGATGTCATCGGATTTGTATTTGTAAATACAAATCCGATGACATCAGGATATATTACACACCGAGGATGCCAAGTTTTTTTTTGGGCGAAATATCTGTATCACTTTAAACTAAAAAAAAAAATGCTAGTTTATAATAAAAAAAGAAGAAAAAAAATCGGTTTCGATTTATTATTTTTCTCTTTAAAAAAATTGATATCGCATCTTTAATGCTTCAAAAGGTATTTATTCTACCTGTCCCTTATTAAATTTAACAATAGATGCATCTTTAAAAAAATATGAACCTTAAACACTTTATATATATATATATATATATATATATATATATATATATATATATATATATATAGGCAGCATCTTCTCTTGCAGGCAAGTATTGTTGAATATAAGAGACAACTTATGTCTATATATCCTTTGGTAGATCCTTTCAATAGTCCGAATCAGGATCTTAGTTTCGGAGGGGAATTGGCTGATGAGTTTGCCATAGTTTAGATTTGTCTCGCAAGTACTTTCAGACCCATCCGGGTCCATCTTCAGGGAAATGTTTCTCGTCAAGTCGGTTTTTTCTATCGCTCCAAACACTTTCTCACATCTTAAACTATTCTCCTTCTCTCTACGAATCTACAATCAAACCATGTATGGAGTACTGTTGCCATATTTGGACGGGTGAATCTCTGTCCCATTTGAGGGTTGTTGATAAGATGCAAAAAGGTGTGTGTAATTTTATTTTCCCCTACCATTCCTTCCTCTCTATACTCTGTCTCTAACACACACACACACACACACACAGACGTGATTTTTCTGGTCTCATCTTTTTTATAAATACTATTATGACATGTATTTTTCAGAAGTGTAGGATCCTATTCCCCGCTTCCTTTTTACAGCTCGTTTTACTTATTGGTCTAGTAGTCTTCATCAATTCGCTGTTCTGATCTCTCTTTTTACTACAGCTTCTTATTCCAGTACCTTTTTTCCAAGAACTGCAGGCTTGTGGAACTCTATTCCTGCTGACTGTTTCCTCCTATTCCTGCTGACTGTTTTCCTTTGCTATTTTCAAGACTACGGTCGATAGGCATCTCCTTTCTTTGCGATAATCATATTTCGTTCTTGTTAGCTCCTTACATCAAGTGGCTTCATGCCTTGTCTGGAGCGATTTTCATTTTTTTTAAATTTTAACATATTTTAACATATTTTTAACATTTTTAAACATATTTTAACATATTTTTAACATTTTTAACATATTTTTGGATAAAAAGCGAAGAGCTGCTTAAAGTATTAAAATTTATATTATAACACCTATAATTTTACAAGCCTTTTTTCAATAAGGCTTTTTTTATTTGTCAACTTATATATTATATTAAAGCAAGGAGATAATTCTATTATTAGAATTGAATTATATATATATTACATTAATATAATTAAACCATAATTGACTTGACTTAGTTATCCCCCCTTTCGTAAATGTTTAATGACTAGAAATGATTTCGGGATGGAACATTAATACACTAATTTTTTTCTTATAATTTCATCCTTGATATTTCATGCTTTGAACATTTTTCACGACCATAACTACATATTCTTTTGGAGTTAAATATGAACGTTTCTGATTCTGCTATTTAAGGATCTTATTTACGGTGTCGTTTTGTTTTTTTAGATGACTGACACCGGCGTCTCAAAAGTATGTCTCCATTTTAACTTCTTTCTTAGCCGGAATAAGTATTTTCAGAAAACAACTGAACTGAAATTAAAAATACATGCGTGCCAATATGACAGTGGGGAAAACTAACGAAACAATAGAGAAATGGCAGTTGGATTGTTATTTGGGTCTGACTTTTAAAACCTGGCTGATCTTTATTCATATGTATAGATTGTTATAATGTCCTTGAACACCAAAGACGAAAGGCTTTATTCTATATTTCATTCATAACAGGTTTCTCTAAAGACCAACTCTTCCTCGCCGTAGTAGACGGTGACAGCGTTGTAGTGCCACAGCTACACGACTAACAAAGCACTAGTAAAAATTCATGAGTCGGCATTAGGATCCGTCGTTCTCAGGTCGCCTCTGCCTCTGCGTATAACAAGCGAAGACGAGTGACCATTTAGGAATTCCAGGTGCTGTATGTAATCTTCCCATGACAGATGTGTATACATGCGGCTGGAAAGCGCTTGTGAATTTGATATTTCCTGTAAACTTCCTCCTTCGGTGCAAGCTGGCATAGTTCGCCCAGAGCTTATGTAACACCAGGTATTACCGGTTCGTTTTTTTATGTGTGTATTAAAAGTCAGGCGAGAAGCATATTTACGAGGTTATTTTTATCGTAAATAAAATAAATAATTATAAAATAAATTGTTATAAAATTAATTGTTATAAAATAAATTATTATAAAATAAATTATTATAAAATAAATTGTTATAAAATAAATTGTTATAAAATAAATTGTTATAAAATAAATAGTTATAAAATCAATAGTTATAAAATAAATTGTTATAAAATACATTGTTATAAAATAAATAGTTATAAAATAAATAGTTATAAAACAAATAGTTATAAAATAAATAGTTATAAAATAAATTGTTATAAAATAAATTGTTATAAAATAAATTGTTATAAAATAAATAGTTATAAAATACATTGTTATAAAATAAATAGTTATAAAATAAATAGTTATAAAATAAATTGTTATAAAATAAATTGTTATAAAATAAATTGTTATAAAATAAATAGTTATAAAATAAATTGTTATAAAATAAATTGTTATAAAATAAATAGTTATAAAATAAATAGTTATAAAATAACTTGTTATAAAATAAATTGTTATAAAATAAATTGTTATAAAATAAATTGTTATAAAATAAATAGTCAAAAAATAAATTGTTATAAAATAAATTGTTATAAAATAAATTGTTATAAAATAAATTGTTATAAAATAAATAATTATAAAATAAATTTTTATAAAATAAATTGTTATAAAATAAATTGTTATAAAATAAATTGTTATAAAATAAATTGTTATAAAATAAATAATTATAAAATAAATTGTTATAAAATAAATTGTTATAAAATAAATTGTTATAAAATAAATTGTTATAAAATAAATAATTATAAAATAAATTGTTATAAATTCAATGGTTATAAATTCAATTGTTATAAAATAAATAGTTATAAAATAAATAGTTATAAAATAAATTGTTATAAAATAAATTGTTATAAAATAAATAGTTATAAAATAAATAGTTATAAAATAAATAGTTATAAAATAAATAGTTATAAAATAAATTGTTATAAAATAAATAGTTATAAAATAAATAGTTATAAAATAAATTGTTATAAAATAAATTGTTATAAAATAAATTGTTATAAAATAAATTGTTATAAAATAAATTGCATAGGATCAGTTTTTCGGTTAACCTGCTTCAAAAGTACGAATTAGACCACAAATCAATGGAGTTTTAAAAAAGACAAGGTTGTTTTGCCATTTCTTTGTGTGTACTGTGCCAAACCTTCCCCAACTTCGTGTCGTGTGTAAACACCTGCAATCATGAAAGTTTACGTAAGACTACGACTATAATTCAAGAATAGGCTCTGTGTCAGTTTTCTGAACGGTGAAGGTTCAATCCTCAGTACGGACAGTACTAATTGCCAGAGCTTCCCAGCTAACAGGGCTCTAGTGAAAATTCAGGAGGAGTTGACACCACGATCCGTCGTCTTCTGGTCGTCTCTTTCTGTACGTGTGGCCAGCAAAGACATGCCAGGTGCGGAACCGCAAATCAGCGAAGTGAATATAGCAACGCTGCTTACGCGCCATTTTTTTTATGTGTTTTGAGCCAAACCTTCCCCGACTTCGTATGCAACCGCTGAGCCTTGCTGTTCTCTGTGTCGGGAGTCAACATTTGTAATACTGGAGAATCACGTAGCTGCGACCAACGAGGAGAACTTCATGCAGACCAGACAATCTTGAGGCACGATCTTCAGGAATCCGACTCACCTAACAATAATCCGACTCACCTAACAAAAATCCGACTCACCTAACAATAATCCGACTCACCTAACAAAAATCCGACTAACCTAACAATAATCCGACTCACCTAACAAAAATCTGAATCACCTAACAATAATCCGACTCACCTAACAATAATCCGACTCACTTAACAAAAATCTGACTCACCTAACAATAATCCGACTCACCTAACAATAATCTGACTCACCTAACAATAATCCGACTCACCTAACAATAATCCGACTCACCTACAAAAATCCGACTCACCTAACAATAATCCGACTCACCTAACAATAATCTGACTCACCTAACAATAATCCGACTAACCTAACAATAATCCGACTCACCTAACAATAATCCGACTCACCTTACAATAATCTGACTCACCTAACAAAAATCTGACTCACCTAATAATAATCCGACTCACCTAACAAAAATCCAACTCACCTAACAATAATCCGACTCACCTAACAAAAATCCGACTCACCTAACAATAATCCGACTCACCTAACAATAATCTGATTCACCTAACAATAATCCGACTCACCTAACAAAAATCTGAATCACCTAACAATAATCCGACTCACCTAACAATAATCCGACTCACCTAACAATAATCCAACTCACCTAACAAAAATCCGACTCACCTAACAATAATCTGACTCGCCTAACAATAATCCGACTCACCTAACAATAATCTGACTCACCTAACAATAATCCGACTCACTTAACAAAAATCTGACTCACCTAACAATAATCCGACTCACCTAACAATAATCTGACTCACCTAACAATAATCCGACTCACCTAGCAATAATCTGACTCACCTAACAAAAATCCGACTCACCTTACAATAACACAATAAATTCAAAACAAGACGCACGCTAGACGTGTTTACTAAAAAAAAAATCAAAATGATGTTTTTTGTTCAACTGACCAGTGCATAGTGTGAACTCTCTCTGATGTTGATATGGTATCCATTAAATGTCCAGTATTGGGTCAGCTCTGCGAAATCATCATGTGAAACATGGCAAGCAAGAAATGCAGTATCGTTTACAATTACGTCCGTGCTGGCTGGCTTTTGCGTGATCACCAACTTGTCTGAAAATAAAAGGGGGGGAAGCATCATGTAATGCATGCACTGGGGAAAGACAGGCGCAAATGCAAACGAAAAAATATAAGAATATGAATCGGTATTTAAATTAGATGCAAACCCTTTTTACACTAGCGAAATAATGTACGGATTTTACCTTTGACTTTTTGGGCGTTTTGGCTAGGTGTAGTGCCAGTTCTGATATTAAACTTTATCTTTTCTGTTCTCGATCAGTGAAAAAAAAAAAAATTTCTAAGCTAAGACAATTTTAACTTTTGGTCCCAAAAACTGGATTTTCCCCGCATTACAAAATTGGACTTCCCCACATGAATAAATCGACTTTGCCCCTTTGTAGAGAGGACAAGTAAAAAAGGGAGACATAAATATATTTTAGGTACTACTCCAGATGAAGCGCCTATTTTACGTGACTTCTCGGCAGCAACGATCGGGCAGGTCGCGGAAGCGCCCGAGAGCTGCCGAGACGAAAACGGGGCTGAAGCAAAACTGAAAGTCGCAAAATGGAGAGTGGCAGACGACAATATAAGACGAAGAATACAAAAGAAAAAAATACATATATTTGAAAAAAAATGAACAAACCATAGCTGAAGAACTATAAATAAACTTTTTTTTTCGTGGGCCAAATGAACCATTTTAATTTTTCTTTGTCTTTTTCTGCATAAATCAAAGAAATAAATGCTATTTCTTTTACGATATTTAGGCAACTTTTTTTTTACATAAAACAAAGAAGTATGTTATTTTTCTTAGGATATTTAGGCAAGTTTTTTTTTTGGGGGGGCGGGGTTTCATATATTTTCTGGTCGAGGGTCAGGGTTTACGGATACGTTTGCGGCCGGTTCGAAAGGTCTTCCTACCGCTTGTTTTGTTGTGCTGAGCGCAGGTGATTGGCAGCAACCTGATCGGTCAGCTCTTCTTCAGCCTCGTTTTCGTCTCGGCAGCTCTCGGGCGCTTCCGCGACCTGTCCGATCGTTGCCGCCGAGCAGTCACGGAAATTAGGCGCTTCATCTGGAGTAGTACCATATTTTATATTAGTTGAGATATTTACGTGTTTAATATATGAATGTATAAATCATATATCATCATTTAAGTATGGCACGGAACAAAGAGGTATTGCTTACATCGTTAATAAAAATAAAAAATTCTATATTCTATGAGCGATTTCAGAACATAAAATATATTAAACTATTTTTTTTTAATTATTTTTCATCAACACTATGTGCAAATAAATTTGATTATATATATATATATATATATATATATATATATATATATATACTAGCAGAACTACCCAGTGTTGGCCAGGTGTGGGATAGCATCATATGCAACATCATGGTAGGAAGAGTTTACTTTAACTGCAACCTTGATGCTGTCAGCTAGATATCTTACTCACCGAGCTATTCAGATATATGTTAATACTCTTAAACTAACGCTAAGAAATAGATTAATTTCATTGTGTAACATGTTTGAAAATTGTTATTAGCTTCTTTAAGGGGCAGCCAGAGACGCAAAAATACTTCCATTATATTCATATGCAAATTGTGCACATTATATTGAAAGTACACTTCCTAGTATGGCTTCGTTTTTAGGGAGAGACATGCACAGATAGAGTTCTCCTTGATTATATATATATATATATATATATATATATATATATATATATATATATATATATATATATATATATTTCATTTGAATCAAAGGGAAAACAGTTTTCAGTGGAGGGGTTGTGCCCCCGGGGACCATCTTAATATTATCAAAATTTGCTGAAATTTTGTGAATTGACATGATTTGTGGTCATTTACCTATGGTTTAAATTTCATTTGAATCTAAAGGAAAACAGTTTTCAGTGCGGGAGCCCCAGCGTTGAAGTGATATATTTCTTATATAGCTTATGACCTTCCTGAGAGGTCAGTAGTCCACATGCCAATTTTCTATCAATTTTTCCAGCGGTTTGGGTGAACATAAGACACAAACATCAGGCGGACACGCACACACATAGAGTTACTATTTTATATATAGAGAAGATATAAGATTCTTCATATTAGTATTTCTTTCATAGATAGAGAACGATTTTTAAGCTTAATATTCGTTATTAAATAACATTTACTTATTATTGTGTGAAATTATAAACAATTCATGATATGTTTATAAACTCCGAAATTTAAAGTCGACATCAACACGTTTTTCTTTCACATGAATTTGGTTTGGTAAAAGTTTTTATGCTTCAAGTTCTTTACATTTTCAAATGTTTATTCATTGCGTTTGGTTTGGTTATTTTGTTTTACGGCATACCAACCCTTTTTGAGTTATTTAATGTCGAATCCAGTCATTTTGGTAAAAGTTTTCATGCTTCAAGTTCTTTATATTTTCAAATGTTTATTTATTGCGTTTGGTTTGGTTATTTTGTTTTACGGCATACCAACCCTTTTTGAGTTATTTAATGCCGAATCCAGTCATTTTGGTAAAAGTTTTCATGCTTCAAGTTCTTTATATTTTCAAATGTTCATTCATTGCGTTTGGTTTGGTTATTTTGTTTTACGGCATACCAACCCTTTTTGAGTTATTTAATGTCGAATCCAGTCATTTTGGTAAAAGTTTTCATGCTTCAAGTTCTTTATATTTTCAAATGTTTATTTATTGCGTTTGGTTTGGTTATTTTGTTTTACGGCATACCAACCCTTTTTGAGTTATTTAATGCCAAATCCAGTCATTTTGGTAAAAGTTTTCATGCTTCAAGTTCTTTATATTTTCAAATGTTCATTCATTGCGTTTGGTTTGGTTATTTTGTTTTACGGCATACCAACCCTTTTTGAGTTATTTAATGTCGAATCCAGTCATTTTGGTAAAAGTTTTCATGCTTCAAGTTCTTTATATTTTCAAATGTTCATTCATTGCGTTTGGTTTGGTTATTTTGTTTTACGGCATACCAACCCTTTTTGAGTTATTTAATGTCGAATCCAGTCATTTTGGTAAAAGTTTTCATGCTTCAAGTTCTTTATATTTTCAAATGTTCATTCATTGCGTTTGGTTTGGTTATTTTGTTTTACGGCATACCAACCCTTTTTGAGTTATTTAATGTCGAATCCAGTCATTTTGGTAAAAGTTTTCATGCTTCAAGTTCTTTATATTTTCAAATGTTCATTCATTGCGTTTGGTTTGGTTATTTTGTTTTACGGCATACCAACCCTTTTTGAGTTATTTAATGTCGAATCCAGTCATTTTGGTAAAAGTTTTCATGCTTCAAGTTCTTTATATTTTCAAATGTTCATTCATTGCGTTTGGTTTGGTTATTTTGTTTTACGGCATACCAACCCTTTTTGAGTTATTTAATGTCGAATCCAGTCATTTTGGTAAAAGTTTTCATGCTTCAAGTTCTTTATATTTTCAAATGTTCATTCATTGCGTTTGGTTTGGTTATTTTGTTTTACGGCATACCAACCCTTTTTGAGTTATTTAATGTCGAATCCAGTCATTTTGGTAAAAGTTTTCATGCTTCAAGTTCTTTATATTTTCAAATGTTTATTTATTGCGTTTGGTTTGGTTATTTTGTTTTACGGCATACCAACCCTTTTTGAGTTATTTAATGCCGAATCCAGTCATTTTGGTAAAAGTTTTCATGCTTCAAGTTCTTTATATTTTCAAATGTTCATTCATTGCGTTTGGTTTGGTTATTTTGTTTTACGGCATACCAACCCTTTTTGAGTTATTTAATGTCGAATCCAGTCATTTTGGTAAAAGTTTTCATGCTTCAAGTTCTTTATATTTTCAAATGTTCATTCATTGCGTTTGGTTTGGTTATTTTGTTTTACGGCATACCAACCCTTTTTGAGTTATTTAATGTCGAATCCAGTCATTTTGGTAAAAGTTTTCATGCTTCAAGTTCTTTATATTTTCAAATGTTCATTCATTGCGTTTGGTTTGGTTATTTTGTTTTACGGCATATCAACCCTTTTCGGGTTATTTAATGTCGAATCCAGTCATTTTGGTAAAAGTTTTCATGCTTCAAGTTCTTTATATTTTCAAATGTTTATTTATTGCGTTTGGTTTGGTTATTTTGTTTTACGGCATACCAACCCTTTTTGAGTTATTTAATGCCGAATCCAGTCATTTTGGTAAAAGTTTTCATGCTTCAAGTTCTTTATATTTTCAAATGTTCATTCATTGCGTTTGGTTTGGTTATTTTGTTTTACGGCATACCAACCCTTTTTGAGTTATTTAATGTCGAATCCAGTCATTTTGGTAAAAGTTTTCATGCTTCAAGTTTTTTATATTTTCAAATGTTCATTCATTGCGTTTGGTTTGGTTATTTTGTTTTACGGCATACCAACCCTTTTTGAGTTATTTAATGTCGAATCCAGTCATTTTGGTAAAAGTTTTCATGCTTCAAGTTCTTTATATTTTCAAATGTTTATTTATTGCGTTTGGTTTGGTTATTTTGTTTTACGGCATACCAACCCTTTTTGAGTTATTTAATGCCGAATCCAGTCATTTTGGTAAAAGTTTTCATGCTTCAAGTTCTTTATATTTTCAAATGTTCATTCATTGCGTTTGGTTTGGTTATTTTGTTTTACGGCATACCAACCCTTTTTGAGTTATTTAATGTCGAATCCAGTCATTTTGGTAAAAGTTTTCATGCTTCAAGTTCTTTATATTTTCAAATGTTCATTCATTGCGTTTGGTTTGGTTATTTTGTTTTACGGCATACCAACCCTTTTTGAGTTATTTAATGTCGAATCCAGTCATTTTGGTAAAAGTTTTCATGCTTCAAGTTCTTTATATTTTCAAATGTTCATTCATTGCGTTTGGTTTGGTTATTTTGTTTTACGGCATACCAACCCTTTTTGAGTTATTTAATGTCGAATCCAGTCATTTTGGTAAAAGTTTTCATGCTTCAAGTTCTTTATATTTTCAAATGTTCATTCATTGCGTTTGGTTTGGTTATTTTGTTTTACGGCATACCAACCCTTTTTGAGTTATTTAATGTCGAATCCAGTCATTTTGGTAAAAGTTTTCATGCTTCAAGTTCTTTATATTTTCAAATGTTCATTCATTGCGTTTGGTTTGGTTATTTTGTTTTACGGCATACCAACCCTTTTTGAGTTATTTAATGTCGAATCCAGTCATTTTGGTAAAAGTTTTCATGCTTCAAGTTCTTTATATTTTCAAATGTTCATTCATTGCGTTTGGTTTGGTTATTTTGTTTTACGGCATACCAACCCTTTTTGAGTTATTTAATGTCGAATCCAGTCATTTTGGTAAAAGTTTTCATGCTTCAAGTTCTTTATATTTTCAAATGTTTATTTATTGCGTTTGGTTTGGTTATTTTGTTTTACGGCATACCAACCCTTTTTGAGTTATTTAATGTCGAATCCAGTCATTTTGGTAAAAGTTTTCATGCTTCAAGTTCTTTATATTTTCAAATGTTTATTTATTGCGTTTGGTTTGGTTATTTTGTTTTACGGCATACCAACCCTTTTTGAGTTATTTAATGTCGAATCCAGTCATTTTGGTAAAAGTTTTCATGCTTCAAGTTCTTTATATTTTCAAATGTTCATTCATTGCGTTTGGTTTGGTTATTTTGTTTTACGGCATACCAACCCTTTTCGGGTTATTTAATGTCGAATCCAGTCATTTTGGTAAAAGTTTTCATGCTTCAAGTTCTTTATATTTTCAAATGTTCATTCATTGCGTTTGGTTTGGTTATTTTGTTTCACGGCATACCAACCCTTTTCGGGTTATTTAATGTCGAATCCAGTCATTTTGGTAAAAGTTTTCATGCTTCAAGTTCTTTATATTTTCAAATGTTCATTCATTGCGTTTGGTTTGGTTATTTTGTTTTACGGCATACCAACCCTTTTTGAGTTATTTAATGTCGAATCCAGTCATTTTGGTAAAAGTTTTCATGCTTCAAGTTCTTTATATTTTCAAATGTTCATTCATTGCGTTTGGTTTGGTTATTTTGTTTTACAGCATATCAACCCTTTTCGGGTTATTTAATGTCGAATCCAGTCATTTTGGTAAAAGTTTTCATGCTTCAAGTTCTTTATATCTTCAAATGTTTATTCATTGTGTTTGGTTTGGTTATTTTTGTTTTGTTTTACGGTATATCAACCCTTTTCAGGTCATTTAATGCTGAATCCGGTCATTTTGGTGAAGGTGTTTTATGCTTCAAGTTCTTTATATGTTTAAGTATTTATTGATAGTGTTTGTTTGAGTGAAAGGGGAGAAGGGAGAAAGAGGGGAGAGAAGGGAAAAAGGAGGGAAAGGGTGAAGGGGAGGGAGGGAAATTGTTTTTTTTATTTTGGATTTTGTCAGAACATGATTGAGTTTTGCAAAAAAACAAAAACAATGAAACATCAATGTTTGGTGCATTTTGAGTCAGGAAGTCAATAACTTCAAACACCCTGATTTGGTAGCGCCAGTAGGTTCTATTTGACCCAGAGATAGGGCCCTTACAGGTACTAGCACTTCGGGTCAGAGTGGGCCTGAGAGCAATGGCAATTAAGGAGCAACTCCACATTAAGCACAACTTTTAAACGGAGGCCTCACCACCGGATGTATTTTAAGGTCATACCCAGGACCTCACATGAATTTAATACCATAACAACAGCACACAGTGTTACTACAACTCGACCAGAAAGCACTTGCTCCTGCTAATATTATAAAAACATATTGTTTAACCAAGTCACATTAAAACGACATGAATGATCATCTTCCTTGAAGTTAAGACCGTACAAATGAGTCGTCCATGGATTTCAACGATTTAAATTATATTATACTGTTCAATTATATACCAACTCATATGAAAACTGATAATTCTTTAAATGACTGATGGTAAACGCCGGGTTGGTACAACTAATAGTATCGTCTAAAGAAACTCTGAGTTATTTTTAAAAAAAGAAAAAAAAAAGAAAAATGCTATTTAAATTCCCAGAGAAACTAACTAAATTGAAGATATCGCAGACTTAGCATTCGTTGGAAAATGCATAAATAAAAAAGGGGATTCAAGTAACTAACAGAGAAAAAAACAGGGAACCTTAACTTGAGCGTGAAATATCAAAACTGAGATCATCAGCTGTTTACCATGTAACTGTTTCGGAGATTTAAAAACAGGGCAGTTATAATATTCATGGCTCTCCAATGGTACTGATCAAACTACCATTTCCCCAATAATCAAGTGTCGAAATAATTCAGCTTAAAATTTCACTTATATATAAATAAATAAATAAATAAATAATAATTATAATAATAATAATAATAATAATAATAATAATGATAATAATAATAATAATATATTACCCTTAAGACTACCGTGTGATATGGTATTTTGCATATCAAATAACATTAATTATAACAATAATAATAATACTATCCAAACACTACATCCAAGCACCATTCTGCGATATATATATATATATATATATATATATATATATATATATATATATATATATATATATATATATATATATATATATATATATATATATATATATATATATATATATATATGGGGAGGCGTATGTGTGTGTGTGTACTTGGGAATGAAAAATAGAAAGAGGAAAAGTAAATAAACTCAAAGTGTCATCTCATCGTATTGCCTTTATGTTGTGAAAGACCTTTCGATACTTCTCGTCTGTGCTACTTTTAAAGTTTCCAGTCACTCTTGGAAAAGCCTTCCCAACCTAAGGGCGAAACGTTGAAATGCCATTTTGACTGTTTGATCTTTCCTCTCTCAACTTTTCTTTTATCCTGTCGGATTTATCATATTTATACTTTTGACAATTGAAATTATTTTCAAATTATATTCTAAATAAAGAATATACACGATGGTATTAAATTATTTTCAAATTATATTCTAAATAAAGAATATACACGATGGTATTAAATTATTTTCAAATTATATTCTAAATAAAGAATATACACGATGGTATTAAATTATTTTCAAATTATATTCTAAATAAAGAATATACACGATGGTATTAAATTATTTTCAAATTATATTCTAAATAAAGAATATACACGATGGTATTAAATTATTTTCAAATTATATTCTAAATAAAGAATATACACGATCGTTTTAAATTATTTTCAAATTATATTCTAAATAAAGAATATACACGATGGTATTAAATTATTTTCAAATTATATTCTAAATAAAGAATATATACGATGGTATTAAATTATTTTCAAATTATATTCTAAATAAAGAATATACACGATGGTATTAAATTATTTTCAAATTATATTCTAAATAAAGAATATACACGATGGTATTAAATTATTTTCAAATTATATTCTAAATAAAGAATATACACGATGGTATTAAATTATTTTCAAATTATATTCTAAATAAAGAATATACACGATGGTATTAAATTATTTTCAAATTATATTCTAAATAAAGAATATACACGATGGTATTAAATTATTTTCAAATTATATTCTAAATAAAGAATATACACGATGGTATTAAATTATTTTCAAATTATATTCTAAATAAAGAATATACACGATGGTATTAAATTATTTTCAAATTATATTCTAAATAAAGAATATACACGATGGTATTAAATTATTTTCAAATTATATTCTAAATAAAGAATATACACGATGGTATTAAATTATTTTCAAATTATATTCTAAATAAAGAATATACACGATGGTATTAAATTATTTTCAAATTATATTCTAAATAAAGAATATACACGATGGTATTAAATTATTTTCAAATTATATTCTAAATAAAGAATATACACGATCGTTTTAAATTATTTTCAAATTATATTCTAAATAAAGAATATACACGATGGTATTAAATTATTTTCAAATTATATTCTAAATAAAGAATATACACGATGGTATTAAATTATTTTCAAATTATATTCTAAATAAAGAATATACACGATGGTATTAAATTATTTACAAATTATATTCTAAATAAAGAATATACACGATGGTATTAAATTATTTTCAAATTATATTCTAAATAAAGAATATACACGATCGTTTTAAATTATTTTCAAATTATATTCTAAATAAAGAATATACACGATGGTATTAAATTATTTTCAAATTATATTCTAAATAAAGAATATACACGATCGTTTTAAATTATTTTCAAATTATATTCTAAATAAAGAATATACACGATGGTATTAAATTATTTTCAAATTATATTCTAAATAAAGAATATACACGATGGTATTAAATTATTTTCAAATTATATTCTAAATAAAGAATATACACGATGGTATTAAATTATTTTCAAATTATATTCTAAATAAAGAATATACACGATGGTATTAAATTATTTTCAAATTATATTCTAAATAAAGAATATACACGATGGTATTAAATTATTTTCAAATTATATTCTAAATAAAGAATATACACGATGGTATTAAATTATTTTCAAATTATATTCTAAATAAAGAATATACACGATCGTTTTAAATTATTTTCAAATTATATTCTAAATAAAGAATATACACGATGGTATTAAATTATTTTCAAATTATATTCTAAATAAAGAATATACACGATGGTATTAAATTATTTTCAAATTATATTCTAAATAAAGAATATACACGATGGTATTAAATTATTTTCAAATTATATTCTAAATAAAGAATATACACGATGGTATTAAATTATTTTCAAATTATATTCTAAATAAAGAATATACACGATGGTATTAAATTATTTTCAAATTATATTCTAAATAAAGAATATACACGATCGTTTTAAATTATTTTCAAATTATATTCTAAATAAAGAATATACACGATGGTATTAAATTATTTTCAAATTATATTCTAAATAAAGAATATACACGATGGTATTAAATTATTTTCAAATTATATTCTAAATAAAGAATATACACAATGGTTTTAAATTATTTTCAAATTATATTCTAAATAAAGAATATACACGATGGTATTAAATTATTTTCAAATTATATTCTAAATAAAGAATATACACGATGGTATTAAATTATTTTCAAATTATATTCTAAATAAAGAATATACACGATCGTTTTAAATTATTTTCAAATTATATTCTAAATAAAGAATATACACGATGGTATTAAATTATTTTCAAATTATATTCTAAATAAAGAATATACACGATGGTATTAAATTATTTTCAAATTATATTCTAAATAAAGAATATACACAATGGTTTTAAATTATTTTCAAATTATATTCTAAATAAAGAATATACTCGATGGTATTAAATTATTTTCAAATTATATTCTTAATAAAGAATATACACGATGGTATTAAAGTCATTTACAGCTGTTTCAAAACAATATTTATTTTTAAGTCACACAACACAACATTTTTGTTTCAAACATTGAATATGTGTGTATGTATGTGAGTATGCGTATCCATGCAGATATGTACCTAGCGTCAGCTTGTAAATGGAATAACGCAGAAGAAAGAAAGAGGAAAATAATATCTAAAAATCTATTTTTTTAAACACTTCTTTTAAAAAACATATTTATCTCCCTTGATAACAAGTATAATAGAATGACGTCCCTTTTGAATGACTCGCAGTTTTTTGTCTATTTTTTATTACGGATGTCCTGTACGGCTCGTCTCCATCCTGTGTTGCAAAATACGCACTTTGATGCGAAACTACTTTAACGAAGTATATGACAATGGATCTATTCTTGGGATTTGATTGTTTCGGTGGAAATTAAACATTTTCGAAAATTCTTTTAGGATTAGGGTTATTATATATTGATTTTAATCTTCATACGCGGAGAGACAAGTGGTGCAAAATTACGTCCACTAGCAGGGCTACTCGGCGTTGCCCGGTCAAAAGTGCAATATATTTCTATTAAAACTTCTTTCTCTCTACCTCTTTCTATTCATCTCTCTATCTTTGTATTTTTCCCTCTTTATCGGTTTCCCCCCTCTCTTTACCCATTCCCTCGTTTTCCTCCGCCCAGCCCATTCCTCTCTGGACATCCATACGTGCATACATAGACAACTCTTCTTTATATAAAAGATTCCTCGAGGAATGAGTCGGCATTTTCTTTCCAAATTAGTATATAAGATTGCTGGAAAACCGAGCCCCCCCCCCCCCTGACGAAACCTGACTCTCAAAGAATGAATCTTTCTTTAATTTTTAAATATTATTTGCCAGGGTAATGCTGAAAAAGAGTATACCAATTTGTGACTGTTTGTTTTGTAGTAGTTGTTTGTTTACTTTTATCTGGACATACGCACATACAAGATCAAAGTGTAGTATCTGTTCCGATACTGCACCCCTTTAGACTGGTATCGTCTTGGCCTTTGGGGCTTGATTTACGCCGGTCTATGGGACGGTCCTGTGCAGTTCTAGGAGGTCCACCCTCCCAGGCTTTGCCTTCTCACCCTTTGAGAAGGGGTTAGTTTATTGCTAATCACCTGAGGTGCCCCTACCGGGGAATGCCGACGGGGCTGCCCAGGCAATTTTTAATGGCCAGAATGCTCACCTTCTCGGGCGCTGGTTTTTCAAATCCCACTTTCCCGACCTTGTGTCACATCTTACCTTGTGGGAGGAAGATAAATTAATCTGGACATACACACATACACACATACAGACACTAGCCCAACTAGTTAAATTAATTTTACCCGTCCAGGGACAGGTATTATTAAAGTATATATACAATATAGAGCGAGATAAAGTTGAAGTACTTACTCAATACTTTTAATTCAAGGGATATTTCAGCGGAACCTTCTGTGTTTTTCGCTTTGCATGTGTAAATGCCAGCTTCGTTTTGTGTGAGACCTTGGATGAATAGGTTACCATTGCCCAACAAATTGAATTTCGATGTCGCATCTTCTGTCCGGGTAAGGTGAAGGTCTTGGTAATCCTTTGCCCACGATATCTCGGGATAAGGGGCCCCTTCCGGTTTGCAGATCAGGGAAACGTTGCCGCCGCTCGATCCGACGAAGTTCCGGGACGTCGACGAGGATTTCCAAAACGTGGGTTTGAATTCTGTAACGAAACAAGAACGGGCATTCTTAAGACGTGTTCGTTAAAAATGCGCGTTTTATCGATGAACATGCTGTGTCAAACTGAAACGTGACTGACAAACGGACGTATCTAAGAGTGTTACTGTTAGATATTTGGCGAGTAAACCCACTAGTATAGAAATTGTCTAGTTGAAAATACCGGGAAATAAAATTTTAACATACAATCTCACCTCCACAAAAAGCTCTATTCACCAACATTTAACAACACAACATTTTTTCTCCGATGAACTGGCTTCTCTGGTGACCCCTCGACGTAAATTCACTAGACCAACTCGACAATCAGCTACATCCCATCCATTCACTGTGGAGGTCCCCAGATTCCGGAGAGCCTTCTACTCCAATAGCTTCTTTCCTCGTGCTACTGGCCTCTTGAACTCCCTCCCTGCTCCTTGTTTCCCCGACAATACCGACATGCAGAGTCGGTACGCTGCTCCCAACTTGGGGTGACACCCAAAACTCACACCCAAATTCTCAGTAACCCTTTACGTCTACAGTGGCGGCCTGCCTTGTTTGGGGTGAAATATGTTTTTAAAAAAACAACATTTTTTTAAACTTCCGTAATATGCGTAATGAACAATTTTGAATAACTTTTCTTTATTTTGTATTATCTCCCCTTTGGAGAACTCTTCTACTTTTGCTAAACAATATAAATAGCAGCATTAATATTGTATCGACAGTGTATGCCGAATAAAGCTTTCTCAGGTTACGTCTGTTCTCCTCTGTCATTACAATATGCTCGGAGTTCTACTTGTTATTCATTGAAACAACAACAAATGACCAAAATCAATCATATTTCGAGGAATATGTGTACACATGTCACCAACCGAATCCCCACTACCTACCTACACACACATCTCCCAGCTCATCTCTCTTTCCTACTGTTGTATAGGATTACCTGTCTCTTATACGGACCTTAACAGAATGGGTGCGTCTTGTTTTATGTATAAAGTGTCAGAGAATGAGCCATGAATTCTTTAATCGAATAAATACACTATTATCAAAGTATTTCACTTCCTTTTATTAGTACATATCTCCTACTTTTTATGTGGGTAATTAGGCACTGTTACCAGATGTGACGAGCCGGGTGTCCCAAGTTCGAATCCAGTTCGTTCCACACAGTACCACTTTCACTTAGGGATGTTGGCAACCTTTTCGTGGTCCTCCTACAAGAATGCCAGCAACAGGATCAAGCCGATCAACAAAGTTCTGCCATGTTGACTCACACGATTTTTCTTTACCTTCCCTGCCAGCGTTTCTTAGCCTGCCACGGTATCCACTGTATAAATATTGACTCTGTTATTTTATCATGTATTCTTGATAAAGCCGTCATTCAGGGGAAAATATTTAATAAAACCATGACCCTGTGTTAATCTCATTTTGTTCGTATCCGTCTGTCTTTTTTTTCTCTATTTTCATGTGTTTATTTATGAACATTCTGAAGTTTTGTTACAGTTTTAACTGTCTTCAATATCCTTGACTGCTGTAATTCTTCATTCCCACGATCGTTTTTTTTTTACCTTTGGTCCCACCAGACAGTTCCGTCCTTGATATTTCTCAGTATAGCCGAACGAAAAATGACCGTTATTAAAAACTAGATAAAGTACTGACTTCTGATGCAATCCTCTACTTTTATAAGAGTCAGATATCTTCAAAGATTGAGTACTGCAGCCACATTCCATGGATGATGTTTCTGACAAAGGGGGAAGAATTGCTGTTTTCTGGGTGAGAATCTATCCATCTAACACTTAAGGTAGGTTAGTTTATTTTTACTTTGAAGTAGTATTGTTTAGCTTTTTACATCAAGTGGCTTCATGCTTTGTCTGGAGCGATTTCCATAAAAAAATAAAAATAAGTTTCTTTATATAAATTTATACGGTGCTTCTAAAATGTCAACTATTATTTTCTTATTAAAAGGGGTGGAGAACTTTTGTTTAGAATATGAAGGTTGCTGGAAAAATGGTTGGATCATTCCATCGCTCCAGAAAGTACCTTACTCCTGATACAATCCTCTACCTATATAAGAGTCAAATACGTCCTAGGGGTTCTTGATAAGATGCAGTAACGTATCAGTAATTTGATCGGCCCTACCCTTTCTTCTTCTCTACACTCTCTCTCTCTCTCACACAGACGTGATGTTGCTAATCTCAGTCTTTTCTATAAATACTATTATAGCATGTGTTCTTCAGAATTGTCTGATCTATTCCCTGCTTCCTTTGTTCCAGCTCGTTTGACTTGTTGGTCTAGTGGTCTCCATCAATTCGATGTCTTGATAGCTCATTGTAGTACAGCATCCTATTCCAGTAGCTTATTTCAAAGAACTGCAAGCTTGTGGAACTTTCTTCCTGCTGACTGCTTTCCTCCTACCTATAGTTTTTTTTTCTTTTCAAGACTAAGGTCAATAGGCATCTCCTGTCTTTGCGATAATCATCTTTCGTTTTTGTCAGCTCTTTACATCAACTGGCTTCGTGTCTTGTCTGCAGCGATCTTCATTTAAAAACAACTACTAAGAACTTTCCTTTATTCTTACATGTGCCTTTATTTTTACATGTGCCTTTATTTTTACATGTGCCTTTATTTTTACATGTGCCTTTATTCTTACATGTGCCTCTATTTTTACATGTGCCTTTATTCTTACATGTGCCTTTATTTTTACATGTGCCTTTATTCTTACATGTGCCTATATCAAATGTAGTTTCCATAAACAGCGTTTTTTTTTCAAGAACTTCCCATGCTGGAAAAATGGTTGGATCATTCCACTGCTCCAGAAAATACCTGACTCCTGATGCAATTCTCTACCTATATAAAAGTGAGATACGTCTCAAGATGGAGTATTGCTCCCACATCTTGGGAGGTGCTGCTCAAAGAACTCTTTCCTGCATTTGACACCACATCGACTCTGAAATATAGTGGAGGGTAGTCTCTTCTCTACAGCCACCATTCTCTAACCCTAACACCATTCTCTAACCCTAACACCATTCTCTAACCCTAACCCTAACCCTAACACCATTCTCTAACCCTAACACCATTCTCTAACCCTAACACCATTCTCTAACCCTAACCCTAACCCTAACACCATTCTCTAACCCTAACACCATTCTCTAACCCTAACCCTAACCCTAACACCATTCTCTAATCCTAACACCATTCTCTAACCCTAACCCTAACCCTAACCCTAACACCATTCTCTAACCCTAACACCATTCTCAAACCCTAACACCATTCTCTAACCCTAACCCTAACCCTAACACCATTCTCTAACCCTAACACCATTCTCTAACCCTAACCCTAACCCTAACCCTAACACCATTCTCTAACCCTAACACCATTCCCTAACCCTAACACCATTCTCTAACCCTAACACCATTCTCTAACCCTAACCCTAACCCTAACACCATTCTCTAACCCTAACCCTAACACCATTCTCTAACCCTAACCCTAACCCTAACACCATTCTCTAACCCTAACCCTAACCCTAACCCTAACACCATTCTCTAACCCTAACACCATTCTCTAACCCTAACACCATTCTCTAACCCTAACACCATTCTCTAACCCTAACACCATTCTCTAACCCTAACACCATTCTCTAACCCTAACCCTAACCCTAACACCATTCTCTAACCCTAACCCTAACCCTAACACCATTCTCTAACCCTAACCCTAACCCTAACACCATTCTCTAACCCTAACCCTTACCCTAACACCATTCTCTAACCCTAACACCATTCTCTAACCCTAACACCATTCTCTAACCCTAACACCATTCTCACAGAAAAGTTGTCGTTCGACTTTTTCTACTCGAAAGTCATTCCAATCTCTGGTTTTTCTTTGTAAGAAATCCACAGCAAGAACTCACTTTCGCTACCGTAACTGAAATCAATTTTCCTTTCTTCCTCATAGTGTTAGACGGAATTTCCATGAACAGAGTTTAATTCCAAGAACTTATCGCCTGTGGAACACATTACCACGGGACTTCTTCCCTGTAGACTGCAACATGGTTCTCTTCAAATCCAATGTCAACAAATAGTTTTCATAAAACATTCCTCGTAATCAAACTTTGTTCCTTTCAGTAAACATTTTCAATCCTCTCATAATATTCTTCATCATTCAACTGATAATCGATCCATCTGAATAACTCATATCCTCTAGTGGCTATTGGCCCTTGATAAGTGGTGACTCATTGATACAAAAAAAAATGAGGAAAAACAATGAAAAGAAATATTAAAATAAAAAATAACTTAAGACTCTGAGCTGAGCGCTACTGAAAGTAGTCCCAAAACTGTTTGTCGCGGCGCATTGATACATTCCGTTGTGCTTCTCGGCGGATGCAGACTTGATGATCAAAGAGTTCCTGGAGATTTCAACGCCGTCTTTCTGTGGGTCAATGGAGTGGCCGTTCTTGTACCAGCTGTAGGTGACCTCTGGTCGACCACGGCCTTCACAGCGCCAGGTGAGGTGTGAATCGGTGTCGATGTGCTGCGCTTTCAACGGGAATATAAAGTAGGGTTTCGCTGTAGAAACAAAGAGAAAAAAAACAACATTTATTTTTTATTATGACGTACAAGCAATTTTTTTCATTTTAGCTTATTGTTGTGAAGTAGTCCAATAGTAAAAAGAAGAAGTCAAGTCGAGGTTGGGTTAAGATAACAAGTGTATTAACATAAAAGGTACAAAGGTATGGGAACTGACTGGCACTCGGCTAGACAGTTACAATACTGTCCTTTTTCTCCCTCGTGATTGTCTACTCGCACTATTTATAGTGAGAACCGGTGTAGTTTCTCTTCTGTTAGAACGGCCGGTGTAACACTTATTTACACCCTCTCTCTCTCATAGACGCTATCTTGCTAGTCTCAGTCTTGTCTATAGATACTATAATGATACGTGTTCTTCAGAATCGTTTGATCTTTTCTCCGCTTCTTTTGTTCAGGCTTGTTCAACTCGTTGGTCTAGTGGTCTTCACAAATTCACTGTAATTATACCTTGATATATTTCAGGTTCTTTTCTCAGTAGTTTTTTTCTAAAGAACTGCAGGTCTGTGGAACTCTCTTCCTGCTGAATGTTTTCCTCCTACCTATAGCTTTGGTATTTTGCAAGACTACGGTCAATAGGCATCTCCTGTCTTTGCGATAATCATATTTTGTTCTTTTTAGCTCCTTACATTAAGGGGTTTCGTGTTTTGTCTGGAGCGATTTCCATAACAACAACTTGTAGCAGTTACCTCCTCCTTTCAAACATAACTGCACCGGTTGGCTGTTAGGTGTCGCTTTTTCACCGACAGGTGGCGCTGAAAAGCGACACCAGAGTTATCTGCCCTTCTGATTATAAAACCCGGTGTAAACAAAAAAATCACTCTCTTTTCTATTCAATTGGCCTCGCTGAACGACGCTAAGACACCAGCGCTCCGTCAACACGTGTTCAGCAACGGTAAGAGTTCTCAACTCATTTTCTTTGTATACGGTTTTCAAGGACTTTCCCACGCCGGACTCATTTCTTCACATACTCTTTTCAAGAACTGTTTTCTATCGACACACATACATACACCACACACGTCATCATCCCACATACACACACGTTCAATAAACCTTATTTGAACTACTTCCTTTTGTTTGTTAATTATTACTCTGTTTTTGCATGCAACAATTGCTTGATTTTATGAACTCGCTTATAGTCGGGAACACGATCCGATTCTAACAAACTAAATGTATAAGAAGAAACGTTTTACATAACTATTTAGAAAACGTTACTGATTTAAGGGCCCAGAACGTTACATCTGAACAGCAGTACGCAAAGGTCTTCATTCATTCCCGAGCAACGCCGGTTGTGTCCGCTAGTGTATTATACATTAGGATCTTCCGTAACTAAATCTGTTTGATGTTAATTAATAAATGCTTGAAGCGGTGTCTGTTGTAATAAAGATCGTTGAGAAAGAAGAAATTAAGAAACAGACATCTCGTTAAATAAATCAAAAGGCCATTTTGTTTCCCCCGCTGTAACACTGAACATGAAATACGCCAAAAACACAAGCGCTTACTTGAAAACTTTAGTTAAGAAAAGTCTTAATTGCATCGCGTAGGAATTTCTTTGTGTGTGATACGGCTGAGAACATGGCGTTGCACGCAATGTGAATTTACGCAGTTTGTGTCTCGAACGACGTCTCCACACGCCATTTGCCCATCGACAGAAACGGCTCGAGGCGAAGGGATGGAAACAGATGCGTGAGGAGGATTGCCAGACACGGCAAAATGTAAATCTTTGCCCGCCGTCTGCTGTTGATAACAATACGTCGGCATATTTATTGCCCAAAGCCAATGTTTCATGCACAATACATCAAGTGCATTATTACAAATGTTTATATGTCTGTCTTTCTGTTTGTCGAAACTGTTTCTGTTATTTAGCTATTGTAACCCTTATCCTCGAGTGGCGTTCGGGCCTTTCAAGGTGCTGACTCATTAGCATTAAAAAAAAGCTAGCGATTTTCTATCTGTTATTTAATAATAATTTCTCAAAGAGAGATGAAGCGAGAGAGGTAGGACAGCTCGTTGGGAAGCTTTGGAGCGAACAGCACGCGTAAAGAAATGACTTAAAATGGATATAAAATTAAGGGGTTAAAGCCCAAGATGTACGTAGCTCGGAATTCCCCCTTCCCTGATGCTAGCAGAAACGAAGGTGACGTTAACAGATAAATAAATGTCCCTTTCTCAGGGAATTCAGAATATTCTCTTTTCA
>OY744547.1:60944826-60947326 GCA_963556195.1 Sepiola atlantica
GGGTGGGGGGAATGAAATTGAAAAGTGTAAAAACGAGAGGAAAAAAAGTCAATGCATAAATCTACTAAGTTGGCTTTCGTCCACACTCATCAGAGTAAATACGTGGAAATAATTAAAAAAACTTAAAATAGTGAAATGAAAACCGGTGACAAGTTTAGGGGAAAAATGGGAGGGGCGTCACAAGTGGATCCCATTAAGTCCTAGAAGCCTTTTCTTTTGTTAACAAAGGGAGGGTTTTAATGACTTAATATATATTGCTTCCATGACTTTTAGGTGGAATAACATATGTGATCTATTCATGACAGAAAACCTGTCACTAGTGTAAGCCGACGCACATTCGGCGCTATTTATAAGATGATGACCAATAGCTGACCCGGATGTGTTGACTAAATTATTTAAATTATTTAGTCGGCCCTGGCGTATCGCAGGGGGGTGTTGTTTTATTCTAGATTCAAACCTTTGCACCGTTCGTATATATATATATATAGTCTCGGAAGTTCTTTTAACCTTCAAAACTTTTTTTTTTTTTTTTGAAAGATTTTAGTCTAGTAAGTCAATCAATCTACTGCAATCACTATTTTAGTTTACTTCCAAGAATATACTCTAATATAAATATATTTTTATATATGTTTTTATATATAAGGGATCGTCAGTTGTTTACCATGAAAACTGTTTCGGGATTTTTATATATATATATATATATATATATATATATATATGTGTGTGTGTGTGTGTGTGTGTGTGTGTTACACCGGCCGTTCTTACACAGGAGAAACTACACCGGTTGTCACTATAAATAGTGCGAGTCACCAGAAGACAAAGCACAGTCTTGTAACTGTCTAGCCAAAAGCTAGTCAGTTTCTTACTTTGTTAATACACTTGTTAAACCAACCCTCGACTTGACTTCCTTTATTTATTATTTACTGTGGGACAACTTCACAACAATATGCACAGGGCAATTTCTGTAACTAATGAACGGATCATTATTAGCGTCGAAATATATATTCTAGGTAACACGGTGACTAACATGGCCACATTATTGTTTTTTGTTGTTAGTTTTAGCATTTAGGCACTCAATATATAAATTGGTCTTTGTTCATTTCATATGAACCGATACTTATAAATTTTGGAATATATATTCTCGGTAACCCGGTGATTCACATAAACTTAACCATTTAGGGCTTGTGCCAAGCGAAACTCGCACCCTTCCTCAAAAATGTTTAATAAGTTAGATACAAAAACAGAATTGCCTACAATAAAAACTATACCCACGTTACTCACTCTGATTCCTAAAGTACATATCCCATAATTCATAATGATAATTTCAATAGTTTCACGATTTTATTGACGCCTAGGCGCTCACGCCGATTCTTTTTAAAGTGTATATAATTTAGAATTTGATATAAAGCGATACGATTTATTTTTTCTATCTAACGTTAAATGTTTAGGGGAGGGGGCGCGAGTTAGGGTGGGCGCACCCTTTAAATAGTAAAGTTTGCAAAAAATATAATGTTCCCATGTTACTCTCCGGGTTGCCGAGAATATATATTCTTAAATTTGTAATGATGGGTTCATTAGTTTAATGGCTTATCCTGCATAATGAAATATATTACCTTACTTGATATATGTGCACCCCCTAGATGTTAAAACTTATAAAAACATGAGTCCACCTTATTCACCGTGTTGCCTTGAATATATATTTAACAAATTAATAATGATCAGTTAATTAGTTTAGGAGATTATTTAATGCATAGTGTATATATATATATATATATATATATATGTGTGTGTGTGTGTGTGTGTGTATTATATTAGTTTATGTAGATGATAATTCGTTGAAACTCCAGTGTTGACGGCTGTGAGCCAGAAACACGTGTCCATGGATGACTTTTATGTACGTATAAAATTAATAAAACTATATATATTAACGTAAAATACGTCCTATAAAGTTAAGGGCGACTAATAATGCAATTTTTTGCATCTTAATCACTTAGGAAGTGAAACAATCGAAATAGTAGTAAGCAAAAAAACAACGAACGCTGCAATCACCAATAAAATAATTACATAAAAATACATTATATATATATATATATATATATATATATTGTAGGTAATAAATAACAAAAAAGTCACCTACAGATCGCTGAAACTCACCGTTTTGTTAATTAAATCCCTCCGGTTTGATTGGACTTTATTCCAAGTATGGTACATGTATATTATTAAATATATAGGGATTGTATCATATATGTATAGTTTCAGCTATCTTTAATTGACGTATTGAAGTATTCGTGGACAATATATATATATATATATATATATATATATATATATATATATATATATATATATATATATATATATATAATAGATAGAATAATAATTAATTATATATATATATATATATAATTAATTATTAAAGACAATATATGTATTATCATATATCATCAGATCCTTTTACTTTGTAGTCTCCTTTGAAGATTCAGCTCAATGTTTGTCAATT
>OY744547.1:60949826-60959826 GCA_963556195.1 Sepiola atlantica
AATTTTAAATAGCGAATAAAAGATGATAATTTTAACACTTTATCGGCGGCTTAACGTCTAAGCATTCTACTTCTTTTAAGGGAAGGAACGATGCATTATAAAGCAAGTGACGTCATGCTGTGTTAATACTACCATTACAGTGCTCTACTTTTTCGAGGAGCGACAAATAATAAATATTTGTTATTGTTTATTATCTATGTACGTATACGCTTCGTCCTTAAACGCCCTTAAATATATATATATATATATATATATATATATATATATATATATATATATATATAGCATACATTTATGTAAAGTCAATTGTATGATTAATTTACGTTCCATGAATCTAACGCAACAATATATTGTGTACGATCGTTTCAGAGACTATGTAGTTTAATTATTTTTACGATCAGTCCTCATTGTCATGACAGAGTATTGACATGAAATTAAAAGCATATAGACAGCATCAATATGTACTGAGACTAACATCCTCAGTTAAACAGCGAATAAAAAATAAATGAGAGGAGTTCATGTATGGAGTACCTAAATCATAGCAGACCATATTGAAACATTGTTTAGGGATGTATATAGGGACTAAACGATGAGAGAAACCAACGCAATTATATATATATATATATATATATATATATATATATATATATATATATATATATATATATATATATATATATATATATATATATATATATATATATATATATATATATATATATTAAGCGAACCGCGGCGATGACCGACTGTGGAATCTGTGTAAATTAATAGACATTCTTGTATGTGGCGAGGTAGCTCAGTGGCAGAGTACTCGCTTACCATGCAAGTGACTCGGGTTTCGAATCCTGAGTTCGGATGTGTTCTACTGATGAGCCCGAAGGAGGGCGAAACTCGAGTCTAGGAATTCCGGTTTGTTTCTTTTCATAGGTTGTGGGCTGCGGCGTTGTCTGATTGTGGAAATAATTATATATATCATCTCACATTCAAGAAATCTAATATATATATATATATATATATATATATATATATATATATATATATATATATATATATATATATATATATATATATATATATATATATATATGAAAAAGGAAAAACCAATAGATGCTTTTTTATGTATTCATCAACGTTTCGTCTTTATTTGTAAGACTTCCTCAGGATTATGTGCAATTGTTTGTATCTTTCTTGCATTTGGTTCAATGCAAGTACATAGAAATATGGGGCTGACATGATGGGTTAATGAGAAGAAGTAGTAGCCACTCCTCGGAGCGCAGGACCAATGTCCGGGCTGAAAGACGTCGGTGGCAGGGAGTGAAATGAATGTGGATGGCTGTGAGTGAAAAAGGGGAAGGGTGGAAGTGTTACTGAATTTGTCTTAGTGTGGGAGAGAGGGGAGGGAGTGCTGAGGTTTTTGCTGTGGTGAGGTGTAGCATGGATTTTGAGGGGCTGGTTTTTCCTTTTTCATTTCCCATTACGTCGGATTACCCTCATCCTTCCTTTCTCATATATATATATATATATATATATATATATATATATATATATAAACAAGATTTTATTACATTCCAACCCAATATTTCTATGTACTTGCATGAAATTTTTCTTAAAATTATAATCCTGAGGAAGTCTTACAAATAAAGACGAAACGTTGATGAATACATAAAAAACATCTATTGCTTTTTCCTTTTTCATTTCCCATATATATATATATATATATATATATATATATATATATATATATATATATATATTATATATATATATATATATATATATATAATTAAACAAGATTTTATTACATTCCAAAGGCAATATTTTATTTATCTTACGAAACATTTTTCTAAAACAAATCGTTTTAGGACAATTTTACGGTACCGTTTCGTTTAGCAGTTGACCAACCAACAGTTGTATGGCGATATCGGATCTTTCCTTCTCTTAGCTCATCAGAAAGACAAAAATATTCTCAGTTCGAAAAAAGTATACATTGCGATGTGACAAGAATGCAAGTCTGACAATCAAAACAAACTCACATCGAATCCCTTCCCTCTACAGCATCTTTAAAATGATCACCTTAAACTTATTAACGACTCTCAAAGCAGGATCAAGTGTAATAATACGAAGAAGAAAAATGGGAAGAGAAGCGGCTACATGAACGATTTATAAATCGGAACAACGAAATAGAGCACGGAAATACATGGGCATGTCTACGAAAAGGATACTTGAACAGAGAAACAGAATCGCTATTGAAACCCTTTACAGAACAATCCGACCAGAAAGAACCACATAAATGCTATGATCGACAAGATCCTAGATCCATTAACCCTTTTTGCTAATATCAAAGTGTAGTATCTGTTTTCATACTAAACTTCATCTTTTCTGTCCTCGGTCAGTTAACTATAAATTTTTCTAGACTGAAGCAATTTTAATTTTTATCCTAATACAGAGTTGCCCTTTGGGGGAGCTTGATTTTCCGTTGCATTAAAAACCTACCTTGTGTCTGACTCTGTCCTCGTGTTGAAGGTAAGGCTTAGGAGAGTAGACAGTGCCTAACTTGGGTTTACTTTCGGCAGCCTCGTAATTCTCGCTTCACTTATTTTGTCTTTTAGTCCTCACATTCCATGAGCGATGTTTCTGACAAAGGGGAAAGAATTGCTGTTTTCTATCTAGCACTTATCATTGGCTAGTTGTTTTTTTTTTACCTGGAAGTGGTAATTTCTTTTCTGTTTTTTCTTATTTTAGCTCTTTACATCAAGTGGCTTCATGTCTTGCGTGGAGCGATTTCCATTAAATAAAAAAAAGTAAATAGGGACTTCTACGAGTGAATCATCCCTAATAACCCGATGCACCTTGTACGTCATATCTACACTTAACTACTAAAAGTACACAAAAGTACTACACATCAATATTAAACACACCAAACGTAAGAACTGGAGAGTGAAAAAAAATGGGGCATTTTTTTGGTGAAACGATCGAAGTAAGTAGTAAAAAGAAAAATGGTAAGAATTTCACGTAAATATTTCCGGTGAACAGCGGTTGGCGTATTTGAACAAGTGGAATATAAATTCTAAAGAATTTAATGAAATATAAATTAATTCAACAAAAAGTTAATTATTTTAATGCCTACGCTAACTTTACAATTTATATATACACACACACATGAGGTCTTATGTACGGCATGAAAATAAACTGTAATCTTAGGAAGATCTCCATCATTCCAGTAATTATAGGAGCAACCGGACTCATAGAAAAAGAATTTCAAAAACTACCTGGCGATTATACCCGGTGAACCAAGTGCAAGAAAGATACAAACAATAGTACCTAAATATACGGTTAGAATCTTAAGAAGATGTCTCGGTTGGAGTCGTTTAAATAGCGGATGAATGTCTGGCATCTGGTGGGATGCCACATCCCCAGCAAAAACAAAAAGATAAGAAAACTGAAAGAAAAAGAAAAATATATATATATATATATATATATAGAGAGAGAGAGAGAGAGAGAGAGAGAGAGAGAGAGAGAGAGAGAGAGAGAGAGAGAGAGAGTTATGAAAATATATTTATGGCAATTTAGATACGGATTTAAACTCCTGTGACAGTATAAATAAATATTACGTTCTTATTATTAAATTATAGAGCATTCTATTAGTTTTTTTAACCCAACAGAATATATATATATATTTAATATTTATTTATAAATATTATACTAAGCCCCTTTCAGAAATTAAAGTTGAGCACTTTCGGGGAAGTTAAAAATAGACTGTCAAAAAGCTCTAATGCAAAGTTCCGAATACGTTCGTCGAACACTCTCGACTAGTCTTCTATCTGTGCCCGCTTCTAAGTACATATAGATCTTAATTTCCCTAAATTACGTGACAGTTTCCGTGGGCTGAGTGGATATGGCTGACTCCGTGTACCGGGTTCGCGCCTCCCGACCGTCTGAAATTGTTACTGATGAGAGCAATAAGCTTGAAACGCTAGCGTGTGTAGGTATAAATAATTTAATATTTATTTATATATATATATATATATATATATATATATATATATATATATATATATATATATATATATATAATACACGTATTGTATTAGTTTCTGTAGATGTAAATCCGTTGAAACTCCAGTGTTTATAAAAAGTGCTCAATAACAAGTAGAGCTGTTCTAACATTATTGGTTACATATGTGCATACATGTTTCGGTTGTACTCTTCACAGAGAGTCAACCTCGAAACGTATGCACATATGTAACCAATAATGTCTATATATATAGATATATATATATATATATATATATATATATATATATATATATATATAGAGAGAGAGAGAGAGAGAGAGAGAGAGAGATAGATAGATAGATAGATAGATAGATAGATAGATAGATAGATAGATATTATTATTATTATTATTATTTCATGTATCCACATAAAATGTTATAAGGAGATATAATCTTTTATGTATAAATTTTACTTCAACAGTGCTCAATACGTAAGAAGAGCTAGGTAGTCAGTTATGAAAATATATTTATGGCAATTAAGCTACACAGAGTCTTCCGCGTTTCATCCCCGTAAGGAATCGTCAGGCTAAAATGCATTAGAGTTTAGTCTAGCTAGTTAACCAATCAGATTCTTTTTTATTCACTTTCTCGGGTTACTGTATCTATTAGCAAATCGTTGTACTTCTCACAAACAAAGATTCCGTTTGTTTTACTTCCTATTCTTCTGTTTTCTATAGGGTGGTCCATCCCCGTTTCTTTGTTGCGTCGAAATAATGGGTGACCTTATTTTAACACATGCTTGCTTGTATTTCTATTTTGGGTTTAGTTTTTGATTTATTTATTTGTTCATTTATTCATTTATTTGTTTATTATTTATTGTTATCATTAAGTAAATTTTATTCTGTGTAAGCAGTTGTTTGTTATTTCACTTCTCCAGTTTAATATGTCTTGAGGGTCTTTTCTTCACGGGTCTTCTAAATTTCTATGTGTACTGGCCTGTCGTATTTTTTTTTATTTTGTTATCATAGTTCACCCCAAACAAGGCAGGCCACCACTGTAGGTGTAAGGGGCTACTGATAAAAAAAGAAAAGGGGGAGGTTCAACATAAATTAGGAGCTGCGCAGCAAGATGTCTGTTTACGTTAGTTTTTAACTTCTGCATGTCAGGAAAGCAGGAAGCAGGGAGGGAGTTCCAGAGTCCAGCAGCACGAGGAAAGAAGCTTTTGGAGTAGAAAGCTGTACGGCATCCAGGGACATCCACAGTGTATGGATGGGATTTGGCAGATTGTCGGGTTGGTCTAGTGAATTTACGTCGTGGGGGTACCAGAGCAGCAAGCTCATCAGAGCACCATCCATTGAAGTACTTGTAGAACAGGAACAAGGATGCAACATTGCGGCGATGGAACAGAGGCTGAAGCTTGGTGGATAGTGAAAGACCTATCAAATTAGTAACTCTTTTTTTAACCTTGTCTAAGAGGGAGAGACTAGCAGATGATGCACCAGCCCAGATGTGGTAACAATACTCCATGCATAGGAGGATGGTGGCTTTGTAGAGATATAGGATAATGTCAGGTGTGAGAAGTTTACTGGCACGGTATAGAGAGCCCACCTTCTTTGCAGCAGCCTTGGCAATGTTTTCGATGTATTTGTTCTAATTCATGCTATCTGTGAAAGTTAGGGCGAGGAGTTTGAATCGATGGTTGAAGAGGTTTCTTGTAGTTATTGAAGGAAAGTAGCTTTGTCTTAGCAGCATTAAAAGTTACCATCCATTTTTCCCCCATTCCACTACAGACTTGAGGTCATTTTCCAAGGATTTATCCATTGCCTCATATATGTGCACGTCGGTTTTGCCCACATGACGAAAGTAGAGAGTGGTGTCGTCAGCGAATATTCCTATCTCAGTCGCAATGGCATCAGGGAGGTCATTTATGAAAATTAGGAACAGTAGAGGTCCAAGAATAGATCCCTGGGGTACACCAGCATTTATGTCATATTGCTTAGAAGAATGTCCATCGAGTACCACCTGGAGTTTTCGTTTTGTTAGGAAGGATTTAATTATATTAGATATTTGTCCAGAAATACCATATGAGTGCAATTTTATGAGAAGCCCTTCATGCCAGACCTTGTCAAAGGCCTTGGATATATCAAGAGCTACCGCCCTAGTTTCGCCTGCCTTGTACAGTGAATGGTATATGCGCTCAGAGATGACCGTTAGGATATCTGCAGTAGATAGTGCTTGTCTGAATCCGTATTGATGATCAGAAAGAAGTTCAGCATTAACTAGATGCCTGACTATCGCTAGATTGATTAATGATTCAAAGATTTTAGCAAAGATCGGGAGTAGACGGATTGGGCGATAGTTTAGAGGATCAGTTCTATCTCCAGAATTCTTGAAGACTGGTACCACGGAGGCAATTTTCCAACTATCAGGAAAACAAGATTCAGTAAGGCATTTGTTGTATAGTTTGGAGAGGACAGGGGCCAGCTCAGCAGAGCATTTCTTTATTACTATTACTGGTATAAGATCAGGCCCACAGGATTTGGAGGTGTCAAGGTTTTTTATGATGCTTCTAACTTGAGACGGGGTGATGACCAGGTTCTCAAGTGTGGCTTCAGTCCGCAATGGGAATATAGGGAGGGGGTGGTTTGCCGAGTTAAGAGTGGAGTTTAATGCGAAACGCTGAGAAAGTAGTTCAGCCTTATCAGTTGCCGTGTATACAACATCGTTGTGATCAGATAGCGGGGGAATTGTTGATTGTCCATTGTTCATCACACTATTATAAATTTTCCAGAAATCACGAGTACCTAGTTTCTGTAACTGTATGCGTTTTTTGGTTATCTCTGTATACCTCCTCTTTGCTTCATCTATCACTACTTTGCAATTATTTCTTGCCTCTACAAATTTTTGTCTGTTCGTACTTGATTTATGGCGGCCGAATTTTCGGAATGCCTTCTGCCTCTCAGCAATAGCAGCCGCACATTTTGCTGTGAACCATTGAGGAGAGTGGGGTTTGCAGGAGAATTTTCTTGTAGGGACATAAGCATCAATGCCTGCTTTGACCCATTCTGTTAGCTCATTTGCACACTGATCAGCAGGGAGTGAGAAGGTTACACCCCATGGAGCGTCACTGATGTGAACCAGCTTGTTCATAGTTTCTCGTCGTTTTATGGAACGGTTCATCAGCTTTTGGACGAGCTTTTAAGGTGATGAGTATCATTACCACAACGTGATCAGAGTTTCCGAGCGGGCTATGGGCATTCGCCACACAAGCCTCTAGTAGCGAGGTCAAAAACAGGTCGAGAAGTAAGGCTTGCTGGTCCGCTCGATCCGGAAGGCGGGTCGGAAAAGTGACAGTCTGTGAGAGGTTGTGAGCTGAGGAGAAATTAAGGGTAGAGGTCCGAGCTGCATCTGTAACGTTGGAGAATCCCAACCAGTCACGGTGATGTGCATTTAAATGCCCAAATACATGTATTTGGGCATTTGAGTCAAGTGAGAGACCTCTATCTATGCTTTCGGAGACAGAGGCAATCAGTGAACAGTCCTGGGTCGAAGGAGAACGATATAAGAAATATAAGTAACTAACTCAGTGATGTAAGGTCAATTTAAAGCACATGTAGGCTTGGTCATCTGATTCTAACCTATGTTCTCTAGTCATGGGGAGGGTGTTCCGAACATAAACTCCTAGCCCATGCATATGTTTGTCAGAGTCCTTACGGTATGTGGAAGGTAATCAGTCATGTCAAAGTGATGAGAGGGAATTGAGGATTGAAGGTTCGTTTCACTTAGAGCTAAGATATCCGGGGAGTTTGTCAAGAGAAAAGTGTCCACGTCGTTAATGTTCTAAGTACCCGGATATTTGTGAATACGAGCCTAAAGGGCAGAGGCGAAGATATTTTTTGTTGGGTGTTTGGTTTAGGTTTGTTTGTTTTATTTTGTAATTTATTTTCCATTCGATTATTGGTGAGTGTCCGCTATTTTTAGCTCCCAATAATGGTTGGCTAATGCTGTTTTAATTCGGCGTTTTTGTGTTTAAATGTGCTGTTGTGGTCGTAATATCTGGTTTTAAAATCTAGGGAGATCATACCCACGGAGTACTTTTTGTTAATCGGTCTTTCTTTGGCAAATATTGTGGCTTGGTAAAAAATACCTTTGGTTAGAAATTTATTTTGTAGTGGACAAAGTGAACTAGTTGTGCAGTTACAGATTGTCTCTTCATAACTAACTTTTTCATTTCTATTCGGGTGATTGCTATTAAGGTTTGGGTTATTACTATTTGTAGTGCTTATATTTTTCTTCTTCTTGGTGTTATTTTTGTTATATTTGTTATATATCACTTTTATATTGGTCACTTTTTTACGCAATTTGTTGATATTTTTTCTCTACTGATCTCTTTTAGTATTTTGTTATTGTGTGCCTTAATTATCATTTCTAAGTTTTCGCTGTAGGACAGTCTTAGGTTATTTTTATTTAATATTTCATGCAGCGGATTGGTTACAGGGAAGTGTTTTTCAATGAGATTTATGAATTTTTTGCCCAGTTTAGTTTTTAGCATCTGATTATATAGCGATTATATTTCTTTTTCTTTTATTTTTAATTTTATTATAATTATTGGTGCCCTGTTTCTTATATTTAATTTCGATATTGTGGTACCCACTATTTTTTAGAGCTGCATTGTAAATGTTGCTTGATTTTTAAGTTATTGATAATCCTACGTTCGATAGTATAAGGAATCTGTTTTATGATTGCACTTTGGGTTTACGTATATTAGATAAACGTTATCATTTTAATATAGCTCGAAAGTATTTTCATTTAAGTTTAAAGTGACATCTTAAAAGTAAGTTACTTGTATGTTAGACAGTACCTCTACTCTTAGGCTTAATGTTTTCATTTACATATATATAATTTTCTTGACGTTTTCTCCCTTGGCTTTGTTGGAATCCAATTAAGATGCAAAAAAATACGTCCTATTAAGTTAAGGGCAACTAATAATGCAAGTGTCTGTATCTTAATCACTTAGGAAGTGAACGAATCCAAATAGTAGTAAGCAAAAAAACAACGAACGCTGAAATCACCAATAAAAATAATTACAGAAAAATACATTAACTATTTAGGTGATAAAAATCGTACATAGTTCTAGGCATAGTGTCGTAGTCCAATGGTAAGACGCTGGACTACAGACATCAATATCGAAGGTTTATTAGTTTCTGTAGATGTAAATCCGTTGAAACTCCAGTGTTTATCAAAAGTGCTCAATAAACAGTTGAGCTGTTCTTAAGCATATTTTTTATTTATACAACAGTATTGGTTACATATGTGCATACATGTTCTGGTTGTACTCTTTGGTCTCAAGAGGTTGACTCACTGTGAAGAGTACAACCGAAACATGTATGCATATATGTTACCAATAATTTTTGTATGAATAAAAATTTATACTATATATACATATATATATATATATATATATATATATATATATATATATATATATATATATATTATAATAATCCAGGTAAAACATCCACAGAGTAGTAATCCAAAGAATTTCAACCGGGTTTATAAAAAGTGCTCAATATCAAATAGAGCTTTTATATATGATTATGTTTATTTACACAGGCATGTACAAAATCTGCGACACTGGCATGTCGATGTTATCGATCAACAGCTATTATAAACTGAGATCTCATCAGGCAGAGTTGGAATCCGATCTTAACCTTAGATCATATTCTTTCCAAATAGGATCTACGGTTAAGATCGGATTCTAACTCTTCCTGATGAGATCTCAGTTTATAATAGCTGTTGATCGATAACATAGACATGCCAGTGTCACAGATTTTGTACATGTCTGTGTAAATAAAAATAATCATATATATATATATATATATATATATATATATATATATATATATATATATATATATATATATATATACTGCGCGTTGATTTTGGCCAAGCCTCCTTCAAAATCCTTGATCGCAATCCAAATTTCCCTTGGGTGCAGAGTTCCT
>OY744547.1:60964826-61024826 GCA_963556195.1 Sepiola atlantica
CTTGTTTGGGGGTGAACTACGTTTTAAAAAAAAACAAAAAAACAAGTAGTCCGTAATATTTAATCAAATATGACTGCCGCATATATATATATATATATATATATATATATATATATATATATATATATATATATATATATATATATATATATATATATATATATATATATATATTATAATATAAAATGAAGTAATAAAATAAGGTGTCAATCAAATTTTATTAGAATTCGAAGTTCAAGCAAAGTATTCTTAAGTCCTTAGCTCTTGAGTTTTCAAAGATAATTCTTCTCTTCAGAGGACCATTACCGCAGTTATACTACTACAGGTAATAAAATTACGCTTTGGAACTTTGATTGGACTTTCTGTATTATTTGATTTATTTATCATTAACATTGAATATTGACACATTTCGCGACTGGATAATTTTGTCAGCCCCTTCAATTTCACGTATATGGACTGCTGTTTGTAACTTGGAGTAATGTCTTTCCTGATTATGCTTTTCAATTTGTATGACCTGGATGGACTGTATGGATTCAACAAAAAGTATGTTTTTGGGTTGATATGTTTGATGTTATGTATTTTTATGTATTTGTGCATATAATTTTATATATTTTCAAAGCGTAATTTTATTACCTGTAGTAGTATAACTGCGGTAATGGTCATCTGAAGAGAAGAATTATCTTTGAAAACTCATGAGCTAAGGACATAAGGATACTTTGCTTGAACTTTGAATTCTAATAAAATTTGATTGAAATGCTCTATCCAGTATATTGAGCTTCAGTTTTTATCCGGATGTTTCACTAATTATAAGATATTAGTTGACGCTTATATCTTTTGTTGGATTGCTTCATACATATATATATATATATATATATATATATATATATATATATATATATATATATATATATATATATATATATATATATATATATATACAGGGTGAGCCAAAAGTAGGTGGACAGTAAAAAACATTTGTTTGTCGAAGCGTACGAGGCAGACTTCAAAGCTGTGTAAATCAAGAAGGAAAATGTGTTTTACTGTCCACCTACTTTTGGCTCACCCTGTATATATATATATATATATATATATATATATATATATATATATAATAAGTGAAATATTTTTGAAAATCAACACATCGTGCAATTCAAATGAAAAAATCATTTTCGTTGTAGAACAAGTTTGTCTTATAGTTTTTTTTCTTCTTTTTCTTTCTCATTACTATTACTACTACTTATCCTAACATCTTTGAGAACTTGACGTGCTCTTCTACTTCTGTCGTGATTCAACCCCTCGGGGTTAATACCATCAAAATGAGAAAGAAGAAAAGAAAAAAACTATAAGACAATCTCGCCTGACAAAGTTGTTCTACAACGAAAGCTTGCAAAAAAAAATTTAAATAAATGAATTGTTCATTTAAATTGCGCGATGTGTTGATTTTCAAAAATATTTCACTTAAATACATTTTCATGCGTACCTCAAAGATGTTGTCAATTTCCTTACTATATATATATATATATATATATATATATATATATATATATATATATATATTAGTACTTCATGTATCCACATAAAATATTATAAGAAAATATAATTTTTTATGTGTCAGTTTTCAGTATTTGCTTCAACAGTGCTCGATACGTAAGTAGAGCTAGGTAGTAAGCAATGAAAATATATATGGCAATCAAGCTACACAGAGGCTCCCGTGTTTCATCCCCGGGGGGAATATATATATATATATATATATATATATATATATATGTATGTGTGTGTGTGTGTGTGTGTGTGTGTGTGTGTGTGTGTGTGTGTGTGTGTGTATAGATTATATAAATTCCAATGACGAAAATTGAGTCATATTATTTAGTTTTTGCAATGGCAGCATTGACGATGACTTTACAATTGTAATTGCGTTTGGTTGTAGCATGTTGAACGTTGGGAAACGATTGTAAAACCATCGTCATTTCTGTCATTGCAAAAAATAAATACTATGATTAAAGGCAGTTTATTTTTGTGATTAGAATTAAAATAATTATCATATATGCTCTGAAATTTGTAACCTAATTTTCATTGAGCTTGTAATTTGAATAATTTGTGATGTCATATTAAAGGATATATCTCGAAAAAATATATAGTGTCTATACAAAACTATACATATATATATATATATATATATATATATATATATATATATATATATATATATATATATATATATGTATATATAACGTCTTTTAAAGCTTATGCTCTCATCAGTGTAGGGGGAGTGATAATTTTAGACGGTCACAATGCGCGAACCCGGTTCACAGAGTCACCTTTGAACTCCGCACGCTTCCGCTCTATTATATATGCCATAAGAAATGATCACGTGATACGGAGAAATGTATTCCAATTGCAGCGGGCTATGAACATCAAGACAATCTATAGGACTCAACAAACTGAATCGGAGCTTCTCTTTGTAGCTTAAGTGAATGTCTATTTTGTATATCTCTTAACAGTGTTCAACTTTAATTTTCTTAAAAGGAGGCTTTTATATTAATATTCATGAATACATATTAAATTATATTTACCTAAGGACAACGACGTTTCGAGCTTATGCTCTTATCATCAGTATATATATATATATATTTATATATATATATATATATTGTTAAAATTACCTTAAGGCCTTATCGTCTGACCCTCTGAGAGAAAACGTCAGAATGGTAAATTAAAAACTAAATTTACCATTCTGACGTTTCCTCTCAGAGGGTCAGACGATAAGGCCTTAAGGTAATTTTAACAATTTTCCTTTTTTTCCACTCGTCTGTTTCATTGATGATAATAATGCTTCATCTAAAATTAATCCTACGTTCTGTTGTACACGAAATTTACTTACATATATATATATATATATAGTCTCGGAAGTTTCTCAACCATTAAAACTATATTAAAAAAAAAATTAAATTTAAAAAACTTTTAGTCCCAAGTCTTTCAGTGGAAAATCACTCATGTAAGTCAATTTATTTTTTACAGTTATTATATTAGTCTGTTTCTTACACTAGTTTAAGGGATCATCAGTTGTTTACCATGAAAAACTGTTTCGAAAATTTATATATATATATATATATATATATATATATATATATATATATATATATATATAGATAGATAGATAGATAGATAGATAGATAGATAGATAGATAGATAGATAGATAGATTTTTTTAAATTAATTAATTTATTTATAAACCAATACATTGTATACAGGTTTTTTAATAAATTATTCAAAAATCAATTTTGTGCACGAAAAAAAAATAATAATTTGTAAATCTATATACTACTAAAACTCTATTGTCTTGTATGTTTGCAATCAGCTTTCAGCTTTCCGGTTTTCAACATCCGGTTGCGCATGCGTAAATAGCATCGTCTTCCAATCTGTTATTCCAATTCCGTTGAACTCTGATTATTAACGAACGCATGAAATTTTTCATTCTGGAAATGTTTATATCGCTTTAAATATAAAACAATTACATTTAATTTCATCAAATAGTTTTTTTGTTTTCTCCACGGCTAAAAACATTCAACGGCAGGACTTTGTAAAGTCTGTCGCAGTTTCAAAAAAGCTCCACCCTTTTAAAAAACAAAAACAAACAAACAAAACAACAACAATCATTATTAATATCAATAGCGACGGTGAACGAAACCACCTCCCACTTTTCCTCTCACAGATTTCACCACTCCTACTCCCTCTGTTTTCGTTACGTACGCGAGACAGCCGGTTGTACCCCCTTCCTTTCTCACCTGTTCAGTGCATATTTACCTATAAGTATGGCCAACCACTTATAATTCAGTAACTATAATTAAAAAAAAAAAACAATTATAATAAACAGAACGACGCATAGAAATCTATCTATATTCTTTTTTAAACAATTACATTTAATTTCATCAAATAGTTTTTTTGTTTTCTCCACGGCTAAAAACATTCAACGGCAGGACTTTGTAAAGTCTGTCGCAGTTTCAAAAAAGCTCCACCCTTTTAAAAAACAAAAACAAACAAACAAAACAACAACAATCATTATTAATATCAATAGCGGCGGTGAACGAAACCACCTCCCACTTTTCCTCTCACAGATTTCACCACTCCTACTCCCTCTGTTTTCGTTACGTACGCGAGACAGCCGGTTGTACCCCCTTCCTTTCTCACCTGTTCAGTGCATATTTACCTATAAGTATGGCCAACCACTTATAATTCAGTAACTATAATTTAAAAAAAAAACAATTATAATAAACAGAACGACGCATAGAAATCTATCTATATTCTTTTTTAAACAATTACATTTAATTTCATCAAATAGTTTTTTTGTTTTCTCCACAAGTGTCACGCACATACATGAATTCCATAGCTAATATAACAAACTGACCCAACGGGTCACGGGTGGTCTAGTATAATACTAAAACTCTATTGTTCTTGTATGTTTGCAATCAGCTTTCAGCTTTCCGGTTTTCAACATCCGGTTGCGCATGCGTAAATAGCATCGTCTTCAATCTGTTATTCCAATTCCGTTATTCTCTATTATGATTAACGAACGCATGAAATTTTTCATTCTGGAAATTTTTATATCGCTTTTAATATAAACAATTTCATTTAATTTCATCAAATAGTTTTTTTTTTCTTCACGGCTAAAAACATTCAACGAGAGGACTTCGTAAAGTCTGTCGCAGTTTCAAAAAAGCTCCACCCTTTTAAAAAACAAAAACAAACAAACAAAAAAGCAACACTCATTATTAATATCAGCTATACTAGCGGTCGGTGAACGAAACCACCTCCCACTTTCCCTCTCATAGATTTCACCACTCCTACTCCCTCTGTTTTCGTTACGTACGCGAGAAAGCTGAATCGGTAAATGCACACATTTCTATTACATTAAATAGTGTTTCATTTTGTTGTTTTTTAAACAGCAAATACTTGAATCATATGTTTTACACATATTACATCCCAAAAAAAAAACAATTATAATAAACAGAACGACTCATAGAAATCTATCTATATTCTTTTTTCATTTTAATATACTTTCATAGAAATGCTTCTGTTATGTAAAAAAAAACTATTTTCTTTATGCCACAAGTGTCACGCTCATACATGAATTCCATAGCTAATATAACAAACTGACCCAACGGGTCACGGGTGGTCTAGTTAATTATAAAAATGTGTATACAATAAATTGGTTCATAAATTAGTTTATTAATTAATTAAAATTTCCAAAAAGGAAAAATGCGCTCATTTGCATATTTTTAAATAATAAAAACAAAACGCTCAGGCTAGCGAAAAATAGGAACGCAAACGCACTGTAAAAGACACCGGTTGCTATCGCCAAAAACAAAAACAAATAATCTATCCATCTATCTATCTATCTATCTATCTATCTATCTATATATATATATATATATATCTATATATCTATATATATCTATATATATATATATATATATATATATACATACACTGAAACTACATTACTTAGAATACGTGGATATGTATGTTTCATTTTAATCAAACAATGAGTATGTGAGGTTTGCGTTCCTAACGGACATAATAAATTCCAGAAGGAAATCCGAGCAAGAATAAAATAAAGTAAAGTAACACGGAATCACATAATCACCGGTGCAATAATTTATTTCGACCCTACGGCCTTATTCAAGCATCCAAGCTAGGCGATTACGTTTTATATATATATATATATATATATATATATATATATATATATATATATATATAAACCCGGTTAAAATTCTCTGGATTACCACCCTGTGGATATTTTTCACCTGGATTATTACCATTATTATATATATATATATATATATATATATATATATATATATATATATATATATATATATATATATATATATATATATATATATATATACACACTGAAACTACATTACTTAGAATACGTGGATATGTATGTTTCATTTTACTCAAACAATAATTATGTGAGGTTTGCGTTCCTAACGGACATTTTGCTGTATTTACACTTTGAGTTAAACGCCACCGAGTAGTAAAACGATTTTACTTCAAATATTAACATTTAGTGATATCAATAAATTTATTGATATCAATAAATTTATTGATATCAATAAATTTCAATATTAACATTTATTGATATCAATAACTTTCAATATTTGAACCCAAAATGTTTTGACTGCCCGGATACTTCTCGCGCGGCCTGTATTTATTAATTACAAAAGGATACTGACCCCTATAACCCGATGTTGCCCCTAAAATTCTTGCCGTTATCACAGTAGCCCCTTATAGAACAAATGGCATGGTATGCCTTGTTTGGCTGAAGAAACGTGATAAAAAAATATCAGAAAACCATCTTGTTAATTAATATTGACAGAATGATTTCCGGATTATTTAATTATCTCATTCACCATGATTGGTCATGAAGTCATGGTCCCGTTTTTAAATTGCGTGTTTTGTTCCAGTTAATTGGCGCAGGAAAGATGAAAATGAAACTTACGATTCTGAATTCGATCCTTGGGCAAAGCATTCGAGCCGGACCCGATGACCGAGCATCGGTGGAGATGGGTAAGCAGCGATAAAGTCGTTTTGTATGACTGGACCCCAACTGACCTTCGGGGCTGAGAAAACAAAAACAGAAAAAATTCTTGAATTGAATTCATAGTAGACTGACATTCAACTGACAAAAAGTAAACGAAAAAGTCTCGTATGCTCAGTGCTTATCTCCGGTCTTATAATATGAAATGAAACAGTTGGATCCGCCACGTACGCTCATGTATAATTTATTTGTATTGTGTTCACATCATTTGTGGCTTTATATAAAATGTTTGGACCTGAGTGATGAAGAAGAAGAAGAAGAAGAAGAAGAAGAAGAAGAAGAAGAAGAAGAAGAAGAAGAAGAAGAAGAAGAAGAAGAAGAAGAAAAGATTATGATGAGAAGAAGAAGAAGAAGAAAAGAAGAAGAAGAAGAAAAGATTATGATGAAAAGAAGAAGAAGAAAAAGAAAAGAAGAAGAAGAAAAGATGATGAAAAGAAGAAAGAAGAAGAAGAAGAAGTAGAAGAAGAAGAAGAAGAAGAAGAACGAACGAACGAACGAACGAAAAAAGAAGAAGAAGAAGAAGAAGAAGAACGAACGAACGAACGAAAAAAGAAGAAGAAGAAGAAGAAGAAGAAAGATGATGAAGAAGAAGAAGAAAAGAAGAAGAAGAAGAAGAAGAAGAAAAGATGATGATGAAAAGAAGAAGAAGAAGAAGAAGAAGAAGAAGAAAAGATGATGATGAAAAGAAGAAGAAGAAGAAGAAGAAGAAGAAGAAAAGATGATGATGAAAAGAAGAAGAAGAAGAAGAAGAAGAAGAAAAGAAGAAGAAGAAGAAAAGATGATGAAAAGAAGAAGAAGAAGAAGATGAAGAAGAAGAAGAAGAAGAAGAACGAAAGAAGAAGAAGAAGAACGAAAGAAGAAGAAGAAGAACAACAACAACAACAACAACAACAATTATGAAGAATCCATGAGCGATTCCTCTTTTACCACATTACCTCGAGTGGAGTGTATTCTATGGCTTACTCTTCAAACTTAAGTATTTTTATTTACCTCCCCTCAAGGAGGTTAGACACAAGGTCAGGTGTGGGTTTTTGATGAAAGTGTTTTTGTGGAACGAATTGGATTCGAACCCGGCACACCCAGATCCTCAGTCCGCGTCATTAACCACTCAGCCACCGTGCAATGCCCCCAATAAAGAAGAAGAAGAAGAAGAAGAAGAAGAAGAAGAAGAAGAAGAAGAAGAAGAAGGGTGAGTATGTGGGGGGGGGCATCCAAGTGAAGAAAAGAATCACTTCTTAGTCCAAAACATCTTACTTGAGAGAGGTCTCTCTAACCCGTGTTACTCCAAGATTGTCCATATCTTGAATTCAGGGGAGATAGCTCTACCCTCCAAATCTCTTTTAGATCAAAGAGTCACTTCCCTTTTTATATGTTCTCTAGGAGGAAATCTGTTTCATCGAACAGCTTTTAAATGATATCAGTTTCATTTTACTGCCATCGATAGTTCAACGGATATAAGGACTTGGAATATGACCAAGACTTGTGGAACACTGTATTTTCAACTGTGAATGGGGGGGGGGGGGTATGACAACAAACACAGACTGGAGGATCTTCTCTTTTGAGCAGATATGTATTTACGAATGTGCGGCATATGTGGAGTCCGATGAGATTTAACTTCTCCTAAAGCTTACATAAAAAATAATATTTCTCAGTTAAGAGACATTTATTTCCATTTATTGGATATAAAAAGACGCTTAATGTAGATATTTATGGGCAAAAACATCGTTTATACAAATACGAATACACACAGAGGAATTTTAATAAAGAAACTACGATTTAACAACATAAATGTATTTGAGGTGTGAAGTAACATTTTATCGTATAAAACGTATAGATAAATACAGAGCTTAGAGTAATTAATTACTTATTTTGATGAAATTGAAAACTTTTATGTATCTTTCGTATAGAATTACTGAGTGTTTGAAACAGATTTGACACTTTTAGAAAAAAAGGAAATGACGCGAACATTTGATGTATTCTGAAAATTATAAGTGAATCTCTTAGGGAATCGCTTGACGAATACATCTCACCGGAAGAAGCCGTCCTGGGTTACCACCACGGCCTCTAGGTGGGAACTGACCCTGGTGCACGCGGCTTTCACAGTGTCCGAGAGTAACGTCAGTTTGGTCCTGGCAATTAGCTCGTCCTAATAAACCGGTATCGTCCGGGCCTTTGGGTCTGGATTTACGCCGGTCTATCAGGGGCTGCCGGTCCTGTGCAGTTCTAAGAGGTGCACCCTCACAGGCTTTGCCTCCCCTCTTTAGGGAGGAGTAAGTTTATTGCTTACTGTCTGAGGCACCCCTACCGGGGAATGCCGACGGTGCTGCCCAGGCAATTTTTAAATGGCCAGAGTGCTCACCTCTCGAACGCTGGCTTATATAATCCCACTTTCTCGACCTTGTGTTACATCTTATCTTGTGGGAGGTAGATAAATAAAATCAGCTCGTCCTATGTGCTGCAAGCACATAGGACTAGCTGATTTTATCTACACGGCGCCTCACACATAATGGTCCATGTGTTGGTATCTGGCGAGTTGAGGAGCCAGATGTTGGAGATGGTGAAATCGGTTAATATCTCAGACAGCCACTTCCGGGTTTTTCCGGAATTGTTACACGGATCTGAGTTTTGTTGCCAACCACCCTCTTCACTCAGCACTTGACAACTGTAGACATCAGCTTAATATAGTAATTTGAGTTGAGTCTGATTCCTTTTTCGAATGTGTGGGGTTGAAGACTATTCCCTTATTGTTTTGCATATTGTGTAATTGACACAGACAAAAAATCCAGACCATTCCCGAGTTTCTCCGCATTCGTCACGTGGTTCTCTCGAGCATTATTGGTGAGCAATTTGTGTTTGCGACTCTTGTATAATGATAACCGAAGATGATACGTGGAAAAGAACGAAGGGGGAAGAGGACTGGTAAGTATAGAAGACTGTGTGTTTAAGACACAAAAAAGACTTAGATCAATACATAACTCAAAACACAGAAAGACTAATCACCGCAGCAAGAGACACCGTAAACATGGACAATTCAAAAAAAGAGCTGGAGAAATACATAACCCAAAACATAGAAAGACTGGTCACCGCAGCAAGAGACGCCGTCCAAATGAACAACTCGGGAAGTACCACCGAAATCAGATACAAAAAGACAAGAAAAGAAAAGTGGGAAGAAAAACAACTACATGAACGCTTCATAAGACTGACAAGAGAAGAAACCAACAAATATAGCTAAGCATAGCTAAGAAAAAGAACAATTGAACAGAGAAATGGAATCTTTACTGACGGCTGCACAGAACAATGCAATTAGGACAAACTATATTAAAGCTAAAATAGTTAAAACCCATAAAAACAGTAAATGCAGACTGTGTGGACAAAGAGACGAAACAGTAAATCATATAATAAGTGAATGCAGAAAACTAGCCCCAAAAGAATACAAGAAGAGACATGACTGCGTGGGGAAAGCAGTACACTGGAACTATGCAAACACGCAGACAAATGGTAGAACATATATCAGAGATAGAAATACTGGAAAACGAAAAACACAAAATCTTCTTTAATATGGAGGTATAAACAGATAAACTCATACAAGCAATGAGACCGGATATCATAATAATCGACAAGAAGGAAAAATCCTGTCAGATCGCAGACTTTACCATTCCAGCATACCACAGAGTTAAGATCAAAGAGACGGAAAAGCGAAGCAAATATACGGAACTTGCCAGAGAACTGAAAGGATGTGGAGCATGAAGAAAGTCGATGTAATACCAATAATCGTAGGAGCACTAGGAACAGTTCCAAAAAACCTGGAGAATAGACCGGGAGAAATTGGAATCAAAGGGATAACTGAAGCATACAAGGGACAGCAACGAAAATCCTCGAATGCGGAAACCAACCCGCACAAGCTACAAATGGTAATCAGTCACATGGAAGTTACAATAGGAAGAAAGCAAAATCACAGGAAAATCACAACCGCACAAACCAAGCAACAGAAACTGCAAGAAATATCATAAGCCCCCCCCCTCCAAATAAAATGACACCGGCCTCGGCTGACACTACACAAAATAGTTGTAGAGGGTCAAGGAGGATTGGGTGACAGACGAGAGATAGCACTAACCAGACATTCACTAGAAGAGTTCGGAGAGTACTGGGACATTGGGGTGGAGGGCTTATTGCTACCCAAATCCCAGGGGAGACCAATGGTCGTTGCCAGCGAGTAATCAATGGTAGGCGGCTGTTGCGATATCACAAGGTAATTTACGGCGGTGACTGAAAAGAGGTGGAGAGTACGGGAAATCTGGGGAGGCTTGTTGTCACTCAGACTCCAGGAAATACCACTGGTTGTTGTCGGTGAGCAATCACTGACGATGATCTGTGTGAGAACTCCTAGTGGGTATAAATAATAATAATAATAATAATAATAATAATAATAATAATAATAATAATAATAATAATAATAATAATAATAATAGGACAACGGTCATACAAAAAAACGCCAATAAAGGAACGACCCCAAGCAATTACAGACCAATAACCTGTTTACCGACAATGTGGAAAATCCTAACGGCACAACTTAGAGAGCAAATTTACCATTCCCTGAACAGTCGTGGACTACTTCCCGAGAAACAAAAAGGATGCCAGAAAGGAAAAGAGGGACGCATGATCTGTTATACATAGATCAAAAGATCCTGAAAGAAGCTAAAAGCAAGAAAAAGAACATATCTATGGCATGGATTGACTACAAGAAAGCGTACGACAGAATCCCTCAAGCATGGATAATTGAATATTTAAAAATGTACAAGATACCCAACAGGATTAGAACTGACAGTTGGAGGACAATACTTGACGGAGATAAAAATACAGAGAGGCATTTCCCATGGAGACTCCCTATTACCACTACTGTTTATCATAGCCATGATGCCACTCAACTACATACTCAGGAAATGTGATGCCGGATACAAGTTCACAGATAGAGAACAACGAATAAACCATCTCATATACATGGACGACCTGAAGCTATTTGCAAAAAGCAAAAAGGAACTGGAAAAGCTGATAAATACGACCAGAATCTTCAGTCAGGACATTAAAATGGAATTCGGAATGGAAAAGTGTGCATTGTTAGAGATTAAAAAAGGAAAGTTGGAGACGACTGAGGGCATGGAAGTGCCCAACCAAGAGCAGATGGGGGCGCTGGATAAACAATAGAGCTATAAATATTTGGGAGTTTTGGAAGCAGACACAATCAAATCAACAGAAATGGAAGAGAAGATTGGAAAAGAATACCCGAGAAGAACAAGAAAGCTCTTAGAAACAAAATTATATAGCAGAAACCTAATCAAAGGAATAAATACCTGGGCTGTATCACTAATAAGATATTCTGGACCATTTATAAACTGGACTAAAGAAGAACTCAGGCACCTTGATCAGAGGACTAGAAAATTAATGACTATGCACAATGCACTACACCCAAAAGACGATACAGACAGACTCTACGTGAAGAGAAACGAAGGGGCAAGAGGACTGATAAGTATAGAAGACTGTGTGGACGACACTAAAAAAGAGCTGGGGAAATACATAAACCAGAACACAGAAAGGCTGATCACCGCAGCAAGAGATACCGTCCCAACGAACAACGCAGGAAGCATCGATGACTGCACAGTACAATGCGATTAGGACAAACTACATTAAAGCTAAAATAGATAAAGCCCAGGAAAACAATAAATGCAGACTGTGTGGATAAAGAGACGAAACAGTAAATCATATAATAAGTGAATGTAGCAAACTTGCTCAAAAAGAATACTGGAACAGACATGATTGTGTTGGGAAAGTAATACGCAGGGAACTGTGCAAACAATTGAATTTCGAATATGCAGACAAATGGTACAAACATAAACCAGAAACAGTACTGGAAAACGAAAAACACAAAATCCTCTGGGATACGGATATACAAACAGATAAACTCATACAAACAAGGAGACCTGATGTTATTATAATAGACAAAAAGGAAAAATCTTGTAAAATCGTAGACTTCGCCGTTCCAGCAGTCCACAGAGTGAAGATCAAAGAAACGGAAAAAGAAGTAAATACACAGAACTAGCCAGAGAACTGAAAGGAATATGGAGCATGAAGAAAGTTAGTATAATACCAATAATCGTAGGAGCACTAGGAACAATCCCAAAAAACCTGGGGAAAAGACTGGGAGAAATTGGAATCAAAGGGACTATCGAAACCATACAAAGGACGGCAATGATCAAAACAGCTGCAATCTTAAGGAAAATCCTTGAATGCGGAAACTAACACACATAAGCTACAAAGGCTAACCAGTCACAATGAATTTACAACGGAGAAAACAAAACCACACGAAGAACACCACAACAAGAGCCAAGGAACAGAAACTACAAGAAAGAGCACTTCATAATCCCCCCCCCCAATAAATTACACCGGCCTCAGCTATCACAACACAAAAATGAACTAAAGAAACAGAAATTACAAGAAACACTATAAGCTCCTTCCTCTCCCTCCCCCAAAAAAAAATTTAAAAAAAAAATTTTTTTTAATTTTAAATTAGGAAAGAGAAAAGGAAATAAAAATAAGGAATTGAAAGGAAAAATTTAAAAATTAAAAAAAAAAAAAACTTTTTTTTTGTTTTAAATTAATTTAAAGAAATTTTTTTTTTTTTAATTGGTGCCGGCCTAGGCTGACACCAGACAACATATTTGTTGAGGGTCGAGGAGGATGAGAAGACCGAGGATGGGCAGCACAAACCAGACCTCCACTAGAAAAATGCAGAGAGTGCTGAGACCTTGGGGAGGCTTATTGCCACCCAAATCCCAGAGAAGACCAATTGTCCTTACCAGCGAGAAATCAATGGTAAGAGGCTGTTGCGATACCGCATCGTTATCGAAAAGAGGTGAAGAATACTTGTTGTCACTCAGACTCCAGGAAATACCACTGGTTATTGTCGATGAGCAATCACTGACGATGATCTGTGTGAGAACTCCTAGTGAGTACAAATAATAATAATAATAATCAGTGAATGCGGAAACCAATCCACATAAACTGCAAACGCTAAACATGGAAATTGCAATAGAAATAAAACAAAAAACTTAGAAAGAACACCACCACATAGTCTTGAAGGGTAACGGAGGGTGGGAAGACGAAGGAGGGAGAGCGCTAACCAGACCCCCACTGAAAGGATGAAGAGAGTGTTGGATAATCGCCCTGTGGGACCGGACGCATCTGGAGGTGGGCGTATCTGTTGGAAACCGTTCGTTTGACTTGCGCGATTTAGTGCGGGTGGACCCGTGCAGTCGGGTACAGAATAGAGCTGTTCTCACGGTTGGAGCTCACAGGTGCTGTCAGAGCGAACGTTGACGAGCACCGGGTCAAGAGGTCAGAAAACATGAGTGAAGGAAATGTTTGCGCATGAGTGTCGCATGTGTGGATCCGTGACGTCACTCGTTCTTCGTGAGAAGCTGAGAGTTTTGCCAGTCTGGGTTTTGGAGGCGAGCCTATCAGGCGTGATTTTTACTATGTATTCTGCAACATAATTAGGGGAATTAATTCCCTAAGAAAATACAGGCGAAATATCTCTTTTCCTTCCTCCACGAATGGTTAAGGACTTAATTGATAAGTAATTACGAAAGCAGTGATATGCTCTCTCTCTCTCTCTCAACGTTGGTGAATATCTCCAAGCCGATAGATAACTAACGCCTGTAATAAAAAGAATTGAAAGTTTAAAAGATTGTTTCTCGATTGAGTCGGTCATGGAGCTTTTGTGTTGCAGCGGCGTGGTTCACGGCAGAAAGAAAGAAGAAAGAATTTAACCACTAGACGACGCCCCCCTCCACGCGGCGAGGAAAGATTGAGGGTGCGAAAAATTTAAAAGTATGCAAATTATATGATTTTTGGTGTTAAAAATGACGAGTGATTAAACGAGAACTGCCACGGCCTATTCCGGGACGGCTATGTAACAAGAATACTGGGACCTTTGGAGGGCTTGTTGTCAACGAAACTCCAGAGAAGACCAATGGTTGGTGCCAGCGAGTAATCAATGGTAAGTGGCTGTTGCGATAAGGCAAATTCATCTGCAATGGTTTTCTAAACAGATGAAGAGTACTGAAAATCTGTGGAGACCTGCTGTCACTCACTCTAGGTAACACCACCGGTTATTATAAGTGAGCAATGACCGATGATGACCTTTGTGAGAACTACTAGTGAGTTCATAATGACAATGATGATGTAGAACGGAGAGGAGGAGGGGCGCACTAGTTACCATAGAATACCGTGTGGAGGATGCAATAAATGTACTAGATACAAAGTACAGTAAGGCTGATTACCGCTGCAAAACGCACCGCCAACCTTGAAGAATAAACGAGCATCGAAATCGGAAACAAAAACGCGAAAAACGGAAATGACAAGAGAAACATCTACATGGACGATTTATACGACTGATCGAAGAAGAGACGCACGAAAACCCATGCACATGGCTACGAAAAGGACACTTGAACAGAGAAATGAATTGGGAATTGCTACTGACAGCCGCAGAAAACAACACGATCAAAACGGAATATATCAAAACCAAAGAAAGACAAAATCCAGTAAAACAGTAAATGTAGACTGTGTGGACGAATCAACGAAACAATAAATCACATCATAAACAAACAATAATCCATACGGGTATTCATTCATGAAAATAAGACTTTTGTAGTTACGAATGGTTCAAATAGCCCGTAATTTCTATTCCGTTTTCCTTTAACACTATTCTAACCTAACAATACTAAACTAACAGTGACAATATGTGTATAGACGTAGAATATAATATATACCTTTAAATCAAGTTTACGGAAAGGTGTTAGATAGAATATGAGAATAACTCTAATGTGTGTCAAGAAAAAGCCAGCAGAAGAAGTCGGAACTAATCTGCTGCAACAAACGTTCTGCTTAAACCCCCTCCCTCGATACAAGCCGACAAGTAGCAAAATCCCACTCCTTCGCTCTAGATTTTCCCAGGTGTTGGAAAGCATTATACTCTAATAGTTTATTTCCATCGAACCACTTGCCTTTGGAATTACCTCCCTGGCCACTTTTTCCCCGACTATAAAGCAGGAATTTAAATGTAATAAGAACAAACATCTCGCTACACAGCTTAGGATGTCCTTAGAAATCTGGCCCCTAATTCACTGTAACCCCTTACGCCTCAGTGGCAATGTGTTTTTATTTGGGCGAGTGAAATAGTGTGAAAACGAATGAGCGGAAAAGACAAGTATAAGACATCGAAATTATATATACATGTACAATTGTCACTGATTGTTTAATATTAGTAAACTGGACTCGTGTTCAGGAGAGCTGGAGAAACGACACGGTTATATTTATTACAACTTTTTGTAACTAAAAATATTTTTTATGAGAACCCCTCCACTAATTAAAAAATAAGTTTTGTAAAAAAAAAATAGCCCGCCACACGCCCTCGATCTACTTTTGTGATTTTTATCTAGACATGCGTCGGGTTAGGGTTAGGGTTAGGGTTAGGGTCCAGGTATTCAGCGGCGGAAGGGACATTTTGAGCTACGGATATTTGGAACCCCTTAGTTTATCGTCGATCTTTCGTCATTCTTTACCCGTGCGATTCGTTACGAGACTTCCAACCGACTGCCTACTTCTCTTTCACTCCCTCTTCTTTAGCTATGTGACGTCACATCTGCTTCTGATACACAGGAGGTCGAGATGACATCCGAGTACACTATACTCGCCAAGATTTAAGACAATGACATAAATGGATTCCATTCCCATGACTAAGTAATAAAACATTTTAATACAAGCAGCATTCTGTCTGTTTTGGCGGGTGGTGGAAGGGGTATTCTCTACAAAAGGTCCTACCAATACATTTGTCTATCGTAGATGAAAACGAGTATGGCAATCAGTGAATTTTCATTCACCGATTTTGTTTAAAAAGTTCAAAAGCGAACAAAATTATTCGAAATATTTTGTTAGGTGCTCTTTGTCTGCGGGTCAAAAGCAATAAAATGTATATTTGCTTGTATGAGAAAAGTTGGTCAAAGTTTTGCCATAGGCGCCGCGATAATAAAATAAAACTAATCATTTATTTCAAAATTGATTTTCATTTTGTCCAGGGAAGGTGAAGAAAACAGTCATATAGGCGACAAATGGGAAAAACGTTTGACTTGTGTGAGAGAGCCATGGATAAGCGGAAAGACGTTTGACTTGTGGGACAGAGTCATGGATAAGCGGAAATACGTTTGACTCGTAGGACAGAGCCATGAAAAAGCGGAACGACGTTTGACTTGTGGGACAGAGTCATGGATAAGCGGAAATACGTTTGTCTTGTGTGAAAAAGCCATGGAAAAATGGAAAGACGTTTGACTTGTGTGGCAGAGCCATGGGAAAGCAGAGAAAAACGTTTGACTTTTGTAAGAGAGCAATTGGAAAGCGGAAAAAGGTTTGATTTGTGTGACAGAGCCATGGGAAAGCTAGAAAGACGTTTGATTTGTGTGACAGAGCCATGGGAAAGCGAGAAAACCGTTTGATTTGTGTGACAGAGCCATGGAAAAGCGAGAAAGACGTTTGATTTGTGTGACAGAGCCATGAAAAGTGGAAAAACGTTTGATTTGTGTGACAGAGCCATGGGAAAGCGAGAAAGACGTTTGATTTGTGTGACAGAGCCATGAAAAGCTGAAAAACGTTTGATTTGTGTGACAGAGCCATGGGAAAGCGAGAAAGACGTTTGATTTGAGTGACAGAGCCATGGGAAAGCGAGAAAAAGATTTGATTTGTGTGACAGAGCCATGGGAAAGCGAGAAAGACGTTTGATTTGTGTGACAGAGCCATGAAAAGCGGAAAAAGGTTTGATTTGTGTGACAGAGCCATGGGAAAGCGAGAAAGACGTTTGATTTGTGTGACAGAGCCATGAAAAGCGGAAAAACGTTTGATTTGTGTGACAGACCCATGGAAAAGCGAGAAAGACGTTTGATTTGTGTGACAGAGCCATGAAAAGCGGAAAAAGGTTTGATTTGTGTGACAGAGCCATGGGAAAGCGAGAAAGACGTTTGATTTTTGTGACAGAGCCATGGGAAAGTGAGAAAGACGTTTGATTTGCGTGACAGAGCCATGAAAAGCGGAACAACGTTTTATTTGTGTGACAGAGCCATGGGAAAGCGAGAAAGACGTGTGATTTGTGTGACAAAGCCATGGGAAAGCAGAGAAAAACGTTTGATTTGTGTAACAGAGCCATGGAAAAGCGAGAAAGACGTTTGATTTGTGTGACAGAGCCATGAAAAGCGGAAAAACGTTTGATTTGTGTGACAGAGCCATGGGAAAGCGAGAAAGACGTTTGATTTGTGTGACAGAGCCATGGGAAAGCGAGAAAGACGTTTGATTTGTGTGACAGAGCCATGAAAAGCGGAAAAAGGTTTGATTTGTGTGACAGAGCCATGGGAAAGCGAGAAAGACGTTTGATTTGTGTGACAGAGCCATGGGAAAGCGAGAAAACGTTTGATTTGTGTGACAGAGCCATGGGAAAGCGAGAAAGACGTTTGATTTGTGTGACAGAGCAATGGGAAAGCGAGAAAGACGTTTGATTTGTGTGACAGAGCCATGGGAAAGCGAGAAAGACGTTTGATTTGTGTGACAGAGCCATGGGAAAGCGAGAAAAAGATGTGATTTGTGTGACAGAGCCATGGAAAAGCGAGAAAGACGTTTGATTTGTGTGACAGAGCCATGAAAAGCGGAAAAACGTTTGATTTGTGTGACAGAGCCATGGGAAAGCGAGAAAGACGTTTGATTTGTGTGACAGAGCCATGAAAAGCGGAAAAACGTTTGATTTGTGTGACAGAGCCATGGGAAAGCGAGAAAGGCGTTTGATTTGTGTGACAGAGCCATGGGAAAGCGAGAAAGACGTTTGATTTGTGTGACAGAGCGATGAAAAGCGGAAAAACGTTTAATTTGTGTGACAGAGCCATGGGAAAGCGAGAAAGACGTTTGATTTGTGTGACAGAGCCATGGAAAAGCGGAAAAACGTTTGATTTGTGTGACAGAGCCATGGAAAAGCGGAAAAACGTTTGATTTGTGTGACAGAGCCATGGAAAAGCGGAAAGACGTTTGATTTGTGTGGGAGAGCCATGGAAAAGCGGAAAAACGTTTGATTTGTGGGACAGAGCCATGGAAAAGCGGAAAGACGTTTGATTTGTGTGACAGAGCCATGGAAAAGCGGAAAAACGTTTGATTTGTGTGACAGAGCCATGGAAAAGCGGAAAGACGTTTGATTTGTGTGACAGAGCCATGGAAAAGCGGAAAAACGTTTGATTTGTGTGACAGAGCCATGGAAAAGCGGAAAGACGTTTGATTTGTGTGGGAGAGCCATGGAAAAGCGGAAAAACGTTTGATTTGTGGGACAGAGCCATGGAAAAGCGGAAAGACGTTTGATTTGTGTGACAGAGCCATGGAAAAGCGGAAAAACGTTTGATTTGTGTGGCAGAGCCATGGAAAAGCGGAAAAACGTTTGATTTGTGTGGCAGAGCCATGGAAAAGCGGGAAAACGTTTGATTTGTGTGGCAGAGCCATGGAAAAGCGGAAAAACGTTTGATTTGTGTGACAGAGCCATGGAAAAGCGGAAAAACGTTTGATTTGTGTGACAGAGCCATGGAAAAGCGGAAAAACGTTTGATTTGTGTGGCAGAGCCATGGAAAAGCGGAAAAACGTTTGATTTGTGGGACAGAGCCATGGAAAAGCGGAAAAACGTTTGATTTGTGTGACAGAGCCATGGAAAAGCGGAAAAACGTTTGATTTGTGTGACAGAGCCATGGAAAAGCGGAAAAACGTTTGATTTGTGTGACAGAGCCATGGAAAAGCGGAAAAACGTTTGATTTGTGTGACAGAGCCATGGAAAAGCGGAAAAACGTTTGATTTGTGTGACAGAGCCATGGAAAAGCGGAAAAACGTTTGATTTGTGTGGCAGAGCCATGGAAAAGCGGAAAAACGTTTGATTTGTGGGACAGAGCCATGGGAAAGCGAGAAAGACGTTTGATTTGTGTGACAGAGCCATGGAAAAGCGGAAAAACGTTTGATTTGTGGGACAGAGCCATGGAAAAGCGGAAAAACGTTTGATTTGTGTGACAGAGCCATGGAAAAGCGGAAAAACGTTTGATTTGTGTGACAGAGCCATGGAAAAGCGGAAAAACGTTTGATTTGTGTGACAGAGCCATGGAAAAGCGGAAAAACGTTTGATTTGTGTGACAGAGCCATGGAAAAGCGGAAAAACGTTTGATTTGTGTGACAGAGCCATGGAAAAGCGGAAAAACGTTTGATTTGTGTGACAGAGCCATGGAAAAGCGGAAAAACGTTTGATTTGTGTGACAGAGCCATGGAAAAGCGGAAAAACGTTTGATTTGTGTGGCAGAGCCATGGAAAAGCGGAAAAACGTTTGATTTGTGGGACAGAGCCATGGGAAAGCGAGAAAGACGTTTGATTTGTGTGACAGAGCCATGGAAAAGCGGAAAAACGTTTGATTTGTGGGACAGAGCCATGGAAAAGCGGGAAAACGTTTGATTTGTGTGGCAGAGCCATGGAAAAGCGGGAAAACGTTTGATTTGTGTGGCAGAGCCATGGAAAAGCGGAAAAACGTTTGATTTGTGTGGCAGAGCCATGGAAAAGCGAAAAAACGTTTGATTTGTGTGACAGAGCCATGGAAAAGCGGAAAAACGTTTGATTTGTGTGACAGAGCCATGGAAAAGCGGAAAAACGTTTGATTTGTGTGGCAGAGCCATGGAAAAGCGGGAAAACGTTTGATTTGTGTGGCAGAGCCATGGAAAAGCGGAAAAACGTTTGATTTGTGTGGCAGAGCCATGGAAAAGCGGAAAAACGTTTGATTTGTGTGACAGAGCCATGGAAAAGCGGAAAAACGTTTGATTTGTGTGACAGAGCCATGGAAAAGCGGAAAAACGTTTGATTTGTGTGACAGAGCCATGGAAAAGCGGAAAAACGTTTGATTTGTGGGACAGAGCCATGGAAAAGCGGAAAAACGTTTGATTTGTGGGACAGAGCCATGGAAAAGCGGAAAAACGTTTGATTTGTGTGACAGAGCCATGGAAAAGCGGAAAAACGTTTGATTTGTGTGGCAGAGCCATGGAAAAGCGGAAAAACGTTTGATTTGTGGGACAGAGCCATGGAAAAGCGGAAAAACGTTTGATTTGTGTGACAGAGCCATGGAAAAGCGGAAAAACGTTTGATTTGTGGGACAGAGCCATGGAAAAGCGGAAAGACGTTTGATTTGTGTGACAGAGCCATGGAAAAGCGGAAAAACGTTTGATTTGTGTGGCAGAGCCATGGAAAAGCGGAAAAACGTTTGATTTGTGTGGCAGAGCCATGGAAAAGCGGAAAAACGTTTGATTTGTGGGACAGAGCCATGGGAAAGCGAGAAAGACGTTTGATTTGTGTGACAGAGCCATGGAAAAGCGGAAAAACGTTTGATTTGTGGGACAGAGCCATGGAAAAGCGGGAAAACGTTTGATTTGTGTGGCAGAGCCATGGAAAAGCGGGAAAACGTTTGATTTGTGTGGCAGAGCCATGGAAAAGCGGAAAAACGTTTGATTTGTGTGGCAGAGCCATGGAAAAGCGAAAAAACGTTTGATTTGTGTGACAGAGCCATGGAAAAGCGGAAAAACGTTTGATTTGTGTGACAGAGCCATGGAAAAGCGGAAAAACGTTTGATTTGTGTGGCAGAGCCATGGAAAAGCGGGAAAACGTTTGATTTGTGTGGCAGAGCCATGGAAAAGCGGAAAAACGTTTGATTTGTGTGGCAGAGCCATGGAAAAGCGGAAAAACGTTTGATTTGTGTGACAGAGCCATGGAAAAGCGGAAAAACGTTTGATTTGTGTGACAGAGCCATGGAAAAGCGGAAAAACGTTTGATTTGTGTGACAGAGCCATGGAAAAGCGGAAAAACGTTTGATTTGTGGGACAGAGCCATGGAAAAGCGGAAAAACGTTTGATTTGTGGGACAGAGCCATGGAAAAGCGGAAAAACGTTTGATTTGTGTGACAGAGCCATGGAAAAGCGGAAAAACGTTTGATTTGTGTGGCAGAGCCATGGAAAAGCGGAAAAACGTTTGATTTGTGGGACAGAGCCATGGAAAAGCGGAAAAACGTTTGATTTGTGTGACAGAGCCATGGAAAAGCGGAAAAACGTTTGATTTGTGTGACAGAGCCATGGAAAAGCGGAAAAACGTTTGATTTGTGTGGCAGAGCCATGGAAAAGCGGGAAAACGTTTGATTTGTGTGGCAGAGCCATGGAAAAGCGGAAAAACGTTTGATTTGTGTGGCAGAGCCATGGAAAAGCGGAAAAACGTTTGATTTGTGTGACAGAGCCATGGAAAAGCGGAAAAACGTTTGATTTGTGTGACAGAGCCATGGAAAAGCGGAAAAACGTTTGATTTGTGTGACAGAGCCATGGAAAAGCGGAAAAACGTTTGATTTGTGTGACAGAGCCATGGAAAAGCGGAAAAACGTTTGATTTGTGTGACAGAGCCATGGAAAAGCGGAAAAACGTTTGATTTGTGTGGCAGAGCCATGGAAAAGCGGAAAAACGTTTGATTTGTGGGACAGAGCCATGGGAAAGCGAGAAAGACGTTTGATTTGTGTGACAGAGCCATGGAAAAGCGGAAAAACGTTTGATTTGTGGGACAGAGCCATGGGAAAGCGAGAAAGACGTTTGATTTGTGTGACAGAGCCATGGAAAAGCGGGAAAACGTTTGATTTGTGTGACAGAGCCATGGGAAAGCGAGAAAGACGTTTGATTTGTGTGACAGAGCCATGAAAAGCGGAAAAACCTTTGATTTGTGTGACAGAGCCATGGGAAAGCGAGAAAGACGTTTGATTTGTGTGACAGAGCCATGGGAAAGCGAGAAAGACGTTTGATTTGTGTGACGGAGCCATGAAAAGCGGAAAAACGTTTGATTTGTGTGACAGAGCCATGGGAAAGCGAGAAAGACGTTTGATTTGTGTGACAGCGCCATGGGAAAGTGAGAAAAACGTTTGATTTGTGTGACAGAGCCATGGAAAAGCGAGAAAGACGTTTGATTTGTGGGACAGAGCCATGGAAAAGCGGAAAAACGTTTAATTCGTGTGACAGAGCCATGGAAAAGCGGAAAAACGTTTGATTTGTGTGGCAGAGCCATGGAAAAGCGGAAAAACGTTTGATTTGTGGGACAGAGCCATGGGAAAGCGAGAAAGACGTTTGATTTGTGTGACAGAGCCATGGAAAAGCGGAAAAACGTTTGATTTGTGTGGCAGAGCCATGGAAAAGCGGGAAAACGTTTGATTTGTGTGGCAGAGCCATGGAAAAGCGGGAAAACGTTTGATTTGTGGGACAGAGCCATGGCAAAGCGGAAAAACGTTTGATTTGTGGGACAGAGCCATGGCAAAGCGGAAAAACGTTTGATTTGTGTGGCAGAGCCATGGAAAAGCGGAAAAACGTTTGATTTGTGTGGCAGAGCCATGGAAAAGCGGAAAAACGTTTGATTTGTGTGGCAGAGCCATGGAAAAGCGGGAAAAAGTTTGATTTGTGTGGCAGAGCCATGGAAAAGCGGAAAACGTTTGATTTGTGGGACAGAGCCATGGAAAAGCGGGAAAACGTTTGATTTGTGGGACAGAGCCATGGAAAAGCGGAAAAACGTTTGATTTGTGTGGCAGAGCCATGGAAAAGCGGAAAACGTTTGATTTGTGGGACAGAGCCATGGCAAAATAGAAAGACGTTTGACGTGTGTGAACGTGTCATGGAAAAGTGGAACCCCGTTTCACTTGTGTGACAGAGCCATGGCAACGCAGAAAGACGTTTGACTTGTGTGACAGAACAACGGGAAAGCGGAAACACGCTTGTCGCGTTTTTGAAGTATTGTATTCTCAAAAGTGCGGATCGATGGACCATAAGACGTGCAGCGGATACCCTCAGGACGCAAACCCAAGTGGGGATCACTTTACCATTGAAGATCGAATTTATGGACAGATGACACCAGTATTACATAACCGCCTTCTTCTGAAGAAGCCTCGCCACTTCGGAAAAGCGGTTGAGGAATGAGTGCCGAAACTACGAAGTAGATCCGGTGGCGGAGCTGTCAACTGTGAATCACAATAAAAACGTATCATTCAAATCAAGTAAAGGTAATTTTTTTATTTATTTAATTGACGTTAATAGATTTTCTTCTTTTTTTTAATAATGGATCACCACTTAAAGGTGTTGATTTAGAATAGATTCTCAGTAACAGTCTTCTGGAAGTTGATGGTTCAATCCTTACTACAGGCGATAATAAATAACTTTAAAAAAAAAAAATTTCTAATGGGTCATCACTTATCAAGATCCGGGGTCACTCAAGGACAAGGATTAAATAGATTGTCACTTGGACGATTATCACTACCACGAGAGGATTGGAAACGATGCGTGGAATGAGAAGGAGATTGTTTAAGAGGACTTGATTATACAAGATCACGGCTCAACAAGTATTTGTTTACATTAGATATGAGGACGACCATGTTGTAGTCGGCTGGAAAGCAGCATTGCGGTGTTTTCTTTCATAGATTGGATTTTCTATGAAAGAAACTTCGCTCATGGAAGTTCCGCTTGGTTTTTTGTACAGAGAGAGAGAGAGAGAGAGAAATAAACTTATTTGTTATTGTTGTAGGTAAGGGAGTTTTTGCTGATTTTTAGAGGGAGGGTGACCAGTGATTGGAGCTCAGTCGAGCGCCTACTATGAACATAACGATACAGTAGAGAGAGGCTAGCAACATGTTCTGTTTGAAATAGTGTGCATGGTAGGGAAAAGATCATCCCACACTAGGTTACGAAATCAGTTCTCTACTCTGTCAAAGAAAAAAAAGTGCTCTGAGCGGAAACCTTCCTAGATATGGCAGCGCACAAACGCCATAATTAAATATGTTGCGTCAGTCATATGTGGCAAATATTGTACGGTGTTCTACAAGCATAAGAATTGTATTTTCGATTAATGTTTATATTGTAATATTTTTTCCTCGTCGTTAATTATTTTTGATTATTCATAAATAGAAGAAAGTTGGAGGAGCTTTCACCCTCACAATGATAAGTACTTCTACTCTCACCCATAGCACCGAGAACATATTTGATAGCAAAGCATTTTTTCGAGATTTATCGACTGCCTTACATACGAGTGTAAATATAGTGAGAGAGAGAGTGTGTGTGTGTGTGCGCGTGTGTGTGTGTGTGCGTGTGTGTGCGTGTGTGCGTGTGCGTGTGTGTGTGGGTGTGTGGGTGTGCGTGTGTGTGTGTGCGTGTGTGTGTGTGTGTGCGCGTGTGTGTGTGTGCGTGTGTGGGTGCGTGTGCGTGTGTGCACGTGTGTGTGTGTGTGTGTGTGTGTGCGTGTGTGTGTGTGCGTGTGTGTGCGCGCGCGTGTGTGTGTGTGTGTGCGCGTGTGTGTGCGTGTGTGTGTGTGCGTGTGTGTGTTAAAAAGAGGGGTAGGAAACAAAGTTAATAGAGAAGGAAAAAGAGGGTGATATTATTTATTATTTTTTATAGTATTGAATGTTTTCTCCGCTTACTGCAGAATACGTACTCACATGACTGAGTGTCCTCCAAGTCCTACGATCTTGGGTCAAGCTGTTCGCTTGGTTTATGTTAATGTTCGTTCATTTTAAACTTACAGAGTACTACATTTACTATAATTTATTATTTTTTTTATATTATTTAACGTTTTCTCCGCTAGCTGCAGAATACGCTTAACATGGTCGCGTGTCCTCCAAGCCTTACGATCTTGGGTCAAGGTGTTCGTTTGGTTTATGTTCGTGTTCGTCCATTCACAGACGTTGTCTATCCATCTTTTTTGTCTACCTTTCGAACTGCTTCCTTGTATTATGCCTTCAACGCATATTTTGCATCGCCCCACAATGGAATGTTTAATGTTACCAAACAATATCAAGACGTTACATTTGATGACAGAGGACGTTGATGAGATGCCAGTGAGTTTTTGCAACTCTGCGATACTGATTTTATTTATCTACCTCCCACAAGGTAAGATGTGACACAAGGTCGGGAAAGTGGGATTAGATAAGCCAGCGCTCGAAAGGTGAGCACTCTGGCCATTTAAAAAATGCCTGGGCAGCCCCGTCGGCATTCTCCGGTAGGGGCACCTCAGACAGTAAGCAATAAACTTACTCCTCCCGAAAGAAGCGAAGGCAAAGCCTGGGAGGGTGCACCTCCTAGAACTGCACTGGAACAGCAACCCCCAATAGACCGGCGTAAATCCAGACCCAAATGCCCGGACGATACCGGTTTATTAGGCGGGGTCTGTGATACTGATGTGGTCGGATAGTTTATGATAAGTAATGAAGCGAATGATATGGTTTGGGAAAGTTTCTCATTTCTGATGTAATTTTACAGTCAAGTTGACATATTCAAGTCCGTATATGACTACAGAAAGGACATATGTGGTATAGATGTTTTCTTTAATTGTATATGGTATGCGTTTCGAAGTTAAGGCGGTTTTGTTTCTTGTAAAGGCGGCCCAACCTAAAGCCTAACCCTAACCCTAACCCTAACCCTAACCCCAACCTAAAGCCTAACACTAACCCTAACCCTAACCCTAACCCTAACCCTAACCCCAACCTACAGCCTAACCCTAACCCTAACCCTAACCCTAACCCTAACCCTAACCCCAACCTAAAGCCTAACACTAACCCTAACCCTAACCCTAACGACAACCTAAAGCCTAACACTAACCCTAACCCTAACCCTAACCCTAACCCTAACCCTAACCCCAACCTAAAGCCTAACACTAACCCTAACCCTAACCCTAACCCTAACCCTAACCCTAACCCCAACCTAAAGCCTAACCCTAACCCTAACCCTAACCCTAACCCTAACCATAACCCTAACCCCAACCTAAAGCCTAACACTAACCCTAACCCTAACCCTAACCCTAACCCCAACCTAAAGCCTAACACTAACCCTAACCCTAACCCTAACCCTAACCCTAACCCCAACCTAAAGCCTAACACTAACCCTAACCCTAACCCTAACCCTAACCCCAACCTAAAGCCTAACACTAGCCCTAACCCTAACCCTAACCCTAACCCCAACCTAAAGCCTAACCCTAACCCTAACCCTAACCCTAACCCTAACCCTAACCCCAACCTAAAGCCTAACACTAACCCTAACCCTAAACCTAACCCTTACCCTTACCCTAACCCCAACCTAAAGCCTAACACTAACCCTAACCCTAACCCTAACCCTAACCCCAACCTAAAGCCTAACACTAACCCTAACCCTAACCCTAACCCTTACCCTAACCCCAACCTAAAGCCTAACACTAACCCTAACCCTAACCCTAACCCTAACCCGGCCTAACCTAAGCCGATTCTGTGATTTACAAATGTTTGCTATTTTTTGCTTTATATTGAAAGGTAATTGATTTTAAAAAAACAATAAGTAAAAATAGTTATATGGGGTTCAGACGTGGGGCATTTGTTTCTTGAACGTGTCCTAATTGTTCATTATGTATGCGGCAACAGATACTACACTTTAAATCATTCATTCGCAAATAAAAACAATAAATTCTATTTACAAATTAAGCACAACACCATCAAAAGTGTAGGGAGTGGCTAGTCAGTGGTCATCCTTTCTCTACCCGACTTGTCTATCACATTCACGGCAGCAATCACCACAATACCACATTCACTCTTTACTACTTTACTTAAATATCGGCTGCAAAAATATCTATGCGTGTATGTATATGTATAGTTTTATTGATCCTATATTTTGATCCTACGACAAAGTGCCAAGAACCAGATGATGCAGAGTTTATCTTCTTAGCACAACAAAAAACATCATATCTCTCTGATTTCTCGCCCAGGAGATTAATTTTTAACGGGGGGAGGCTATAGTACGGACAATCCTGCTCTACTAAGGCGGGACTAAAAGGTCATAAACGTAGTCTGAATCAGACCCGTCGCCATTTCCATGTAAGAGCACCTTATGCTACCCGCAATAAAGCAATCTCACTATGAAGCTTAGGGGTGCGAACACGTGCGTTGATATATGTCCTTTTAAAATGTGATTAACCAGTAATTTCCTCTCTGTCTCCCCATCCTTCGCTCCACTGGTCAGTTATTGAGATCAGACGATCCAAGACGAATAAACTTCTTCTTGTCTTCAACTGTTGTCTCTTCGTGGTCCTTATTTTAAGGGTTCTGAACGAACTTGTCTGCAGGTGGCGTTACCTCAGTCTGGCAGGATACCATAAGGGACGCGTGCCGGAATGAACGATCAGCAAGATATGTTAAGAACGTTCATGTATTTTAATTGATAGTTACCTGTGAGACATTAGACCTCCTCTCAAAGGGAAGATATATATATATATAACTTCTTTGTAATATACCAGCAAAGTGCTCGATTAATTAAGAATTAAAGTTAAAAATTAAGAGCATAATATTTATTTATTTTGGTACAGAAAAATTAGTACAACATTTGTACCGTCATTCGTACAGAAACTGAAGAGAGCCGGATGACTAAGACTTTCCGAGCTTGAAACCGACGGTATGAATGTTGTACTAATTTTTCTGTACCAACATATATATATATATATATATATATATATATATATATATATATATAGGAAGAGAAGGATGAAGGTAATCCGACGTGATGGGAAAATGAAAAAGGAAAACCAAAAAATGGATGTTTTTTTATGTGTACATCAACGTTTCGTCTTTATTTATAAGACTTCATCAGGATGATAATATAGAGAAAAAATGTCATGCAAGTACAGATACATGTAGGGTAGACATATTGGGAGGAAAAATAAAATAATGGCCACTACTGGGTGGACGTCCGTACTTGTTGGAGAATAAAAATGATTTTGATTCATTTTTATTCTCCAACAAGTACGGACGTCCACCCAGTAGTGGCCATTATTTCATTTTATTTTTCCTCCCAATATGTCTACCCTACATGTATCTGTACTTGCATGACATTTTTTCTCTATATTATCATCCTGATGAAGTCTTATAAATAAAGACGAAACGTTGATGTACACATAAAAAAACATCCATTTTTTGGTTTTCCTTTTTCATTTTCCCATATATATATATATATATATATATATATATATATATATATATATATATATATATATATATATATATATATATATAACGTACGTAATTTATGGAAATTAGGATCCCGGGCGATTCCGTGTAACCCTGCTAGTATTATAATATCTTAAGCCCATCAGTAAGTAAAAGCAAAGTCTGACTTTCATATATAAATGCTTTTAGTGTTGTATTTCTAAAAAAAAGGGTTTCCGGTTACGGTCATTAAGTTACAACATTGGAGAACAACAATAAAACATAACAGGTGACATTAGAAAAATTGTGATTAAAACAAATGACGACAGTTGATGTAGTTTATGACACGTCAGTAAAAATTTATGACAAGTCAGGCCAATCTATGCCCACTTAATATTTGGTAAGATGTCCATTAACATCGATTACTGTCTGACAGCAATTGGCAGTGCTTTCAACAAGTGATTGCTAAAGATCTTTTGATAATTGTTACCAAAAATCTTTCACACTATTGGAAGCTTTCATATGAGATTTTGTTAAATAATCTGAACTTACGGGTGTTGTGCCGATGTGGTAGAGAAAGAAAATTGGAGCTTTTCTAATATGTGATCTACCGAATAGTTTACATTCAATATTTCATCTACCCATTAACCCGAACCCTAACCCGAACCCTAACCCAAAGTAACTCACTAACCCTAACCCTAACCCTAACCCTAAGTAACTCACTAACCCTCACCCTAACCCGTGCCCTAACCCTGAGTAACTCACTAACCCTAACCCTAACCCGTGCCCTAACCCTAAGTAACTCACTAACTCTAACCCTAACCCTAACCCGTGCCCTAACCCTAAGTAACTCACTAACTCTAACCCTAACCCGTGCCCTAACCCTAAGTAACTCACTAACCCTAACCCGTGCCCTAACCTTAAGTAACTCACTAACCCTAACCCTAACCCGTGCCCTAACCCTAAGTAACTCACTAACCCAAACCCTAACCCGTGCCCTAACCCTAAGTAACTCACTAACCCTAACCCTAACCCGTGCCCTAACCCTAAGTAACTCACTAACCCTAACCCGTGCCCTAACCCTAAGTAACTCACTAACCCTAACCCTAACCCGTGCCCTAACCCTAAGTAACTCACTAACTCTAACCCCCACCCGTGCCCTAACCCTAAGTAACTCACTAACCCTAACCCTAACCCGTGCCCTACCCCTAAGTAACTCACTAACCCTAACCCGTACCTAACCCTATTTAACTCACTAACCCTAACCCGAACCCTAACCCAAAGTAACTCAATAACCCTAACCCTAACCCGTGCCCTAACCCTAAGTAACTCACAAACCCTAACCCTAACCCGTGCCCTAACCCTAAGTAACTAACTAACCCTAACCCTAACCCGTGCCCTAACTCTAAGTAACTCACTAACCCTAACCTGTGCCCTAACCCTAAGTAACTCACTGACCCTAACCCTAACCCGTGCCCTAACCCTAAGTAACTCACTAACCCTAACCCTAACCTGTGCCCTAACCCTAAGTAACTCACTAACCCTAACCCTAACCCGTGACCTAACCCTAAGTAACTCACTAACCCTAACCCGAACCTGTGCCCTAACCCTAAGTAACTCACTAACCCTAACCCTAACCCGTGCCCTAACTCTAAGTAACTCATTAACTCTAACCCAAACCCGTGCCCTAACCCTAAGTAACTCACTAACCCTAACCTGTGCCCTAACCCTAAGTAACTCACTAACCCTAACCCTAACCCGTGCCCTAACTCTAAGTAACTCACAAACCCTAACCCTAACCCGTGCCATAACCCTAAGTAACTCACTAACCCTAACCCGAACCCGTGTCCTAACTCTAAGTAACTCACTAACCCTAACCCTAACCCGTGCCCTAACCCTAAGTAACTCACTAACCCCCACCCTAACCCGTGCCCTAACCCTAAGTAACTCACTAACCCTAACCCGTGCCCTAACTCTAAGTAACTCACTAACCCTAACCCTAACCCGTGCCCTTACCCTAAGTAACTCATTAACCCTAACCCTAACCCTAACCCTAAGTAACTCACTAACCCTAACCCTAACCCGTGCCCTAACCCTAAGTAACTCACTAACCCTAACCCTAACCCATGCCCTAACCCTAAGTAACTCACTAACCCTAACCCTAACCCGTGCCCTAACCCTAAGTAACTCACTAACCGTAATCCTAACCCTAACCCTAACCCTAAGTAACTCAATAACCCTTAAACCTTACCCCTGCCCAAACACTAAGTAACTGACTAACCATAACTCTAACCCGTGCCCTAACCCTTAGTAACTCACTAACCATAACCCTAACCCTAAGTAACTCACTAACCCTTAAACCTAACCATAACCCTAACCCTAAGTAACTCACTAACCCTAACCCTTACCCGTGCCCTAACCCTAAGTAACTCACAAACCCTAACCTGTGCCCTAAACCTAAGTAACTCACTAACCCTAACCCTAACCCGTGCCCTAACCCTAAGTAACTCACTAACCCTAACCCTAACCCGTGCCCTAACCCTAAGTAACTCACTAACCCTAAACCTAATCCGTGCCCTAACCCTAAGTAACTCACTAACTCTAAACCTAACCCGTGCCCTAACACTAAGTAACTCACTAACCCTTAAACCTAACCCGTGCCCTAACCCTAAGTAACTCACTAACCCTAACCCTAACCCGTGCCCTAACCCTAAGTAACTCACTAACCATAACCCTAACCCGTGCCCTAACCCTAAGTAACTCACTAACCCTAACCCTTACCCTAAGTAACTCACTAACCCTAACCCTACCCAGTGCCCTAACCCTAAGTAACTCACTAACCCTAACCCTAACTTTAAGTAACTCACTAACCCTAAACCTAACCCGTGCCCTAACCCTAAGTAATTCACTAACCCTGACTCTAACCCGTGCCCTAACTCTAAGTAACTCACTAACCGTAACCCTAACCCGTGCCCTAACCCTAAGTAACTCACTAACCGTAACCCTAACCCGTGCCCTAACCCTAAGTAACTCACTAACCCTAACCCTAACCCTAAGTAACTCATAAACCCTTAAACCTAACCCGTGCCCTAACACTAAGTAACTCACTAACCCTAACTCTAACCCGTGCCCTAACTCTAAGTAACTCACTAACCCTAACCCTAACCCGTGCCCTAACCCTAAGTAACTCACTAACCCTAACCCTAACCCGTGCCCTAACCCTAAGTAACTCACTAACCCTAACCCTAACCCGTGTCCTAACCCTAAGTAACTCACTAACCTTAACCCGTACCCTAACCCTATTTAACTCACTAACCCTAACCCGTACCCTAACCCTAAGTAACTCACTAACCCTAACCCGTACCCTAACCCTAAGTAACTTACTAACCCTAACACTAACCCTAACCCTAACCCTAACTCTAACAACTCCGTAGATCACATATAGGAAGAGAACTGAAAATATTGAGGGTTTTTTTAGAAGAAAATAATAATGAAACTGTTTTCTTTGCTTTTTTAACAATTATTTTTTAACATTTATTTTTTTAACAATCACTTTCTAAACATTTATTCTTTTTAACATTTATTCTTTTTAACATTTATTTTTTTAACATTTATTTTTTTAACATTTATTTTTTTAACTTCTATTTTTTTAAACACAAGTGGAGTTTTACAATGGTAAAACTCTAGACTATAGACAATGGTATCGAAGTTTCGGTCCTTGTCCAAGTTAGCCATGCCAATGACGGCTGATAGCCAGAAACACGTGTCCATGGATTACTTTTATGTACGTACAAAATTAATAATATATATATATATATATATATATATATATATATATATAAATGTGTGTGTGTGTTATATTTTCGTTGTCAATTGATATCAATTTACGTATGAAACTGAATTTTCCTCTTAATATTATATATATATATATATATATATATATATATATATATATATATATATATTTATATATATTCGTGATCTGAAGTGCTTAATCGATAATAATATTAAAATCTATTTTGAACTAAATTATAATTTTTTGTTACAAAGCCTATTGTAGAAGGCCGGGCAAGTTTCTCTCTATAAGAAAATAGACATGATATTATTAGCTTATTTTGCCCTATAGAAATGAAATATTTTTAAACCACGTGACCACTCGAGTTCTTTTTGCATTGACTCGGAATCATTTAGCGGACATTCATAAACTGGGAGCATTTATATTAGTTGGGTGTTTCTAGCATCTAAAATAGTCGAGTGTGAATGCACGAGGTGTTTGTCAAATCGATAGCATAACTCCGGAATTATGTTATATACATGCCTATAGGTCCGACAACGCTCGGTTTCAGAGTTAGAGGCTATTGAAATAAATACTGATCAACATTTTGGGTTCGTATTTAATTTGACTCCCCACGACGGCAGAGTTCTTAATGTGCGGGAAATCCAGCTCCTCATAAAGGGGCCCTCTTGATTGGAACAAAAATTAAAATTGTCTCGGCTTAGAAGGTTTTCTCCTTCTTTAACCGAGGGAAGAAAAGATGGAGTGTAGTATCAAACATATACTGCACTTTGATCCTCTCAAGGGGAATGTTCATCGCCCACTGACAATCTCATTAACCCTTGTACTCGAGTGACCAAACTCTTTCACTTCTCTCTCTCTCTCTCTCTCTCTCTCTCTCTCTCTCTCTCTCCCTCTTCCTCTCTCTCTCTCCTTTCTTGCTCTGATGCGCCAAGCCCCATTATGAAGGTTCAATTCGCTTTCTCCGAGGAAGAAAGCTCCTAGGGAATATCCCATTCACAAGCGGCCTCTTTGAATATTGAATGGGTCGACTATGGACCGGGTGACAGAGCTTATTGGAACAGTAGGGGGAACTGCGATGCTTGGAGAACACGACTCGGGTATGAAGGGGGTTATGTCCTTCTCTTCAAGAGGGAAATAATTACGAAAGATTTCGTTTCATCCATAGACTGGACGAATTCATTTTAGTCGCAAGTGGGGGGGGGGGTCTAACATCTAAAATAGTCTATTACTAGTGTACACACCCCGTCAAAAATAGCTGGAAAACAATGCTCCGTCAGTCTATTATATAAGTACAAGGTGTTTAAAAAATCGATGGCATAACTTCGGGATGATCGATTTTTAATTTATCACTCCGATATTACTAGTAAAATGGTTTACTTGTATTTAATAAAAATACAACATTTTGAAATATTCTATGTATAGTACAGACGAAAGATATTTATTTTGTAAACAGTTAATAATGAATTAATGTCTGGTGTTATTCATTTGTAATTTTATTGTCCTATTTTTACTATATATCTGCAATAGAAAAATCTTTGTATGCCTAATTTGCATAACTATATTGTAAACAGTTAATAATGAATTAATGTCTGGTGTTATTCATTTGTAATTTCATTGTCCTATTTTTACTATATATCTGCAATAGAAAAATCTTTGTATGCCTAATTTGCATAACTATTTTTGAAACACTTCATGATAAATTAATGTCTGGTGTTATTCATTTGTAATTTTATTGTCCTATTTTTACTATATATCTGCAATAGAAAAATCTTTGTATGCCTAATTTGCATAACAATTTTGTAAACAGTTGATAATGAATTTATGTCTGGTGTTATTCATTTGTAATTTTATTGTCCTATTTTCACTATATATCTGCAATAGAAAAATCTTTGTATGCCTAATTTGCATAACTATTTTTGAAACAGTTCATGATTAATTAATGTCTGGTGTTATTCATTTGTAATTTTATTGTCCTATTTTTACTATACATCTGCAATAGAAAAATCTTTGTGTGCCTAATTTGCATAACTATTTTTGAAACACTTCATGATAAATTAATGTCTGGTGTTATTCATTTGTAATTTTATTGTCCTATTTTTACTATATATCTGCAGTAAAAAATCTTTGTAAGCCTAATTTGCATAACTATTTTGTAAACAGTTCATAATAAATTAAGGTCTGGTGTTATTCATTTGTAATTTTATTGTCCTATTTTTACTATATATCTGCAATAGAAAAATCTTTCTATGCCTAATTTGCGTAACTATTTTTGAAACAGTTCATGATAAATTAATGTCTGGTGTTATTCGTTTGTAATTTTATTGTCCTATTTTGTCTGAATATATGTAATACTTTCATCGATATTGACATTGATTAACTAAAGTGGATAAATAATTTAAAGCTTTTTAAAATTAAACTAACATCTCTTGCTAGGAAGAAAGATATCGATGGAGCATTGTGGTGGATCGAAATGGGATTCAAACGAACGCCAAAAAGTGAATGGCTTGTATAGCCCCCCTCTCTCTTTCTCCGCTTTCCTCTTCTCTTTCAAAAGCAAGCGAGTTTTCAGAGGAACGTGTCAACTCAATATTTTCCAACCAATGAAAATCGTTTAAAACCCAAAATCTAACACGTCTATGTCATGTTAATAAGCCGATGTGAACTGAAAACTCCCTACAAGAGACAGTAAAATAAACAGTTCTCCCTAGAGACTAAACCCGACGCACCTCAAACGGGACCTACAAGAACGTACGCTCCCCATCCCCGGACACTTTACCGGGGGGACGAGCAGAACAGAACACTTCAAAACTCACGTACAAGCTTTCCTAACCTCGCGCACATCTACACACGCACTGACAAGAGGTCAAGCGAACAGAAGCTAATTGCTACCCACTTACACGCACTAACAAAACAAGCTAAACCTACGCATACTTACACAGTGCCACATTGTCTAATACTCACACATGCATATTCACACTAACAAATATATCGACTACATATCTTCAGTCTTCGTGTCTTCTTACTTATTGAACATTTTTCCACTAAAAACACGAGTTGTATAAACTTCATTAAATGGACATTTACTGACTAATAATGACTTTTATATTAATGTATAATTATGATTTTATAAATGTTTTTGTTATTTAATAATGTTTTCCTTGATTTTTTAATTCATAAAACTCTGTTTATGTTAAGTTAGCACTTGCTAGCTGGTGACCCTAATATTCTCTCAAACTTTATTTTATTTCAATTAAATATGAATGCACGCCCGTATATATCCTTCGTCTTCCTTTCCTTCGTCATTTCCTTCCTTCGCCATAAAAGGCCATAGCATGAGTGAGAAGAATTTGTATAAGAAAAGGGAGGGAGATCGGTATTTACTGGCTGGCTAGCTGGATTTATCGATCTCTCTCCCCCTATATAACTATATATATCTCTCTCTCTCTCTCTCTATCTATCTATCTATATATCTATATCTATCTATATCTATCTATCTATCTATCTATCTATCTATCTATCTATCACTCTATCTATCTATCTATCTATCTATCTATCTATCTATATATATATATATATATATATATATATATATATATATATATATATATATCTTTCTATCTATCTATCTCTCTTTCTCTCTCTCTCTCTCTCTATTTCTATCTCTATCTATATATCTCTCTATATCTATATCTATATATCTCTCTATCTCTCTCTCTATATATATATCTGTCTCTCTTTATCTCTATCTATATATCTCTCTATATATCTATATCTATATCTCTCTATCTCTCTATATATATCTCTATATCTCTCTCTATATATATATAAATATATATATATCTCTCTATCTCTCTCTCTATATATATATATATATTTATCTCTTTCTATCTATCTATATATATATATATATCCCTCTCTCTCTTTCTCTATCTCTATATCTCTCTATGTATATCTCTATATCTCTCTCTTTATCTCTATATATCTCTATATATATCTCTGTCTCTCTCTCTCTCTCTCTCTCTCTCTATATATATATATATATATATATATATATATATATATATATATATATATATATATCGTTAGCGATCGCAACAGTTTCGTTTTTATCGTTTTTTAATTCAAGGTTAGTTTTGGTCGAGTATAAAAAAAGATTCGTATTTGTAGTTAAATATTCTTTTCCGGCTTTTAAGAGGGCTAACTTGATTTTCAACAATTTACCATACGTTTCTTAATTGTACGTTAAAAAAGGGTCTTCACGCACATCATCGCTCAGGCGAATTGATTTAGTCTTTCTTTTGATTTCAGTACGGTCTTATTTAAAAAATAAATATTTTTTCATCAAAATTACCATTAAGAATTCAAATGCTGAATTTAAAAGTATCAACATTGAAATGGGGGATAAAATTAGTGGGTGTATACTTATAGTTAAACATTAGTATCAATATTAATGGGTTGAAAACCCATCCATACAGAATTAAAGAGTTCTAAATCTATGGAGTAAAAATACTAGTAGTTTTCAATAGCTGATAAAATTAAATGGTTGAAAAGTATCAGGTAAAGAAAATGTTTCAGGCAATTGATGCAAGTAGTAATACTGGACCGTTGTTAGCTTGGAAAGTCTTGGTTATTGGATACGGTATCATTTGGGCTATAAAGTTTATATATTTCAATTTTTTCTATGTCTGCAACCGACAGAAATTCGCTTTTAGAGTGTATAATGTTTTTACTCTTGGCAGAAGTGATTTCTAAAGTACATAGTTGGCAAAACCTAGATCCTAGTGTATAAGACATAGATTGTTTGAAGATAGACCAGTGCAGAGAGTAAGGGATGTTTTTACTTTCAAAATCTTTGATTAAATTAGTTAGGGAAGTCTCTGCGATATCGTCGTTATTACTTTTAAAAGAGTATCTGTGTCTGGATATACGGTGTTTTATAGTGTAATCACACGCTCCTATGTAAGTGTGTATTTTATATGGAGTGATTATTACATTAGGTGTGTTAATCAATCCTCTCATATTATGTTTTTATAATTAAAGTGTATAAAGGATTCACTCTTAAATTAAATAAGCGATCCTTATTGACTTTAGAATATAGCTGCTAGAAGGAAGCGTGGTTAATGTGGGATATATTTAGATTAATTTAGTTCCGTGCAAAGAAGACAAAGAATGCGTGACAAAAATAAAGCGCAAGGGATAAACTAGAACCAAATATGAGACACAACAACACAACAAACAAGCCATGTTGGAGGGATCGATATTCCGCCTCCGGTTTATTAGAGACTTGTTCATGAATGGAAATGCCTTGACAGAGTACAAAATCGCCTACGAAATCTGGTGGGGGTGGTCTCTTTTCCTTCTTACCGTCTCTTTCTCACATAAAATGCATTGCTAGTCTCTCTCTACTCTACCGTTAATTCCATTGTTTCATGTAATCTATCCGTCACATTAGCCATTTCCCTAGAGGTGGCTTTTAGCCGTGATTAGTGATGAGTCATTATTCAAGAATAACGTATACTCACGTGCGTATTCCACAACCAAAGGGATGAACCTGCTAACGCGGCTGGGTCGTTGTTGGGTTTTCATCTCACTTTCTACCGTCCCAGCGAGCGTCACTAGACACCGGTAGTTGCCTTGGTCGTCGGGTGAGACTTCCGAGAAATAAAGACGGCCGTTGGAAGAGATGAACATATATTGTTGTTTTGTCGTCCGAATGAAGTTCCTTCCGTCACCTTTAACCCACTGGAATGTCACAGCTTCAGTCGAAAAAAGAAAAAGAAAGAAATACAAGAAATTATATGGAGTACGGTTATCATATTTAGGCTGGTGAATCTCTGTCCCATTTGAGGGTTCTTGATAAGGTGCAGAAACGTATCTGTAATTTGATTGGCCTGACTTTTTTCTTCTTCTCTGCACCTTCTTTCTTACAGTCTTTTCTATAAATACTATTAAGGTACGTGCACTTCAGAATTATCTTATCTATTCCCTGCTTCCTTTGTTCCAGCTCGTTTCACTCGTTTGTCTAGTGGTCTCCATCAATTCGCTGTTTTGAGACCTCATTTTGATACAACTCCCTATTCCAGTAGCTTCTTTCCAAGAACTATAGGCTCGTGGAACTCTCTTTCTGCTGACTGTTTTTCTCCTACCTATAATCTTGATCTTTTCAAGATACAAGCAAAAAGACATCTCTTTGTGATAACCATTTTTCGTTCAGGTTAGCTCCTACATTAAGTGGCTTCATACCTTGTCTGGAGCGATTTCCATAAACAAAAAACAAAAAAAATAACACGAATTCTAACAACACCGATTTGTATAGCTTATTTTTAACACATACATAATCACCAGAGGGGAATTGATAATCCTATTTTGACCAGCCTAGTTCACCGGGCAGCCAACAGATGGCTCTATGTGTTGAAGAAGGAATGAAAGTTGGAAAATAAGGGAAAAATCGATTAGATAGAATGTGGTTGGTCAGTGTTTATTGGTTATATGGGTTAGTTTCCTCATTCAAAGACTTTTCTTAATATTCAAATTTTGTCATCATTGCCGTTCGTTGTATGGTTTCAATTTTCCTTTTGATTTCAATTTCTCATAATTTGTTTTTTCAGGCTTTCCGGGACTGTATCTAGTGCTCCTAAAAATATTGGTATTATTGTGATTGTCTTCATGTTCCATATTCCTTTTGGTTTTCTGACAAGATTCATGTGTTTGCTCTATTCTTCTGCCTCCTTGGTCTTCAATCCGTGAATTGTTAGGACGGCGAAATCTAGCAGATCTTATGTTTCTTATTGACCATTATTACGTCGGGACCCCTTGCTTGGATGAATTTCTCTGTTTGTACCTCCATGTCTAAGAGTATTTTGTGATTTTCGTTTTCCGATACTATCTCCGTTTTGTGCTTGTACCATTTATCTGGTTGTTCATAGTGCAGACATTCGCATAGTTCCCAGTGGACTGCCGTTCCCACTCAGTCGTGTCTGTTTTTGTATTCTTTCTAGGGCAAGTTTGCTGCATTCACTTATTATGTGATTTACCGTTTCGTCTCTTTGTCAACATTTACTGCTTTCCTGAGTTCTGTTTTCCATTATTATTATTATTATTATTATTATTATTATTATTATTATTATTATTATTATTATGTACTCACTAGGAGTTCTCACACAGGTCATCAGTGATTGCTCATCGACAACCGGTGGTATTCCCTGGAGTCTGAGTGACAACAAGTCTCCCCAGATTTCCAGTATATTCCACCTCTGTTCAATAGACACCGCAAATAAACTTGCAGTATCACAACAGCCGTTTACCATTGATTTCTCGCTGGTAAGGACCATTGGTCTTCTCTGGGATTTGGGTGGCAATAAGTCTCACCAAGGTCTCGGCAGTCTCTGAACTTCCAGTGGATGTCTGTTTTGTGCTGTCCCTCCTCGGCCTTCTCATCCTCCTTGACCTATGCAAATATTTTGTGTGGTGTCAGCCTAGGCTGGTACTATTTTTGGGTAGATGGGGGCGGTGAGCTGATGGTGTTTCTTGCTATTTCTGTTGAATGGTTCATTTTTGTGTCGTGTCAGTTGAGGCCGGTGTAATTTATTGGGGGGGGGGAGCTTATAAGTGATGGTTCTTGCATTTTCTGTTCCTTTGTGATGTGTTCTTTCTGTGGTTTTGTTTTCTTCCTGTAGTAGATTCCATGTGACGTAGCTTATGCGGGTTGGTTTCCGCATTCAATGATTTTCCTAAGATTGTAGCTGTTTTGATCATTGTCGTCCTTTGTATGGTTCCAATGATCCCTTTAATTCAAATTTCTCCCGTTTTTTTTTCAGGTTTTGGGGAATTGTACCTAGTGCTCATACGATTATACTGATTTTCTTCATGCTCCACATTTCTTTCAGTTTTTTGGCTAGTTCCGTGTATTTGCTTCGTTTTTCTGTCTCTTTGATTTTCACTCTGTGGTCTGCTGGAACGGCGAAGTCTACGAGTTTGCCAGATTTTTCCTTCTTGTTGATTATTATAACATCCAGTCTCCTTGCTTGTATGAGTTTGTCTGTTTGTATATCCATATCCCAGATGATTGTGTGTTTTTCGTTTTCCAGTACTGTTTCTGGTTTATGTTTTTACCATTTGTCTGCGTATTCGAAATTCAATCGTTTGCACAGTTCCAAGTGTACTGCTTTCCCCTACATAGTTATGCCTGTTCTTGTATTCTTTTTGGGCTAGTTTGCTACATTCATTATATGATTTAATGTTTCGTCTCTTTGTCCACACAGTCTGCATTTACTGTTTTCCTGTGTTTTATCTATTTTAGCTTTAATGTAGTTTGTCCTAATTGCATTGTTCTGTGAAGCCATCAGTAAAGAGCGTTTCTCTGTTCGAGTGTCCTTTTCTTAACCATGCCCAGTTATTTTCGTTGGTTTCTTCTCTTGTCAGTCTTCTGAAACGTTTATGTAGTCGTTTTTCTTCCCACTTTTCTTTTCTCGTCGTTTTGTTTCTGGTTTCGGTGCTTCCCGAGTTGTTCGTTGGAACGGTGTCTCTATTATTATTATTATTATTATTATTATTATTATTATTATTATTATTATTATTATTTACAAACAAACTATCTATTTTCAAATAGGGTTATCTGACTCTTAGGTCATTACTCGTCAATCACAGAGTATAATCAATTTCACCTTATAATTATATCTACAACATTGAGAGTATATTATTGCCAAGTAATGTCCAATACCTATCTTAAACATCTCCCATATTTCGAACACAACCCGCTATGCAATAGCGGTACCGTTAAAATGACCACTGCGCTCAATCGATACGTAGGTACGATCGGCTGGAGCGAGTGCAGGGGTGGGTTAAGAACTACCGCACAGACGCGAAGATGTAAAAGCTATTTATTGTTCCAATCTACAGACTTTGTTTAAATTTGCCTTCGGGTGACTAGGTGGGTTGGGTCGGGGGGGGGGGGTAGAGATGGTTTCGGGCGAGGCCAAGAGGAGAAAAAAAAAATTTAAATAAATATTTTTTTAAGAATAAATTATAAAAAATATAATAAAAGCATTGTTTAATCAGCTTTCTACTGTTTCGGCTTGTGAGGAGTGGGAGAATGGTTATTCATGAAAAAGATTCGTTCTTGTTTTTCAGGAACCAAAAATACGAGCCAAAATTATCTGCACTAGCAAAAAAATACGGCGTTGTTCGGGAGTAATAACTTGAAAGTTGAGGTAAATGTTTATCATATTTTTCTTGTTTTGTTTGCCTACGTTTTTTTGTCTTTAGAGGTTAGGATTAGGGTTATGGTTATGGTTAGGGTTATGGTTAGGGTTAGGGTTAGGGTTAGGGGTTATGGTTATGGTTAGGGTTAGGGTTAGGGTTAGGGTTAGGGTTAGGGTTAGGGGTTTAGGTTAGGGTTAGGGTTAGGGTTAGGGTTAGGGGTTATGATTAGGAGTTAGGAGTTAGGGTTATGGGTTAAGGGTTAGGGGTTAGTGTTAAGGGTTTGGGTTAGGGTTAGGGTTAGGAGTTAGGGGTTAGGAGTTAGGGGTTAGGGGTTAGGGTTAGAGTTAGGGGTCAGAGTTAGGGTTAGAGGTTAGGGTTAGGGTTAAAGGTTAGAGGTTAGGGTTAGTGGTTAGGGTTAGGGTTAGGATTAGGGGTTAGGGGTAATGGGTTAGGGGGTAGTGGTTAGGGGTTAGGGGTTAGGAGTTAGGGTTAGAGTTAGGGGTCAGAGTTAGGGTTAGGGGTAATGGGTTAGGAGATAGGGTTAGGGGTTATGATTAAGGGTTAGGGTTAAGATTAGGAGTTAGGGTTAGGATGAAGGGTTAGGGTTTTGGGTTAGAGTCAGGGTTAGAGGTTAGAGTTAGGGTTGTGGTTAGGGTTAGGGTTAGGATTACGAGTAGGGTTAGTGTAAGGGTTAGGGTTAGGGTTAGGATTCAGGATTAGGGTTAGGATTAGGGATTAGGTGTTAGGATTAGTGTTATGGGGTTAGGGTTAGAGTTAGGGTTTTGTGTTAGGGTTAAGGTTAGGGGTTAGGGTTACCATTAGGGGTTAGGGGTTAGGATTAGTGTTATGGGGTTAGGGTTAGAGTTAGGGTTTTGTGTTAGGGTTAAGGTTAGGGGTTAGGGTTACCATTAGGGGTTAGGGGTTAGGATTTGGGCTCAGGGTTAGAGTTAGGGGTTCGGGTTAGGGTTAGGTTTAGGGGTTACGGTTAGGATTAGAGTTAGGGTTAGGGTTAGGGTTTTAGAGAGAAAAAAATATAATATAAATCTATTTATTTTTTAATAGCTGTAATGCCAGCTCCAGGAAGGGTCCATTATACTGGCACACTCTTACGCGCTTTTAAAAAATACTAGAATTCAGACCCAAAAATACTTCAATGCAATCCTTTGGGGTATAAGAAATTATCATACTCGAGTAACCGTATGCCTTGATAAGTGTCGACTATTTAAAAAACAAAAAGAAATACGCGATTTTCCCGAAATAATAACATAAAAGTTGCAGCAAATGTTTATTATACAGGGCGGTCGCTAGAAAAGCGGGGAAGACGGACAGACAAACGGGTGGATAAAATCGCTATTCATATAAGATTTCATCTGATGTCGAGTTGTGTCGAACGTGAAACTCAAACTTTCTCATCCTTCGAGCTAGGATCAAAGTGTAATTCCTATTCTGTCCAAAGATGGTACGATAATATAGTGGGGTCTGCGTTCGCTCTCGGCGTCCATGAAATGGAAATATATCTACAACTCTTACAAGGCTTTGAAGTAACAAGATATATTCTGAAACTACATTAACCAGACTTAGATAAATATGTTTTAGTTTGAACAATAGTGGTACCATAATATTGTAGGGTCTGCGTTCGCGCCGGGCGTCCATTGTTGAACACAGCAGGAAGATACAACAAATTAAGGATACAATTATGGAATTTCCACGGATCCCGCTAAAAAGTCACAAATAAAAAACACTAAACAGCTGTATGAAGTCGGATTTTTTTAACGTTCCATGGGTGGCATCTGGAGGGGGGTCACCCTATATATAAGGACCAATTTATTCCGGGCAACTCCAGGTTCCTCTGCTAGTATGGAAATACAAGACAGACAGTAATAGAAAAACAAGAAATCAACTTTCGCTTAGATTAATTGCGAGGCCATCAGTATGGTACGTTGGAAAAAAAAAAATTTCATTTTAAATCTTTAAAAATACAAACAAGAAAAGAGATTTTCAAAAAATGGTTCGTTTTTTATAATTTCTTTCTATTTTATCTTTCTTTAGAATATCCGAAGCCAGAATTTTCAAATTTAACAACAGTAAAAAAGATAATACAAAAGGAAACAATAAAATTGCTGAAGAACGGTTTGAATATTCATACAATACTCTTCAACATTCACGGAGAAATGTTTTTTAAATAACAGTTTTTCTGTAAAAATAAAAAGAAGTCCGTCGGAAAATAAAAAGCGTTTTTGTCTATATATTTTATATATTTATTTTATATATATATATTCTAAAATATCTCATTTGATCAATCATTTAAAGACCTACAAAATTACTTGTTTTGTTGAAGTTGATTCCGGACTAGTATCAGTCCATCATCTCTATATAAGCCTACGTAATATTAATGATCATATTTCTATTATATATAGCTGTTAATTCACAAACATTGTAATATATATATATATATTGCCCCTAGAAAACTTTCTAGATGGGCACTGTAAGTGTAGTATTAACACAGCATTACGTCGCTAGCTGCTTTCATTAAGTATAATGCTCTCTTAACGTCAAAGCCGCCGAATGAGTGTTAAAATTATTATTGTTTATTTAGCTATTAAGCGGTGGCCGTATGGTTCTAGATTTGAGTTGTAAAATACTCGGAATCCGGGGTTTCGAATCACAGGACCAGTAGGCAATAGTTATATCTCTATGCTGACGAGTCCCGATTGAAAGGACAAAACTATACGGACATAAACAAAACATATATATATATATATATATATATAGAGAGAGAGAGAGAGATAGAGAGAGAGAGAGAGAGAGAGAGACGTAGACGTCAATGTTTGTTAGTTTTGGTGTCATAGAAATTCATATGATAACTGTTAGAATATGCAGATGAGTTGGAAGAGATAAAACTTTCAAGGAATCTAGGGACACCATTGAAATTTTTCTTTCAATTAAATCTGTAATCTATAGAGGCAATTATCGGTTAGGTCCATAAAGTAACTCAAATATGTTTAAAAAAATGAAGCATATTTATTTTTTAAATAGATTTTCTTCGTGTAATGAAATAAAAATGAAATTAAACAAAGAAAAAATGTATTTTTTTTAAGTCATAATTTCTATCAGTATTTTTAAAAGATTTAAAACAATTAAATAAAAGCTAAAATGTATTTTTTGAAATAAATTTTCTTTGTGTAATTAAACAAAAATAAAATTAAACAAAGAAAGAATGTATTTTTTTTAAAGGTTTTAACATTTAAGTCATTATTTCTATCAGTTTTTTTTTTTTTAGATTTAAAACAATAAAATAAAAGCTAAAATTTATTGTTAAATAGATTTTCTCATCAACTCATCATGTCAACCCAATATTTTCACGTACTTGCATGACATTTTTCTTAAAATTATCATCCTGAGGAAGTCTTACAAATAAAAACGAAACGTCGATGAATATATAAAAAACATCCTTTTTGGTTTTTCCTTTTTCATTTCCCATTATGTCGGATTACCTTCATCCTTCCTTTCTCATATATATATATATATATATATATATATATATATATATATATATATATATATATATATATATATATATATATATATATATCTTTTGTTAGATGGTAAGGAAAATACAAACAGAGCGCTCGATTAATTGAAGATTAACATTAAGAGCGTTATTTTTTTTTATGTGATTTTTTGGTGCAGAAAATGAGTACAACATCAGTACTGTCGGTTTCAATCTCAGAAGGACTTAACCATCCGGCTCTCTTCAGCTTATGTTGTCACCTGTTACAGAAATATATATATATATATATATATATATATATATATATATAATGTTAATAACCCAGGTAAAAACATCCACAGTGTGGTAATCCAAAGAATTTCAACCAGGTTTATAAAAAGTGCTCAATATCAAATACAGCTTTATATATGATATGATATATATATATATATATATATATATATATATATATATATATATATATATATATATATATATATATATATATAGTAATCCAGGTAAAGTAAACATTCACAGAATAGGAATCCAATGAATTTCAACCGGAATTGAAATATATATGATGATTTTTATTCATACAGACATGTACAATATTTGCGACACCGCTTCTCAATTATGATCTGAGGTAACGATCGGATTAATATTCTTTCTGATGAGATCTCGGTTTATAACAGCTGTAGATCGATAACATCGATATAACAGTGTCGCAGATATTTTACATGTCCGTATGAATAAAAAGAATCATATGATTCTTTTTATTCACGCAGACATGTAAAAAACTGCGACACTGACATGTCGATGTTATCGATATATATATATATATATATATATATATATATATATATATATATATATATATATATATATATATATTAATGAAAGTGGCATAGAGAAATGTAAGAAGTATGAGATTGAGGCCCTAATAACCTTACCTGGTCTGTAAGAAATTCCACTGCATACAATCATTCCGTATTCATAAGCTTTGACATGGACAGCTTCTGGGTTGACGTTGGAGAATTCGCCAAGCACTGACCGGCAATGAGAAAAGAATAAATTAATAAAATCAATATTTCAAAATAACGTATTAAAAGAAGAGGGTGTTGGGAGAACGCCTTAAAAGGAAGGTTGAACCTAAAATCGGAAACGAAGAAATCGGGTCACTTCCGTCAGAAAGAGGTTTGCCTCAATAGCCCGCCGACTGAACAGACGCGAGGAACGCAGCGATCCCTGTCAGAACAAAAGCGGGTGGAGACGGTGTGCATAGGTGGCTAAACGTCGGCCTGTCTAAATATGTAAGTGGTATCTTTCCCTCCAATTAATCCCCCCCCTCTCTCTCTCTCTCTCTCTCTCTCTCTCTCTCTCTCTCTCTCTCGTACACATGCATTTGATTTCTGTCTCTTCGTTCTGTCAAAAATAAAACTCTTAAAACCAAACCGGCGTCTCCGTGGTTTTCAATGAACGAGCAAGGAACAGGAGCCAACAGCGCGAGCATCGTCGAAACCTGGGTTACTACGAAGATGCACGGTAAGCCGTATCCAACAGTAGCACCACTCCGCGTCTGGGTGGACCTAGGAGTAATGGTAGCTAATAGGAAATTCCACACTGCGCAAAGCTCCAATATTTGGAACAAAACCCAAAGTGCAGATGTGTGTTTTACCCACGACAGATTCTGTTTAATCAAGAGAATGATTTGGTTGTTTTGTTTTTACGGCATATCAACACATTTCGGGTTATTTAATGCTGAATCCGGTCATTTTGGTAAAAGTGTTTATGTTTCAAGTTGTTTATATATGCAAATATTTATTCATTGTGCTTGGTTTTATTGTTTTGTTATACGGCATATCAACTCTTTTTCGGGTTATTTAATGCTGAATCAGGGCATTTTGGTAAAAAGTTTTTATGCTTCAAGTTCTGTATACATACAAATACTTATTAATGGTGTTTCTTTTGATTGTTTTATTTTACGGCATATCCACCCTTTTCGAGTGTTTTTAATGCCGAATCATTTTGTTAAAAGTGTTTGTGCTTCAAGTTTCTTTACCTACAAATATTTATTCATGCTGTTTGGCTTGATTGTTTTGTAGAGGAAACATATTGTTTTTGTTTTTAGCTTCGCAGAACATGATTGAGTTTTGAAAAGAGAAAGGAATAAAAAATAACATCAATGTTTGGTGCATTTTAAGTCAGAACGCCGATATCCTCAAACAGCCTGACAAGTATTAAAATACTGGGTCATAGTGATCCGGGGGGAGGCTAAAAGCGACCCAGGGGGGCACAGCAGATTTAGAAAAGTTCCCAAATCGTGGCATCGCTAAATGTAAATTCAAGTCATTCTCAAGAGTCTGCTAATGGCGATACATTTTCATGGGATTGTGGGATTGATTTTGGTGTTCGGGTGTGAAAGATGTTTATCTTCACAGTTTTAATTAAGTTAAGACTCAAATTCGATCAATAATTTTCAGGCAATAATAAGTTAAATTCGTCTTGCTGTCAATGTAAAATCTATTTGCATATATTACACGTTCGGTTTCGACCATAACATGATTACGGATTACGCTTAACTAATTACGTTAAATTAATCCAAATACGAACTAAACCACAACAGAAGAAATATCTGGCAATTTTCTCGTAGAAGCATAAAATCTGGTGTAATGGTGAAATCTGTGGGATAAGTTGTAATTTGAAGTATTATATATATATATATATATATATATATATATATATATATATATATATATATATATAGTAGAGAATGGTAGTTTGCTTGAAGCATTGCTGGGTATAGTAGTAGTAAGTTTTTGAAAGGCTGTGGGCAATGCAATTCCGGGTAAGATGTAAGTTGTAAGGAACAAAAACAATAACAATAAATCGAATACGATATAAGACTTACTATTTATTTTTATTTTTCCTTTTTTTTTCTTACATAACAGCAAGAGTGTTTTTAGCTGTTCGTGTGATGTCCGGGTGATTAAAAATCACTATTTGATATTTAAAATATGAGACTAATTACTTTACTTTATATTAAAATTCTTAAATTACGAAAGAAAGATAAACAAAATAAAAATATGAAGATAAAACAAAGTAAATATTCAAATATAAGCTTGATAAAAAAAATAAATAAATAAATAAATAAATTATATATATATATATTATTAAAACTAACAGTTTATCGAACACCATACACCTAACCAACATTTGATATTTCGGGAAAAGACATCCCTTTGTCAAAAATAATTAAACCAGAAGAAGAATTTTTTTTTCCTTCTCCGACTGTGTAGAGAATAGTACAAAACAAAATGGCTGCCAGATATAGACCGCAGCAAATAGAGCAGTTTCGCAAAGAATATAAATTAAATTAAGTTTTATTTTAATATTATGTTAAATATATGATTTGGTGTTTAAAATATTTGTGTAATGTTGGTTAGGTGTATGGTGTTCGATAAACTGTTAGTTTTAATAATATATATATATAATTTATTTTATTTTTTTATCAAGCTTATATTTGAATATTTACTTTGTTTTATCTTCATATTTTTATTTTGTTTATCTTTCTTTCGTAATTTAAGAATTTTAATATAAAGTAAAGTAATTAGTCTCATATTTTAAATATCAAATAGTGATTTTTAATCACCCGGACATCACACGAACAGCTAAAAACACTCTTGCTGTTATGTAAGAAAAAGAAAAGGAAAAATAAAAATAAATAGTAAGTCTTATATCGTATTCGATTTATTGTTATTGTTTTTGTTCCTTACAACTTACATCTTACCCGGAATTGCATTGCCCACAGCCTTTCAAAAACTTACTACTATATATATATATATATATATATATATATATATATATATATATATATTGTTTAATTTTACTTCAGTCGAAGTTCTCAGAAATCAAGGGGGCCCGTTCCTGGGGCTAACACTTGATCTCTATATGGTATACACCAAACATTAGAGAAATTATTTGGTAGTAGTGTAATTTTCAATATTCATTAATCGATAAATGAATGTTAATAAAAAGTATTTATTTTATTTCGAATATATATAGAGAGAGGGAGAATCTTTAGGTAAGTTAAATATTCTTATCCCCATCCTTCCATTTGAGGAATGAAAGACGTGTTATTATACCCGTAGTCGGAACTCAGTGACCACCTTTACAAAAAGATAATTTCCCGAAGGTGCGGATGAAAATAATTAAGACAGCTTTCGTTAGAAAATGATTATAAAAAATTAGAACTTTAAATATAAAAAAGTAAAATATTTAAAAAAATAAGATCTAAAATAAGAAGAAAAAGGTAAAAAAATAAGATCTAAAAAAATAAGATCTAAAATAAGAAGAAAAAGGTAAAAAAATGTAAAAAATAAAAAATGTAAAAAAATAAAATGTAAAATAATAAAATGTAAAAAAAGTAAAATGAAAAAAAAATAAATGAAAAAACATAACATGTAATAAAAAATAAAATGAAAAATAATGAAATGTAAAATAATAAAATGTAAAAAAAATAAAATGCAAAAAAAATAAAATGTAAAATACATAAAATATAAAAAAATGTAAAAAAATAAGATCTAAAAAAATGTAAAAAATTAAAAATGTAAAAAAATTAAAGGTAAAATAATAAAATGTAAAAAAAATGAAATGTAAAAAAATAAAATGTGAAAACAATTAAATATAAAAATAAATGTAACAAAAATAAAATGTAAAAACAAATAAAATGTAAAAAACATAAAATGTAAAAACAAATAAAATGTAAAAAATATATATATTATAGTTGGTCACTGAGTTTCGACTATGTGTATAATAAGACATAGTTCAATTCAAACGCATAACTTCCTAATGGCTAAGAATTTGGTAATGTTAATTATTATGCTAGACACTTTAAAATGTTGCGACTAGTTTCATAATTGACATTATTAATTGTGGGATGTTTAGTTTTTATGTAGAGGGCTTCGAGTATTTTTAATTTTTTGATATTGGTATTATGTGTTTGAATTGTATGCACTTTCTTTAACGTCATCAATTTCTTAACGGTTTAAACAGTCAAACTTTTAAATCTCTCATATGTGTAGAACACCATCACGCTCTCATGTACAGTTCAACTTTACAGACGCTTTTTCAAGTTATAAACTACTTGCCGTTATAATTAAAAAATAAACACAACAGTAAAGTCATAATGTGTAAAGACACTAAAACTAATACCGCCTGAAGATGATTTGATGATTCAAATCGAAAGTACTTGCAGAAAAGAAAAAAATAATGGAACAAGAAACCCATGGATCATATTTACATCAATTTGACCGAAACATTAGATGGACAATTCGGAAAATTGAAAAAATAATAAAAAGTCGCATCAAACAAAACCACTCCGTGTTATTTAATAATGTTTGACCTAAATGAAAATATGCTGCCTTAATACACACAATATATATATATACATATATATATATATATATATATATATATATATATATATATATATATATATATATATATATATATATTACTATTTCATGTATCTACATAAGATTTTATAAGAGGATATAATTTTTCTGTATCAATTTTTAGTATTTACTTTAACAGTGCTCGATACGTAAGTAGAGCTGGGTAGTAAGTTATAAAAATATATTTATGGCAATTAAGCTACACAGAGGCTCCCGCGTTTCATACCCGGAGGAATCTTCAAGCTAAAATGCATGGAGTTAGTTTTGCCGGGTGTTTAACCAATCAGATTCTTTGTTGTTCTCTTAGCCAATCGTTGGGCTTCTTAGCCAATCGTTGGTTTAAATAGTATTATTAGATAAGTATTCATGTATTTTAATTATTATTATTGGATAAGTATTTATCGATTTTAATAGTATCATTAGAAAGATATTTATTCGTTGTAATAGTATTATTAGATAAGTATTTATTATTTTAAATTATTATTATTGGATAAGTATTTATTCTTTTTAGAATTATTATTAGATAAGTATTTATGGGTTTTTATAGTAATCGTGTTATTATTATAAGTGTCCTAAAAATATATAAGATGTTTTAAAATAAAATAAATACTTTATATTACCATTAATTTATTACTTTATATTAACATTCATTTAATACTTTATATTAACATTCATTTATTACTTTATATTAACATTCATTTATCATTTTATATTAACATTCATTTATTACTTTATATTAACATTTTTTATTACTTTATATTAACATTCAATTATTACTTTATATTAACATTCATTTATTACTTTATATTAACATTAATTTATTACTTGATAGTAACATTCATTTAATACATTATATTAACATTCATTTATTACTTTATATTAACATTCATTTATTACTTTATATTAACATTTATTTATTACTTTATATTAACATTTTTTATTACTTTATATTAACATTCATTTATTACTTTATATTAACATTTATTTATTACTTTATATTAACATTCATTTATCACTTTATATTAACATTAATTTATTACTTTATATTAACATCCATTTAATACATTATATTAACATTCATTTATGACTTTATATTAACATTCATTTATTACTTTATATTAACATTCATTTAATACTTTATATTAACATTCATTTATTACTTTATATTAACATTCATTTAATACTTTATATTAACATTCATTTAATACTTTATATTAACATTCATTTAATACTTTATATTAACATTCATTTAATACATTATATTAACATTCATTTAATACTTTATATTAACATTCATTTAATACTTTATATTAACATTCATTTATTACTTTATATTAACATTCATTTATTACTTTATATTAACATTTATTTATTACTTTATATTAACATTCATTTATTACTTTATATTAACATTCATTTAATACTTTATATTAACATTCATTTATTACTTTATATTAACATTCATTTATTACTTTATATTAACATTTATTTATTACTTTATATTAACATTCATTTATTACTTTATATTAACATTCATTTATTACTTTATATTAACATTCATTTAATACTTTATATTAACATTCATTTAATACTTTATATTAACATTCATTTAATACTTTATATTAACATTCATTTAATACTTTATATTAACATTCATTTATTACTTTATATTAACATTCATTTATTACTTTATATTAACATTTAGTTATTACTTTATATTAACATTAATTTATTACTTTATATTAACATTCATTTATTACTTTATATTAACATTCATTCATTACTTTATAGATACGTTTGCTGCTGCTGATTAGACATGGTTCACATCCTCTTACAACATGAACTTTATCGATGAATTTATTCTGTAATACATTTTGAACACATTGTACTTCGGAATTCTTTAGACAATGGAGACATTACTATACTACATGAGTTGGAAGAGGAAGATGCAATCCATCTGATTATACTTGTTGTAAATTGTTGTAAAACGTAAACCCAATCCCAGAGCCAATAATGGTGTTAATTGTTGTTCTTTTAAATTGCTTCTATTATTCAAACCACAAGGAAAAAAGGTAAGAAAAGAACAATATTCCAATGGCTGCTACTGCCACGATTATCATTGAGCTGTCTGTCTACAACGTGTCTCAACGAGAGATTCAGACGTTTTTCGCCAACTAAAAGATCACGGACTATCTAGTGATGATCAAAAAATTACGATGGCAATGTTACATAGGTAATTATTTAACGTTACCTAAATATACAGATTTTGAACCAGACCAAACCGACGTTTTATTCGGCATCTTCCGGTTGTTTACGGAAAAAGCCGGAAGATTCCGAAGCGCTTAGCCAATCAAAAGGCTTGAGAAGCAGACGACAACTTTACCTGTACTAAAAAAAATATGTCAATAAAAACTTGTACAGCTTTTAAAGCGGACAAAAACAGAACTGTTTTTTACCCTAACCCTAACCCTAACCTAAACTGACCCTAACTGTAACCTAAACTAATCTAACCTAACCTAACCCTAACCCTAACCTAACCTAACCCTAACCCTAACCTAACCTAACCTAACCGAACCTAAACCTAAACCTAACCCTAACCTAACCTAACCTAACCTAACCTAACCTAACCCTAACCTAACCTAAACTACCCTAACCCTAACCTTAACCTAGTCGGTTATTAATATGTATTAATTGTCGTTTCATTATGTTCTTTATAATCTTTAGTTTATTCGTAAAAAACACAATTTATCAAAAAAAAATGTTTTACTTTTAACTTTACCGTGAAAAATAAATATTTCATTTATTTTCTTCGTCAAAAAATAAATTGTCATAAAAATAAACATATGGTGAGTGTTTTTCTTTCATTATCCTTTTTTTTCTTTTTAAATCCGACTCGTTTTGATTTTGACACCGGTTCGTTTTGATTCGACTTTTTCCGGCTGTTTACGTAATTCTGCGTCGGCAAAAGTCGGTTTTGTCTGGTTCCAAATTATAATTCAAGAGAGATAATTTCCAACATAAGACATGACTTATTACATTTTAGTGCTGAGTATATACAACCTAATCATGTTGACACTAGGATATCTTTAGATTGCCGAAATTAAGCAACGTTTGACCAGATGGGAGACTATTTGAGAATACCATCGCTGTATGTGCGAGGAAGGCTACACCGTGCAAAAAACTATCGTCGTAAAAATCATCCTTCTTGATCAAGATATGCATACGACTCTGGGCCGCTTGTGAATGTAATCTATCTAATATCGTTTATATATTTCTTTTCTCCATAAAGTGGATACTTTTCTCGGATATTTTAACATCCTTAAGCATTTAATTATCTATGCTTGGGCGATTCTGTCGTAAGATTGTTTGGTAATCGATCCATGCCAGGACTATGTTCTTTTTTGGGGTTTTTTTTTCACTTCTTGCAGCATATTTTGGTCGATGTATAGCATGTTGTTGGTTACTCTTTACGGCATCCTTTCTGTTAATCAGAGAGTAGTTCACTGCCATTAAGGTGTAAGATCTCTGTTTGAACTTTCTATCGCCGAGCGTAACTAAAATAGCTACTATTCATGTTCGTCTATATCGGCTTTGTTATTTTTTCCTGTTTTATTTACTGCTTCAGCACCCGAAGAGACCCAGCGTCCAACGGATATCTGTTTGAATTTTATATCGCCGAGCGTAACTAAAATAGCCACTATTCACGTTCGTCTCTATCGGCTTTGTTATTTTTTCCTGTTTCATTCACTGGTTCATCACCGAAGAGACCCAGCGTCCAACGGATATCTGTTTGAACTTTCTATCGCCGATCGTAACTGAAATAGCCACTATTCACGTTCGTCTCTATCGGCTTTGTTATTTTTCCTGTTTCATTCACTGTTTCATCACCGAAGAGAACCAGCGCCCAACGGATATCTGTTTGAACTTTCTATCGCCGAGCGTAACTGAAATCGCCACTATTCACGTTCGTCTCTATCGGTTTTGTTATTTTTCCTGTTTTATTTACTGCTTCAGCACCGAAGAGACCCAGCGTCCAACGGATATCTGTTTGAACTTTATATCGCCGAACGTAACTAAAATAGCCACTATTCATGTTCGTCTATATCGGCTTTGTTATTTTTTCCTGTTCTATTTACTGCTTCAGCACCGAAGAGGCCCAGCGTCCAACGGATATCTGTTTGAACTTTCAATCGCTGGGCATAACTGAAATCGCCATATTTCACGTTCGTCTCTATTGGTCTTCTTATATTTTTTTCTGTTTAATTCACTGCTCCATCACCGAAGAGACCCAGCGTCCAACGGATATCTGTTTGAACTTTCAATCGCCGAGCATAACTGAAATCGCCATATTTCATGTTCGTCTCTATAGGCCTTGTTATTTTATTTCCTTTTTCATTCACTGCTCCATCACCGAAGAGACCCAGCGTCCAACGGATATCTGTTTGAACTTTCAATCGCTGAGCATAACTGAAATCGCCATATTTCACGTTCGTCTCTATTGGCCTTCTTATATTTTTCTTTCCTTATTCATTCGCTGCCTTTAAAGACATGTAAGCAAATAGTTCTGGTTCATAGCAGCCGAAGCATGTTTTCATCGTTACGTCTTCATTTTAAAAAGAAAATAACAACAACAACAACATAAATGTGGAGATTTTATTCAAATTTGGAGAAACGTAAGCAAATATTTGTTTGTTCATAGAAGTCGAAGACGTTATCCTGATAGTTAAAAATATATAAATAAAAAGAAAATGAAAAAGAAATAAACAAAAGAAAAGAAAAAAGGGAAGAAATGAATAAATCAATAAAATAACAACAACATAAAAAATTAGTTGAAATCTTCAAGAGCTGAAGGCGACCCACATCTTAATCCGTGGTGATCGGTTTACATCTCTATCGGAGACTTCCTCCACTAACAATCTCTTTTTGAGATGTTAGTGGTTTGGCTTCTGGCTAGCGACCTGTCACTGTAAAAAAAAATTGCTATGAAAACAGTCAAAGTATCTTACTTTGACTGCCCCATGCGTCACGGGACGCGGGAGTTCCTGAATCTGAGTCTGACAGTCTGAATATCTCTTCACCCAGTTTTATCGTTAAAACTATCAACATATTTGGTAGGCAGGTTATCGGTCTGTAGTTGCTTGGGATCATTTCCCTTATCGCTGTTATTTCAGATCGCTGTGTTTTTTTTCTTTTAGTCATTCATTCCGTTATGTCCGCTACGCATATGCATCTATACACATTTTATGTTAGTCTTTCAAGTAGTCTCGTAAACTTTTAAAATCAGATGCATATATTCCGTGTCTGAGTGTTTTCTAGTTTCCCATTTTTCTAAAGGTTGTCTTGAATGTTACTTCATAAATGTCTGTTTCTTGTCGTTTTCCCCATATATTGCTTCCAAATTGTCTAATTTATATCGATTCAGTTGTTCTGTTTTTGTCTATCTTCGATCACGCTTGTAGTAGCATCTTTTTTTATTTTTTCAAAAGTCCTATTTTACTTTCACTGTTCAGATTTGTATCTGTATCTTTTGAGCCTGTCTCACATTGCTAGTATTTTTTTTTTACTTTAGTTCTTCATGTTTTTTTGGATAGACATATTTTTCCTCTTCGATCTTTTTTAATCTCTTTAGTCTCAGTAATAGATTTAACTTTCTGTCTTTAGTTTATTGATTTGTGTTGCCAGTCTAGTTTCTCCTCCGGGCTTCGATTGTCCATTATTTGGCGGGAGTTTTCTTCTATGTCCAGTCTCGTGATTACAGATTCGGATCCAGCAGGAATTAGGTCGTTTATCTCGTTTGGATATGAGTGAGGAGTATGTTCACGTTTTCTATTCTTGTATTTTCTTCTATTCTTTGTTCCTTAAGGGCGGTAGTTTCGTTGTGTCCTCTTTCATAATTTCTTTGATGCTTCTTCTTTCTGTGGGCTTTTCGTCGGTGGTTCATGTACAGGGTGTTTCAAAAGTCTTGGGAACATTACAAATGCGTATATCTCATGAACTATTCCAGGTAGAAAAATGAAACTGGTGCCATTTTAAAGCTTGCTTAATCAAGTTTTTGGTCATACTAATGATTTTCGTGTTATCTTTCCAGGTGCAGTAATGGCGTTCTCTAAACAAGACAAGGCATTTTGCGTCCTCCAATTTGCAAAGACTGAATCGTGGACATGTGTTCAGCGTGCATTTCGCAGGAAATTTAAAAAAGAAGCCCCTGAAAGGAAATCCATTGTCAGATGGCATGCTAAATTTGTGAAAGGGAACTTCAGCTTGCTCCAGCAACTGTCTGGCGTGTCTTAAGGAAACGACTGCAAATGGTACCTTACAAGCTCAAGTTGGTCCAAAAGTTGAAGGACACTGATAAGCCACTTCGCCGTGACTTTTGCATTGCAATGCAAGAGAAGTTGGAAGATAACGGCTTTGATGACCGGCTTGTTTTTAGCGATGAGGCGACCTTCCATCTGAATGGCAAAGTTAACAAGCATAACACTCGCATATGGGGTACTGAGAATCCTCATGAACTTCTTGAGCACGAGCGAGATTCACCAAAAGTGAACGTGTTTTGTGCAATTTCCAAGAAAGGTGTCTATGGACCGTTCTTCTTTGAAGAGGCAACTATCACTGGTGAATCCTATCTCAACATGCTGGAAGACTGGTTAATGGCTCAGTTGGAACAAGCAGAATCTGATGACTTCATTTTTCAACAAGATGGTGCATCACCACACTGGAGTCTTAGAGTAAGGCAGTTTCTTAACACAAGGCTGCCTGGTAGATGGATTGGGAGATCTGGGCGAGGTGATGACGTTCTCATGACCTGGCCTCCTAGGTCTCCAGATCTTACCCCGTGTGACTTTTTCCTTTGGGGCTTTGTCAAACAACAAGTCTATGTGCCGCCCCTTCCAAGAGATATTGACGAACTAAAGGCTCGAGTAACGGCAGTTGTGGGAACCATTGACGTCAAGATGCTGGAACGCGTTTGGCAGGAAATGGACTATCGACTAGATGTCTGCCGTGTGACGAATAATGCTCATATTGAGCAACTTTGAAGATTCCCCACAAAACTTGAAACTTTCACCTTTCCAACGGTACCAATTTCATTTTCCAACTCCTAATAGTTTTTGAGTTATTAAAAATCGTTATGTTCCGAAGACTTTTGAAACACCCTGTAGTTTCAGTGCTTATATTGTGTCGGTTTACATCTGTGAATTTTCAGTAGAAGCTTTTTCCTGTTATATTTTTTACTTTAATTCCGTGAAACATCTTTTTGCAAGGATGTGCCTTGCTTGATCGACGATCCTCAGTTTCGTTGTAAGCAAATCAGCATATCTCTTCCATAGTGTCCCAACCACAAGTCCCTCCTTTAGACAGGGTCCAAAAAAGAGACTCTAGCCGAATGAATCCCACATTGTCTACCAAGATCCAGCCCCTGCTATAACTGTAATGTTGCATCTCTTTGCTTGTTTTACAAGTACTTCAATGGAATGTGCTCCGACAAACTTGCTGCACTTGCCCCCCCCCACCTCTAAACGTAAATATCTCCGATCAACACAACAAGCAGAAAAACACCACGTCTCAACTGTAGAGGTTCCCAGATGTCAGAGAGCTTTTTGTTCTGGTAGCTTCTTTGTTCGTACCGCTTGCCTTTGGAATTCCCACCCTGCTCCCTGATTCCCCGACTGCATCAACGTGCAGACATTTAAATGTAATGTCAATATACATGTCGCTGCACAACTCCCGACTTAGGATGGCCCTATAAATATCGCCCCTCAATTTAAAATAGCACCTTACATCCTTGTGGCAATATGCCCCCTCGTTTGGGGTAAATAACTTCTTTTTAAATATGTAATTAATGCGTTTCAAGTAATCTTTTTGCGGGAAGTTGATTTTGTTACTTTTATTATTATTATCATTATTATTATTATTATTATTATTATTATTATTATTATTATTATTATTATTACTATTACTATTATTATTATTACTATTAGTACTATTATAATTATTATTATTATAATTACTATTATTATTACTATTATTATTATTATCATTACTATTACTATTATTATTATTATTACTATTACTATTAATATTATTTTTATTACTATTACTATTATTATTATCATCACTGTATTATTATTACTATTATTATTATTATTATTGCTACTATTACTATTTTTATTATTATTATCATTATTATTATTATAATTATTATTATTACTATCATTATTATTATTACTATTATTATTATTATTACTATTATTAATATCATTATTATTATTACTATTACTATTATTATTATTACTATTATTATTACTATTATTAGTAGTAGTAGTAGTAATATTACTAATATTGTTATTATTACTATTACTATTATTACTGTTACTATTATTATTACTATTATTATTGTTATTATTATAATTATTATTACTATTATTATCATTACTATTTGTATTATTATTATTACTATTACTATTATTATTACTATTATTAGTATTATTATTATTATTATTATTATTATTATTATTATTACTACTATTATTATTATTACCATTACTATTACTATTATTATTATTACTATTACTATTATTATTATTATTACTATTACTATTACTATTATTATTATTATTATTATTATTATTATTACTATTATTATTATTACTATTACTATTATTTTTATTATTACTATTACTATTATTTTTATTATTACAATTATTTTAATTATTATTATTACTATTATTATTACTATTAGAATTATTATTACTATTATTAGTAGTATTATTATTATTACTATTATTATTACTATTACTATTATTATTATCATTACTATTACTATTATTATTATTTTTATTATTATTATTATTATTATTATTACTATTACTATTATTTTTTTTATTACAATTATTTTAATTATTATTATTACTTTTATTATTATTATCATTACTATTACTATTATTATTACTATTACTATTATTATTATTATTACTACTACTACTAGTAGTAGTAGTAGTAGTAGTAGTAGTAGTAGTAGTAGTAGTAGTAGTAGTAGTAGTATTTATAATACATATATATAAGGCCTAATCACGTTTACACACCGGTTTCCGTTAGATCACCGAAGTTGAGCGACGTTGGTCCTGGTCAGTACTAAATGGGTGACCATTTGCGAATATTTCGGCATTTTTTTCCAGTCGTCCTGCACTTCTCTTTGCCACTGGAATCAAGCAGCGTCGACTTAACAGACGTGGTGATGAGGATTGCGTAATCCTTGCTTCACAATTCCACACGCAGCAACCTTAACATCGTGTATCCATTGTCTCTAAAAACTGAACGGGGGGGCACGAGTAGTTATAAGCTTATTAAAGACATC
>OY744547.1:61029826-61034826 GCA_963556195.1 Sepiola atlantica
AGCGTGCAAATAGGTGTTTGTGTCAGTCGGGGATACATCCATGACAATCAGTCCGACAGTGGCTTTTTTTGTCGGGGTGAGGTATTGCTCTGTGAAATAGAAAAGGGGGATTATCAGCTGTTTACCATGTAACTGTTCCCGAGATTTAAAAACAGAACAGTTATAAAATTCATGGCTCTCCAGTGGTACTGATCAAATGACCACTTCCACCAAAAACCTAAAATGCATAGCTCTCCGACAGTACTAACCAAATGTTAACACAATTCAGTACTATTTCACTTAGCGCAACACAACAGTCTACCACCATGTAAGATTCTCAAAGCCTCAACATGTAATGAAACAGCCACATATGAGAATGCGAATAAAATAGAGTGTTCCACCAGAGAACGGTGGGGGAAGCTTTGCAATACTTTACAGCGAAAAGAGCTTTAAATAATTCTTTATAATAAATATTTTTCCACATCTACGCACATATACAGGGTGAATCATAAGTCACTTCACTTAGCTATTTAAAATGATTACCATATGAAGCACAAACATACTATGAACTTTTGATAATTGTTATCTTACTCTCTAATTACTGCTATTTGTTATTTTTAATTTGTTCGTTTATATATTTGTTTCTATATATATTTATTTTTATTTATTTAAATTTGTGTAAATCATCATATGTGCTTCTTTTTTTTTCAGGCAGTATGTCATTTACAATTGAAGAGCGAATTTTTATTGTTATTAATATAGCCAAATTGGATGAATCTCGCACACTTGTTGAAAGGCAATGACGACCTCAAATCAAAAATCACTGCCGAGTTTGTTAAACTTAATCAATCAAATATGCTACAAAGAGTCGTAAATTCCTTGCAAAAAAGAATGGAGCTATGCATGCAGAACGAAGGTGGAAATTTTAAAAAATTGCTGTAAATTTTAAACTCCCATAAATGAATTTGTTGAATAAACTTTCTGTTTTGTATTACCGTATTTTTCAACTTTAGAATTTCAGAAATAAATAGCTAAGTGACTTATGAATCACCCTGTATGTTTCATCTTAATCAAGATTCATGATTATGTGTATTCAGCATATTTGAACCCCCGCCACCTAGTCTTTATGAATATTTAAAGAGTCGTCAAATTTTGAGACAGCGGCAATAAAACTGTCTCATAAACTCTAATTAATGTTTCTATACTATGATATAGGATTCATAAATCTTAGACAGACTTTTACTAAAAATCTCTGCTCAACTTCTAAATGTTACCTCTAACTCTATAATCGCAAAGGTCAAGAAGCTATTAACACAAGATATCGAATCAAATCTCGAATCAAATCAGTCAGAGTCAAGCTTTACTTAGATAAAAGATCAAAATCTTCACCAGCTTAGAATATAGTTTCAATGACAAATATATATGTTTAAACGGTCGATATGCTTAACTTCTATGAATTCTAGACATCACTCAATAAGTCTTGGGTTCAACATATAAATAGCGCCAGTTATAAAAATAATCTATATAATTTTTATAGATGGCACGTGTCAAACTTTGAGCCCAATCGGATTATTAGTTTACAAATTACAGTTAAATGAAGCTACTGTTGCAAATTTTAAAAACAATGGAAAAATCTGAATTTCGTGTGGTGATAAAGCATTGCTTTCTGATGGGAGAAAATGCTGTTCAAAGAAAGTAATTGCTTGATAATGTTATCTAGTCTCTGCCGCGTCAGAAAACAACGGTTATGAACTATAATGCTGACTTTGAACGCGGTTATGCACAAATGATGCTTGATGTGACATTCCTAGAGTCAACTATTCGTTCATCGATTCAGCGGAAGTGAAATTGCTGTCTTCCTATATAATAGCTCATATATACTGTAATGGCCAAATGGGGCACTGACGTGGTTAACGACGCGGACTGATGACCTGGGTGTGCCGGGTTCGTATCCGGTTCATTCCACAGAAGCACTTTCATCAGAACCCACACCTGACCTTGTGTCTAACCTCCTGGAGAGGAGGTGAATAAACTACTGTAAATACTGCAAAATTATCCGCGTTATCTCCTCTTAATTACCCTTAGAGAGAATGCGTTCTGTTTGCAAGTCAAAGATCTCATTCCACCTACAAGGCAAGTATTATCCTCTTTCTGGCTGAGCCTTCAAAGCCATCGGGTGTCTTCCGATTGTCTGATCATATCACAGTGTCCGCTAGGCGCTTTCTGATTACAGTTACATAGAATCCTAGCAGAGCCCACTGCATAAATATTGGGCGAGTAAAGCTACTAGCAGGGCTTAACGCGCTCCACTACTTTTGGAACTGCTCCCACTCCTGCTCCAACGCCCAAAATTGGAACTGGCTCCTCCCACGCTCCCCATTTAAAAAAAGGAGCCGCTCCTGCTCCAACTCCTATAAAAAAGGAGCGGCTTTTTTTTCAGCGCTCCATAATGAAAATGTCACTTCTTTCATAAACGTTCTATTCTGCCAATGAATGGTCGAAGGATAGGGTGGGCGTCAAAGGATCTCATCGATATGGGTTGGGATGTCACTTAAATGTAAGATAATATTTGACAAAATCTCGATAATATTTTGAGAGTTATAGGAGAACATGTCGGACGAAGTATAGTATTATACGTAAATTTTCGTTTCCTGAGGTATAAAATAGAAATAGAAAAATCCTTGAAGTATTTTAAAACAATTTTAATTTTCATTACATTAACAACCTATTTTTTCAGGAAAGGAAAATTTGACCCGATATTTTTTCTATTTATTTTGGAAGGGAATTTAGATTTGTTTTAAGTAAATAAAGTTTTACTTTTAAACATTATTAGTGATTATTTTCTTTTTAAAGAAAACATTTCTCTGGAAAAGGAGAGACAGCCAGAGCAACATTACTCATCGTGTTGTTGTTTAATATTTGTTTGTTTTACGAACGTAACTATATTGTATAATGTATATTATTATTTATAACACAGAAACGTGCAAGTTCTTTCAAGCAAATTGATTTATCCATTTTTTTTCTATAGTACAATTTGGGGCGAAAAAAAAACCGATGAAGTTTATTTTTTAAAGATTGAATAAAAAATTATTTTTCATAAGTTGGCCAAAAAATATCAATAAATTGTCAATAAACAATTCAGAGATCCATTTAATGTCTTAAAATTTCATACAAAATATCTGGCCTAGACCTTGCGAGTTGAAAAAATATCGGGTCAAATTTTCCTCCCCCCTCCTACCAAAAACATTTTGTTTTTAACTTGAGCAAGTTTTCCTAGGTCGGGCAAAAGCATTTATTAAAATTAAAAATTTGAAGAAAAAAAAAGGTTTGCTTTTGTTAGAGATTTCAAATATTGAAATCTCTAACAAAAGCAAACTGTTTACAATTTTAATATTCGATTATAGATTTTTATAAGATAAAGATATCTAATCTACTTTCGGTTCTAAAAAAACTACAAATTTGTCAGAAAGTCTAATTATTTGCTTTTTTAAATTAAAATTTATAATATTTTCTTTAATTTAATTTAGTTTAAACATTGGTTTAATTGTAGAATAGTGACCGCTGTTTTTTTCGCTCATTTCGCTTGGTATTCGCCCAAATTTAGAATAAAACTGATTGCTGGTCTTAATTGTATTTTTAGTCCTGAAATAAAATTATCATTTACTTATGTAAAAATATCTTTAGTCCAAGGAAAATATATTTAGTCCAAGGAAAAAACAATAAAAACAAAGATGGCCGCCAGCGATTAAAACTTGGAATTAAAGTTAGATTCTCAATCTAACTTTAATTCCAGGTTTTAATCGCTGGCGGCCATTTTTGTTTTTATTGTTTTTTTCCTTGGACTAAAGATATTTTTACTGCTTTAACATTTTATTACACAAAAAAAACCTTGAACATTCTATTTACAAAAGCATGTTTTAACGGAATTTAACGAATTTAAAAGCAAACATGAAAAAGTTCAATTTGATATATGCTAAAAAATAAATTAGAATTTTTGTCAAGACAAAAAGTACCATTTCACCCGAAAAATCGATTTTATCAAACATTTGGGTGAATACCGAGCGAAATGGATGAAAAAATCCAACGGCCCCTATAGTATAATTTAACCTAAAATTCTTTATTTAAAAACACGAATTAAAAGAAAAATTGACTTATTCATTCAATCACAATAAACCCTTTGTCATAAATACAAAAAAATTCAAATCTATAAGAAAATAACTTCAAAGACATCTATAGACTCACTGGCGCATTTAAAGACATTTGGTACCAAATTGTCTGTCTTCTGCCTTAAGAAAACTGTCCCATCAAATATTTAACACATAGATGTAAAAATCTGAGAACTTCAAATGTTCTCCTTCTTTTTCTCTGTCTCTCCCTCTCTCCCTCTCTCCTTCTCTCTCTCTCTCTCTCTCTCTCTCTCTCCCTATCTCATATACATTTACCAGATATAATTTTTTAAAATAACTCTGAGACTTTTTTCTTTTCCTTTTTATTGCTGAATAAAAAAACTAATGTTTAAAAGAAAAGAAAATCAAATAATTTTGGAGCGAGGAGCGCGGAGCGCTAAAACCACCGCTCTGTAGTTCCAAATGGAGTTGCTCCCGCTCCACTCCCGCTGAATATAACATGAGCCCTCCTCTCCTTTTCTCCAGCAAAAAGGAGCACATTCCTTTTTGGAGGGCTCCGTGCCGCCCTGGCTGCTAGTATATCAAACGGTCATTTGCGAATAACAAGAAAATGAAAGTTCAGTCGGGATCAACCTGATGAACTAGAGGTGAGGATTGCTTAATTGTGAAAATTAATAGAAACGGATATGACGTCACATGGGACAGAAAAAGAGAGAGAAAGAAGAGTTAGTTCCTTGAAAGCACACAGCGTGTGTACATTAGAAACTGAGATGGGCTGACAACATATATGATTGAACAGTAACTATCGATCTCTCTTCGCCCATCTCACCAGTCAGTGATTTGAAACGAAGATAAAGTTGAATAAACCTCTTCTGTCTTCCATCAGTCTTGGAG
>OY744547.1:61039826-61109826 GCA_963556195.1 Sepiola atlantica
ACAATATCTATTACAAAAGGTGTTTTCAAATAAAAGAGATTTATTTTTCCTTTCTAAATCGCGTATATCGAGCATCTTTATTCTCCAGCTTTATATTAATATATATATATATATATATATATATATATATATATATTAATATAAATTGTATCAATATAAATATATATAAATATATATAATCATCCACTGGCAGACTCTGTTTCTATAGATATAAATATATCTAGAGAAAAGGAAAGGGAGAGAAAAGAAAAAGGACATAGTGGGTGACAAGAGGAGGTTATAATGCGAGGAAAATGGATTGGATGTGTATTAACAATGTGCCATGACAAGTACCCACACAGATTCCCACTCTTCTTTCTCCATCCTTCTGTCTCAGTCTGTCTATCTGTCTTTCTCTCTCTCTCTCTCTCTATCTCTCTCTCTCGCTCTTTCTCTTTCTCTCTCTCTTTCTCTCTCTCTCTCTTTCTCTTTCTCTCTTACTCTCTTTCTCTCTCTCTTTTTCTATCTTTCTCTGTCTCTGTATGTCTATCTGTCTGTCTGTCTCTCTCTCTCTCACTCTCTGTATTTCTCTCTCTCTTTCCCTCTTTCCCTTTTTCTCTCTCTTTCTCTCTCTGTCTCTGTCTGTCTGTCTGTCTGTCTGTCTGTCTATCTGTCTTTTACTCTCTCTCTCTCTCTCTCTCTCTCTCTCTCTCTCTCTCTCTCTCTCTCTCTCTGTATTTCTCTCTCTCTTTCTCTCTTCCTCCCTTTCTCTCTCTCTCTCTCTTTCTCTCTCTGTCTCTGTCTGTCTTTCTGTCTTTCTCTCTGTCTCTCTCTCTCTCTCTCTGTATTTCTCTTTCTCTCTTTCTCCCTTTCTCTCTCTGTATTTCTCTCTCTCTTTCTCTCTCTGTCTCTGTCTGTTTGTCTGTCTGTCTTTCTCTCTCTCTCTCCCTCGCTCTCTCTTTGTGTGTATTTCTCTCTTTCTCTCTTTCTTTCTTTGTGTATTTCTCTCTTTCTCTTTCTCTCTCTCTCTCTTTATATCTATCTATCTATCTATCTATCTATCTATCTATCTCTTCTATTTGCTTTCGTTCGGTTCCACTTGGACAATGTATTTGCATAGTAACTCACCCACTCACTCTGTCAACTCATTTCGACAAAAGCGTTGATAATCGTAAAACCGTTCGTGTAAACTCAAGCAAAGCGGAGATTGAAGCAAATGAACAGAACAGAGCAGAACAAAGACTAAACCATCGAATGTCGGTGAGGGGGGGGGGGGGCTCTGATCAGAAAGAAAAAAAATCATTGTTCCGACTCCCCAACAAAAATAATGGTCAACAGCACCAAAACAATAAAAACTGGTTGGACTTTTTTTCGATTAGAAACTTTTCAGCAAGATAAATATGAACGTACTGACAAAAAGTCCACTCATAACATTAAGGGGGGGGGGGGGGCATTTTCTGTGCATGCGTCTGTCTGTCTGTCTGTCCTATCTTTAATATTATGGGGGGATTTGTGTGCATGCGTGCGTCTGTCTGTCCGTCAGTCACATTTTTTTTAAAGAAATAGCTTAAATTGTTTTATAAATGGAAAATATACAAAATAATAAATTCCCCACAAATAAAGCGCATTCCGCGACCGGAAATCGAAACCGAAACCTTGAGATCTTCAGTCTGATGTTTTACGAAATAAGCTATTTAGAATTTCTTATGAACAGAAACATTTTCTCATGAATAGAAATATTACCATAATAAAATAATCATAGCTTTGACGTGACGTCATAGATTCATGATTTACGTCATGTTTCAAAACAAGAATTAAAACATAAGTGATAATAAAGAATAAATATGTTAATAGTTAAACATAATCAAAATCGTTGGAAATTCTCTTAATAGTCAAAAAACAATTTATTTTGCTTTAACTACCAATTGGTGTTAAAAACTATTTAATATATACTTAATATATGTATATATATACTTAGAATTTAAGCATATATATAAATATATATAGAGAGACGGAGGGGGAGAAAGAGTTTGATGTTTCACTTATGAGTTGTCTCTTATATTCAACAATATATATATATATATATATATATATATATATATATAGTCATCCACATACAGAATGTTTCGCTGTATCACAGTTTTTCAGTGCGGCTAGACCAGCTAGTGCCTCAAGCCGGGACTAAAACACAACCGTCGAGCTGACAGTCGGCGCCTCTACCCCTGCGCTATCATACGCCACTGACTAAATGTAAGTGATATCTCAATGTAAACATTGTCAAGTGCCGGGAGCTCGAATTAGTTTTACCCAATGAGCTATATCTTAAAACTAATAGCAGTTTGCGATATCCTTACAAATAAGCTCTACCTAAGAAAGAGAGCGGTATATAGTCATCCACATGCAGACTGGTTCGCTGTATCACAGCTCTTCAATGCGGCTAGACCAGATAGTGTCTCAAGCCGGGATTGAAACTCAACTGTATATATATATATATATATATATATATATATATATATATATATATATATATATATATATATATATATATATATATATATATATATAACTAAGTGTCGAAGCAGTCGTGCCAGCATTCATGCACCGTCGTTGGCGGTACACATACCAGTCGAGGATCTGATCTAGAAAATCAGTCCGGCAGAAACTCAACCATCTTCGTAGCCTTTTATCTGTCGGGCTGAATTATAAGTCCTGATTAGTCGTAGGAAGTCCACCTTCCGAAGCCTTGTCTCCCCTCTTTAAGGTGGGGTTAGTTTATTGCTAACTGCCTGGGGCGCTCCGACCAGGGAATTTCGACGGTGCTGCTCAGGCTATTTTTTAGGGGGCCAGAGTACCCCTTCTTTAGGAGCGCTGGCTTGATCCTCCACACCTTTCGACCTTGTGTCACAATCTTCCTGTGGTGGGATGGAAGTAAATACCGTTATTGGTGGCAGTCATAGCCACGGTATCGGACGTACACTTTCTGTAATATACTATTTCTGTACTTCTGTAAATACACTCTTGTAAATATATAACTGCGTTGTCTTAATTATTATCCTTCCTTTCAAGGTGGCCATCGTTTATTAAACTTAGCTTAAATTAATGATGGGAGTAATTTATTTAAAGAAAAGGGGAGCAATCTACTTTTAATTGGGAAGTGTAGGAGATTATTGTTCTCAGTTTTATCGTTTGTAATTGCCATATTTCTAGGGGTGTCAGGTTCGTCACAAATACTTTGAAGAGTCATATCTCTCGCACGTAGTGACAGGCAAAAATTGTACCTGTAAGGTTCGGGCTAAATCCGGTTGAATTATAAAAAAGAACAACATTGAACAGTCATTTCTATTTATGAACTTTAAAATGACAAGTGTGAGTTGTTAGGTGCAGAAATGTTCAGTGCAGCAGAGATTTGAAGAGTTCTCAGCTAAATGATATCACAGGTAATTGTTGATTGGCTAACCAATCAAAGCGGGTGTAACATTTGTCCATCTCTTTCAGTCCAATCGGTTGGATAAAGCATCCGACGTAAAGGTTTTTTTGGGTTAAATTTATTTCTGAAAGGAAAGACAATAATTGAACGAAGAAGAATTTAAAATTGAACGTTTTAAAGCTCTCCTCTATCTAAGTCAAGGAATGATACTACCATATTAGTTAGATAAATCATCTGACGTAAAGGTTTTTTTATGTGAAAGTTATTTCTGAAGAAAAAGACAATAATTGAACGAAGAAGAATTTAAAATTGAACGTTTTAAAGCTATCCTCTATCTAAGTCAAGGAATGGTACTACCATATTAGTTAGATAAATCATCTGACGTAAAGTTTTTTTTGGATGAAAGTTATTTCTAAAAGGAAGGACAATAATTGAACGAAGAAGAATTTAAATTTGAACGTTTTAAAGCTATCCTCTATCTAAGTCAAGGAATGGTACTACCATATTAGTTAGATAAATCATCTGACATAAAGGTTTTTTTGTGTGAAAGTTATTTCTGAAGAGAAAGACAATAATTGAACGAAGAAGAATTTAAAATTGAACGTTTTAAAGCTCTCCTCTCTCAAAGTCAAGGAATTGTTCTACCATAGTTAGATAAATAATCTGACGTAAAAGGTTTTTTGGATGAAAGTTATTTCTGAAAGGAAAGACAATAATTGAACGAAGAAGAATTTAAAATTGAAAGTTTTAAAGCTATTTTATATCTAAGTCAAGGAATGGATACACCATATTAGTTAGATATAATCGTATACATAACTAGAATACCCTAACCCAGCGCGGGTAAAATTGTAAAATTAATTCCCTAAACAGAGCAGGTTTTGCACCACTTTTATGTCCAATTACAAAGATTATAATCAAGATATAATACAACTAAAGCTTATGTATAAAACTTTTATTTCAATTTCGATCGAAATCCATTACATGATTTAGATTCTAGAAAATGTCTAAAATTAAGCTTACGGGGTCTTAAGAAGAAATGGAAATTCAAGGAAACTTGCTTAATTGGTGAATATGTATAACATTTAATGCAAATCTGAAATATTTTAATTTTCCAATAGGAGGTTGTGCCCATATTATGTCTCCTAAAAGCCTGTGAGCCTGGGAGAGTGAAGCCCCTATGACTGAACAGAAACATACATCAGGTTGACACCAACAAAGCCGCTGTCAAACTGTCCCTTGAACCTACCACTAACCCTAAGTCTGTGTGGCAAAAACAACCACCAATAAAAATAAAAATAAAAAATCCACAAAACTAAAATACTTTGTATTAATACAATTCTATCCACAAATTTCATAAAACAAATTAGTATTACCGACATAAATTGTTTTACAGCTAATACACTTTAGATATTAATCAAAAACAATGTTTTGCCTTACCTAACTATTTGTGACCTATTTGCGTTAAAAACAATTAATATTTACTAGAAGTTATGAGGTTTTTAAAAACACTGTTTGATATTTTAATTTGTTGTTTTTTTTTTACAAGACATACTGTCCCTTAAACCTACCACTAACCCTAAGTCCGTGTGGCAAAACACAACTTCTAATAAAAATGAACAAAAACATTCGCAAAAAATAAAAAGAAAATTGATTTGCTAAATAATCTTCAATAATACAATGTTATCCACAAATTACATAAAACAAGTTAGTATTATATACATAAATAGTTTTAAAGCAGATACACATTTTTCTTTACTTTATTCATTTGTGACCTATTTGCGTCAAAACAATTAATATTTAATAAAAGTTATGAGCTTTTGAAGTTGGCGTAAATATCTATTCTGAGGAAAGTAGCAATGTTGTTGTTTTTTTGCGTTTCTAGCTGACCACAAAACGATGGCTATTTTGCTCAGAATCGGTATTTACGCGGACTCAAAAGGCATATAACTTCTATTTAATATTAATGTTCGACGCAAATATTTCACAAATGCGTAGTTAAAGTTTAATAAATGTTTTTTTCAATAATTTCACAAATATATTTTCTTTAAATTAATTTATGATGGTAATACTACGAATGATTACGCAGAAAAAAAATAATATTTGCAGAATAAAAAAATCAACATCAGCCCACTTCACACAACGAATTACTAAGGTTGGTATTTTTCCCCGTCACCGCTTACAAAGTCAGGCTAAACTAATCGCTAAAATTTGTGCTATTTTGTTTGATTGAATACTTGTTTCTGGTGAAGAAGGAAGGATGCTATTCAAAACTTTACAGTAGGGAGGCTATCACTCGCTTTTATTTATTTGCAAATGAAAGGTTAGGGATTAGGAGTCGAAGGGAGGGGGGACATCGAACGGAAGGTACGCTAACTACGTAATTTCCGAGCGGGACCCTCTCCCTTTTCCTCTTCTTCTTCCTATTCCTTAACCTGCGAGACTTGAACGAGAGAAGACGTGTTTGCGCTCAGTCCCAAAACTGGGGACGGCAGGCGAAGGGCCACTGATGTAGTGAAGTTCTCTCTCTCTCTCTCTCTCTCTCTCTCTCTCTCTCTCTCTCTCTCTCTCTCTCACACACACACACACACACACTCTTTCTCTCTTTCTTACTCTCTTTCTCTCTCTCTCTCTCACACACACTCACACACACACACACACTCTTACTCTCTTTCTTACTCTCTTTCTCTCTCTTTTTCTCTTTTTTCTCTTTCTCTCTCTTACTCTCTTACTCTCTTTCTTTCTTTCTTACTCTCTCTCTCTCTCTTACTCTCTTTCTCTCTCTCTCTCTCGTTCTCTCTCTCCTTTACTCTCTTTCTCTCTCTCTTTCTCTTTCTCTCTCACACGCACACAGGACATACGCACACACAAACACACACAAGCACATACAAGCACACACAAGCACACACAAGCACACATAAGCACACACAAGCACACACACGCAGACACACAGCATGCGAAAAAAAATTTCTATTCTTTTAATAAACCAACAAGTGTCAGCGATGTGTTGTATCCAACTTTAATTCCAGCGAGAATTCGCCCCTGAAGACGATTGTGGAATCACTGTCTCAGTCACGAAGGATTTCTATAGTTGAAGGCAAGACACACAAGGTATGCGTTTGAACGTCCACGTATTTTATATGGTTGTGACATGTGAGACATAAGACCTCCCCTTAGAGGTGGGGAGGGGGGGGGCTAATGTAACATCTCTAACCATTCTGATAAACTTCAAGCTACTATTATTGTCGACAGAGACACGAGGCAACCCCATAACGTCTTCCTTACCAAAAATATCGCCTGGATATTATTTACGCATATATTAATTATCGGCTGCGTTTTCTTGCTTTTCTTCTTTTTTTACTTTTTAAACTTTTTTCCTTTTTTTTGGTAATTTCAATTCCGTCGCTTTACATGATGACGTTTTTAAAATAGAATTTCGATTCCGTAAACGTAAAAAAAAAACAAAAAAAAACAAAGCGGGTATTTTTAAGATGCGTCCATTTTATCTGCGCGTTTAACGCTGAAAATGCTATTGTTGGATGCTGTAAGCAAGCGGAACGTGAGTTGTCTACCCTTCCCCGAACAGAACAGATACTACACTTTTAATTTATTTTTATATTTGCTATAAAGTTTTTTAAAATATGATATAACAAATAAGGCACAAGGCTATTAAAATGTGGGGTAAATGGGGTTCGTTGCTCATCCTTGGTTTAAAAGTGATAAAATTGTCTATCCTACTCTTAACTAGAATCATCTAGGTCGCCACAATACCACATTTACTCTCAGGGCAATCCTACTTGAGATATTCCCACATTTATTTGAAAAAATTATTTTCATAAAATTATTTAGATACAGATCCAAAACATTAGATCAGACACTCTACTTGAGAAATTGGTCATTCCAAAACTTGATGTCCTAATAAGGGCAACCCGTCTTCGCTGGTTCGGACATGTTGAAAGAAGCAAGGGGTATACAAGCACTTGCAGAGACCTCAGACTGGACAGCAAAATGAAAGCTGGGCGCTCTAGGAAGAAATGGAACGAAACCATTAGTCAAGACCGTACAAAGTGGTAAATGGACACAGTCAATCCCCAAAATCGTGATCACTGGAGACTTAGCATAAGGACAGCCAGAAAATGTCGCACCTCTTGTTGAAGGAAACAGGTGAGCAAGTGTGAGTGAGTGTGAGTCGTACCTCTTGTCTAAAGGAACATAGACGATAAACCTGGATAGTGAGTGTGAGCGAATAAATATCAGCGAATGTGAATGAATTATGGAGTGTGAGTGAGCGAATGTGAGTGAGTGAATGAGTGTGAGTGAGCGAGTGTCAGTTAGTGAGTGTGAGTCGAACCTCTTGTCTAAGGGAACATAGACGATAAACCTGGATAGTGAGTGTGAGTAAGTGAGTGTGAGTATATGTGAGCGAGTGAATTAGCGTGAGTGTGAGTGAGCAAGTGTGAGTGAGCAAGTGTGAGTGAGTGAGTGAGAGAATGTGAGTGTGAGTGAGTGAGTGAGAGAGTGTGAGTGAGTGAGTGAGAGAGTGTGAGTCGAACATCTTGTCGAAGGGAACGATAAACTTGGATAGTGAGTGAGTGACACTAATAAACTAAGAATAAAATGAAGAATCGGAAAACAACAAACAAAATACCCTAACCTTAACCCTAACCCTAACCCTAACCCTAACCCTAACCCTAACCCTCAGTCCTTTCTTAAAAAAGGATGACTACATTTTCATTCTAACCCAAAAGTTCTGAGATCAATTGTAACAAACCGATAAAAATGTTATTTAAGATTTTAGAGTGACAGACCAACGAAAATGCTATTTCAAACTTCAAAGTGCCAAATCAACGAAAATGCTATTTCAAACTGAAGCATGACAGACCAAGTGATCGCTCGACGGACTAAGCCTTCCACAGAGATGCGAAGTCGCATCTAAAAAAAAGTGGTGAATTTCAATTTCCAAAATATTAAACAAATGACAAAAAAAAAGAATGGAATAATTTCGAAAATAAATTCTTGTATGATCAACAGGACTCAATTCTCCAAGATGGACTGCAATGGGAATTGATTCAATATTGAACGGATCAATACTTAAAATTAAATATTAAAAAAAGAAATGAATTCTAGACTCAAGAAATTGAACGATCTTGTCAAATGCAGACAGACTTATTTATTTATTCCATCTTTTGTGTGTTCTAAGTACAATGGAACGGCTAAATTACTTAAATATGGCCGACATCACAAAGTCATTGCTTACTTGTCCTTTTGACTAAGATCAAAGTGTAGTATCTGTTCCGATAGATACTGCACCCCATAGACCGGTATCGTCTTGTCCTTCGGGCTTGATTCCGCCGGTCTGTGGGTTTGTCCTGTGCAGTTCTAGGCGGTCCACCCTCCCAGGCTTTGCCTCCTCTCTTTGGGGTAGAGTAAGTTTATAGCTTACTGCCTGAGGCGCTCCTGCCGGGGAATGCCGACAGGGCTGCCCAGGCATTTTTGTAGGCCAGAGTGCTCACCTTCTCAGACGCTGGCTTTTCAAATCCTACTTTCCGACCTTGTATCACATCTTACCTTGTGGGGGGAAGATAAATAACATCACTACGTCATTGCTTCTATACTACAAGGTGCCCCCACCCTAAAATGCCACCTACAATCTTTTCTGCAATCTAACGATGCTTGGTATAAATGTACTTCAGTCTGACTTACTTGTCCACCAAGTTTCATGAATATCCAACAGTCTTTGTGTGATCCTAAATTTAAATTCTGTTACGTCTGATGATACACGTTATCGGGTTAATATCAACTCAAAAAAATGAACAGAGGACGAAGTATAACCGTCAACAACTTACAGAGCAAAATGGTAAAGTAGCAGCCACTGGATGCGTGATGATCAAGGCCCATTTATTTACCGCAAAACTGTCATGGCGGATTTCCCTCTCCTCAGGGTGATAACTCCCTTCTTCGGTCCAAGGGAAGTCACTCTATTATTTTCTTAAGGTGTACCTAACATATGTGATAATTTTCAATCCTCTCATAATATTCATCATAATCATTCAACTTTCAATTTATCCATCTCATCAACCTTATCCTCGAGTGTTTTTAGCCTTGATAACTGAGTGGCTCATTAATAAAATGGAGCCTTTTCTTTTTGTCTTTCTTTGTTAATCTCTGATATAACTTAGTCAGTAGTTATAAAAAACAAAATAACCCAGAGTGTAAAAGTCTTAAAATAGTATGGTTTATTCTAACGTATATATCTTGTACAAACAATAGTAACTAGAATCAGCGGTTTATTCCAACGTATATATCTTGTACAAACAATAGTAACTAGAATCAGCGGTTTATTCCAACGTATATATCTTGTAAAAACAATAGTAACTACAGGTAATCCAATAGGATTTAACATAATACAATCGAATCCCCCATGCGACTGTCCCATGACTTTCGGAAACATTTTTTTACACTCAGAATTGCTGAAGTATAGAACAAACTGCCTCCGTCAGTTGTTGATTGTAGAGATACTGCATTTCCCTAATTCGTTGAAACTATACGTAGCGTTCTCCCTCCATATACATGTGTTTGTGCACTTTGGATGAGTTGTAGTGCACCTCCTGAGCACTGTACACGATGATTTCATTATTATTTATATAACTTTGTAAGTAGGTATAAATAACAAAATAACCCAGAGTGTATAGGTCTTAAAATAGTACGGTTTATTCCAACGTACATATCTTGTACAAACAATAGTAACTAGAATCAGCGGTTTATTCCAACGTATATATCTTGTACAAACAATAGTAACTAGAATCAGCGGTTTATTCCAACGTATATATCTTGTACAAACAATAGTAACTACAGGTAATCCAATAGGATTTAACAGAATACAATCGACTCCCCCATACTACTGTTCGTAGTCGTATTTATCCAACAACTTACGGAGCAAAATTGTAAAGTATACGCGGCTGGATCCGTGATGATTAAAGTCTGTGATGTTTAATATCCAATAAACATGTTTTTGTTTTTTTTCTTTATATTTATTTTTTCAGATTTCCAAAAAACATACCGTCCGTTTCTTTTGCCGTGAGCCAAACAACATTTTTATGTCTATATCGTCTCTGCAACACTACAAAATTATCAGATTTGTTTACCTCCCAAAGGCCATGGCAGATCTCCCTTCAACCAAGGGTGATAGCTCTCCCTTCCAAGAGAAATAACTCTATTATGTTTCGGTTGTGCCTAGCAGATTTACATTACCCGAAACTTTACTTTTATATTGGCTGTGTTTTAAAAAATAATGCCTATCTAAATAATTCCCTGACTATTTCGGAACTGAAGACCATCTATCACATCCCATATCAGGGCAATGAAAAGAGATGAATGTGTCAGAGTTCTTCACATTTTTGCATGTCGTATCCAATGTATGCTGATCACTGAACAACGATAATACAAAGAATTCTAAACTTGGTGGGAAAATCAGACACATTGAAGTTTCTTTGTAGCAAATATGGTTAGATTGTAGAAAGGGTTGTGAATTTTAGTAACGTTTCCATTAATGGCATTTTATTGGGAAAGAGGCTCACCATGTACGAACATTTTGTGTGCCGTATTAAAATAATGATTTACCATGCAAGAATTTATTCTAAACTAACAAAAAAAATTAATTTCAGACTCAAGAAATTGAACGACTTGTTAAATGCAGACAGACTAATTTTTTACATTCATCTTTTGTTTCCGTACTAGAATTGCTAAATTACTTAAATAAGCGATATATATATATATATATATATATATATATATATATATATATATATATATATATATATATATATATATATATATATATATATATATATAGTAGAAAATGGTAGTTTGCTTGTAGCATTGCTGGGTATAGTAGTAGTAAGTTTTTGAAAGGCTGTGGGCAATGCAAATTCCGGGTAAGATGAAAGTTGTAAGTTGTTATTGATTTATTAATTTATCGATCGTTCGATCGATTTATTGTTTTTGTTCCTTACAACTTGCATCTTACCCGGAATGTGGATTGCCCACAGCCTTTCAAAAACTTACTACCAATATATATATATATATATATATAAATATTAGACGCTTAAGGTTTCCTGTTTTTGTTTCACTCTTAGATAATTAACCCCCCCCCCCTTTTTTTTTTTTTTTTTAATGACTCAAAGCTTCTTTAGACTATATATTGGGTATTTAGATCTGTATGGCTAGGTTTCCTTCCTCTTATCTAATTACTTTTCTGGTACCAAAGGTACTTAAGCTTTATTTTTTAATGCAACTTTGATTCCTATATAATTTTATTGCTAGCTACCATATTGCAGAATGGTTCTTGGATATAGTGTTTAGATAGTATTATTATTATATTTTTTTTATTATTGTTATAATTAATGTTATTTGATATGCAAATTACTATATCATACGGTAGTCTTAAGGTTAATATATTATTATTATTATTATTATTATTATTTTATTTTTTTATGTATATATTAGTGATATTTTAAGCTGAATTATTTCGACACTTGATTATTGGGGAAATGGTCGTATAATCAGTACCATTGGAGAGCCATGAATATTAAAACTGTCCTGTTTTTAAATCTCCGAAACAGTTACATGGTAGACAGCTGATGATCCCCGTGTTAATATTAGACGCTTAAGGTTTCCTGTTTTTGTTTCACTCTTAGATAATTAATCCCCCCTTTTTTATTTTTTATTGTTTTTAAATTTTTATTTTTTTTAAATTTTTATTTTACTTATATATTTTCGTTTATTAATTTTCCAACGAATGTTAAGTCTGCAATATCTTGGATTTAGTTAGTTTGTCTGGGAATCTAAATTACATTTTACATTTTTTTTTTTTTTTTTTTTTTTTAATGACTCAAAGCTTCTTTAGACTATATATATATATATATATATATATATATATATATATATATATATTACACCGGCCGTTCTTACACAGGAGAAACAACACCGGTTGTCACTATAAATAGTGCGAGTCACCAGAGACAGGAAGAAAAAGCACAGTCTTGTAACTGTCTAGCCAAGAGCTAGTCATTTTCTTACTTTGTTAATACACTTGTTAAACCAACCCTCGACTTGACTTCCTTTATTTATTATTTACTGTGGAACAACTTCACAACAATATGCATTGCTAATTTAAGTAATATATATATATAAATTTAATAAGTTCAAATATTTTTTCTATAGTGCTCAATACAAATTAGAGTTTGTCTAATTAAAATTAAATAAACATTAGAAACCGTCTACGCGGATCAACCAATGTTTCGACGTTTACACGCCCCGTTCAGTATATATATATATATATATATATATATATATATATATATATATATATATATATATATATATATATATATATATGAGATATATATATTATATATATGATATATTTACATATATATATAAGATTATATATATATTATATATATTATATATAAGATATATATATATATATAAGATATATATATATTATATATAATATATATAATATAAGATAGATAGATAGATAGATAGATAGATAGAGGGAGAGAGAATAAGAACTCATAACACTAAACAATGTTATTTTTTTAATGAATGAAATCATTTATTTTTAAAAGCTGAGACTTTCGACGCATTACGTCTTATTCGAAGTAACACTTTCTGTTTTTTATTTTTTTTATTTTACTGGTATTAACCTACAAGGGGTGACCCTCTCGTGAAGAAAGGAAATTATACGTCCGTTCCTGTTGTTAAAAAATCTTTAAAAGTAGAGTCCGTTGATGTGCTAGCCGTGCTTCGCGTTTTTTTTTTTTTTAATGAATTGTACAAGACCGCAGAGTAGCATTTGCAGACAGTGGTCCCGCTCGGCCGTGAGAACTACAAAGTCAGCTTTGCAGTTCTCACGGTTCAGCGGGTCAACTGTCTGCAAATGCTACTCTGCGATCTCGTACAATCACTTGGAAGTTTGACTTTGTCAGGTCAACCTTCCTGCGATTTATGACATCCATGCATCTGCAACGGTTTATCCAGGAGGATCAACGTTCCACATGACCATAAGAGCGTAATCGATTCATGCTTAGGATAACCCCTATCCTGATGTTTAGAGTTTGGTCAGATTTCACACTGCAGATCCATCTGATCATGGATCTGTCATTGCGATGCGGTTACGGGAGAGACGTTATATATGGTTATCATTACTTACCTCCATGGGATTATGGCCACTCTTGATTCGGTTCTGAAATTAAAATAGGATCCATATAATATTTTAGCAACACACTAAACAGACAACAAAAATAGGATCCATATAATATAGTAAATAGGATCCATATAATATTTTAGCAACACACTAAACAGACAACAAAATAGGATCTATATAATATAGTAAATAGGATCCATATAATATTTTAGCAACACACTAAACAGACAACAAAAATAGGATCCATATAATATAGTAAATAGGATCCATATAATATTTTAGCAACACACTAAACAGACAACAAAAATAGGATCCATATAATATAGTAAATAGGATCCATATAATAATAATATAGTAATATATATAATAATATATATGGCCAAGATCAAAGTGTAGTATCTGTTCCGATGGATACTTCACCCCATAAACTGGTATTGTCTTGGCCTTCGGGGCTTGATTTACGCCGGTCTTTTTGGTCCGTCCTGTGCAGTTCTAGGAGGTCTACCCTCCCAGGATTTGCCTCCCCTCTTTGGAGAGGAGTAAGTTTATTGCTTACTGCCTGAGGCGCCCCTACCGGGGAATGCCAATGGGGCTGCCCAGGCAATTTTTAATGGCCAGAGAGCTCACCTTCTCGAGCGCTGGTTTATCAAATCTCACTTTCCCGACCTTGTATCACATCTTACCGCTGTGGGGGGTAGATAAATAAAATAGTAAATAGTATAGTAAATAGGTTCCATCTAATATTTTAGCAACACACTAAGTAGACAAAAACAAATAAAATAAAACCGTTAAATGCGAAACTTATTTTATCACTGCTATTACAATTACTTTTTAACCAGAAAATAATTTATTTTATTTAGAATCGAGGATTTCCGTCCAAATTCATTAAAGACGGCAGTGTGAGTCTGACTTTCAATGGAATTTTTGTAATGCTTTTCTTTAAATTTCAATATGATAGGACTGAACTATCTCGAGTTGAAACAAAATGACCTAAAGCAGAATAAAACACACTAACTTTGACTTAGTTTTTTTTATTGTCTTCCTTTAATTTTCTTACTTTGATTATTGGGAGGGTGTCTTTCTTCTTCTTTCAACTCTCGATAATTCACTCCTATCCTATTGAAATCTAAAGAAAAGCATTGCAAAAATACTTTATTAAAGAAAATAACGCTGGTCGAAAGAATGTGTTGCTATAAAAAGAAACGACAACTGACAAGGTAAAAAAACTACTTTATAACTTAAAAAATTGTCTTCAATAACAATTCACAGGTTGTATAAGTGAAGTTAAACCGGAGTTAAAGAGAACGCATAGATCCGTGGTGCTACCAGATCAGGCTGTCTGAAGATACCGGCTTCCTGACTTAAAATGCACTAAACATTGATGTTATGGTTTTTCTCTTTCCCTTTGCACAACTCAATGAGTTTCTGCAAAGCTAAAAACAAAAATAACATGTTTCCTCTACAAAACAACCAAACAAATTAGTGAAACATCCGGATATTAACTGGATAGAGCATTAATATTATAATATAAAATGAAGTAATAATCATTTTATATTATAATATATATATATATATATATATATATATATATATATATATATACACCTGACTTTATACTGAGAGAGGTACGCTCAAATTTAAAATCAATAAGAAACGGTTTTTGAATAAACTCAAAAGACATCATCAGCTTGCAAAATCTATAACAGCTCAATATCCCATCGTATTGTGAGATAGAGCCAAGTATATATAATTACAAAATAAAAACGTAACTCACTTCTTGCACTTTGTACCATGCGTATTTAACTGCTGGGTTCCCCGTTGCCACGCAGTCAATGTAAGCCCTGTCGTAGCTTTCAAGAATCATGAGATTTCCGGACTCGATTATTATAACGGGACCTTTTTGGATGTCGTTCGGGTCAGACACGTTCGAGCCAAAACCTGAAAGAAAGTACATTGGTTTATTTTTTTATTATTTTTTTTTTTAATGGGTCACCACTTATCAAGGCTCGGTAGGGGGAGGGGCACTCGGGGATAGGGGTTAAAATATTTTCAGTTGGACGATGAACACCACCACGAGAGGATTGGAAACAATAGCTGAATATTACTTAAGAGGAATTTATTATCCAAGAGGGGATGCTAAACAAGTATTTGTTTACATTAGATTTGAAGACGACCATGTTGTAGTCGGTTGGAAAGTAGACTTGTATTATTTTAAGATGGGCATGTTCTAGAAAAGAAACTTTGTTCATGGAAGTTTCGTCTGTTTTTTTTTTTGGTACAAAGATGGAGGAAAGGAAAGTTCATTGTTGTGGTTGTAGCGAGGTGAGTTCTTGCTGTGAATGTTGTTCTGTATTTGTTTATATTAGACTTGAAGACGACCATGTTGTAGTCGGTTGGAAAGTAGCCACGTAGTATTTTGAGATAGGCATGTTCTAGGAAAGAAACTTTGTTCGAGGAAGTTCCGTCTTGTTTGGTACACAGAGGAGGAAAAGAAAGTTATTTGTTGTGGTTTAGCTCGGCGAGTTCTTGTTATGAATGTTTTCTGGATGAACCATCGATTGGGACTATGTTGAACACCTAACATTGAAGATACCGCTAGAGATAGGAAGGCTAGCAACGTCTCTTCTGTGGGTAAGAGGCTGTAGTGAAAAAGAAGAAATTATTTCCCACCAGATTTCGAACTCGATTTTGTACTCTATGAAGGCAAGAGAGAGTGCTCCTAACGGCACCTCCCCATATATGACAACGGTACTCCATCTTTGGACGTACTTGACCATTACACGAGCCGAGGATTGCTCCAATAGTTTAAGCACAAGACAATTAAAATGAATGAATTGCATCAAAATATAGTCTTCGTTTTTGTCGTATGTTTTCGTCTGCTATTTTGCACATGCAGATTTGAGTGATAAGTTTGGGACCATGAAAGCCAAGCGAACTGGAAAAACAGGGAATATCAAGATTATTAATTTCTATTAAAAACTATCTATAAAGCTGACCAATGGCTATATTGTCGTCTTGGTGCGATTTTGAGTGACAAGTAATGGTCACGGTGGGCAAGCGGGGAGAAAAAACAGGACTTCATTATTACTAATACCTGCTAAAAACAAGACAAAAAAACAACAACGTACAGCTGAATATTTATCTCCGTACCACGACGGGAAGATGTGACTCAAAAGTCGGGAAAGTGGGATTTGAAGCACTCTGGCTGAATAAAACTTATCTGTGCAGCCCCGTCGGTATTCTCCGGTTGGGGGGGGGGGCCTCAGGCGATTAGCCAACAACTAAGCCTTTCTCAAAGAGCGAGAAGGTAAAACCGGATAAAAATGGATCTCCTAGAAGTTATCAGAACCATATGTCACTCTTGCAGAGAATTAAGCACACCAGAATGCCTAAGACTTTGCCAGTCTGATTTGGGGTATGAAGCCACCACCCCGGAGGGTGGCTGATAGATGCGGATTTAACGGACAAGTTGTAGTTATAGGGATGAAGCGGTGAGAAAAGCAAGGGGTTGTATGACTATTCATTTCTATCAAAGGGACTAGCCAAAAAGCCAAGCAACGGGTTAATTTTTATCTGGATTCGGATTTGAGTGACAAGGTATTGTTAGGGGTGGATGAGGGCAAGCGATTTTTAAATCTTAAAATTTTCAAACACACAGGATTTAATAATCAGCGAAAAAGCCGACCAACGGGTGAATTTTCGTTTAGTGAGAAATTCAACCATCCTAGTCATGTGTACTCTGCCTATTCCTTTTTTTGTCAACTAATCATATGTTTCTATTGGTGTATGAACAGATAAACTCCAAAAACGCCATAACTTTTTAAGACTATATAAATTCTTAAGATGTCTTTTGTTAATATAGCCAATTCAGTAAATCTCCGGTTCTAAGTTCAGTCCGGTGTAGGACATTGGACTACACCCGTTGATCAGGCCCAAATTTGGAAGCTTTGGGTGTAAGACTCACCACTAACCTCCACTGCTTCCAGGTCCACTCTGACCCCGAGTGGTACCACCTGCTAAGGTCCCATCCACGAGTTAAAGAGAATCGGTCCTCGTTATGAAACGAAACACCATCTGCCTATTCATTTAGACTTACATGAGATTCAAAGTCGGGTATTAACATCGTCAAACCTATTGCCTTAGTAATGTGTACTCTGCCTATCCCTTCTCTGTCAACCAATCATATGTCTCTATTTGTGTACGAAATCTAATTTCCTTACCGAAATCTCTATAATGCTGCATGATACGATATGCTTCAGATTTGAGGATTTTGCAGATATAAGACGCAGTCTGGAATTCACTCAGCCGACTCCAACCGATTTTCGTCCCTGGAAAAAAAAAATAGTATAAATATCTAAGTTGCGCTGACGAGGATAGAAAATATTCGTATGTTACAATGCATCTAAGGTACTATTAAAGATTTGGGGGAATATCAGGCAGATGTGAGGAAGGTCGAACTGATTATCTTATACATCAAATAGAGCCAGATTTTTTTCAATATATTTGTGACTTATAGATTTCTTACTGCAAAGTACCTAATTAAATATTTCGTTCCAGTCATATAAACCAAATATTGTTCTTTGTTTACAAAAAATAAAAATTGCATTTCAGATCAATTTTAATTAATATTTTATCCTGATCGATATTTTATTTTCGACTACTCATTAATAAAATAAGGAGGGGTGTTTACCCTTACATTCAAGAAGTCCTCCCACTGTCGCCCATTACACCGTGAAAATATTTTCAACGATAGTTAATAATATTTTAAGCGTTTTCATTGGCTAAATTCAAGTGTGTTCATTAAATAAAGATATATTTAAATGACTTATTGTAGAGATTTACGAAATACCGTAAATGACAAAATACTTCAGCTCTATCTAAAAACAAAACAGTACAATAATTACAGTGGAAAACAATAATATATTAATAGATTACATTCTAAGAAAAAATTGAATCTGAAATCGCTGTATCATCGCCGGGCAATGACACGATTAACTATTGTTGAAAACATGTTCACAGTGTAATGGGCGACAGTGGGAGGACTTCTTGAATGTTAGGGTAAACACCCCTCCTTATTTTATTAATGAGTAGTCAAAAATAAAATATCGATCAGGATAAAATATTAAAATTTCTAACTACAATATTAAGCTGATTATTATTTTAACTGTATTCTTTAATTTACGGCAATAATGCGGCCGGGTTACATCGGGTAATCCTGCTAGTTATTGATAATAATAATAATAATAATAATAATAATAATAATAATAATAATAATAATAATAATAATAATAACAACAACAACAACAACAACGCTTTTCTATAGAGAAAACATAAAAAATGTTATTTGCATCCAGATTTGGGATCCAGATTAACTCGTACTCGCCGAAGTAATCGTCAGCGCCGGCTTTCATAAAGCTTTTTTTTCTGAACGTCAGTTCAAATAAAAAAAGATTTTTTGTTTTTAAATTTGAATCGCAAAAACATAATTTTTTTAAAATATTATTCAGGTTTATGATGATGCTTGATATCGCTGCGAAATAACTGGAACAAAAACAAAACAAAATCGCCTGTTGAATCTTCTGTTGTAACCCAGATGTCAGCTGTTAATAGAAAACCTAGTGGACGCTGGTTTGGCTTTGAAAATTTTATTTAAAACAAAACAGAGACAGAAACTGAAATACGCGAGAGATAGGAAGTGATTTGGAGGGAGACCAATAACATAAAATACAGGTCGACTTTTAGCTATCTGTATACCACCGTCCCCTCTCCCTGCCGACAGCTTAGTCTCGCGTCTGTTCGGGTCGGTTGTCAGCAAGCTAAAAGAAGAACCGCTCTCTAGTCTGAAGTCACGTGTTTTATCGACTTCCGCTTTTAGGCTCCCCCACCCCCTTTGCTATATAACATGTCTAGTATTAGACTCGAACCCTGGAAGATGGCATAAAATAATGGAACTGAAGGCGAACACTTATCTACACGGCCACCGATCAAGCGAAAATATTTTGTCTTTTAACTGTATTTGAGTGCGGCGTATAGGTACAAACTTTGCACACATCTAAAATAGTTCGATTGTCAGAAATATATTTCTTTAAACAAAGAAAAATTGCATTTTAATAATAAAAACATGTCAAATACTTACGAATGTTTGATTAAAACAATCAATCTTTACTTATGTTTATATGGGTTTTTTTACTTACTGGTAGTGAAACGGTTCAGAAGTAAAAACAAAAAAATAAAGAAAAAACAAAAAAAAAAATAATAATAATAATAATAATAATAATAATAATAATAATAATAATAATAATAATAATAATAATAATAATAATAATAATAATAATAATAATAATAATAATAATAAACATAACTCAATCCTAGAATTAAGTTATATGTTAGCATGTATTTTATGTTATAAAAGCATATAGGAAAAATTCTTAGGAAAACAAACTTTGATTGACTCACGTTTAGTATAATAAGAGATAACTTCTTTTTTTTATTAATTCACTGTTAGAGTGTCAGTCTGTCGGTAAAAAACACATCTAACACAGCCTTATAAAAATTATAATGGTTCATGTATTCAAGCATCGATTGGAAGGTGTCATATCTGCGGGCTTTCTCTTTTTCTTCACAATAATAGTATCAATTTCGGTTCGGTTTCGTCAGGGTTGCTTGACACTGAAATAATTACTTTATGATAATAAGGATAATAGATCCCCCCCCCCAAAAAAAAATAAAAAAATAAAAAAATAATCAGCGCCTCCAACAAAAATAAATAAATAAATAAATAAATTTTTTAATTTAAAAAAAAATGCTACCAGCCTAGGCTGACACCACACAAAATATTTGCATAGGGTCAAGGAGGATGAGAAGACCGAGGAGAGACAGCACAAACAAGACCTCCACTGGAAGTGCAGAGACTGCTGGGACCTTGGGCAGGCTTATTGCCCCCCAAATCCCAGAGAAGACCAATGGTCCTTACCAGCGAGAAATCAATGGTAAACGGCTGTTGTGATACTGCAAGTTTATTTGCGGTGGCTATCGAAAAGAGGTGGAGAATACTGGAAATCTGGGGAGACTTGTTGTCACTCAGACTCCAGGGAATACCACCGGTTGTCGGTGAGCAATCACTGAGGACCTGCGTGAGAACTCCTAGTGAGTAAATAATAATAATAATAATAATAATAATAATAATAATAATAATAATAATAATAATAATAATAATAATAATATGTGGAATATTTCTATTAAATGATGAATAAATTAATTATATTTATAAAACATGTTCCAACTGCTTCTTTTGCATGCAAAAGAATGTCGACATTTTCACCAGATTGATCAGTTTAACTTTTATGTTTCTGTAATATACGTATTTTCAGCAAAGCTAACTAACCGTGCTATATAGAGAGATATATCAGTCATAATAATGCATTCTCTGTTTCTGTTTCACTATATAGGATTAATAACCAGCAGCTTGTATCATTTCATTGAAGCAACATTTTAATTAGTTGTGCAAAAGAAAATCATTTCACCTACTAATATGATAAAAAAATAATTTTAAGAAATAAGTAGTTTTATATTTAATTAAAGCCTAATCATTTATCATAATGCTGAAATATATACAGGGTGGGCCAAAATAAGGGTCCTATCTTTAATTTTGAATAACTTGAATTTGAATAACTTCCACAAAATAAAAGTTAAACTCACCAAACTTTATGTGTGTGTAGACTGACCCTTCCGAGATTTTTTGAAATAAACAAAACAAATTTTAGCCGAAAAACACTTCTTAAAACTTACAAAAACTAAAGTATTGTTTTTTACACTGTTTTGAGTTTTTTAAGCAAAAATAATGTTTTCTAAATGAGGGTACGTTCCTTAGGGCTAATACGGCTCATGCTTGCTTCGGAAGGGGTCCTTTACTTATTCTAAAAAAAAATTTTTTTAAATCAATAAATAAAAAAGTTATGAATTTTTAAAAATAGGACCCTTATTTTTGCCCACCCTGTATATAAAAATACGACGTGCAAAATTGTCATTAACTTTGACACATTCCTCTCTTGTCTGGATTTTGGGCTGATGGCCCTCTTCCGTCTAAAAAATAGTCTGGGGATTGTTTTGATAGTCGGTACTATTGAGATAACCCCAGAGATAGTGCAAATCCGGGGGCTAAGTTCCGGTAAGTGATAAGCCGATTCAGGATTGCAATTCCTACTGAGGAGACGATCACCAAAGTGACCCCGCAGCCAGATATATTTGAATTTCAAGGATTTCCCACCTCCTGTTGAAACCACTGTTCCTCCCTCACAACAACTAGCTGTCTGACCAATGCTACCAAAAACCACTTTACAATCACTAGATAGTAATTAGTATTCAATAATGCACACATGCATATTTTGAACATATACCATTGAACGGTGATAAAACAAAGACTGTTGGGCATTCCTTACTGAAACTTGGTGGACAAGTCAGACATAGACTGAAGTGTATTTGTACCAAATATGGTTTGATTGCAGAGAGTATTGTGAATTGTATTCACGATTCCATGGGTGACATTTTTGTGGGTCACCCTGTATCTTAACAATACGCGGTAAATTTTGGTACGTGTTATTTTCAGGACATTTTTCTTTAATATTTTAGATTCAGAACTGCTCTGTGAAATACTTTTATAATTTACGATGATCTTATGGCGGAGATTTTGTCTTTTTGGGGTTCATTGGGGGGGGGGGCAAAATTCATAACTTTTTGTCGGTGGACGTAATTGTAGACAAGCACACGGACTTTGTATTTTTGAAAATTCTCTTTTGGGGGCGGTTGGAGTCGATATATGTAAATAAATGTATTTTTTCAAGATATAATTTTCTGCGTGTGGCTTATGTACTTAAGTAGTTAATAGATATTTTCTGGGCGTGGTTTGTGTTCTTAAGTAGGTAATAAATATTTTCTGTGCGTGGCTTGTGTTCTTTAGTAGTTAATAAATATTTTCTGGGCGTGGCTTGTGTTCTTCAGTAGTTTATAAATATTTTCTGGGCGTGGCTTGTGTACTTAAATAGTTAATAAATATTTTCTGTGCGTGGCTTGTGTTCTTAAGTAGTTAATAAATATTTTCTGGGTGTGGTTTGTGTTTTCAAGTAGTCAATAAATATTTTCTGGGCGTGGTTTGTGTTTTAAGTAGTTAATAAATATTATCTGGGCGTGGCTTGTGTTATTTAGTTGTTAATAAATATTTTCTGGTCGTGGCTTGTGTTCTTTAGTAGTTAATAAATATTTCGGAGTTTTATTTTTGCTGAAAAATGTTATCAGTTTCTGTTTGTTAAGTGAGTCTCTCTTTATAAATTTGGCCGTCAACAAGAGAAAAGATATTTTCTAATTCTAGAATCTTTCAATTTCGGTGGCCATTTCGAAAAGATTAATGACGTTTTCTAACGTGTTTAGAAACCTCTTCAAACTCTTTGGGCGTAAATGGGCGTGGACACAGATTCTTCTTCTTTTCATTCTTCTTCTTAGTCGCATTATTAGCATCATCATCATTATCATCATTATTATTATTATTATTATTATTATTATTATTATTATTATTATTATTATTATTATTATTATTATCATTATCATTATCATAATCATCATCATCATCAATATTATCATTATTATTATCATCATCATTATTATCATCAGCATCATCATTATTATTATTATTATTATCATCATCATCATTATTATCATTATTATTATCATCATCATTATTATCATCATCAGCATCATTATTATCATTATTATTATTATTATTATTATCATTATTATTATTCAGATTCTCTAAATCCTTATTCTTCTTTTTCTCATTCTTTTATTTTTCTTCTTCACTATTCGTCTAAATTTTTTCGTATTCTTTTTCTTCGCATTCTGTTTCTTTTCTTTCATCATCATCATCATCATCATCATCATCATCATCATCATCATCATCATCATCATCATCATCATCATCATCATCATCATCTTCTTCTTCGCATTTTTCTTCATCATCAGCATCATTTTCGCATTATTCTTCTTCTTTACATCCTTCATGTTCTCATTCTTCACATTCTTTGCATTCTACATCTTTTTCCCTTTACCTCATCTTCTTTTTCATCATCTTTTTGTTTTTTTCTTCATCATCTTCATTTTGCTTCTTCCTGGTTCCTTAATCATCTTCTATTTTTATTCCCACTTTTAAGCTAGATTGCTGCCTGCATTTATTATGTGGTTTACCGTTTCGTCTCCTTTTCCACAGTATCTACATTTCTTTCTTTCCTGGATCTGTTTATCTTGGTTTTTATGCAGTTTGTTTTAATTGCGTTGTTCTGTGCTGCTGTCAGTGGCGATTCCGTTTCTCTGTTCAAGTGTCCTCTCTGTAGTCCCCCTCCCGATATGTTTTCGCGCGCGATTACTTTGGTCCGTCTCATAAATAGTACATGACACTTTTTGCTTTCCAATTTAAATTTCCTAGCCTCTTTGTTTCCCATTTCGTTGATTCCTAGTTCGTTAATCTATATAGCACAGTTCTGTTGTCCAGTTTATGGGGGGTCAAGAATATCTTACTAGGGATACTGCACAATATCAGTGATTTCTCATTAGCAACGACAAGTGTTCCCTGGAAGTGTCACTTGATTTCCAGCACTGCCGCCTCTTTCGATAACCGTCACAAATCGCTTTAAGCTATCGGAACAGGCATTTATCGTTGATTTTTCTCTGATAACGACCGTTTGATTTCTTTCGAATTTGAGTGGCAATAAGCCTCTCCAACAGTCCAGTACGCTACACACCTTTATAGTGGAGGTCTGAATGGTGCTCTCCTTCCTAAGTTTTTCTATCCTTCTTGATTGTTGAATTCTATTTTTTACGGATGTCAGATTATGGGATCACTGGTGGTATCAGTCCGCTTGAATTCGTTCAATCTAAATTTTTCTTCCCCTATTTCAACTTACCTCTTGTTTGTCGGCATTTTATGTGGACTGGTTTCCGCACTCGAGGATTTTCCTGAATATTTCACCTGTTTTATATTATTATTATTATTATTATTATTATTATTATTATTATTATTATTATTATTATTATTATTATCTCCTATATATATATATATATATATATATATATCTTCTTATATCAACTTATGCTCAATAGATCGTATAAAATGAATCTTTAAATTTGCATTAGACTGTGAATAAGTTTGTTTTACGCTGTAAAAATTAGAAGCTAAATCAAAATTAAAATTTCCTCAAAAATATTCGTTCAAATTCTTTGAATAATAATAATAATAATAATAATAATAATAATAATAATAATAATAATAATAATAATAATAATGAAAACTGCCGAAATGTTGAGGAAAATCCTTGAATGCGGAAACCAACCCACATAACCAACATTCACTTACTAGCCACAGGTAAATGGAAAGGGAAACAATCACACATGCCTAAAGGGACAGAAACTACTAAACATTTCACAACGTTAAACTCCCCAACCTCTAAGGAAAACACACACACAGAAGGGGCGGCACTAACCTCGGTCGATACCACACAAAATGACAGTGAAGGGTCAAGGAGGATGGAAAGATAGAATAACGAGAGCACCAAGCAGACCTCCACTGGAAGGGTGCGAGACTACTGGAACCTTGAGGGGCTTATTGTCACTCAAATTCCAGAGAAAGCCAACGATCGTTGCTAGTAAGAAATCAATGGCAAACAATAACGCAAAATAATTTGTAAAAGTTATCGAAAGACGTGGAGAGCGCTGGAAATCTGAGGAGACCTGCTGTCATTCAGATTTCAAGGAACACTGATAATGACTTGTTTGAAAACTAAAAGCGAGTAGAATAATAATAGATTACTCTTGGAGATTTGCTATTTGTCTGAAGCCGAAACTATACTATTACTAGCGTTTAATGTAATGTTGTATTATCTTCCAGTGCTTAAGTGTAGTAGCTGTTCGGTTGTTATGAGACCGTCTTCCCAGACCTTACCCCCTACTCTTTAGTGGAATATATCTTCGTTCGTTGTGATACCATCCCCTATGAATTACCTCTTTTTCAGGGGTAGTGTAGTATCTGTTCTGTTATCATGAAACGATCCTACCATATATTACATTCGCCTTTTTTCGGGTGTGGGAAGGATAGAATTGTCACAATCGATTTTCGATGAGCAAACTAAACACTTACATTATAATTACTGGCAATGATATGCGACCAGAGGTAGCATATTTTTGCTACTACTACTAATACTACTAATACTACTAAAAATAAGAAGAAGAAGAAGAAATAGAAAAAAGAACCAGAAAAAGAAGAAGAAGACGAAGAAAAAGAAAAATAAGAAAGAACCAGAAGAAGAAGAAGAAGAAGAAGAAGAAGAAAAGGAAGAAGAAGAAGAAGAAGAAGAAGAAAAAGAAAAAGAAGAACAAATAGAAGAAAGAACAAGAAGAAGAAGAAGATAAAGACGAAGAAATAGAAGAAGAAAAAAAAGAAGAAAAAGAAGAAGACGAAGAAGAAATAGAAGAAGAAATAGAAGAAGAAAAAGAAGAAGAAGAAAAAGAAGAAGAAAAAGAAAAAGAAAAAAAAAGAAGAAGAAGAAAAAAAAGAAGAAATAGAAAAAGAAGAAATAGAAGAAAGAACCAGAAGAAATAAAAGAAGACGAAGAAGAAGAAGAAGAAGAAGAAGAAGACGAAGAAGAAATAGAAGAAAGAACTAGTAGAAGAAATAAAAGAAAAAGACGAAGAAGAAGAAGAAGAAAAAGAAGAAGTAGAAGAATGAATAGTCTTTTACTTCTTGTTCTTTCTTTTTCCTATCTTCTCCTTATGTTTCTTCCCCTTTCTAACCTCTTCTTTCTTTTTCTTTTTTTCCTTTGTTCTTTATGTTCCCTTTTTTCTATTTCTTCTTTTTTCTTTTTCAGTTCTTCTTCGTTTTCTACGTCTTTCTTTCCTTCTTTTTCTTTCCTTCTTTTTTCTTTCCTTCTTTTTCTTTCCTTTTTTTATTTCTTTCTTTTTCTTTCCTTTTTTATTTCTTTCTTTTTCTTTCTCTTCTTTTTTTCCTTCTTTTTCTTTCCTTCTTTTTTCTTTCCTTCTTTTTCTTTTCTTTTTTTTATTTCTTTCTTTTTCTTTCTTTCTTGTTCTTTTCTTTTTACTAATGATTTTTACATTTCTTTTTTATTTCTTCTTCTTCTTCTTCTTCTTCTTCATCCTCTCCTCGGTATATCATCGTTTCTCCCCCCCCACCCATGTTTTCCCAATCAATCTGTTCATTATAAAAAGCCGCTTCTTGTCGGCTTCAAGCAGATCTCTTTTGCCACTTGTAGGGGCTTCATCGTTTAACTTTTACGACAATTTTGATAATTTCTTCACTTTCTCAGCTCGAGGATATCTCAGCGTTCTTGAAATTGGAAAATAATTTCGGACAAATTTCGTTGACTGCACTTAAGACACACACACGCTTACAGACACATTCAATCGCTCTACGATAACGTCAAAAACAATGGAATACATAAATGTGCGACTTCCTATTTGGCTGATTGGTCTCGAACCGGCGGTCCGTCGGATAAGCAGAAACACGTATGTTTGGACGGTTAATCGGAATCGAAGATCGGAAGAATCGGAACTTTTTAGGGTTCCGTATAGGTATCGGAATCAGATAAATGTTAGCCTGATTTTCTATTCGTAAAACGATTTTTTAAAATGTTGACTACATTTTCTATTCGTAAAACGATTTTTAAAAATGTTGACTTAATTTTCTATTCGTAAAACGATTTTTAAAAATGTTGACTTAATTTTCTGTTCGTTAAACGATTTTTAAAAATGTTGACTTAATTTTCTGTTCGTAAAACGATTTTTAAAAATGTTGACTTAATTTTCTATTCGTAAAACGATTTTTAAAAATGTTGACGTAATTTTCTATTCGTAAAACGATTTTTAAAAATGTTGACTTAATTTTCTGTTCGTAAAACGATTTTTAAAAATGTTGACTTAATTTTCTATTCGTAAAACGATTTTTAAAAATGTTGACTTAATTTTCTGTTCGTTAAACGATTTTTAAAAATGTTGACTTCATTTTCTGTTCGTAAAACGATTTTTAAAAATGTTGACTTAATTTTCTGTTCGTAAAACGATTTTCAAAAATGTTGACTTCATTTTCTGTTCGTAAAACGATTTTTAAAAATGTTGACTTAATTTTCTGTTCGTAAAACGATTTTTAAAAATGTTGACTTAATTTTCTGTTCGTAAAACGATTTTTAAAAATGTTGACGTAATTTTCTATTCGTAAAACGATTTTTAAAAATGTTGACTTAATTTTCTGTTCGTAAAACGATTTTTAAAAATGTTGACTTAATTTTCTGTTCGTAAAACGATTTTTAAAAATGTTGACTTAATTTTCTGTTCGTAAAACGATTTTTAAAAATGTTGACGTAATTTTCTATTCGTAAAACGATTTTTAAAAATGTTGACTTAATTTTCTGTTCGTAAAACGATTTTTAAAAATGTTGACTTAATTTTCTGTTCGTAAAACGATTTTTAAAAATGTTGACTTAATTTTCTATTCGTAAAACGATTTTTAAAAATGTTGACTTAATTTTCTGTTCGTAAAACGATTTTTAAAAATGTTGACTTAATTTTCTGTTCGTAAAACGATTTTTAAAAATGTTGACTTAATTTTCTGTTCGTAAAACGATTTTTAAAAATGTTGACGTAATTTTCTATTCGTAAAACGATTTTTAAAAATGTTGACTTAATTTTCTGTTCGTAAAACGATTTTTAAAAATGTTGACTTAATTTTCTGTTCGTAAAACGATTTTTAAAAATGTTGACTTAATTTTCTGTTCGTTAAACGATTTTTAAAAATGTTGACGTAATTTTCTATTCGTAAAACGATTTTTAAAAATGTTGACTTAATTTTCTGTTCGTAAAACGATTTTTAAAAATGTTGACTTAATTTTCTGTTCGTAAAACGATTTTTAAAAATGTTGACTTAATTTTCTGTTCGTAAAACGATTTTTAAAAATGTTGACTTAATTTTCTGTTCGTAAAACGATTTTTAAAAATGTTGACTTAATTTTCTGTTCGTTAAACGATTTTTAAAAATGTTGACGTAATTTTCTATTCGTAAAACGATTTTTAAAAATGTTGACTTAATTTTCTGTTCGTAAAACGATTTTTAAAAATGTTGACTTAATTTTCTGTTCGTAAAACGATTTTTAAAAATGTTGACTTAATTTTCTGTTCGTAAAACGATTTTTAAAAATGTTGACGTAATTTTCTATTCGTAAAACGATTTTTAAAAATGTTGACTTAATTTTCTGTTCGTAAAACGATTTTTCAAAATGTTGACTTAATTTTCTGTTCGTAAAACGATTTTTAAAAATGTTGACTTAATTTTCTGTTCGTTAAACGATTTTTAAAAATGTTGACGTAATTTTCTATTCGTAAAACGATTTTTAAAAATGTTGACTTAATTTTCTGTTCGTAAAACGATTTGTAAAAATGTTGACTTAATTTTCTGTTCGTTAAACGATTTTTAAAAATGTTGACTTAATTTTCTGTTCGTAAAACGATTTTTAAAAATGTTGACTTAATTTTCTATTCGTAAAACGATTTAAAAAAATGTTGACTTAATTTTCTGTTCGTAAAACGATTTTTAAAAATGTTAACTTAATTTTCTATTGCTGGTACTAATGATAAAATAATAAATAGTTATTGGTTTGAAGCCAACAGTAAAAGTAAAATCTATAGATAATAATAACATCAAAATACGATGTTAATTCATTTTAGTTGTGTAAAAACAACAACAACAAACAATGAATGATTGAATCAATTAGCTAGGTAACCTTTTGCTGTTATTTGAAAGGTTCCGAAAATGTTTAATAATTAAACAAAACATTTTTATCGAAAAGGATACTGACAAACATCATTGATAATTAAATTAAAAGTAACAATTTTCTTTTTAATTAACTTTTATATTGTGGCTTTTGTCCGGTCGGCTGTTGTCCGATCCCTCAGTATTTACAAACTCTGGAATAGGAGGTAAAAAATTAGAAAAAACTTTTAAAATTTTCAAAGACTTGATGTGGATTTTCACGAATTTGACGTCAAAGTGTGTACGTTGGCGTCAGTTCTTCTTTGAGTTTGAATTTCCATGTCTGAACTAGTTGTAAAACAACATTTCTATATAAACAACCTTAAATCGACCTGAACTCTTCCAATTCGCGGATCTATAAGTGCTCAGATGATGAGTTTTTATGTTCTGGCTGTGTTCTTTCGAGCGCTTTCACTATTGGAATCGGAATCGGTAATTGTATTGGATTCGGGAAAATATTGGAATCTTCCCATCACTAATGAATAGATATTTTATTTTAGGAGATTGAATTTTTTAGTCTTCTCATCTTGGATGTTATTCTCACAACGTTTCGGCCGATGTAAACTCTTACCTTCTTCAGGCGAATCGCTCCGAACTCGTGAATTTTTATGTTGAACTCACTTATCTGCACGAAATTTCGGACGGTAACCTCCATTGATTTCACAGGGGTAGATTGCTCTCGTTCCGTCAGCCATGACCGGGTAGAAGTCGTAACAATTTTTTTAATTGTATTTTTAGTATCGGCCGTACTGAGGATTAAACTTTCAACCTCCAGAATGCTGTCAATTAGAACTGATTAACACTTAGCACTTTTATCCGTTGAGCCATGCGTCATTGCGGACTCCGTTCAAAATTCCCTACAGATTATAAAGTTCGATATAAAGATTCCTGAGTTCGACAAGACGCCACTAAAGAAGTTCGGAGATTATATCGGCCGAAACGTTGTGTGAATAATATCCAAGATGAGAACAGTCGTCTGAATAATAAAAATAATGCATAGCAAGTCAGACAACCCCCGCCGTCTGAAATGAATTCGTAAAAGAATCCTCCACTCTAAATAATAGGTTGACGCCGGGTGTTTTTTTAGAAGTGCCATCAGAAATGATTTATATATGAAAAGAAAAAAGAAAGAAAAGAAAAAAGGCATTAGTTTGACCTTGTGTGGGTGTTATTTTTTTTTCGAAACAGTACTAGTTAGAATAAACTAAACTAATTTTCTCTGACCCACCATACGCTACTTTAGTTCCTCATGACACTTAGCGAATAAATATTACAGTAGTTTTACCATAACCAGTTTGGGGTGATACTAAATCGTAATGTGTAAGATTTGTGAATGTATCTTCGATAGATTTCTCGGACACACACGCATACAGACAGACATCTAGTTTGAATTAAAGAAAGAGTTATAATTGCCACTAGGAGAGTTTTAATTATCTACTAGACACCATCATCGAGTGTCTTCGGTCTCTCTATAAAAGGGTTTGTCAGGACAACCTGACATGATACTTTACCCTACAAGTTAACCCTGCTTTTTTGTCTATAATTTTGTTCATGATGTAGTATATTCAACATATCTGTTTTCTCTTTTGTATACACACACACACGCACGCACGCACACACAACACACACAAAACACACACACAGGCATATATATATATATATATATATATATATATATATATATATATATATATATATATATATTAAAGGAAAGTTTGAATTACCTATCAGACACCATCCTCGAGTGTCTTCGGTCTCTCTGTACAAGGGTTTTTCAGGACAATCTGACATGAGGATACTTCACCCTACAAGTAAACTCTGACCAAATATTCAAAATAACATAGTATTCGAAGCCCAAATCAGATCCCCTCAACACGGCTATACACTGGCTCATACGAGGAATGGTGAACCTTCTAGTGATGTTACCTCAAGTAACAACACTTAGCCGAATACTCCACCAGACTAGATGAATTCTTGTCCTGAAATCCGGTGAGACCAAGAACCCACAAGAAATATATACTATAACATAATCAACTGGTCAATTGGAAAGAGGGAAATGAATATTCTTTACTTCTTTACTAACTCAACGTTTGAGAGGTAAAAGAGACCTTTAGTTGAACATTCGGATATCTATGTATCTCATATAGAGATCAAGTGTTAGCCCTAAGAAGAGACCCTTTGATTTGTGAGACTTTATACTGCAGTAAAATGAAAGAAAAATAAATATGAATTTTATTTATCTTTATATGTCATTATACTAAAGTTGAATTAATCAACATTTGGTTTCCTATGACATTTTTCGTATATATTTTAATCACAAAAAATACATGCAAAACTATTCCCCAGTTTTGAGATTAGGTATGTTTTAAAAACTTCCATTTTAATTGGTTTAATTAACCTTGATTTATCTTAACTTTACCTTCCTTAATTGCATGTTGTTTGACCCCCCACTGCCTTCATTCTATATGGCGTATAATACCTTTTGACCCTCCACTGCCTTCATTCTATATGGCGTATATTACGCTTTTACTCTCCGCTGTCTTTATTCCATGGCGTATATAACTCAATATCCCCCTCCTTGTCTTTCTCTCTCTCTCTCTCTCTCTCTCTCTCTCTCTCTCTCTCTCTCTCTCTCTCTTTCTCTCTCTCTCTCTTTCTCTCTTTCTCTCTCTCTTTCTCTCTCTCTCTCTCTCTCTTTCTCTCTCTCTCTTTCTCTCTCTCTCCCTTTCTCTCTCTCTCTTAATAATCGAAAGTTATAAAGAAAAGATAGAATAAAAAGATTGGAATTGTCCTGTATATGTGTATAATCAAGGTAATAACCCCACACGCAGTAATGGTATTTAACCCGTAGTTTTATATGAACAGATAAAGAGAAAAGAAAAAAGGTAAATGACTTCACTGTGTTGTTTTTACCACCTGCTCTTATTCTTTATAGCGTATATTAGTGTCTCCTCTCTCACCCTCTCTCTCTTTCTCATTCTTCCTCTCTCTCTCTCCTCTTTCTCACTCTCTCTCTCTCTCCCTCTCTCTCTCTCTCTCTCTCTCTCTCTCTTGTAATAGTCAGAAGTTATAAGGAAAGAAACGAATAAAAATATTAAAATAGTGCTTTATATGCGTATAATAAAGGGAATAACCCCACACGCAGTAATAATATTTAACTCGCAGTTTCAGAAGAACTGAGTAAGAGAGTAAGAGAAAAAAGAAAGAAATAGATAGAGAACTGTTAGGAAGAAGCTCATTTTCGAGTTGTTTTTTTATATATATATGTGGCTTTGCAAACTCACATTTGTCTGATTCGAACAATATAGCCCGAGCTCAGTCTATGACCCAACGGGTAACATTTTTTCTAGCATCATAAAAATAAGATTTTATGTGCTGAGTGCTATTTACAATCGATCCGACTTCAATGGCAATTAATACCACGATTCATGGAATATTTTCTTTAGCCAAGAAAACAATACAAGAGTTGAACCATGAAACTATGTTAAGTGTTCTTTATAATCGATCCGGCTGTAATGCAGGTTGCATGTTATACTTTGGTTCATGACGCCGAATAACTCTGGTTTCTAAAATATTTTCTTTAGCCAAAAAAACAATACAAGAGTTGAACCATGAAACTATGTTAAGTGTTCTTTATAATCGATCCGGCTGTAATGCAGGTTGCATGTTATACTTTGGTTCATGACGCCGAATAACTCTGGTTTCTAAGATATTTTCTTTAGCCAAGAAAACAATACAAGAGTTGAACCATGAAACTATGTTAAGTGTTCTTTATAATCGATCCGGCTGTAATGCAGGTTGCATGTTATACTTTGGTTCATGACGCCGAATAACTCTGGTTTCTAAGATATTTTCTTTAGCCAAGAAAACAATACAAGAGTTGAACCATGAAACTGTGTTGCGTGTTCTTTATAATCGATCCGGCTGTAATGCAGGTTGCATGTTATAGTTTGGTTCATGATGCCGAATAACTCTGGTTTCTAAAATATTTTCTTTAGCCAAGAAAACAATACAAGAGTTGAACCATGAAACTGTGTTGGGTGTTCTTTATAATCGATCCGGCTGTAATGCAGGTTGCATGTCATACTTTGGTTCATGACGCCGAATAACTCTGGTTTCTAAGATATTTTCTTTACCCAAGAAAAAAATACAAGAGTTGAACCATGAAACTGTGTTGGGTTTTCTTTAAAATCACCCAGGCTGCAATGCACATCAGGAACAAACAAAGATGGCAGACATTATTGAGTAGACAAAAAATTACGCAACACCTTTACCATAACCACTAGTCTTACTATACGAGGTTCAAATGTTTTTAGACAACCGCCAGAGTTCCTACCCCCACCAATGTAACTATGGCTCTCACATTCCACATACATTCTATTTCCTCTACAAGCTTGTCATACCTATCAATTTTCTGTCCTCTCTCCTTAGCCCTGCTGTCCGCTGGCACGGCAATACCAATGATAAATATCATCTTTCGTTTGTCCATGAAGACAATGTCAGGCATTCTGGTGTCCCAGTAATTGAGTACATGTTACTGCATTTTAGAGTTTTCATTCTTAACCATATAATCTGTTTTTTATGCTGTTTTTTTTTTTTCGTGCAAGTTTTAAATATCTTCGACTATTAATTCATGGTGATTGGCTTAGTTGTTTTGTTTTACGGCATATCCACAATTTCTGGTTTATTCAATAGCGAATTCAGTGATTTTTACAAAGGTTTTATGTTTCGCGTTCGTAATATCTTCAAATATTTATTCGTGGTGTTTTGTACGTTGTTTTTCTCACGGAATATATATATATATATATATATATATATATATATATATATATATATATATATATATGTATGTATATATATATATATATATATATATATATATATATATATATATATATATATCAAATCGAAAGTACTCGCGAAAAAGGAAAGAAAAATTGAACAAGAAACCAACGGTACTTTCATACACTAATTTGACCTAAATACTAAATGGACTATTCGGAAAATTGAAAAAATAAGAAAAAGTATCATCAGGCAAAAACACTCCGTGTTATTTAATAATGTTTGCCTGAATATATATATATATGTGTGTGTGTGTGTGTGTGTGTGTGTGTGTGTGTTTATGTGTATATATATATATATATATATATATATATATATATATATATATATATATATATATAATTGTTTATAAATAATATTTTTCAAATTAACCAATATACACATGTTTTAGGCAAGCCTGCAATCATCAGGAAGAAATTATAAACCTGATTGATATACAGGGTACTTTTGCAATCCGTAACCTTTCAATTCTGTTGTACAACAGAGGCGCGTCTCTAAACTTTTGATTTTTTTGTACAACAGAGGCGCGTCTCTAAACTTTTGATTTTTTTGTACAACAGAGGCGCGTCTCTAAACTTTTGATTTTTTGTACAACAGAGGCGCGTCTCTGAACTTTTGATTTTTTGTACAACAGAGACGAGGCTGTAAACTTTTGATTCTTTTCAGGGGCTTATGCAGTTTAGCCCTGCTATAGTAAACGCCTTTTGAGAGCTTGTGTACTTTAGCCCCCCCCCCCTATAGAAAATTCTTTTGGGGGCTTGTGCAGTTTAGCCTCCCTATGGAAAATGCTTTTCGGGAGGTTGTGCAGTTTATATCACCTATGGAAAACGCTTTTCGGGGGTTTGTGCAGTTTAGGTCACATATGGAAAACGCTTTTTGGGTGGTTCTGCAGTTAACGTTACCTATGAAAAACGCTTTTCAGGTGGTTGTACAGATTAGGTCACCTATAAAACACGCTTTTAGCACTATTGACTTCATCAGCATTACTTATTTTCTTAATTTTGTTACAATGGAGTGGGGTAAGATATTAGCTATTGACGGGACCATTTGGTATACTTGGTGTTGTTCGTAATAAAAAAATTGTAAGATTACAGTATTACTTTTGGTAACTGGTATATATTACATCTCTTTGGACTATTGTCTTCATCAACATTATTTATCTTCATATTATTCTGAAATGGAGGCAAGAAATTAGGTATAGACCGGGACTATTTGTTCTACTCGGCATTGTCCGGGATCAATAATAATTATGAACATTATTTTTCTTCATACTTTGATTTTAACGGTACTTTTGGCAGTTCTGTGAAGGCCTCCTAATATTACAGTATGAAAAGAGAAAAGGAGAAATATAAAGAGACGGCTAGAGAGAGAGAGAGAGAGAGAGAGAAGGAGGGAGAGAGAGGTTTTAATATAAAAATGTTACACATGTTATTTAACTTCTATTTCATTTTATGTCCCGGAGCAATAAATGTAAAATTACACTATTACATTTAAAACAGATGGCTCCGGGGAAATAAATTACATTATTATTAGTTTTTAACACATTAAAACAAGAGAGAAATCAGATGGGAAGAGTGGAAAAAGAGGGTTGGGGGAGGGAAATAATGGGGACGGAGGAAAGAGACAAGGATAGAGAGAGAGGAAGAGAGAGAGAGAGAGGAAGAGAGATCGAAGTGTTTATATAAAGATGTTACACACACTTTTTAATTTCTACTACTTTGGGTTTTTTTTTTCGCCACGGGCAACGCCGGGTAGCCCTGCTAGCCTATATATAAACTTAGGTATGTGTATATGATTATATATTTGTATGTATATGATTCACTCCTAAACTTATGAACTGATCATTATGAATTTTGGAACACACCTGCTATGCGTCGTAGTGGGTAATGTGGGCAACGTTTAGTTTAAGAGTGATAGAAGCCTAACGTAAGAATTCTGATGCTTCCAATTTTTGTGACTTTTTCCAATAGTTATTAGAGAATTAATTAATAAAAATTACCAAAATGTTTATTTCTTTGGGGTAGTTTAAAGGGTTTTAGGGAGAATAATATGAGCACAATCTCCAATTTAAAAATTTAAATATTTCAGATTTGCTTTAAATTGAATCTAGAATCACATGTGATCAATTAAGTAAGATTCTCCGAAGTTCTATTTTTTCTGAAGGCTCCTTAAGCCTAACGCTTCATAATCAGGTATTTATGTAAAAAGGATTCTAGAAATAAGTTTACTAGTATCGCATCTTGATTTTTATCTTCGTAGGGGGGTCATATAAGTGGTGCAATACTGTTTTCTTCTGGAAATTAATCTCACCGTCTTCGACTGGGCATTCGTCTATTCAAGGGAGGCGCAAGAGCGCTCTATCCCTTAATAGACCTCACGAATGGCCTATGCTGGATATTTCATTTCTTTGATCAATCATAACTCAAAAACCAATAAACCAAATTAGTTAAAACTTTGCCCAACATTTTTATTTGATAGGTTCTATAAGTGTGTAGAATTTCAGCATCATTAGTCAAGGCAACCCAGAGATCCAGAAAGTTCAATCATGAAATCATATTATCTGTGTGTACGTACGTACGTACGTACGTACGTATGTGCCACCCTGTATCTCACCACTTATTTGATGGATTCAGCTGATTTTTGGTAGAGATAGAGGTTCGGGTTAGGGGTTAGAATATGCCCCAAAATCTTAAAAATGACCATTGTATTGAGTCATAGCCTTTAGAAAAGTAGTGACATTCCATGAAAAATGACAGTATACTGAAATCATATGCCCTTAATAGGGTTAAGATGAAAATTCATATACACTAAATGTACAAAAGCAAGGAAATTCACAAATTTTTACACTTTTATTGTCATTAAGGGTATTACTATATATCAACCAAACCATTTAATTATCACATCACTACAGTATAAATCTCTATGCCTGAGTGAATGAAGTGTGTGAGGTGCGCTGAAGAAAAATTCCTACCAGTAAAATACATAGCCCTGTTGTGCTCGCATACCCTTAATGACAATAAAAGTGTAAAAATTTGGGAATTTCCTTGCTTTTGTACATTTAGTGTATATGAATTTTCATCTTAACCCTATTAAGGGCATATGATTTCAGTATACTGGCATTTTTCATGGAATATATATATATATAAAATTTTTCAAATGAACCCATATGCATATGTGTTTCATGCCAAACCTGCAATCATCAGTATGGGAGGAGACAAACACTGTCAGTCACACGGTTTAAACCCTAATACGAAAGTCATATTTAACTCAATAATCGGAGCGCATACCAATGTGCCCACCACGCATTGTCTTAAAATAGGGGAGCAAATCAACGTCTTAAATAGCGATTTCAGCGGCCATACAAGCGACTGTCAAGAGCACTCAATAAGCGCAGCCTAGGGTGTTGCATTACGCTCAAAATGAAGGCCTACACGGTCCAAAAAAGAATCGCCAACCTAATAGGACCCTCACTGTAAACCAAGCTTCAGCCTCTGTCCCATCGCCGCAATGTAGCATCCTTGTGCTTGTTTTACAAATACTTCAATGGATTATGCTCCGATGAATTTGCTGCTCTGGTGCCCCCTCGACGTAAATTCACTAGACTAACTCGACAATCAACTAAATCTCATTCATTCACTGTGGAGGTCCCCAGATGTCGGAGAGCCTTCTACTCAAATAGCTTCTTTCCTCGTACTGCTGGCCTCTGGAACTCTCTCCCTGTCCCCTGTTTCCCCGACAGAACAGACATGCAGAAATTTTTTTTTTTTTTTTTTAACATAGTTCACCCCAAACAAGGCAGGCCGCCACTGTAGATGTAAGGGGCTACTGAGAAAAAGAAAAGGGGAGAAGGTAGGGGGTGGTCAATCTAGATTGGGATCAGCGCAGCGAGGTGTCTGTTTACATTAGTTTTAAACTTCTGCATGTCTGTACTGTTGGGGAAACAGGGGGCAGGGAGGGAGTTCCAGGGGCCAGCAGTACGAGGAAAGAAGCTATTTGAGTAGAAGGCTCTCCGACATCTGGGGACCTCCACAGTGAATGAATGAGATTTAGTTGATTGTCGGGTTAGTCTAGTGAATTTCCGTCGAGGGGGCACCAGAGTAGCCAATTCATCGGAGCATAATCCATTGAAGTATTTGTAAAACAGGCACAAGGATGCTACATTGCGGCGATGGGACAGAGGCTGGAGCTTGGCTGACAGTGTGGGACCTATTAGGTTGGCGATTCTTTTTGGGGCCTTGTCAAGGAGGGAGAGACTAGTAGATGATGCACCAGCCCAGATGTGACAACAATACTCCATGCATGGGCGGATGGTGGCTTTGTAGAGATACAGGATAATGTCACGTGTGAGGAGTTTACTAGCACGGTAGAGGGAGCCAACCTTCTTTGCGGCAGCCTTGGCAATGTCTTCAATGTATTTGTTCCAATTCATGTTACCTGTGAAGGTTAGGCCGAGGAGTTTGAATGATGAACTCTCAGGTAGGGTGTTATTTGCCATGACAATCGGTGTTTGAAAAGGTTCCTTGTAGTTATTGAAGGAAAGGAGTTTTGTCTTTGCGGCATTAAAAGTTACCAACCATTTATGACCCCAATCCACTACAGCCTGGAGGTCATTTTCTAAAGATTCAGCCATTGCATCGGATATAGTTGCGTCGGTTTTGCCAACATGGCGAGAGTAAAGGGTGGTGTCATCAGCAAATAAACCAATCTCAGACTCTATGCCATCAGGGAGATCGTTTATATAGATCAGGAACAACAAGGGTCCAATGATAGAGCCCTGGGGTACACCAGCATTTATGTCATGTTGCTTAGATGAACGGCCATCGAGGACAACCTGGATTTTTCTTTTGTTTAGGAAGGATCTAATTATATTAAGTAATTGCCCAGTAATACCGTATGATCGTATTTTCAGGAGGAGCCCTTTATGCCATACCTTGTCAAAGGCCTTGGATATATCAAGCGCTACTGCCCTAGCTTCACCTGCCTTGTCGAGTGTATGATACATGCGTTCAGAGATGACCGTTAGGATGTCTGCAGTAGATCGTGATTGTCTAAATCCATACTGGCGGTCAGAAAGAAGTTTAGCATTAACTAAGTGTCGTACTATTGCTAGATTGATTAAGGATTCAAAGATTTTAGCAAAGATCGGAAGCAGACTGATTGGGCGATAGTTCTGGGGATCGGTTCTATTTCCAGAATTCTTGTTGACTGGTACCACAGAGGCAATTTTCCAGCTATCGGGAAAGCAAGATTCAGCTAGACACTTATTGTAGAGTTTGGAGAGGACAGGGGCCAATTCAGCAGAGCATTTCTTTATTACTATTGTGGGTATAAGATCAGGCCCACAAGCTTTGGAGGTGTCAAGGTTTTTTATGATGTCTCTAACCTGGGATGGGGTGATGACCAGGTTATCAAGTGTGGCTTCGGTCAGCAAAGGGAATTCGGGGAGGGGGTGGTTATCTGAGTCCAAAGTAGAGTTAGAAGCGAAGCGCTGGGCAAGTAGTTCAGCCTTATCAGTGGCCGTGCAAGCGACATCATTGTGGTTTGATAGTGGGGAATCGTTGATTGACCATTATTCACTACACTATTGTAGATTTTCCAGAAATCACGAGTACCTAATTTCTGTGTCTGGATGCGTTTTTCTGTTAACTCATTAAACCTTCTCTTCGCTTCACCTGTCACGGCCTTGCAATTATTTCTTGTCTCTATAAATTTATTTCTATTAGTAGCTGACTTATGTCGGCAAAATTTACGGAATGCTTGTTGTCTCTCAGAAATGGCAGCTGCACATTCCGAGGTGAACCATTGAGGAGAGTGAGGCTTGCTAAAGTATTTTCGCATGGGGACATAGACTTCAATGCCTGCTTTGACCCATTCAGTTAATTCGTTTGCACACTGATTGGCAGGGAGTGAGAAGGTTTCCCTCCATGGGGCGTCACTGATGTGATCTCTGATTGACTCAAAATCAGCCCGCTCGTAGTATCTTGTTGTTTTGAGCAACGGTTCATCAGCTTTTGGACGACTTCTTAGGGTGACATGTATCATTAGCACAATGTGATCAGCATTCCCGAGTGGGCTATGAGCTTTCGTCACACAAGCCTCGGGCATTGAGGTCAAGAAGAGGTCTAGAAGTGAGGCTTGTTGGTCTAATCGATCGGGGATGCGGGTCAGAAAATCGACAGTCTGAGAGAGAGAGTGAGCTAAGGAGAAATTATATGTAGAGTTGCCGGCTGCGTCAGTAAGGCTGGAGAATCCCAACCAGTCACGGTGGGGGGCATTAAAATCACCAAATACATGTATGTGGGCATTCGAGTCAATTAAGAGTGCTCTATCTATGCTTACAGAGACAGAGTTTAACAGAGTACAGTCCTGGGTCGACGGGGAGCGGTATAAGAAATATAAGTAACTGATGCTGTGATGTAAAGTCAATCTAAAGCACATGTAGTCGTGGTCATCTGATTCAACCCTATGTTCTCTAGTCAGGGGGAGGGTGTTCCGAACATAAACTCCTAGCCCGTGCATATGTTTGTCAGAGTCTTTACGGTAGAGTGGGAGGTAGTCAGTCATGTCAAAGTGGTGAGAGGAGATTGAGGATTGGAGGTTAGTTTCACTTAGAGCTAGGATATCCGGGGAGTTTGTCAGGAGAAAGGATTCTACGTCGTTGATATTGGTTCTAAGTCCCCGGATATTTGTGAATGCGAGCCTCAAGGGCGAAGGCGAAAGTGTTTTTTGTTGGGTGTCTGGTTTAGGTTTGCTTTTATTTTTTTGTAATGACATGTTTGTTTTGATTATAGAGTGGGTTGGTCAAGGTGGGTACTTGTTTGGTGCCAATAAGCTCACACAACCAGTCCATTAGTCTGAACTCGGTCCATGGGGGTTGTGGCCTCGGAAAAGCCCACCGGAGATAATTGCAGGGTCCCTTTCCATGCGCGACATGGCACATACAACTACCCACGGTATTATGCAACTGATGATGGAGCAGCCGTTCTTGGCGCTACCCAAGAGTTGGGGCTCCTGTCCTGTCAGTCGGAAACAGCAGCCAGACAAGCTGTCTAACCTGTACCCTCAACCTGTTGGAACAAGAGAGCCCCAGACTGGCCATGTAAGACTTAATGACGAAAAAAATTTTCCCCAAGTTGCCCAAATAGAGAGAAAGAGAACGGCGTTCATTGACCTAGTAAGGAAACAAGGCTAGGCACTGGGTGTTTAGAGGCGTCCCAGCACTGTTACCTCTGCGCCTGACTAATAGACAAAGAAGGAGTGCGAGGGTCGGCGACAGGCAGAACCTATCTACTCCTTAAGCAATTGTAGGTTTGCAAACCGGATATTTTGTTCGAGATTCCAACTCTAGGAAGGTTGTCGATCAGGACTAAGGAGGCCTCCCTCCCCAACGGTTTACTGCCACGACGTAAGTAGCAAGGTTTTTTGTCAGAGGTTTCCTTCTCTTAGATGGATAGCCTTACAAGGTCTAACGGGTCCAACACTCCGAGAAAGGTGTAAATATCCTGCGCCCGATTACTAGTCGGGTATTTCCTGTCCCCCGCAAAACTAATGTAAACAGACATCTTGCTGCGCAGATCCCAAGTTAGGTTGACCCCTCCCTTTCTTCTCGCCTTTTCTTTTCTCAGTAGCCCATTACGTCTACAGTGGCGGCCTGTCTTGTTTGGGGTGAACTATGTTAAAAAATAAAAATTAAAATTAAAAAAATTTAAAAAAATGAAAAAAAAACTTACTTAAAGTGCTCCATCTACCGAGAGCTATTAATAATTATTTATAAATAATATTATGTGTTCATGCCAAACCGATGTGCCCACCACGCATTGTCTAGAAATAGGAGAGTAAATTACCGTCTAAAATGGCAAGGTCAGCGGCGTTAATGTGCGAGTGTGTGGTGGGCAGGTTTGTATATGAGGCTCATCCAATAATGATATCCGTACAGAAGTAAATAGACACCCTTAGTAGTATTATTAATAAAAGCCTGCTGTAAGAGGGTACTGATGGACCTAGGTAAAATAATATTGATTATTTTCTATCGCTGAAGTATTAAACGATCACTTTTCGGTTTATAGTGGAAAGTAGAATCCCGAGGTTTGCCACCGATTAAGTCCACCTTTAAATTAATCTATAATATGCTCCTCTGAAAGTCTCAGAACATCTGAAACGCAACACAAAAATGTCAATTGGTATGAAATATCGATATTTCCATCGTTACTGCTGCTTTGTATGGCGCCAAGTGCTGGCCGTCGACGAAGGAAGCGCAAACTTTAAATATGTATGAATCATTTTTGTGGGGCGTCTATCGATGTATTTCATGTCTATATATATATATATATATATATATATATATATATATATATATATATATATATATATATATATACAGGTGAGCCAAAAGTAGGTGGACAGTAAAAAACATTTATTTAGAGATCACTTATACGTACAATTACATGTAATAAAACAATTATATTAATGAAAATTAAATGTTATTTACCAACGCAAGTGTTCAAGCTGTTTTCCTTCTTGATTTACACAGCTTTGAAGTCTGCCTCTCACGCTTCGACAAAAAATGTTTTTACTGTCCACCTACTTTTGGCTCACCCTGTATATATATAACAATCAGTCCTTGCTGACGGACAAGGCCGCTTATAGGTATGCATGGACAAGCAAGATGGGAACAATAGTCCGGAATATCTAAATAGTGTAAAACATATGCCTTTTCAGGGTAAAAAATATCTTTTTGCGAACATACAATATAACACGAGCTTAATCTGTGACCAAACATGTCATTTTTCTAGTATCATAGAAAATCAAATTATATGTATTAAGTGTTCTTTAAAATTGATCCGACTGCAATACACATAGCAATAAATACCATGGTTAATGAAATGTTTTGTTTTTCCAGGAAAGCAATAAAAGAGTTGAACCATGAAACTGTGCTGAGTGTCCGTTGCAATCAATCCGGCTGCAATACACATTGGACACACACTAATACCATAGTTCATGAACTGTTATTTGGCCAGAAAAGTAATAAAAGAGTTGAACCATGAAACTTTGCTGAGTGTTCTGTACAATCGATCTGGCTGCAATGCACATGGCAATGAATACCATGGTTCATGAAATGTTATTCTTGGTCAGGAAAACAATAAAAGAGTTGAACCATGAAACTATGCTGAGTGTTCTTTACAATCGATTTCGCTGGAATGCACATGGCAACTAATAACATGGTTCATGAATATTTATCATTGGTCAGGAAAACAATAAAAGAGTTGAACCATAAAACTATGCTGAGTGTGCTTTACAATCGATATCGCTGCAATGCACATGACAACTAATAACATTGTTCATGGCATATTTTCTTTGGCTAGGAAAACAATAAAAGAGTTGAACCATGAAATTGTGCTGATTTTCTTGCACATCGCAATGAATACCATGGTTAACGAAATGTTTTCTTAAACCAGAAAAAAAAAATTTTTAATTGAAATTTAGATAATGTAAATGGATATATATTTTCGAAGGGAAAAATTTTGATTATATTCTGAGCTTATCTTTTGCAAAGGAGGGATGATTTTTATTTTATTTTTTCTCTTTTTTTTATACCGCATGGATGTGTGAAATCTTCGGGCGGCCATGAAAAAGCTTCGAATTCAGCAACAAATTAAATGCTCTCCGCACATAATAATTCATATTTATCGATCTTGTTTTAGATACGTTCAATAAACAAACCTCATTTTATTGGTCTGTCAAGCTTAAATTTGAAATAGAAAGTTCTTGGCTATGTCAAGCTGAACTTTAAAATTACATTTTTGTCGAGCTGGCAAACTTAAGTTTGAAATAGCAATTTTGTTGGTCTGTCAAGCTTAAGTTTAAAGTATCATATTATTTCCTATGTTAAACTGAAGGTTAATTAATACTTTGTCGGTCTGTCACGCATTATTTTGAAATGACGGATTTGTCGGTCTGTCGGCTTGTTTTAAATGCCATTTCTGTAGGTCTGTCAAGCTTTAGTATGAAATAATATTTTTCGGTTTACCAATTTTTAGTTTAAATTAGCATTTTCATTGGTCTGTCAACTTAAAATTCGAAATTGCATTTTCGTCGGTCTGTCAAGCCTTTCTATCGCTGAATATTTAGATTGAATAGACGTAGAGTATTTTAGATTAGTAGCTGTCCGTCAATATGTTCGTCACGCATATGTTTGAAATAAACTGTTCTTTAGTCTGTCACGCATATGTTTGAAATAAACTGTTCTTTGGTCTGTCACGTATATGTTTGAAATAAAGTGTTCTTTGGTCTGTCAAGGTTATGTAAGAAATCAGATTTTCTTTGGTCTGTTTAGATTTAGTTTGAAATAGAATTTTGATTGGTCTGTCAAGATTATGTTCTAAATAGAATTCTATTGATCTGTCAAAATTAAGTTTGAAGTAGAATTGTATTGGTCTGTCCAGATTAAGTTTTAAACAGAATTTCCTAGTCTGCCAAAATAAAGTTTGAAATAGAATTTTCTTTCGTCTGTCAAAATAAAGTTTGAAATAGAATTTTCTTTGGTCTGTCAAAATAAAGTTTTAAATAGAATTTTCTTTGGTCTGCCAAAATAAAGTTTTAAATAGAATTTACTTTGGTCTGCGAAAATAAAGTTTTAAATAGAATTTTCTTTGGTCTGCCAAAATAAAGTTTTAAATAGAATTTTCTTTGGTCTGCCAAAATAAAGTTTTAAATAGAATTTTCTTTGGTCTGCCAAAATAAAGTTTTAAATAGAATTTCCTTTGGTCTTTCAAGATTAAGTTTGAAAAAGATTTTCTTTTGGTCCGTCAAGATGAACTTTTAAATAAAAGTTTCTTTGGTCTGTCACGTTTAACTTTGAAAACGCAATTTCCTTTAGTCAATCTTAATTTTGAAATAATATTTTGTGATGCGTGTCTGCATTTCTATAGGATTCCCCCCCCCCATCCGTCGTTCGATCTGTCACGTTTCAGTCTGAAATCGCATTTTCATCACAAAACGCGCAAATTGAATGGACGTATCTTGAGAATATTCTTTCATCTTCTTCTTATATTACTTGTGCGCACGCGTTAAAATTTCATACGTCTAGAAAAAAACTTCGAATTCCGCAACTAATTAAATTCTGTCACATGCCATAATTTCTATTTCTCGAAAACTTTTTATTGAATCGTTTTTACCGACTTATTTATGCATTAGCTGTGTTTTCATTTATTTGCAGTGAAATATTAAAAACGTAATCTTTTCTTAACCTGTGAAATTGGATCCATCGACATACCGCAATTTGTATCCCTTTCCCACAAAAGATTCGAACTTCAAATCAGTTTCATTATTGGTTCCCCGATTTATAAAATCGGAGGACTTGTGTTTTGAGGCATGTCCGTCCGTCCGTCCGTCCGTCCGTCCGTCCGTCCGGATTTTTCTCCGCAACCATCAATTGAATTTCTCTAAAATATTGCATGAAGTTGTAACTTTGGTCAGGTTAGAAAGTGATATTCTCCGATTTAAAAAAAAAAAATCTGGTTAGCCGCCCAGGGGGTCAAAAGGCCCCGAAATGGCAAAAAAAAATGACATTTTTTGCCCCATAACTTTTCATCCATCCATTCAATTTCTCTGAAACTTGGCCAAAATGTGGAGGCAATTGTTCCTAATAGAAAATAAATATCGCTGACCTTTGAAAAAATCTGATTCGCGCCCCCAGGGGGTCAAAAGCCTTCTAAAATGGCAAAAATTACCCTTTTCTCCCATAACGTTTGATCCATCACTTGAATTTTTCTGAAACTTGGCAAAAATGTAGAGGCAATTGTTCTGGATATAAAATAAGCATCCTTAACCTCAGAAACATTCTGGTTCGCGCCCCCAGGGGGTCAAAGGGGGGTCGAAAATGCCCCAAATTGCCCAAATTTATTGCATTTTACACTCGCCACATTGAGTCACATACAGAGGGGGACCACGCACGCGCGGATTGTACTTACTAGTTTGCGCTAAATATGTCGGCTGTTCACTTTATATTATTTACTTCCTACTCCAAAAGGTTTAGCACAAGGTCAGGTGCGGGTTTGATGAAAGTGTTTCTGTGGAACGAACTGGATTCGAACTTGGCACACCCAGGCTTCAGTCCATGTCGTTAACCACTTAGTCAGCATCACTGCCACCGTTTACTTCATCCAGAGCGAAGGTAGTGTTATAAATACCCGGTTGGTCGGTAACTTGCTTGTTTGGGGTGAACTATGTTTTTAAAAAATGAATAAATAAATTATATTACTAACTGAAGTAGTCGTCTGTGCCGTGTTTTCCATCTTGTCTAGTGTAAGATTCCGAACCCACAATAGCATAAAATATTGGAAACTGAAAGCGAACGTTTATCTACTTGGCCCCAGAAATATTCGGCTTAAATGAAATCGGCGTAGTTTTTTTTTGTTTTTTTTACATCTCCAATTAGATTTAAAATAGTTCAATTGCCTTAAATAAATAAACACAGATACAGAAACTTAAATATCAAATAAAGAGTTCTTATTAAATAAAATATATGTTAGCTAATGGTTGTGGACGTCTGAGGGAAGACACAAACTCGGGATTAGGTGAAAGAAAGTATATTGAAGTAAAGTCTAAATACAGCATATAAAGAGAGAGGTTGAACATCCGTCTGACTGTCAGTGTAAGACTGATGTGATCCCAGGTATTTAATTCCTTCCCATCGCAGAAGATGTGGCACAAGGCCGGAAAGTGGAGAGAATCAAGCCAGCACCCCTAAAGAAGGAGCACTCAGGCCTATAAAAAATTGCCTGGGCAGCTCCGTCGGCATTCCCCGGTCAGGGCGCCTCAGGAAGTAAGCAATAAACTTACTCCATCCCAGAGAGAGTAGGTAAGCCCTGGGACTACCCGGGATCTAATACATCAGCCCGACAGATAAAAGGCCACTGAAATGGCACAGTTTCTGCCGGACTGATTGTCGAGAACGGATCCTCCATCAGTATTTCCCTATCCCGCCGCCTCTCAGCAACCGAAGTTACTGAAAGACTCTTGGTATTTATTGTGAAGAAGTTAATGGAGTCCGTAAAGGTAGGTACCCTAACAGTATACATTTATCAAATAATTTTTACCTTTTTTTAATAACAAGGATATTTTTCTGTTAAAAGTAAACAATACAATAAATACATATGATTATTTGCCATAATGTCAGTTTAAAAAGTTCTAATTTGCGTAACCGTGTTTCATAATATGTTTCGAGGTAAGACCTCTTTATAAAATTGTGGGTGTTTCGAATCTCCTGAACACGCTGGTAAGATTCACTGAAAAAAAATGTTGTTGTTTTTAATTTGTAAAGAAAAGAAATCACTTCAATGGCCGCTCTGTATACATATTGCATTGTGATAGCCTTCAATGGCCGCTCCGTATACATATTGCATTGTGATAGCCTTCAATGGCCGCTCTGTATACATATTGCATTGTGATAGCCTTCAATGGCCGCTCCGTATACATATTGCATTGTGATAGCCTTCAATGGCCGCTCCGTATACATATTGCATTGTGATAGCCTTCAATGGCCGCTCTGTATACATATTGCATTGTGATAGTCTTCAATGGCCGCTCTGTATACATATTGCATTGTGATAGCCTTCAATGGCCGCTCCGTATACATATTGCATTGTGATAGCCTTCAATGGCCGCTCTGTATACATATTGCATTGTGATAGCCTTCAATGGCCGCTCCGTATACATATTGCATTGTGATAGCCTTCAATGGCCGCTCTGTATACATATTGCATTGTGATAGCCTTCAATGGCCGCTCCGTATACATATTGCATTGTGATAGCCTTCAATGGCCGCTCCGTATACATATTGTGTTGTGATAGCCTTCAATGGCCGCTCTGTATACATATTGTGTACAATGGATGAGGCAAACTGCATCAGTTTATTAACTAAGAACATATGCTTAAACTAATATACTTACATAATGATTGGTGCACAAACATCTGAAGATGTCTTTACAGTTATAGTGGCATGTAAAATTGTTAAAGCGCTTTTTGAGCGGTGAATCTGTGATTGACGTAAACGGTAAGTGTACAAAGGGATTTTGAGCTCTGCTTGGGATTATCAAAAACGCTTTCTAAATACGGGAAGACGCTTACCTTTTTTCGTGTAGACAACCTTCGATCCGTGTTTGTTATGTTCGTCTTCATCGATCCAATATTGATCCGTATTTTCGATCCGTTTCCCGCTTGAAGCCCAGATGAATTTGCCCTTATTTAAAGGGTCCACAACAGCGTCTGTGAACCACTGGTTTCTTTAAAAGAAAGAAGGAAACAGAAAACATAAAATATGCATGTACTAATAGTGCAGTCATGAGAGGAGTTCATCCCAGGCGATAACTCTGAGGGGGGGGGGTAAAAGAAATAAGTGTATTTTCTTTCTTCTGATGCGTTCTTATTTGTGAGAGAATACCGATAGCACACTCTGTGTAGCAATATTAGAGGTAGCCGTGTGAAATATGATGTTAAAAACGGTATTTTCCACATAACGTTAAATTATGGATAAAAGTTGAAAATTCCATTAACAGTAAAACATTAAAATTAGAGTCACGTCTCAAAATACGACGTCATGGACAAGAAGTCCGGAGTGAGACGTGGCAAAGAGGATAGCAAAACATTCCTCTTTTGTTTCGGACATCACTTTTGAAGCTATGTCTTTATCCCCCACCACCAGAAGAGAATACGAAAGTAACTCAAAAGCTATTTTGAAATCTGGTTCAAAGTGCTGTTGAGATGTTGAACCCCCCCCCCCAAACACACACTAAAAACGACCTTTTATCACACAGGGAAACAGATAAATACATACATTATTTAAATTCTGGAGACTGTTGTCTCAGAGACAAAAATAGGGGGATATAACAAATGATTAATTAGATAGACTACGACCCCGCGTTTCACGGTACGTCTATTATATATATATATATATATATATATATATATATATATATATATATATATATATATATATACGATGGGTCAGTGCATGTAGATATTTAGATGACCCATGTAGATTATGTTTGAATGAGAAGCTTTAAATGTTTAAATTAACACTTCCAAAACTTACTAAACTGTAGAAGCGAAATAGCAACCAACTGTAGACATAGACATTTAATTAATCTCATAAAGTTTTTTTTTCTATGAACCTATCATTAGGAATTTTAAAATATATATTCTCGGCAACCCGGTGAGTAACATGGGCACATTATGTTTTTGTAAACATTACCAAACTCTCACTCGTCAATAATTTTTTTAATAAGTTAGATACAAAAACATTAATAGAGAAAAGAATTGCAATACAATTTTTTTAGTTATATTAAGTACAACATTTAAAAATGTGCGAGCTTCAGTAATGTGTATGTAGTTAATAACATCCTAAAATATTGAATTTATCGTTATGAATTATTGAATATGTATTCTTGGCCACAGAATAAGTAGCGTTCGCGCATAATTTTTTCAGTTAATTTTACCATTTACGGGGTGTCAACTAAACCGTACTATAACACCAAAGCAAGAAAACACATTGAATACTTTACTGCAGTTTAATGGCATCAGTGATGCTGGAAAACTGCAGAATAGTGTTCACCTAAGTAAATTTTATTATCATTTATATATATATATATATATATATAAATATATATATATATATATATACAGTGATTCGAAATTTTTTACAGAAAAAGACCATCTTTACAAGATTGTAATGTCATGTTGTACGTACGCTTAGCAACCCCGACTGCTGGAGATTCCATCCACGGCGATGAAGAAAAGACGGCGTGTACAGGCTTGACAGACTGGAAGCATACAGCCATCACTTTGTCTATCTAATATCGTTGCACTGTATATATATATATATATATATATATATATATATATATATATATATATTACACACATATATATATATATATATATATATATGTGTGTGTGTGTGTGTGTGTGTGTGCGTGTGTGTGGGGGGGGTCATCGCTATTCCTACACTGATGGGAATAGAAACCCCGAAACGACGTCGTCTGTAAGTATTACACACTTTAATATTTAATATATATATATATATATATATATATATATATATATATATATATATATATATATATATATATATATATATATATATGGCTATTATAAAGACATCTCTTTCATTCATTTGTTTGTCCTGGTCGTAATTCGACATCGAAATTGTCCTTAATTGTGTTTGGGTCCCATCAGAAGATTATATTCTCAAGAGTAAACATTGCAAATAAAAAGCTATTGAACTAACCACGGTTTCTTATGAAGCAGTATCAACAGCCGGCCGAAAAACTTTCTTTTTTCTCAAATCAATCGATTAACCCCACTGACCTATTCCAATTATATTGATCCGTTGTCAACACTATCAGTTGATTACACTGAAAGGACGAAGGAAATTATATTTCAAACTTAAACGTGGCAAGACGAAAAAAATGCTATTTTTTAAACATCTATTACTAATGGACGTTTGGTATCCGTCTGTCTAAAGTCGAAACTATATAATTACTTATATTAAATGTACTATTGTACTTCTATTACTAATGGAGATTTGGTATCTGTATGTCTGTCTGAAACACAAAACTATGCTATTACTTTAATTAATTTTACTAAACTATATCATTAGTTTTGATCGCTCTCTTTTTGCATCTACTTATCAGATCCTATATATACCCATTCCAAAACGTCCCCAAACATCACGCGTCTTTTAAATTTACATAATTAATTTGTTTTAAAGCTTTTAATAAATTTATATTCGCAAATATACACCCATGATTGTTTTTTTGTTTTTTTAGATTTCCAGATGTATTTAAAATATTTTCTTTCGTGTTTTGTTTTACATTTTACGCCGTAAAGAGTAAATTTGTTTTAAAACTATGTTTTTATTATTCCGTGTTTTATTTATTAAAATAAAGGATTGGGTGATTTGATTTGTTAGTCCCCCGATTTATAAAATCGGGTGACTTATGTTTTGAGGCATTTCCGTCCGTCCTTCCGTCCGTCCGTCCGTCCGTCCGTCCGTCCGTCCGTCCGTCCGTCCGTCCGGATTTTTCTCCGCAACCATCAATTGAATTTCTCTGAAATTTTGCATGAAGTTGTAACTTTGGTCAGGTTAGAAAGTGATATTCTCCGATTTTTGAAAAAATATCTGGTTAGCCCCCCAGGGGGTCAAAAGGCCCCGAAATGGCAAAAAATGACATGTCTTGCCCCCATAACTTTTCATCCATCCATTCAATTTCTCTGAAACTTGGCCAAAATGTGGAGGCAATTGTTCCTAATAGAAAATAAGTATCGCTGACCTTTGAAAAAATCTGGTTCGCGCCCCAAGGGGGTCAAAAGCCCCCAAAATGGCAAAAAAAATTACCCTTTTCTTCCATAACGTTTGATCCATCCATTGAATTTTTTCTGAAACTTGGCCAAAATGTAGAGGCAATTGTTCTGATTCGCGCCCCCAGTGGGTCAAAGGGGGTTAAAAATGCTCCAAATTGCCCAAATTTATTGCATTTTACACTCGCCACATCGGGTCACATACAGAAGGGGACCACGCGCGCGCGGCTTGTTTGTTTTTGTAAAAGACAAAAACAAACACATTTTACTGAGCAATTCAATAAAACAACTAGCAGATATATGCGCCCGGAAGGAAGCATACATTTGATAGTTGGTATAATTTCCAGCCATTTTAGATTATTTTAAGAATTCATATTTGGGAATTTCTTATTTTAATTATTTGGTCGGCAACTAATTTCTATCCGTTTTTTTTTAAATTGGAATCTGTTGTGTTTTCAAAGTTTGGAATCTATATTTTTCGAAGAATTCTATTTTGGAATCATTTTAGAATCTTTTTACGTAAATTTCTGTTTATTTTCAGATCATTAAAATGGCATGTCTAAAAATAATTAACATTTCAACACGTCTTTATTTTTTTATTATTAATAATTTAGTTATTTTTGTTTTTTGATTACTACCATCGAAATATTGAAAATCATGTTGAACGTTTGGAAGACGTTGTTTATAACAAAGGATAATATATTATTGCTTAATTTTTTTTATTAAACCTTACGAATTTTAATTTTAATTGAAATAAACGGCGTAAAAAGTCCCACAAAAGATAATACCACCTCAATATAGATATAAGTACTCTTAAAGAGAACGCATCGTCAACGTTCGGGCAGGTCTCGGACACGCCCGACAGTTAACGAGGCTAAAACTGCCAAATGATAAATTGAAGACTGGCAGACGATAACTTCAGACGTAGAAAATCAAAGTAAAATACATATATAAAAAAAAAGAATGAACAAATCATAGCTAAACAACTTTTATTAGTTAGATGTTTAGTTTTTTTTGTCAAAAAGACCATTGTTAATCAAATGTTTTTTAAATAAAACGTTTTGTTTTTGGGCACCGAAAAATTTCAAAAGATGATTTTTTTTTAGATAACAAATAACAAAAACACTTTTTTTATAACCAATTTCTTATTTGTTTATTGTTTTGTTTTTTTCATTTTTTTTTTTTTTCAATTTTTTTTTCTGTTTAACATTTTATGGGTTAAGGTTTAGGGTTTTGTGGTTAGGGTTAGGGTTAGGGTTAATCTTTCGCTAGAAGTAGCCGTAACTGCCAGAGTCCTTCGGGAGATTCAATGCGCTGACACAGATCATAGAAATTCATTTCTTTTAACGTGCTGCAGATCGTAGAAATTAATTTCTTCCAAAAGTTATTGTCTGCTTGCTTGAAACATGATTGTCTGACACCTGCTGCAACCTGATTGGTTAATAGATTCGTCAACTGTCGGGCGCTTCCGAGACCTGTCCGAACGTTGACGACGCGAAGTCACGGAAATATGGTGCGAAAACAGACAAAATGCATGTTGTAGAAACAAAAACGGTTTATTACTTACTCAAGAGGATGGAATTCATTCATTTATTAAGTATTTGCATAAAAACTCGTTTCTCTTATATTTCTGCCTCCCCATAAACTCACACAGATATATGTCCACCATTCCGCGATGCGTTCCACAGTGGCGTTTAGACTGAATTTTGCACAGCCTTATCCTAACACTAACCTAATCTTAACACACGAAATATGTCATGAGTGCGTGCGCGCACTGCGCATGACTGACGATGTTATATTTTTTATGCAAAACTCGTTTTTCCATTAATAGCGAGACTCTACTACAGAAGACCCGAACTTCCATTTTTAGCCATATTAACAGTGATTTTATGATCGTTCTTTTCATTATCTTCGAGTTCACTTTGTTCCTTCAGTCGAGAAAAATTGTTTCTTCGCTGGCGATCCATACAAATTGGCATGCATTTATTTTTTTTCTTTTTATTTAAGGGGAATAGGGTTCTACGTAGAAAACCTACGTTGCTCTCGACAGCGGCCATCTCTTGAAAGCGTTAGGTCCGTAGGACTGAAGCCGAGTAAATCACTGTCACAAACGGTAGTGGAGTGCGTAGGGTTGTGGTGAGGACTAGAAAAAGGTATTTTCTAAGTGTTTCAGTATATGGCCGCGAGAGGTCGCTTCATACGAAGGCTTAATGTATTTAATGGCCAGCTTTCTATTTTTTTACTTCTCAAAACTCAGTGTTTCCTTTTTTGACTTTCCATATTACATTTTTTTTTACTATTTGGGGGGATGAGGCAGAGTACACCTAAGCCGATCGATATAATTTCATTTTTGTAATTTACTCAGACTCGGCAAAAAAATAGCTTTGGAATGAAAGATCTGTCTGTGTTCTCTTAAAGAAAACATAGCATCGCAGAACGACATGTAATATTTACTGCGTCTACAGGTGATAGGGTAGTTTTGTTTTACGGCATATCAACCCTTTTCGGGTTATTTAATGCTGAATCTGGTTATTTTGGTGAAGGTTTTTATGCTTCAAGTTCTTCATATGTTCAAATGTTTAATCATGGTGTTTGGTTTGGTTGTTTTTGTTTCACGGCATATCGACCCTTTTCAGGTCATTTAATTCTGAATCTGGTCATGTTGGTGAAGGTTTTATGCTTCAAGTTCTTTATATGTTTGAGTATTTATTCATGGTGTTTGGTTGAGTGAAAGGGGGTGGGGAGAAAGAGGGGAGAGGGAAGAAGAGGGAAAGGAGGGAAATTTTTTTTGTTTTTTTTTGTTTTGGATTTTGCAGAATATGATTGAGTTTTGCAAAGGATTTGAGTCAGGAAGTCAATAACTTCAGACTGCCTGATTTGGTAGCGCTAATAGGTTATATTCGGCCCATAAATCAGGGCCTTACATATACTACCACGTTTGATCCATCCATTCAATTTTTCTGAGACTTGCCCAAAATGTAGAGGCAATTGTTCTGGATATAAAATGAGCATCGTTGACCTCAGAAGAATTCTGGTTCGCGCCCCCAGGGGATCAAAGGGGGGTAAAAAATGCCCCAAATTGCTCGAATTTATTGCATTTTACACTCGCCACATCGAGTCACATACAGAAGGGACCACCCACGTGCGGCTTGTTTTTCATTCAAGCATTATGTGTCTAACTTCACAATTAATGTTTAAAATAGCTTCCTTCATATCAATGCTAAACGACAGTTCTGTTTGTTTTCTCTTAAAGTAAATATCTAGCAACGCAGCAAGTCATTTAATATTCACTGCGTTGTCAGTCAGTTAATATCTCGTTCGTAGCGACTATTTAATAAATTAACCCTGTCATGCAATTCTATATTATCAAATTTTGCATTAATATAAAGAAATGTGTTTAACTTTTATATTAATGTTTCAAATATGCCGAACTCAATAATACATTTTATTTTATTTTAGCTTTGAAAAATGTTATCTTTTTTTTTTTTAAACATAGTTCATCCCAAACAAGGCAGACCGCCACTGTAGACGTAAGGGGCTACTGAGAAAAAGGGTGTGAGTTTTTTTGTTGTTTTTGTTGTTTAAAATTCTCGTCGCCAATTGTAGCGTTGCTGCTTTGTCGGTTGTTATTGTGTTTCCATTAGTGTCCGGCTCGCGGGGTAACGGCTTCACATAACAATTCAAGTAGGAACACAGAAATAAATAAGAGAGACAAACAGTTGATGCGTGCGCTCCGATCGCTTCCTTCGTAAGAGGTCGATCGACACGTAAGCATTTATTTATATAGCATGAGAAATATACAAGGGAGATAACTACAGAATGTAAGGGAGGTAATTAGGCTACTGTTTGGATTCGCGTATGCCGAGTGTAAACATTGTTGCCGTTTCCAAATGCACGAAAGGCACGACACTACACCGACATTACAGGGGTCAACCTAAATCGGGAGCTGTGCAGCGAGATGTCTGTTTACATTAGTTTTAAATGTCTGCATGTCATTACTGTCAGGAAAACAGTGAGCAGGGAGGGAGTTTCAGAGTCCAGCAGCACGAGGAAATAAGTTTTCGGGGTAGAAAGCTCTTCGGCATTTGGGGACCTTCACGGTGAATGGATGGGATTTGACAGATTGTCGGGTTGATCCAGTGAATTTGTGTCGTGGGGGCACCAAAGCAGCAAGCTCATCAGAGCACAATCCATTGACGTACTTAATTTGAAATGTTTATTCTAAGTAAAGAACGAGTCTGTAATTTATGTTGTATACCGTTGATTGATCGGAATTGCAGTCCGAATTACTATATACATCATAATCACGTGGACACACCGGTTCCCGTTAGATGACCGAAGTTAAGCGTCGTTGAGCCTGGTCAGTACTAAAATGGGTGACGATTTGGAAATACTAGGTGCTGTATGTGCTCTCCGCTTATCTCGACATTGTTTCCAGTCGTTCTGGACTTCTCCTCGCCACTGGATTCGAGCAGTACCGATTCAGGAGACATGGACGGCGGCACCGGGTACCAGAGGGGGGGGGGCTCAATCCACTTTTTTACTTCCCCCCCTTTTAGGTCACCAATAATGAAGTTATATATGCATGTGTTTAACCGCCCCCCCCCCGCACTTTTTAGGAGAGCCCCCCCTCCACTTTTATAACTGTCCCGCCGATCCTGGGAGAGGTGTGTTTAAGGATTGCGCAACCCTTGTTTCACAATTATCCATTGTCTCTTAAGACTGAACGGGGGCCATGGTTGTATACCGCCTCACTTTTAATTGGGGGTTTGATGTGAAGCGTAACTTAATGAGACCCTCTAAAAAAGGAATAAATTAAGACCTATTGTTGGTTGTCTCTACATCTGGTGGCAATTCTGCATGGGTCTGTCTGTCTGTCTGTGATCGGATTGTTGGTTCTTAAATTGATTAAATCGAAAACATTTATACACAAAACATATAGATATTTATTATATCCTAGGTACAAGCTTCGGGCAGAGAGAGAGAAAGAGACAGAGACAGAGATTAGCTCACTAGTGTCTATTTTAAGACTACATTCTACACATCCCGTCCGCCTCCCAACAAAATCAGTCCTACATTCTACACATCCCGTCCGCCTCCCAACAAAATCTGTCCTACATTCTACACATCCCGTCCGCCTCCCAACAAAATCTGTCCTACATTCTACACATCCCGTCCGCCTCCCAACAAAATCTGTCCTACATTCTACACATCCCGTCCGCCTCCCAACAAAATCTGTCCTACATTCTACACATCCCGTCTGCCTCCTAACAAAATCTGTCCTACATTTTACACATCCCGTCCGCTTCCCAACAAAATCTGTCCTACATTCTACACATCCCGTCCGCCTCCCAACAAAATCTGTCCTACATTCTACACATCCCGTCCGCCTCCCAACAAAATCTGTCCTACATTCTACACATCCCGTCCGCCTCCCAACAAAATCTGTCCTACATTCTACACATCCAGTCAGCCTCCCAACAAAATCTGTCCTACATTTTACACATCCCGTCCGCCTCCCAACAAAATCTGTCCTACATTTTACACATCCCGTCCGCCTCCCAACAAAATCTGTCCTACATTCTACACATCCCGTCCGCCTCCCAACAAAATCTGTCCTACATTCTACACATCCCGTCTGCCTCCCAACAAAATCTGTCCTACATTTTACACATCCTGTCCGCTTCCCATTTGTCTAAAACAAAATGGTGTGCACATTTTTGAAAATTTTTCTAAAACAAAATGGCACAGACATTTTTGAAAATTTTTCTAAAACAAAATGGCGTAGACATTTTGGAAAATTTTTCTAAAACAAAATGGCGTAGACATTTTTGAAAATTGTTCTAAAACAAAATTGCGCAGACATTTTGGAAAATTTTTCTAAAACAAAATAGCGTAGACATTTTGGAAAATTTTTCTAAAACAAAATAGCGTAGACATTTTGGAAAATCTTTCTAAAACAAATGGCGTACACATTTTTGAAAATTTTTCTAAAACAAAATGGCGTAGACATTTTTGAAAATTTTTCTAAAACAAAATGGCGTACACATTTTTGAAACTTTTTCTAAAACAAAATGGCGTACACATTTTTTAAACTTTTCCTAAAACAAAATGGCGTACACATTTTTGAAATTTTTCTAAAACAAAATGAGGTACACATTTTTGAACATTTTTCAAAAACAAAATGGCGTACACATTTTTGAAAATATTTCTAAAACAAAATGGCGTACACATTTTTGAAAATTTTTCTAAAATAAAATGGCGTACACATTTTCTCAGCGATCAAACATGTTTGTCTTCTTTCATGGACTCTTACGCTTAGTAAACCTTGAAGACAAAGACAATATTTGCCGAATTTCGCAAAATCAAATAACAATATTGACTTTATCTTCTGTGTTTACTGAACGTGTTCTACTGTGATGATGGTCCGCGAAGGAAGAATCTTATAAGACCAAAAATGTTACCATTGTTATTTAATACTATTTAAATATTTTACACTTACGAATATTTTTATAACTGTTTCAACATTGATTTCTTATGTATAAAATTTTATCAGCCGGATTTTAAAAGTTGGACCTAAATAGCATTTAAGATGAAAAATCAACCTTTGATTGTGACTGGTCAATTTTCATTTGTTATTGTTGTACCATGTTATTGGCATAACATATAAATTTATCTTGTGAGATTTTTAAAGTTGGACCTAAATAGCATTTAAGCTGACATATCAAACTTTGATTCTGACTAGCCAATTTTCATTTGTTATTGTTGTACCATGTTATTGGCATAACATATAAAGTTATCTTGTGAGATTTTAAAAGTTGGACCTAAATAGCATTGAAGCTGACATATCAAACTTTGATTCTGACTAGCCAATTTTCATTTGTTATTGTTGTATCATGTTATTGGCATAACATATAAAGTTATCTTGTGAGATTTTAAAAGTTGGACCTAAATAGCATTGAAGCTGACATATCAAACTTTGATTCTGACTAGCCAATTTTCATTTGTTATTGTTGTACCATGTTATTGGCATAACATATAAAGTTATCTTGTGAGATTTTAAAAGTTGGACCTAAATAGCATTGAAGCTGACATATCAAACTTTGATTCTGACTAGCCAATTTTCATTTGTTATTGTTGTACCATGTTATTGGCATAACATATAAATTTATCTTGTGAGATTTTTAAAGTTGGACCTAAATAGCATTTAAGATGAAAACTCAGACTTTGATTCTGACTAGCCAATTTTCATTTGTTATTGTTGTACCATGTTATTGGCATAACATATAAAGTTATCTTGTGAGATTTTTAAAGTTGGACCTAAATAGCATTTAAGATGAAAACTCAGACTTTGATTCTGACTAGCCAATTTTCATTTGTTATTGTTGTACCATGTTATTGGCATAACATATAAAGTTATCTTGTGAGATTTTTAAAGTTGGACCTAAATAGCATTTAAGATGAAAACTCAGACTTTGATTCTGACTAGCCAATTTTCATTTGTTATTGTTGTACCCTGTTATTGTCTATAAACTAACGTACTTCGCCACAATTTATTTTTTATATCTAATCAGATTCGGAAGTTTTGATAATATGAAAAGATTTTTAAATAACCACCTTAAAAGAAAAAGCACTAACGATAATAAATCTTATTCTTTGAGAAACATTTAACGTTCTTTATTTGCTTTTTTTACCTTGATACTAGCCCCACAAATAAAGGCGCGGTTATAGAAGAAATAAATATTTACAAAACAAATGTAAACGTTCTGGGTAGTTATGTGTATATATTTATATATTTTTTATGGGCAGGATAATCTCCTAAACTAATAAACGGATCTTTATGGATTTTTGTGGGTAACGTAGGTACATTAGGTTTTTGTAAACTTTAACATTTATGGGATGAATGTATATAAAGTTAAGTACGTGAATATGTTTATATATTTTTATGTATAGGATTCACTCCTAAACTAATTAACCAATCATTATAAATTTGGGAACACAGCTTCCAGACGCAAGAGTGGGTAATGTGGGCTATATATCGTTTAATCCTGTTCTGTGTAAATTGTCAAAGAAGGAATGGAAGCCCTTTTTGAAAATTCAGATACCTCAAATTCTTGTGAAATCTTAATAATAGGTATTAGATATTCATACAAGGTTTAGGATGTACTAGCTCTGAACTGAAAATTTCAAAATGGCGTACTAGTGTATTTCCCCACATGTGAGTTTGCTCTTTTCTTTGTCTTTTATTTGGTTTAGCCCAAAAATGAACAACTGAATAGTGTAGGTTTTTTTCAAGACATTTTAATCCAAGAACTTTTTACTTTTTGTGAATTTTTCTGATGATTTTGTAGTGTTGCAGAGACGATATTGACATAAAACGTTGTTTGGCTCACGGCAAATAAAACGGACCGTAAAAAATACATCTCACAAAAATGTTATGTTTTTTTTTTAATTTCTAGTGGTTTAGAGATATAGTCGGTGTATAATTAGTGGGTTGGGGTGTGTTGATGAATTATTATTATTATTATTATTATTAAGCTGAAATCGGATGGTCCGGCAAAATGGTTAATCCGGCAACGCTCTTGAACTAAGAATGACCCAAAATCCGTGTTACACCTGTATTTTAATTATATTTTTATAATCGGATTTTTTCATTTAACTTTTTTACCTGAACGTATTTGTATTATTAATGCGGCCTTGTTTATTACCGGGTGTCTGAAATGACAATGGAAGTAGAATAGAACAAGTTTGATGAAAATTGCGACACATATTATTACGCGTATTCTATAAATATTATCCCTGCTATTTGAATAATCTTTTTCATGAAAATAGCTCCAGACAAGGCATGAAGCCACTTGATGTAAGGAGGTAAAACAAATACTACTTCAAAGTCAAAAACTAACCCACGATAAGTGTTAGATAGATAGATTTCGACCAAAAAAAACAGCAATTCTTTCCCCTTTGTCAGAAACATCGCTCATGGAATGCGAGGACTAAAGGACAAAATAAAGGAAGTGAGAGTTACGAGTTAGTCACTTTCTACTCTCTCTCTCTCTCTCTCTCTCTCTCTCTCTCTCTCTCTCTCTTAGTAAACAAAACAAATTAAAAAATATTCAATTTGGGACTCACCGACCAGGATAAACTGTCTTCAGGTGCGTGATTATAAACGTGTGTTCTTTTTGTTCGTCGATGTTTAAAAGAGTCGCACCATTCATCTGAATTAAAAATAACAATTAAATATTTAAGTAATCTATCTTAAATGGCCTATGATATACCTAATACACTTGTTTAAGATATAACATCAATTCAAGTCTATGACAAATATGTGTAAAACATTGCAAATTAACAGCTTCTTTCCACTGATAAGGAATGTACAGCATGGAATTGCAACAGAAACCTGCTAAATTGACAGAATACCTACTGTCTAATATTTTAAATAAATCATTATTGACGTCTTAAATAAATTAAGGGGACACTACAACGACATTTTTACCGTTCATAAACACAAAAACATGCCAACCTGACTCTATTATGACTTCTTGGAGTGAAATAAATAAGAAATAAGTAATGAAAATGTTATTTCAATAAATAAAAAAATCATTGATTCACGGACGTAAAGTTTTCCTCCGCGTTTTTTTTCTTTTCTTTTTTTTACTATAGAGATAACCACTTTGCACATGGATACTAGACAGAAAAAGCCATCTCGAAAATCAAGGAGGACTTGGCTTAGCTCTCAGGTCCACAGGTAGTCGGCCTTCGACGGTGAAATCATAACTGGTTAACCATCTCGTGTGACTTTGCTCAGGACTGCTGTGTATGGGCTGTGATGGTTCGTATAGAACCTGGTTCAATCCGACAACACTTAACATTGTTGCAAAAACAATTTTAATAATTCAAATTTATAAGTTTGGTTACATTACCACAAAAGGATCTTCTTAATTAGTTTCTTGTGGGGTTGATCGCAGGCGGTATATTACTACCTGCTTCTTCTTCTTCTTCTTCTTCTTCTTTACGTGTCTTTAAAGCATGTGATCATGTGCAAGGCCTATATGCTTCTCAGTTTTATTACGTTTGAGTTGTAGCGTTGAATGTCGTGTTATTCACTAAAAGTATTGATCGTAGTATAATATAATCACAATTTTTAAAAATATATAATCACAACAAAATTCACTACAAATAATAAACAAGACACTAAAATAGAATAAATAAAATGCAGAAGTAGCAATTAATACCCTAAATTAAAATTATCAAACAATTTTATCCACATGATCATTACCTATTAGAATTAAAATAAAATAAGAATGACGGTTATAATCATAATTTTTATTCTCATTTTAAATTTAACTCACTCTGGCCGTCGCCCCTCCTCCCCCCACCCCGGATGAAATTGAGATCATCACAGCACAAACACGTGAAAACCTCCCACGCAATAATTTGAAACACGACTTGTTGGGGTCCCCCCCTCCCCTCTCATGTCCCATGTCACCGTTATAGACAAAGCCCCAACTCTGTCCCCCTCCTCCCCCCTCCAATGTATTTTCAATTTTCAATTTTCAATCTCCCGTTGAGGTGAAGTAAAAACGTATGCCATTCGGATTCCATCGTTAGCCTGACGAGTTGGACGCTATTTGCGCCAATGAAACAGAACTTGTTTTGTCGCAACTAATGGAATAAAATTTAAATATATATATATATATATATATATATATATATATATATATATATATATATATATATATATATATATATATAATATTACAGAAGTTCAGATCAACATATTACCTTAATTTTAAGCAGGTGGGGACAGATTCAGGCGAAAAAAATGCTGCGTTTTCTTGAGTTTTAATTATAAACCACCCTAACCTGAGGGGTTTCTCATGAGTGAAGTTAGTTGTATCATGGAAGTCATTAACTGTTTATACATTTTTTTAAATTATTTTTACTTTTCTGGTGGGAAATTAGTTGAGGGATCTAGAAAAAAATCTGAAAGCCATTCTGTAAAATATAATTAAGAATTAAGGGTTTCTTCCTGGATCAAATTCAAACAGGTTGTTTATTGCATTCTTGGAGATATTATTGTTCCTTTCAACTGTTTATAATCTCGCTAGATTTAGCATACTGATGAGTTCTACGTTAGGTGCGGTTTTTAGTTTTTAACACCATGTTCCTTGATGAGTTCTATGTGAGGTGCGGTTTTTAGTTTTTAACACCATGTTCCTTGATGAGTTCTATGTTAGGTGCGATTTTTAGTTTTTAACACCATGTTCCTTGATGAGTTCTATTTCAGGTGCGGTTTTTAGTTTTTAACACCATGTTCCTTGATGAGTTCTATGTTAGGTGCGGTTTTTAGTTTTTAACACCATGTTCCTTGATGAGTTCTATGTGAGGTGCGGTTTTTAGTTTTTAACACCATGTTCCTTGATGAGTTCTATGTTAGGTGCGATTTTTAGTTTTTAACACCATGTTCCTTGATGAGTTCTATTTCAGGTGCGGTTTTTAGTTTTTAACACCATGTTCCTTGATGAGTTCTATGTTAGGTGCGGTTTTTAGTTTTTAACACCATGTTCCTTGATGAGTTCTATGTTAGGTGCGGTTTTTAGTTTTTAACACCATGTTCCTTTATGAGTTCTATGTTAGGTGCGGTGTTTAGTTTTTAACACCATGTTCCTTGATGAGTTCTATGTTAGGTGCGGTTTTTAGTTTTTAAAACCATGTTCCTTGATAAGTTCTATGTTAGGTGCGGTTTTTAGTTTTTAACACCATGTTCCTTGATGAGTTCTATGTTAGGTGCGGTTTTTAGTTTTTAACACCATGTTCCTTGATGAGTTCTATGTTAGGTGCGGTTTTTAGTTTTTAACACCATGTTCCTTTATGAGTTCTATGTTAGGTGCGGTGTTTAGTTTTTAACACCATGTTCCTTGATGAGTTCTATGTGAGGTGCGGTTTTTAGTTTTTAACACCATGTTCCTTGATGAGTTCTATGTTAGGTGCGGTTTTTAGTTTTTAACACCATGTTCCTTTATGAGTTCTATGTTAGGTGCGGTGTTTAGTTTTTAACACCATGTTCCTTGATGAGTTCTATGTTAGGTGCGGTTTTTAGTTTTTAACACCATGTTCCTTGATGAGTTCTATGTGAGGTGCGGTTTTTAGTTTTTAACACCATGTTCCTTGATGAGTTCTATGTTAGGTGCGATTTTTAGTTTTTAACACCATGTTCCTTGATGAGTTCTATTTCAGGTGCGGTTTTTAGTTTTTAACACCATGTTCCTTGATGAGTTCTATGTTAGGTGCGGTTTTTAGTTTTTAACACCATGTTCCTTGATGAGTTCTATGTTAGGTGCGGTTTTTAGTTTTTAACACCATGTTCCTTTATGAGTTCTATGTTAGGTGCGGTGTTTAGTTTTTAACACCATGTTCCTTGATGAGTTCTATGTTAGGTGCGGTTTTTAGTTTTTAACACCATGTTCCTTGATGAGTTCTATGTGAGGTGCGGTTTTTAGTTTTTAACACCATGTTCCTTGATGAGTTCTATGTTAGGTGCGATTTTTAGTTTTTAACACCATGTTCCTTGATGAGTTCTATTTCAGGTGCGGTTTTTAGTTTTTAACACCATGTTCCTTGATGAGTTCTATGTTAGGTGCGGTTTTTAGTTTTTAACACCATGTTCCTTGATGAGTTCTATGTTAGGTGCGGTTTTTAGTTTTTAACACCATGTTCCTTTATGAGTTCTATGTTAGGTGCGGTGTTTAGTTTTTAACACCATGTTCCTTGATGAGTTCTATGTTAGGTGCGGTTTTTAGTTTTTAAAACCATGTTCCTTGATAAGTTCTATGTTAGGTGCGGTTTTTAGTTTTTAACACCATGTTCCTTGATGAGTTCTATGTTAGGTGCGGTTTTTAGTTTTTAACACCATGTTCCTTGATGAGTTCTATGTTAGGTGCGGTTTTTAGTTTTTAACACCATGTTCCTTTATGAGTTCTATGTTAGGTGCGGTGTTTAGTTTTTAACACCATGTTCCTTGATGAGTTCTATGTGAGGTGCGGTTTTTAGTTTTTAACACCATGTTCCTTGATGAGTTCTATGTTAGGTGCGGTTTTTAGTTTTTAACACCATGTTCCTTTATGAGTTCTATGTTAGGTGCGGTGTTTAGTTTTTAACACCATGTTCCTTGATGAGTTCTATGTTAGGTGCGGTTTTTAGTTTTTAACACCATGTTCCTTGATGAGTTCTATGTGAGGTGCGGTTTTTAGTTTTTAACACCATGTTCCTTGATGAGTTCTATGTTAGGTGCGATTTTTAGTTTTTAACACCATGTTCCTTGATGAGTTCTATTTCAGGTGCGGTTTTTAGTTTTTAACACCATGTTCCTTGATGAGTTCTATGTTAGGTGCGGTTTTTAGTTTTTAACACCATGTTCCTTGATGAGTTCTATGTCAGGTGCGATTTTTAGTTTTTAACACCATGTTCCTTGATGAATTCTATGTTAGGTGCGGTTTTTAGTTTTTAACACCATGTTCCTTGATGAGTTCTATGTTAGGTGCGGTTTTTAGTTTTTAAAACCATGTTCCTTGATAAGTTCTATGTTAGGTGCGGTTTTTAGTTTTTAACACCATGTTCCTTGATGAGTTCTATGTTAGGTGCGGTTTTTAGTTTTTAACACCATGTTCCTTGATGAGTTCTACGTTAGGTGCGGTTTTTAGTTTTTAACACCATGTTCCTTGATGAGTTCTATGTTAGGTGCGGTTTTTAGTTTTTAACACCATGTTCCTTTATGAGTTCTATGTGAATGCGGTTTTTAGTTTTTAACACCATGTTCCTTTATGAGTTCTATGTTAGGTGCGGTGTTTAGTTTTTAACACCATGTTCATTGATGAGTTCTATGTTAGGTGCGGTTTTTAGTTTTTAACACCATGTTCCTTGATGAGTTCTATGTTAGGTGCGGTTTTTAGTTTTTAACACCATGTTCCTTGATGAGTTCTATGTTAGGTGCGGTTTTTAGTTTTTAACACCATGTTCCTTGATGAGTTCTATTTAAGGTGCGGTTTTTAATTTTTAACACCATGTTCCTTGATGAGTTCTATGTTAGGTGCGATTTTTAGTTTTTAACACCATGTTCCTTGATGAGTTCTATTTCAGGTGCGGTTTTTAGTTTTTAACACCATGTTCCTTGATGAGTTCTATGTTAGGTGCGGTTTTTAGTTTTTAAAACCATGTTCCTTGATAAGTTCTATGTTAGGTGCGGTTTTTAGTTTTTAACACCATGTTCCTTGATGAATTCTATGTTACGTGCGGTTTTTAGTTTTAAACACCATGTTCCTTTATGAGTTCTATGTGAATGCGGTTTTTAGTTTTTAACACCATGTTCCTTTATGAGTTCAATGTTAGGTGCGGTGTTTAGTTTTTAACACCATGTTCATTGATGAGTTCTATGTTAGGTGCGGTTTTTAGTTTTTAACACCATGTTCCTTGATGAGTTCTATGTTAGGTGCGGTTTTTAGTTTTTAACACCATGTTCCTTGATGAGTTCTATGTTAGGTGCGGTTTTTAGTTTTTAACACCATGTTCCTTGATGAGTTCTATGTGAGGTGCGGTTTTTAGTTTTTAACACCATGTTCCTTGATGAGTTCTATGTTAGGTGCGGTTTTTAGTTTTTAACACCATGTTCCTTGATGAGTTCTATGTTAGGTGCGATTTTTAGTTTTTAACACCATGTTCCTTGATGAGTTCTATGTTAGGTGCGGTTTTTAGTAGTTAACACCATGTTCCTTGATGAGTTCTATGTTAGGTGCGGTTTTTAGTTTTTAACACCATGTTCCTTGATGAGTTCTACGTTAAGTGCCGTTTTTAGTTTTTAACACCATGTTCCTTGATGAGTTCTATGTTATGTGAGGTTTTTAGTTTTTAACACCATGTTTTTTTATGAGTTCTATGTTAGGTGCGGTTTTTAGTTTTTAACACCATGTTCCTTGATGAGTTCTATGTTAGGTGCGGTTTTTAGTTTTTAACACCATGTTTTTTTATGAGTTCTATGTTAGGTGCGGTTTTTAGTTTTTAACACCATGTTCCTTGATGAGTTCTATGTTAGGTGCGGTTTTTAGTTTTTAACACCATGTTCTTTGATGAGTTCTATGTTAGGTGCGGTTTTTAAGTTTTTAACACCATGTTCCTTGATGAGTTTTATGTTAGGTGCGGTTTTTAGTTTTTAACACCATGTTCCTTGATGAGTTCTATGTTAAGTGCGGTTTTTAGTTTTTAACACTATGTTCCTTGATGAGTTCTATGTTAGGTGCGGTTTTTAATTTTTAACACCATGTTCCTTGATGAGTTCTATGTTAGGTGCGGTTTTTAGTTTTTAACACCATGTTCCTTGATGAGTTCTATGTTAGGTGCGGTTTTTAGTTTTTAACACCATGTTCCTTGATGAGTTCTATGTTAGGTTCGGTTTTTAAGTTTTTAACACCATGTTCTTTGATGAATTCTATGTTAGGTGCGGTTTTTAGTTTTTAACACCATGTTCCTTGATGAGTTCTATGTTAGGTGCGGTTTTTAGTTTTTAACACCATGTTCCTTGATGAGTTCTATGTTAGGTGCGGTTTTTAGTTTTTAACACCATGTTCCTTGATGAGTTCTATGTTAGGTGCGGTTTTTAGTTTTTAACACCATGTTCCTTGATGAGTTCTATGTTAGGTTCGGTTTTTAAGTTTTTAACACCATGTTCCTTGATGAATTCTATGTTAGGTGCGGTTTTTAGTTTTTAACACCATGTTCCTTGATGAGTTCTATGTCAGGTGAGGTTTTTAGTTTTTAACACCATGTTCCTTGATGAGTTCTACGTAAGGTGCGGTTTTTAGTTTTTAACACCATGTTCCTTGATGAGTTCTATGTTATGTGCGGTTATTAGTTTTTAACACCATGTTCCTTGATGAGTTCTATGTTAGGTGCGGTTTTTAGTTTTTAACACCATGTTCCTTGATGAGTTCTATGTTATGTGCGGTTATTAGTTTTTAACACCATGTTCCTTGATGAGTTCTATGTTAGGTGCGGTTTTTAGTTTTTAACACCATGTTCCTTGATGAGTTCTATGTTAGGTGCGGTTTTTAGTTTTTAACACCATGTTCCTTGATGAGTTCTATGTTAGGTGCGGTTTTTAGTTTTTAACACCATGTTCCTTGATGAGTTCTATGTTAGGTGCGGTTTTTAGTTTTTAACACCATGTTCCTTGATGAGTTCTACGTTAGGTGCGGTTTTTAGTTTTTAACACCATGTTCCTTGATGAGTTCTATGTTAGGTGCGGTTTTTAGTTTTTAACACCATGTTCTTTGATGAGTTCTATGTTAGGTGCGGTTTTTAGTTTTTAACACCATGTTCCTTGATGAGTTCTATGTTAGGTGTGGTTTTTAGTTTTTAACACCATGTTCCTTGATGAGTTCTATGTTAGGTGCGGTTTTTAATTTTTAACACCATGTTCCTTTATGAGTTCTATGTTAGGTGCGGTTTTTAGTTTTTAACACCATGTTCCTTGATGAGTTCTATGTTAGGTGCGGTTTTTAGTTTTTAACACCATGTTCCTTGATGAGTTCTATGTTAGGTGCGGTTTTTAGTTTTTAACACCATGTTCCTTGATGAGTTCTATGTTAGGTGCGGTTTTTAGTTTTTAACACCATGTTCCTTGATGAGTTCTACGTTAGGTGCGGATTTTAGTTTTTAACACCATGTTCCTTGATGAGTTCGTTAACTCTGTGAAACCTATTGAACATTTATTAATATTCCATGATGAATGCCAGTATACTGAATTCATATGCTTTTAATAGGGTTAAGATGAAAATTCATATACACTAAATGTACAAAACCAAGGAAATTCCCAAATTTTTACACTTTTATTATCATTAAGGGGATGACTACATATCAACCAAACCATTTCGTTGTCACATCACTACAGTATAGATCTCTATGCATGAGTGGATGAAGTGTGTGAGGTGCGCTGAAGAAAGATTCCTACCAGTAAAATACATAGCCCTGTTGTGCTCGCATACCCTTAATGACAATAAAAGTGTAAAAAATGTTACAGAGGCTCTTTTAAGAAAACATCTTGCAAGACGATGTGCACGGTAAGAGGGTAGCAAGAAGATATGGACAAAGATAATTTTTAAGTAAAGCGTACTGCAGAAGATTGCAATTTTGTCGCCCGTAACTTTATAGGACGTTTTTTCCTTTGATATATATATATATATTTATTATTAATTTTATATGTACATAAAAGTAATCCATGGACACATGTTTCTAGCTATCAGCCGTCGTCAGCAAGGCTAACTTGGATGAAGATCGAACCTTCGATATCATGATCTATAGTCTAGAGTTTTACCACTGGACCATGACGCCTTGGCCGGAAATATGTAACATTTTAATCATTTAAATATTTTTAAGTTATGTATTTTTGTAATTATTTTTATTGGTTATCGTAGCTGTCAGATTTGTTCTTATTTGTTTTTCACTTCCGAAGCGGTAAAGAGTACTGCAGAAGATTGCAATTTTGTCGCCCGTAACTTTATAGGACATATTTTTTGTTAATATATCTATTTATTATTAATTTTATGAAAAACTACTCTCATTCTCGGTCCACGAAAGTATTTTAAAATGGCCCAAATTCTCAAAATTACTTCCGAATAAGTGCGTTCCACTTACGATTGAACAAAACATCTTTCTATTGGATTTACTTCATTCTTGAAAATTTTTTCTATGCTGCCTTCACGAACACCCTTCTTTTCCATCTTAAAATCTCCTTTCATTGGACACCTTACCAACAGACATTTACCGACTGGACAGACCCCATATCTTTTCACATGCACATTCTCACTCTCCATTACTTAATATTTTTTCAAATTTTGAATTTTGGCTTTTCCACTGCCAACTTATCTATCTATGTAATTCCTCTGATCATCAGATCTTTGAAAAGCCTTGGCTTAAGGAAAGAATAATAAACATGTTTTTACCGAGAACACCTTGCATTGAACCATCAAAGTTGAAATATATTTGTCATTCGTACATGCTTATCTTTCTTCTTTCATTGATCTTTATAATTGCTTTATCTCGTATATTGAGCTTAAACAATTTCACTATATGTTCTATCCTCTAAAAGTATACTTTCAGTTTCATATTTTATTTATTATATATATATATATATATATATATATATATATATATATATATATATATATATATATATATATATGCGTGTGTGTGCATTCATTTTCAAATCAGACAAGTATATGGGCATAATTATGACGTTTCTCTGTATTACCAACTTCGTCAGAGTGCAATAGACACATACATA
>OY744547.1:61112326-61157326 GCA_963556195.1 Sepiola atlantica
TATATATATATATATATATATATATATATATATATATATATATGAATGAAGTCGAACGAATCGACCGAAATATCTTGGTCCAGCTTTAATGCTGTTTGTGTGTCCTTATTTTTATTCGTCTGTTTACTTGCTCATCCACTATTCCATAAACTAATTTTCCATTTTGCCTGAAATATTTATTTCGGCGACTCTAACAACTCGGCTACGGGCAAAAATTCCAATGAATATATTACAACGGGGTTTCATCCAGTGACTCATTATTGTGTTCATATCAAAGTGCTTAATAATTAATAGAACCGTATATTTATTTAGTATAAAACATTTCATACACACATTTTTTACTACACATTTGCAGACAAAAGAATTCTACAAAGCAAAGAAAGGAATATGGTGTTAGGTTCATAGTGAAAAGTACATAGTAGTTACCCTGATTCAATCCTGAGCAACGTCGGGTATTCCTGTTTGTATTATTTATAAATTAAAAATATTCCCGGGCAATGCCGGGTAGGCACAGCTAGTTAATTATAATATTATTAAACTCGCATTATTGGAGAAAAGATTTAGCAACATTTGGTTTTATTAAAAGGAATCTGCCAGGGTGTAAGGATGAGATTTGAATCAACATTCACCGATTATGTAAAAGAACAATTGTTTCTCAGTATCAAAGATTTGCATTGAGATTGTATCCTATTAATGTTTGACTCATCTTCCGTTCATGAAAAGAGACCGTGTCAGCCAGAGTTGAGCCGAGATCTGAATTGACTTTGTCATATTCGTATCAATTCGCCCGCTTTTTAGAAAAACGACTGACAGTTCAATGGAAACGTGTATCAATTATGCATATTACAATAAAGGGAAGGTCGACAGTTGACCAGAGGTTTGAATCCACATTGTTTGCTTTAAACTTATCAATTTTCTATTCTAGGTATAGGTACACCAAAACTTTCTCCTTGCCATTGAAATCAGGCAGCGTCGATTCAGGAGAGGTGGGGTTGGAGACTGTGCAACCCTTGCTTCACAATTACACATGCAGCCACCTTTACAGGGGGTGTCCATTGTCTCTCAGGACTGAACTTATATAAGTAGTACTGTTGTCATATTTCGGTTGGTGAATCTCTGTCCCATTTGAGGGTTCTTAATAAGGTGCAGAAACGTATCTGTAATTTTATTGGCCCCACCCTTTCTTCTCCTCTACAACCTCGCTCTCACAGACATGATGTTGCTAGTCTCAGTCTTTTCTATAAATACTATTATGGCATGTGTTCTTCAGAATTATGTGATCTATTCTCAGCTTCTTTTGTCCCAGCTCGTTTGACTCGTTGGTCTAGTGGTCTTCATAAATTCGCTGTTTTGATACCTCATTGTAATACAGCTCCCTATTCCAGTAGCTTCTCTCCTACAACTGCAGGCTTGTGGAACTCTCTCCCTGCTGACTGTTTTCAAGACTAAGGCCAATAGGCGTCTCCTGTCTTTGCGATAATCATCTTTCGTTCTTGTTAGCTCCTTACATCAAGTGACTTCATGCCTTGTCTGGGGCGATTTCTATTTTTTTTAAATAGACATTAAAGTAAGTTTTCTTGCGTTTGGTAAAAGTTATTTGTTGTCTATGTGTTTTTCACACCTTTTTCTTGTTAACTATACTGCATAATCACCAAACAATTCTTCTATTTAGCAATAGTTACTTATTTTATTTATTTCATGTTATGTCGTATTTTCGCGTTCTTTTGGTTAATTAAAATTTTCTCCGTTTTTTTCCCTGTCAGTTTAAATGTTACCAGAAATTTCTCTAATGACTCGCAGCTGAAGACTTAAACAGAACTTCTTAATTATAGTTTAAATCTTTTTTATCTCGGAAGAAGTTAAGTTGCACTGCAGAATGGAAAAAAGTAAATATCGATCTGTTATTATTATTATACGAAATCTGAGTCAATTAGCGTTTGTTTCCTTAAGGCTTTTTTCTTAGATATCAAATCAAACCAAATTTAATTTATTTGGGAAAAAAATAGCAAAGTACAACAAGCCATGTAAAAGTGCAACAGGCCATGTAAAAAAACAGGTACAAGTTATTTACATCCACATACAGCCTTAATTTTTGTCCAATGCTGGATATGGTAGTCATCGTCACGACCTCCTCTCGCAGATTTTTCCACTGAGAAGAAAACGACGGGGATGGGTCGGTTTGGATCAGCTTAGTGTACTCGGATGGCAGCTCGACCTCCTGTGTCCGAGAAACGATGTGACATCACATGGCCCAAGGAGAAAGAGAGTCAAGGGAGGGAAGTGGTCAGTTCGCTTGAAAACACTCACTGGTCAGTGGTTTGGAACAACAATAAAGCGAATAAACCACTTCTTGTCTTCAACCGTTTGCCTTGTTTTGTTTTTTTAATTTTATAGAAATCGCTCCAGAGAAGGCATAAAACCACTTGATGTAAGGAGCTAACAAGAATTACAAATGATTATCTCAAGACAGGAGAAGCTTATTGGCTAAGGCCAATAAGTAGGAGGAAAACAGTCAGTAGGAAGAGAGTTCCACAAGCCTACAGTTCTTGGAAAGAAGCTACTGGAATAGGGAGCTGTATTACAATGAGGTATCAAAACAGCGATTTTATGAAGACCACTAGACTAACGAGTCAAACGAGCTGGGACAAAAGAAGCTGAGAATAGATCACATAATTCTGAAGAACACATGCCATAATAGTATTTATAGAAAAGACTGAGACTAGCAACATCATGTCTGTGAGAGCGAGGTTGTATTGATTTACTCCTCTCCAGGAGTTAGGCACAAGGTCAGTTTTTATCTTACTCCCACAAGTAAGATGTGACCCAAGGTCGGGTCGGGAAAGTAGGGTTTAAAAATTGCCTGGGCAGCCCCGTCGGCATTCCCCGGTAGGGGCGCCTCAGGCAGTAAGCAATAAACTTACTCCTCCCCAAAGAGGGGAGGCGAAGCCTGGGAGGGTGGACCTCCTAGAACTGCACAGGACAGACCCATTGACCGGCGTAAATCAAGCCCCGAAGGCCAAGACAATACCAGTCTATGGGATGCAGTATCCATCGGAACAGATACTACACTTTGATCTTAGCCAAGCGAGGTTGTAGAGAAGAGGAAAGGGCGGAGCCAATCAAATTACAGAAACGTTTCTGCACCTTATCAAGAACCTTATTTTCGGGATATGAAGGAACTTATTTGCAGACGGCGTACTTGGTCGACTAAAATCACACAAGGAACGAAGGGCCAGCAAGGTATGTTATAAACGTCCATATATTTTAATTGATTGTGACTTGTGATATATTAGACCTCCCCTCGTAGTGGAGGTATATATAACACTTACTCTATCCAATCCTAGCTTTGTTTAACAGAATTCGGGAATTATGTGGGTCTAACCTTACCCCTAACGTTAAGTTGAATTAAATGTGTCTTCACTTTTCTCAGCTTTTTATCAGCAGTTACTCATTTTGTTTGTTCTTGGCCTTTTGGCTAAGATCAAAGTGTAGTATCTGTTCCGATGGATACTACACCCTATAGACCGGTGTTGTCTTGGCCTTCGGGCATGATTCCGCCGGTCTATGGGTCTGTCCTGTGCAGTTCTAGGAGGTCCACCCTCCCAGGCTTTGCCTCCCCTCTTTGGGGAGGAGTAAGTTTATAGCTTACTGCCTGAGGCGCCCCTACCGGGGAATGCCGACGGAGCTGCCCAAGCAATTTTTAAACCCCACTTTCCTGACCCGACCTTGGGTCACATCTTACTTGTGGGAGTAAGATAAAAACTGGCCTTGTGCCTAACTCCTGGAGAGGAGTAAATCAATACTCATTTTGTTAGCGTTGTATTTATTGTATTTCAATGAAAAGTTTTCACATACCCGCTGTGTTTTGTAAACTATTTCTTTTTTGTGTGCCCTTTTCCAAAACCGTTCATTTGGTTGATTAAAATTGTCTCCGTCGTGTTCCCTTTGGGATGAAAGGTTACCAGAAAGTATTCTAACGACTCACAGCCCGAGACTGTAAGAGTTTTTCTTAATCACACTTTAAATCTATTTTATGTGTGTAGAAGTTAGCTTACACTACACGATAGAAATAAGTAAATATAATATCATTTTAAAAGCTAACAAAGATTATCAACGTTGAAATAGTTTTGTTGAAACATTAATAAATAAGGGTAAAAAGAAATAAGAAAAAACGTTAACATCCATAGTTTTAGACAATGCAAGCCAGGTCAAATTAAAGCTAGCTCAAATGTATGCCAGCTCAAATACAAGCCAGCTCAAACACAAGCCAGATCACCTGCAATTTAACTCAAGTGCAAGCCAGCTCAAACTTAAGCGAGATTAATTGCAAGCCAGGTCAAGTGTAAGCGAGTTGAAATGCCAGTTACTTTAAATTCAAGCCAGTTCAAATGCTAATAAGCTCAAATGCAATTCAATTCAAATGCAAGCTGGCTCAAATGCAAGCCATTTCAAATATAATCTATTTTAAAAGAAAGCCAGCAGAAATACAAGCCAGTTCAAGCACAAGCCAGTTCAAATGCAAACCAGCTCAAATTCAAACCAGCTCAAGTGTAATCAAATTTCAATACAAGCTAACTCAAATGCAAGCCAGATCAAATACAAGCTCGCTCAAATGTAAGCCAGCTCAAGTGTTTTGGGATATTAAACTGCTACGTGTTCTTTTGCATTATTTTGACGGCTGATCTCTTATCAAACTGTAACGGTTTCAATGTGTGTTTCATTACGTTGTATGTTGAATGTCGTGTATTTGAGTTAGTTTAATGTAATTGTAATTCTCAGTGTGTAATATATTGAATGTTTTTGGAAACAAATGTCTGACGAGACTAGAACGTTAGGTTTGACGAACACGTTAACGGATAGATAAGAAAAAGAAAAGTTTGAATCAGCTGAGTGACGTTATGACGAAGAAAATATTTTGTAAATGAGGAAACTGACTGGTAAGCTAATCGAGCAGACGTATAAAATCAAGTTTTAAAATGAGCAGTTAAATTCAATCTGAGGTTGCCTTTCTTTCATCCAGCATAACCCTAACCCTAACCCTAACCCCTAACCCTAACCCTAACCCTAACCCTAACCCTAACCCCTAACCCTAACCCTAACCCCTAACCCTGACCCTGACCCTAACCCTGACCCTGACCCTGACCCTAACCCTAACCCCAACCCCAACCCCAACCCCAACCCCAACCCTAACCCCAACCCCAACCCCAACCCCAACCCCTAACCCTAACCCTAACCCCTAACCCTAACCCTAACCCTAACCCTAACCCCTAACCCTAACCCTAACCCTAACCCTAACCCTAACCCTAACCCCTAACCCTAACCCTAACCCTAACCCTAACCGATGCATGAGATAGGAAACCGTATAAAAAAGAAGCTATCAATGTGAAAATCGTTATGAAAAGGGTTAGCTCCAGATTTATTTTTCTGAAACCAGTTTGAATATAGACACATATATCTGTGTTTGCTGGTGTTAGGGTTAGGGTAAGGATTAGGGTTAGCTCCAGATTAAATATTTATTTTTCTGAAACCAGTTTGAATATACACACATATATCTGTTTTTGTGGGTGTTAGGGTTAGGGTTAGCTCCAGATTAAATATTTCTTTTTTTTAAACCAGTTTGAATATACACACATATATCTGTGTTTGTGGATGTGCATGTGTATAGGAATAAAGTGTTCGACCAAGAACAATTGACACAAAAAATACATGCTTATTTTGATTTGATATCATTGTTTTATCGGACAGGAGAGTGAGGTAAACGACATCATCACCACCATGCAAACGGTCAAACATAGATTGGCAGGTGACTTTTCGAAATATACAGACATCTGGGGCGATGGAATGGATCCCGAGGCAATAAAACTTACAAAGGGAAAGACAAAAAAAATCCGTTGAGAGAAAACCTCAACAGACAACTGGGTCCTATGTGGTCACACCTAATTAAGGACAAAACAAAGTGGAAGGAAACAAGAGAGGGGTTTCTCCTCCAGGAGTCATCATCATCATCATCATCATCATCATCATCATCGTGACAACAACCGCTGCCCAACGTAGACGCGCACGCACACACCGCGAAAAAAAGCAAACTACTCAGTACGTATCCCCCTACATTACGAAATTAAATTCCACCATAATGCATTTTGGTTCATTCTACAGCAGCTATTTTTCTTTTATTGTAAATTAAAACCAAATCTTCACAATCCTTCCAAAACAAATCCCACGGCAAAGCAAAGAAAGTGGCCTCACTGCAAGGGAGGCAGGCTCCCTCTTCCGGGCTAGAAAACTTGTATCACCTGCCAGTATCCTATATCTCAACAAAGTCACCATCTAACATGAATAAAGTATTGCTGCCACATATGGGCTGGCGCATAAACCACAGGTCTCTCCATCTTATACAGGGTCCAAAAAATGAGCATCTAATCTAACAGGCCCCACACTGTCTACCAAGCCTCAGCTCATGTCCCATCGACGCAATGTTGCACTCCCTGTGCTTTTTTTACAAGTAGTTCAATGGAAGCTGCTCCCACGAATATCTGCCTCCTCAACGTAAATTTCCTCGACCAACCTTACAATCAACAAAATCCCACCCCTTCACTGTAGAGGTCTCCAGATGCCGGAAGGATAGCTTTCTACTCTAATATCTTCTTTCCTCGAACTGCTTGCATTTTGGAATTCCCTCATTGCTCCCTGTTTCTGCGACTGTACCAACATGCAGAAATTTGAATTTAATGCGAACAAACATCTCGCCGCATAACTCCCCACTTAGGAAGCCCCTATAAATCTTACCCTTACGTCTCAGTAGCAATGTGCGTATATCCTCAAAAAACTTCTTGGCCTTTTGGTCGGGATCAAAGTGTAGTATCTGTTCCGATGAATACTGCACACCATAGACTGGTATTGTCTTGGCCTTCGGGGCTTGATTTACGCCGGTCTATTGGTCCGTCCTGTGCAGTTCTAGGAGGTCCACCCTCCCAGGTTTTGCCTCCCCTCTTTGGGGAGGAGTAAGTTTATTGCTTACTGCCTGAGGCGCCCCTACCGGGGAATGCCGACGGGGCTGCCCAGGCATTTTTTGTAGGCCAGAGTGCTCACCTTCTCGGGCGCTGGCTTTTCAAATCCCACTTTCCCGACCTTGTGTCACATCTTACCGCTGTGGGAGGGAGATAAATAAAAACTTCTTTTTATCGTAAATAAATGCTTATCATTGTAGGTGAAGAAAATCTTTTTTTTTGGGGGGGGGGTCAATTTACTTCTGGGGGTTTCTTACGATTTTTGGGTACCACAATTCTCCCGGGTAACGCCGGGACATGCGTCTGGCTAGTTTAATAATAAACTAATGAATGAATAAATATATTCAACTGTTGATAGTCTCATTGATACGAAAGTTAGTTGGCAATGTCGTTCAGTTGAGATTAGTCACGACCGAAAAACAAAAACAAACAAAAAAGCGATTGGTGACTGAAATTGTTGGTTTCTATTAACTAAAAGTTACAAGTAGTTTTTCTTTCCACTTTTGTCTGTTGAGATAATTTTTTCAATTTCTCGTCGGCGAGATTTCGCTTTCGAAACTACGTTCTCGCAAAATTGTCTCTATTATTACTTTTAAAACTCGTACACTTGGAAAGATTCTGGAAATTTGCTCCATGTCTTATTTCATTTGATTTGTCTGGACTGTATATGTTTCTATCGATTTCATTCTAAACACACACACGCGCGCACACGCACACGTGCACACGCACACGCGCACGCGCACACGCACACGCACACGCGCACACGCACACAGACAAACACACACACACACACACAAACAAACAGAACTAGCTGACCCGTGTCCTGGCGTTTCCCGGGAAAGTAGATAAACTCAAGAAATTGCAGGCACCTAACATTGAACTATTTGCTTTCTGTATGTCTGTCTATCGATTTTATTCTAAACACATACACACACACGCACACAGACAAACACACACACACACAAACAAACAAAACTAGCTGACCTGCGTCCTGGCGTTGCCCGGGAAAGTAGATAAACTCAAGAAATTCCAGGCCCCGAACATAGAACTATTTGCTACGTGCATGTTTGTCTATCGATTTCTTTTAAAACACACACATGCACACAACTAGCTGACCCGTATCTTGGCGTTGTGATTGTCCGGTGTGAACGCACCCTTCACGGTGTTAAGTTATAACACTTGAGAAAAAAGGGTTACCACTTGGAGGTACAGTCAAAGTTTACTTGCCAACCTGTAAATGACCGTTAAAATTCAATTTTTCCAAAAAAAACGCAATCGCTAAAAAAGAAAATTTTTTATTTCGTTTATCAAACACTTACTTTATGCTCTGGTTGTCTATAAAATCAGGACTGATGATGCGGATCAAAATTAATCAGGACTGATGATGCGGATCAAAATTAATCAGGACTGATGATGCGGATCAAAATTAATGGAACCATTAAAGACCGATAGAATCAAAGGGATTAATAGAATTTGATTATTTAACAGGGCGGCTCAATAAGAATTTGTTTACATTAGACTTGAAAACGACTATGTTGTAGTCAGCTGGGAAGCAGTCCCAAGCTATTGTTTTCACGTACTGGTAGATCTAGGAAAGAAACTCTGTTCATGGAAGGTCCGTTTAGTTTTAGGTACACAGAGCGAGAAAGGAAAATTATTGACAGTGGTTGTAGCTAGACGAGGTTTTGTTGTGATTTTTTTATAGGAAAACCATTGATTGGAGCTCAGTCGAGCACCTTCCATGAAAATAACGACAGAGCAACAAACCAGCAATGTATAAAAAGAACCTAAAAAGAAAAAGGTTTCAAAGTAAGAAAAGTAAGGACAACGTAGCAATCGCTAAAGTGAAAAAGAGAAGTGAAAAATAAAGAAAGAAAACATCTTACTGTATAAACAAATACGAGTCGCAAGGCGAGTTCTCTATTCCAATATTCTGAACTCAATTGTGTCCGGGGATCCCTTTTAAGGATAAAGTCAGAGAGTTAATGCGGTATTTTGGTGAGAGTCTATAGCGTAGAGTAAGTGTAAGGAATTTTGGGGAAAAGGTATGACTATCGTCATACCTTTTCCCAAAATTCCTTACCGTACAAAAATTTGTTGTCAAAATTGTATGACTATCGCCCCCCCCCCCTTTCCCACGAAAACGATTAAGGCTTCATGTCTAAGTTTAATAGAATTCCATGAAAAATGCCAGTATACTGAAACCATATTCCCTTAATAGGGTTAAGATGACAATTCATATACACTAAATGTACAAAAGCAAGAAAATTCCCAAATGTTCACACTTTTATTGTCATTAAGGGTATGCGAGCACAACAGGGCTATGTATTTTACTGGGAGGAATTTTTCTTCAGCGCACCTCACACACTTCATCCACTTATGCATAGAGATTTATACTGTAGTGATGTGATAACGAAATGGTTTGGTTGATATGTAGTCATACCCTTAATGACAATAAAAGTGTAAAAATTTGGGAATGTCCTTGCTTTTGTGCATTTAGTGTATATGAATTTTCATCTTAACCCTATTAAGGGCATATGATTTCAGTATACTGGCATTTTTCATGGAATGTCACTACTTTTGTAAAGGCTATGCCTCAATACAATGCCTTCTCGTAAGGTTTTTTTAGAATTTTCTGGAAAACTAAGGTATATGGTAAACTGAAATTAAAATGTCATTAACTAGACCATAGAACCTCTATCTTTGCCAAAAATCAGCTGAATCCATCAAATAGTTGAAGAGATACAGGGTGACACATACGTACGTACGTACACACAGATAACATGATTTCATGATGAAAGTCTATTAAGTGAGAAGAGCGCTCTCGCGCCTCCCTTGATTTAATTTATAAGTGTCTTGTAAACACGATACGAACATTTTCGCATTTATTCATGGATAAATATTAATATTTTGCTAATTTCCATACAAATTTATTCATCTTTTAAATTAGAAATAAATCGATAAAAAAGAAGTCAATTGGAAACATTTATTTTTTATTAAAATAAATACGTAATATGAAAAATAAATAAATCTTTTATTTATTTGGAAAATTTTCGCATCGCGTAATCCGGTTTTTCAATCTGATTTCATATTTTTCACTAGACGATGCTTAAAAGTAGCCCATCTAATTTATTATATATATATGTATATATATACATATATATACATATGTATATATATGCATATATATATACATATATATACATATATATTTATATATATACATATACATATATATACATATATATGTACATATACATATATATTTATATATATAAATATATATACATATATTTATATATATATACATATACATATATATACATATATACATATATATATACATATATATATATACATATATATATACATATATACATATATATACATATATATACATATATATACATGTATATATACACATATATATAAATATATATATATATATATACATATATATACATATATATAAATATATATATATATACATATATATACATATATATACATATACATATATTTGCATATACATATCTACCTATCAGCTATGGATTAAATAGCAGGGAAGACTAGCTTCTCAATCCTTGGTTATGCAACAAGTCTAGGAGAAGGAAAACTCCGAAATAACACCAATCTTTCTGTGTTCATCCTGGTATTGTATGCAGTCGTCATGGACTTCTACTTAAAACTGGATTAATATAATAGAAGAGGTGGGGTTTGGACATGTGCAAACCTAGCTTTACTATACTTCCGCCTTTACGTGAGAAATCCATTTTTTCTCTCTATATATATGTATATAGAGATAGATAGCTAGATAGAGAGATAGAGAGATAGATAATGTGTTTTGTATAAAGATATAAACATATCAATATATATATATATATATATATATATATATATATGTGTGTGTACATATATGTATATAGAGATAGATAGCTAGATAGAGAGATAGAGAGATAGATAATGTGTTTTGTATAAAGATATAAACATATCAATATATATATATATATGTACATATATGTATATAGAGATAGATAGCTAGATAGAGAGATAGAGAGATAGATAATGTGTTTTGTATAAAGATATAAACATATCAATATATATATATATATATATATGTACATATATGTATATAGAGATAGATAGCTAGATAGAGAGATAGAGAGATAGATAATGTGTTTTGTATAAAGATATAAACATATATATATATATATATATATATATATATATATATATATATATATATATATATATATATATATATTACTGCCTTTGTTTATCTTCCATTTTGTTTATAATGGACGATTTCAATCGTGCTATGCTGTTGTTGGCTCAGTATATCCAGCATTACGTCCCTTTGACTCAATTTAAAGTTATCGCCCTTGGTCTATACTGGCCACGACGAGAAATTAATCTTCCGTTATTATGTACAAAAAACTAGCACATGGAAATTGACAGACCCTCTTAGTCAATTCTTTGGGCTCCAGCCCAAAGAATGGACTAAGATCAGAGCCGTTTAGCCCAGGTCTCCGTTTGTACATGGTTACATACCATCGCTTGGCTTTCTATCGTCTTGATGGAAATTGCTTCTGTGTGTTCAGATGAGATCGCCAAAGAGCTAGCCATTTCAACATGGCACCCTCTCAATACAATTAAGTTGTATATCATTGTACAATCTCTTACATGTTTACCCGGCAATTCATGTCTATTTACGATTTTGTAAACGTAGACTTTTGTTTTAGTAATCATATCTCTGAATCGTTCTGTGTATGTTTGTCGTAGACAAATTTTCTGTGTGATAATAAATGTGCCTTTATTTGGTTGAAGAATTTCTTCAAACCAAACGCACCATTGTATTGCGATGGCTTCTCTACCTGAACCGGAGATCCTTTCTTGGAATTATTATTAAGCGCAGTGAATTCTAAGTGCCCTGTGATTGGATGAAAATCAGCCAATCACAGACTACTGCTTCAATCTCCGCAGAAAACATAGGAGAGCGCCTTCTTTTTTTTTTTAATAACGGTCTCTTGTCTCCCAGCCTTGCAGCCGTCAACATCGTTCTTCTCTGCCGTGTGAGGTGAGAGCGGGCTCATGCTCTTTTAGCGTATATAATACGCGCGAAGCCCTCTTGATGTTCTCAACTACTCTTCACAGCATCATGTTACAAGAAAACTGGCATTTACAGTGAGTCCGCAAAGGCACTTCTTTTGCAAGCAACATTCTATTTCTTTCTTCTCTTCTTTCATCTATATAAATACACCTTTCTTCATCTACCCAGGTTGTTTGTTATTTCTGTTCTTGTCTAGTCACGTTTTTATGCCACCAACGTTTCTTCCAGCGGACTACAGTCTTCGTCCTTCATTTTAACGGAAAAAATCCCAACACCTTTCTCAACCTGACAGCAGACACTTTCCGTCTCTTAAACATAACTCTGATACGGACGATTCTCGAGTATGCCATCCATGCAACAAATCGTTATCTACAAAAGGATATGACCTTGAGCGTATTCAACGATTGACAACCAGGATAATGACAGGACGCCTCACGCTTACCTTCAAAGAGCGGCTCCAACGACTAAATCTATTTTTCACTTGAGCAGCGGAGGATGCAAAGAGACCTGATTCTGGCGTACTATATAATCAACAGAAATGTAAATCTACCTTTCGAGGGTTTTTTCACCCCAGCGCTAATTTTGGTCTTCGTGTTACCCGCAAAAATGTAGTACCGTCGCTTTCGACTCAATAGAAGAAAGACGGTATTCTCTGTTTGTGTTTCTGCTCTTTAGGACAACCTGTCAGAGGAGGTCGTGAGGCTGACTACCATATCCATGCTTGGACAAACATTCAGATAGTATGTGGATGTTAATATCTTCCACCCTTCTCTTTAAATTTGATTTAATTTGATTTGTGTAAATATAGTCGTCTCCTCGATGATGACTCAAATCGAAAGAAATCCCCTAAAAATAAAGAATAAAAAATAAAACAAGAAACTCACGGAACTTACATGAACAACATTTACCGAAATAATAACTAGACTATTCGGAAAATTGAAAAAAAAGAAATCTCTCATAAAATACAAAGCTCTGTGTTATTTAATAACATTTGCTTCATTTTACTTCAGTTGAAGTTCTCAGAAATCAAGGGGACTCTTCCTTCGGCCAACACTTGATCTCTATATGAGATACATAGATATTCGAATATTCCATTAAAGTTCTCTTTTACCTTTCAAACGTTGAGTTAGTAAAAAAGTTAAGAACATTAATTTTCCTCTCCCAAATTGACCAGTTAAGTATGTTATAGTATATCTTTCTCGTGGTCTCTTGGTCTTATCGGATTCCAGGACAAGAATTCATCTAGTCTGGTGGAGTACCCAGCTGCGTGGTGTTACTTGAGGTAACATTACTTGGAGTAGTTGCACTATTCCTCGTATGAGCATATATATATATATATATATATATATATATATATATATATATATATATATATATATATATATATATATATATATATATATATCGCCGTGCTGAGTGATTCTTATTAGCGCTGCGACTACTATGTTAGTTTGAATGTTTGGTCAGGTTTTTTTAATGTGGTTTTTGATGGCGCTAGTTTAATTTAAGTTGCATGTTAGTCGACACGAAAGGGTTACTGTAGTATAACCTATGTATTCCTCGTATGAGCATATATATATATATATATATATATGGCCGTTAACTATGGTATTCTATATATCTTTCTTGTGGTCTCTTGGTCTTACTGGATTCCAGAACAAGAATTCATCTAGTCTGGTGGAGTATTCAGCTAATTGTTATTACTTCAGGTAACATCACTAGAAGAAAGTGCACTATTTCTCGTGGAAGTCAGTGTATAGTTATACCGAAAAGATCTCATATGTACTGAGAATACTATGTTATTTTGAATATTTAGTCAGGTTTTACTTGTAGGGGGAAGTATCCTCATTGCAGGTTGTCCTGACAAACCCTTGTGCAAAGAGACCGAAGACACTTGAGGATGGTGTCTAGTAGGTAATTACAACTTTCTTATATATATATATATATATATATATATATATATATATATATATATATATATATATATATATATATATATATATATATATATATATATATATATATATATATATTTATCTTCTTCCCACAGCGGTAAGATATGACACAAGATCAGGAAAGTGGGATTTTAAAAGCCAGCACCCGAGAAGGTGAGCACTCTGGCCTACAAAAAATACCTGGGCAGCCCCGTCGGCATTCCTCGGTAAGGGAACCTCAGGCAGTAAGCAATAAACTTAATCCTCCAAAAAGAGGAGAGGCTAAGCCTGGGAAAGTGGACCTCCTAGAACTGCACAGGACAAACCTACAGACCGGCGGAATCAATCCCCGAGAGCCAAGACGATACCGGTCTATGGGGTGTAGTACCGATCGGAACAGATACTACACTGTGATACCAGCCAAAAGGCCAAGAAATTCGATTACCGTCGGTTTCAAATCCAAATAAAGCGGACCTATAGCTGGCTTCCTATGCCGGACTCTCTTCAGCGTCTGTTTATGTCTGGCGTCTCGCACACTTTGTGAATATTTCTACGATATTTCAATCTTCAGTTTTGTTTTTGTTATTTTTTACTATTTTTTGCCGATAGATTTATATAAATCTCTCTCTCTCTCTCTCTCTCTCATATATATATATATATATATATATATATATATATATATATATATATATATATATATATATATATATATATATATATATATATATATATATATATATATATATATATATATATATATATATATATATATATATATATATATATATATATATATATATATATATATATATATATATATATATATATATAGTCCAGGGTTTCGAATCGTGTGACCGGTAGTGAATAGTCATATCTTTATGCTGAAGAGTCCCGATTGAAAAAGGACGAAACGTATACGTACGTAGATAATAAACAATAACAAATATTTATATATATATATATATATATATTATACTATGTTATTTTGCATATTTAGTAGGTAATTCAAACTAGAATGACGCCTAATGTGGACTATTCAATTGATAGATATACTCGATTTAGAGATGAAATATACAATTTTTGCTTTCGCCTATTTCTAACTTTGCCAATATATTCTCGGTTATTTAATAATAAACTAATAAATAAGTAAAGAGATTCTATTGTTGATATAAAAGTTGCTTTCTAATCTCATTCGGGTTAGGTTAATCACGAAGAGAAAACAAACAAAAAGGATTGGTAACCGAAATTGTGGGTTTCTATTAATTAAAAGTTGCAAGTATTTCTTTTCTCTACTTCATTCTGTTGAGTTGATTTTTTTTTTTTTCAATTTCTCGTTCGCGAGATCTCGCTTTCAAACTACGTTCTCGCGAGAGTGACTCGATTATTACTTTTAAAATACCTACATTTGATAAGATTCCGGAAATTTGTTTCACAACTTATTTCGTGTGAAATACGTAGTTATTGATTTGATTTATCTAGACTGTATGTCTGTCCATCGATTTCACGATATATATATATATATATATATATATATATATATATATATATATATATATATATATATATATATATATATATATATGCGGTAAGGTACGCGATAATTTATGAAAATGAAATGCCGTTGTAGACAAAATGTGTGAAAAAATGACAAACGGAAAACGAGTTAAAATGCAGGAGAAAAACAAAAACAAGAGATTTGACCAGTTTCGTTCGTGTTGGCGAACGTCTTCAGAAAAAGTGAAGATTTGGAAATAATTTTCTGTGTGTCTTCAAAATAAAATTATTTCCAAATCTTCACTTTTTCTGAGGACGTTCGCCAACACGAACGAAACCGGTCAAATCTCTTGTTTTTGTTTTTCTCCATATATATATATATATATATATATATATATATATATATATATATATATATATATATATATATGTGAAATGAAAAAGGAAAACCCAAGAGATATTTTCTTTTATATATTCATCAACGTTTCGTCTTTATTGTAAGACTTCCTCGGGATGATAGTTTTAAGAAAAATGTCATGCAAGTACATCGAAATATTGGGTTCACATGATGGGTTGATGACGAAAAGTAGTAGCCGTGGCTACTAAGAGCGCTGGGCCATAGTCAGGGCTGCGAGAAGTCAGTCAGTAGTAGTCACTCTCTGCTACTGACTGACTTCTCGATGTACTTGCATCACATTTTTCTTAAAATTATCATCCTGAGGAAGTCTTGCAATAAAGACGAAATGTTGATGAATATATAAAAAAAATATCTCTTGGTTTTTCATTTCTCATTACGTCGGATTACTCTCATCCTTCATTTCTCACATATATATATATATATATATATATATATATATATATATATATATATATATATATATATATATTTTTAATAAATATTAAATATTTAAATACCTAGAGACATCGATGTTTCATGCTAACGCAATCTTCAGTCTAGGGACTAATTCCCGACGGTCGGTGGGCGCGAACCCCGAACACAAAGGGCTATCGTCAATTAGTTAGTGAATATAGAATAACTTTAACTGTAAATAGCGACACGTGGCCGTCATTTACCAGGCAGCTCAGAGTGATCTTACGAACCGGTGTTCGGATCTCGCATATAGCTATTAGTACTGCTTGTTATTAAAGCTACTCGAAAGTGCCCAGCCCTAGTGGGAAGGGGGGCTGATAAACAATAATATTTTTTTTAATAAATATTAAATATTTAAATACCTAGAGACATCGATGTTTCATGCTAACGCAATCTTCAGTCTAGGGACTAATTCCCGACGGTCGGTGGGCGCGAACCCCGAACACAAATCGCCACTGATTCGTAGTCGGTGATCTTAACCAAACGGCCATCGTCAATTAGTTAGTGAATATAGAATAACTTTAACTGATGTTTATATATTTGTATATACCAGATTCACTAATAAACCTAACATTGTGAGTTTTAGAACAGGGCTGCTAGGCGTAAGTGCTTCAAATGTTGGATGTATTTAGTTTAATTTAGTTGTATGCAATAGCGATAAAAAAAATGTTGGAAGCCTTTCGTGAACATTCAGATATCCTCGGTGTTTGTGAAATTTTAACAAATAGTACAGGACATCAATTAATAAATAGTCCTCAAATTTCAGTTTCTTTAGGGTATTTCAAAGAGACTTTAGGGACATAATATGCGCACAACCTTCCATTTGAAGATTCAGATATTTCAGATTTGCATTAAATTTGATCTACAGTAATTAGACACGAGTTAAGCAAGATACCCTAAATTTAGATTTCCTCTTAAGACCCCTTAAGCTTAAATCCTTAATTTTAGACATTTTCTAGAATCGAAATCATGTAATTGATTTTGATCGAAATTGGAATAAAGATTCTAGACACAAGCTTCATTTTTTTTTTGATTAGTCACACACGGAAAACAACAATTGGTGACTGAAAGTGTTGGTTTCTATTAATTAAAAGTTTCAAATAGTAATTCTTCTGACTTCTGTGTGTTTAGTTATTTTTTTTAATTTATTGTTTGCGAGATTTCGCTGTTGAAACTACGTTTCGCGAGAGCGACTCGATTATGACTTTTAAAATGCCTAAACTTGGAAAGATTCCGGAAATTTGTTTCTAGTTTTACTTGTATGTAAAGCTTTTTATCGATCCATCAGCTTATTTATCAGCTTATCTATCGAATTCGATCTGTATATACAGGGGTTGCCCAAAATAATGGAAACACTTTGTAACCCTTTCATGAAATCCAGCCTTGTGAAGCTCTAGGCGAACAGTTTTTGTTGAAAAAAGATTATCCAGACGATTTAACAAGTTAGGGTTAGGGTTAGTTATCTAGATGATTGTTAGGGTTGGGGTTTGGGTTAGGGTTTGGGTTATCCAGATGATTTTTAGGGTTAGGGTTAGGGTTTAGGTTAGATTTAGGGTTATCCAGATGATTGTTAGGGTTAGGGATATCTAGATGAGTGTTAAGGTTAGTGTTAGGGTTATCCAGATGATTGTTAAGGTTAGGGTTATCCAGATGATTGTTACGGTTAGGGTTAGGGTTTAGGTTAGATTTAGGGTTATCCAGATGATTGTTAGGGTTAGGGATATCTAGATGAGTGTTAAGGTTAGGGTTAGGGTTAGGGTTATCCAGATGATTGTTAGGGTTAGTGTTAGGGTTATCCAGATGATTGTTACGGTTAGGGTTATCCAGATGATTGTTAAGGTTAGGGTTATCCAGATGATTGTTAAGGTTAGGGTTATCCAGATGATTGTTAGGGTTAGAGTTAGGGTTATCCAGATGATTGTTAGGGTTAGGGTTATCCAGATGATTGTTAAGGTTAGGGTTATCCAGGTGATTGTTAAGGTTAGGGTTATCCAGATGATTTTTAAGGTTAGGGTTAGGGTAACGGTTACCAAGATGATTGTTAGGGTTAGGGTTAGGGTTATCCAGATGATTGTTAAGCTCTGCTGTAGTTTTATGGTGCTCTTTCTTCACAATCGTTACACTTTCTTCCAGAGTTTTGTTTAGAGGAGGATGTTTTCCTTTTTTTTCATGGGCTGTCATCACCTTTGAAACAGTTCCTCTCGATACGGCTACCATCTAAGCAACTTCTGTTACAGTAGCACCTGCCATACGGGCACCAAAAATCTATACTCTTTGAAAATCTGATAGATCCGTCATTTAAATTTTTCTAACTAATGTGTTCTTTTGAGAAGCTTCTTTTTTTTATTTGAAAATTTGAAAGCGTCGGAGGCGTTACAATGCATTATTTTTATTATAATCTAAATTTTTCGGGAATAAAATCGCCTCTTCAGAAATAGTATTTTTTTTCTGTTTTGAAGTTCTATGGCCGGGGGTTTCGAACAAAGAGTATACCAATGTGGCGATGGTTATGAGGAGAGATGCCTTTATGGCGGCATGTCATTCCCGTTGTTCGAGGTAGCCCGACCACGTGTGGATAAAATTAACAGAATCAACAAACAAAAGGGAAGAAAGTAAAACATTATTATTATATCGGAAATTATATTGGAAAGAAAGCGAAGGAATAATAAAGCTACACACAAGAATAGTATTTAGTAAAATCAACAATTAAAGTAAAACATATATATTAAAGAAAATTTATTTGGATAAGACATTTTGTAAAGCTTTCAGTTACAGAGAATGCTTGAGTTCATTTTTAAAGAGTGAAAAGTTCCGTTTGTTACACGAGTGAAATGTTCGGTTTGTTTAAGTTCGTGTTTGTATGAATGCATATATGCGAGCGTGTTTGATGTAAAGTGATGTATTTTTGTGGCAATTGTAATGTGTGCGCGCTTGAAAGAATAGTTCGTTATTCATGGTAGGAATTAAAAGAGATTACCTACGTTTTGACTTTTGCCTCCCCTATCTCCTCGGTCGAGCTGGGGGGGGGGGGGGCGGGCATGGACGACGATCTCCTCAGTGCCTGCTGACCGAAAATCGGAAGAGAAAAAGAGCGAAAAGAGAGACTTTGTGACTTGTTGCGTCTCTTTTTATAGGGATCAAGTCACGCGTGATCAAGCTGGACTGTTGGTCCCTGATTGGCCGGAATCTTCGGCCAACGTGTTTTCACGAGATAACCTCTTCTTCTCTATCTCAGAGACGAAGAAGTGTTGATCACACAGAGAAAGAAAAGAAGTCGTAACAAATATCACGTGGCCGGTAGTAGCGTCTGCTACAGTTGTTGCTGCTGATCGGCGGTTACTAGTTCATATTAATCCTTCTTACATAGCGCCGGCACACATGAACAGTAATGATAGATAGTTGTTATTTTCAGAAGCATTGTTTTGATTTGAAAATAAATTTGAAAATATGAAATATTAATATTTTCAAATTTAAACAATGCTTCTAAAAAGAACAAATTCTCCGTTATTACGGTTCTTGTGTGCCAGTGCTATGTTCTAAAGTATCAATATGAATTAACAACCACCGATCTCGCGGTCAGCAGCAACAACTTCAAAACAGAAAAAAACACTACCTCTGAAGAGGATATTTTTCTCCGAAAATTTAGATCAAAAATTTTTTTAATTGCATTATAACGGCTTATAAGCTTTAATATTTTACATTATATTGTATTTCGGCATTAAATAACGCGAACAGATGGTTGATATGGCGTAAAAAATGACAAACCGGACCAAAACAAACCAAAGAAACTCGCACTGCAGATAGAACCTCGTTCGAACTGGCCAACGTTGCTAACCACGGATCTGCACCAGCGCCGTTTGGACTGAATGACACCAAACCCTTTGTCACATGATCCAACTGCGTTTGAAGAAACGAGATCTCCGGAGTCGTCGATAATGCTCTTACTGCCTTAACGTCGGCTTTTATAAATCGACATTCACTGTCCGCGACAGCGGGTTCGAGTGGGGGTGGTGGCGGCGCAATACAATCGGTTATTATAATACTAGAATCAACTTGAATGGATCGCTCTCCGCCAACCTCAAGCTGGGTCGATTAATCCCCCCTCCCAACACGTGTGTTAACTTTCTAATACGCGGCCTTAAACTGTGGCTTTTCTAACGCAAGTACCGAAAATTTGAAAAAAGGTCATCGAGTACAACGATCGAAATGTTGTGAATATAACAACAATCAAGACGAGGACAACCGCCAGTAAATTAAAATCGCAACTAAAAACGTAGCGGGATGTTCTAGTGAAATACCCAACTATCATATCCGGATTTTTTTGAAAGGAAGTCTAATCTCTGAACCCCATGACCCTTATTTGTCTGCTGGTTTTATAAAAAAAAAAAAATTCAGGTTAAAATTGATAATTTGGATCAGTTTGACTACACCGCCTTTATCCGTTGCTCCACATAGACTCGTGACGCAACGGATAAAGACGTTTATTAACAATCAGTTCTTTTCCCGACTGCACAAACATGCAGAAATTTAAATGTAATGTAAACAGATATCTTGCTGCCCAACTCCCCGCCTAGAATGACCCCTATAAGTCTAGCCCCTAATCACAGAAGCCCCTTACGTCTCGGGAGAAATATACATTGTTTTTGGTGAATAGAAATAATTACTTTTTTTTAATTTCAGTTATTTGAAGGTTGCAGGTTCAATCCGTACTACAGTCGATAACTAAGAATAACATATTAATGAATTACCACTTCCCTTTCTCCTTCCGTTTGCCTAACATGAAACGCAATTTCCATGAACAGACTTTCTTTCCAAGAACTTCCTATCTGTGAAGCACATTAACACTGGCCTGTTTCCCTGCCGACCACAACATGGTCATCGTCAAATCAATATATATGAGCAAATACTTGCCATGAACACATTTTGCCCATTTCAGTCATCATTTTCAATCCTCTCATAATATTCTTCATCATTCAACTGCCAATACATCCGCTTTTTGTCTTGATAAGTGGTGATTCCTCAGTAAAAGTAACACTTATATTATCATGTATTATACTATCTAAGGGTCACTTTGTTCTATGCCTACAATTTATTAAGATCTTACTTCTTTGATTTAACATTTTTTTCATATAGAATGTGGAAAGACTCTCCACATATGCAGATTGTCAATGTTATATATATTTATATGTGTGTGTGTGTTTATTTGTGTGTGTGCGCGCGCATTTATGCATGTGTGTGTGTTTCTCTGCTAACAATGGTGAAATTCTTCACATCTGAATAAAAAGAATAAACCCTCATGGAAAATATAAAAGCATATATATATATATATATATATATATATATATATATATATATATATATATATATATTAGTAGTATGTTTTTAAAAGGCTGTGGGCAATGCAAATTCCAGGTAAGATGTAAGCTGGAAGGAACAAAAATAATAAATCGAATTCGAAATGTGACTTACTATTTATTTTTTCTTAAAATCTTACATAACAGCAAGTGCGGTGTTAGCTGTTTGTGTGATGTCCGGATGATTATAAAAATCATTTATTTAATATTTCGGAAAAAGAAACTTCCCTTTGTCAAAAATAATAAACACCAGAGGAAAACATACTATTACTATTCCCAGCAATGCTTCAATGCTGCGTTATATGCAATAGTGCCATCCACACATTTTTGAAATTTGAAACAGCTAGCATTTGATAAAGAGGTCTTCCTCGAAATATATTATGGAACATGGTCACACAGATTACATCAGTGTTGAAGTCTTGCCTAATCAAGTAAGATTTGCTATATGAAAAAAAAATTATTAAAAAAGTTTTTGAAAAATATATAACTAAATCACTTGTTTTGTCTTACTTCACAACGCCGACATATTTCCATTTCTTGCATTGTGATAGCCTTCTAATACTCTTCTATATACGTAGTACACACAATGCTTCAAGCAAACTACCTCTCCTTATTATATATATATATACATATACATATATATATATATATAATATATCTATATATATATTTAATATATATAATATATTTATATATATATGTGTGTATTAGTATATATTATATATGGTGGGTCAAAATAAGGGTCCTATCTTTAAATTTGAATAACTTGAATTTGAATAACTTCCACAAAATAAAAGTTAAACCCACCAAACTTTATGTGTGTGTAGACTGACCCTTCCGAGATTTTTTGAAATAAACAAAACAAATTTTAGCCGAAAAACACTTCTTAAAACTTACAAAAACTAAAGTATTGTTTTTTACACTGTTTTGAGTTTTTTAAGCAAAAATAATGTTTTCTAAATGAGGGTACGTTCCTTAGGGCTAATACGGCTCATGCTTGCTTCGGAAGGGGTCCTTTACTTATTCTAAAAAAAAAAAATAAATAAATAAAAAAGTTATGAATTTTTAAAAATAGGACCCTTATTTTTGCCCACCCTGTATTTATATTTATATATATATATATTTATCTCTATATATATATGTTTACAGAAAAAAATAAGTTTCAATATATTTATAACACGAATGCTTCAAGCAAACTACCTTTCCTTATTAAATATATATATATATATATATATATATATATATATATATATATATATATATATGTATGTATATATATGTATATATATACATATATAAATATATATATATATATATATATATATACCAACTTAGATAAATATAAATATATAACAACTTAGAAAGATACAAAATTATGACATATTCATCATTAAGTATACAAGTCCCAAAGATTCGAAGTCATATATATATATATATATATATATATATATATATATATATATATATATATATATATATATATATATATATATATATATATATATATATATATATATATATATATATATATATATATATGAGAGAGCGAGAGAGAGAGAGGGAGAAAATTTCAAAATTACCTGACAAGATGAATCGGCGTCGACATAGGTTCGCGTTGGGTAATAATTGAACTGATAGCACCAGTGAGTATATGTCTCCCATCCGAGGGGGCAGTCTAGAAAGAAAAGCTGACGGTGAACAAATAAAAAAACATAAAAAACTGACATTTTTATTTATTTTTTTTATTATTTGGATTTGGATTCTTAACGGTCCAAACCACGTGACTGGCCAAATTTAAATTTTAAATTTCTTTTCTTTTTTCTCCATTTCATTCTTTCCAAATATGATCTACGGTTAAGATCGGATTCTAACTCTGCCTGATGAGATCTCAGTTTATAATAGCTGTTGATGTCTATGTAAATAAAAATAATCATATATATATATAAATATATATATATATATATATATATATATATATATATATATATATATATATATATATATATATATGATTATTTTTATTTACACAGACATGTACAAAATCTAATGTAAATAAAAAAAGCTCGTTTTGGCATTGAGCACTTTTTATAAGCCAGGTTGAAATTCTTTAGATTACTATCCTGTGGATGTTAACCTTGCCTGGATTATATATATATATATATATATATATATAGAGAGAGAGAGAGAGAGAGAGAGAGAGAGAGAGAGAGAATAAAATATGAAACTAAAAGTATACTTTTAGTAGATAGAGCCTATAGTGAAGTGGTTTAAGCTCACTATACGAGATAGAGCAATTATAAAGATATATGAAAGAAGAGGGATAAATATGTACGAATGACAGATTTATTTCAACTTCGATTGTTCAATGCAAGGTATACTGGGTAATAAAATTATGTTTATTATTCTTTCTTTGGCTTAAGGAAAGAATAATAAACATAATTTTATTACCGAGTACACCTTGCATTGAACAATCGAAGTTGAAATAAATCTGTCATTCGTACATATTTATCCCTCTTCTTTCATCTATCTTTATATATATATATATATATATATATATATATATATATATATATATATATATATATATATATATATATATATATATATTATTTTTCTTTGATATTGTTTGGGGCGCTAAAGACATATGAAAGAATAAATTTTCCTAAATGCTTAAAAGAGTTGCTTCGCATACGCTGTGTATCGTATCTAATATATGGGAACGTCTCCCTATTTTTTTTATTTAAATAAAATAAGTATCGACGAAAGCGTGTTTCGCCGTCTGTACGGCTCTTCAGAGGGGCTGAATTTTCGCGAGATTCGAAATCCAGTCCACAATGACTGCAGTTCAGCGCCTTTGCCGCAAGGCCAAAGAACCCTATTAGAATTACTGGGGGATATTTTGTGTTGGTTACAAACGTATATATGATTTTTGTTTGGTATTGTTTGGGGCGGGAATATTAAATTCACGAGCGGTGGCCAGTCGTGTGTACATCCCAATCATTGGAAGATGATGACGTTAAATTTTTCAGTAATTTTTTTATGGAAATCGCTCCAGACGAGGCATGAAGCCACTTGATGTAAGAAGCTAACAAGAACAAATATGGTTGTCGCAAAGACAGGAGATACCTATTGACATTAGTTTTGAAAAGACCAAGGTTATGGGTAGGAGGAAAACAGTCAGCAGAAAAAGAGTTCCACAAGCTTGCGGTTCTTGCAAAGAAGCTACTTGAATAGGAAGCTGTATTACTGTCACACCGGCCGTTCTAACAGAAGAGAAATTACACCGGTTCTCACTATAAATAGTGCGAGTCACCAGAGTCACGGGAGAGAGAAAAAGGACAGTCTTGTAACTGTCTAGCCAAGTGCCAGTCAGTTTCCTTACCTTGTACCTTTTATGTTAATACACTTGTTATCTTAACCCAGCCTCGATTTGACTTCTTTTTACTGTTGGACTACTTCACAACAATTACAATGAGGTATCAAAACAGCGAATTGATGAAGACCACTAGACCAACAAGTCAAACGATCTGGAACAAAAGAAGCGGGGAATAGATCATATAATTCTGAAGAACACATGCCATAATAGTATTTATAGAAAAGACTGAGACTAGCAACATCACGTCTGTGAGAGAGGGCGTGCAGAGTAGAAGAAAGGGTGGGGCCAATTAAATTACAGATACGTTTCTGCACCTTATCAAGAACCCTCAAATGGGACAGAGATTCACCAGCCCAAATATGACAACAGTACTCCAGTACAGGGAGGTGTCAAAATCCTCGGTGCGGGCGATATGAAGAATTGCGAATTACTGAAGACTTCTCCCAGTCATGGCTGACGAAACGAGAGCATGCTACCCCGTGGATTAAATAAAGGATTCTGTTCGAAATTTCGTCCAGATTCCCGAATTCGACAGAAATATTCCCGAGTTCGAAAAGATACACCTGAAGAAGGCAGGATGTTACAGCGGCCGAAACGTTGTGAGGATAATGCTCAAGATGAGAACAGTAGTCCGAATAATCAAAATCATGCAACACAGAGGTATTCTTACTGTCATACTTTCTGATGATACGGTTCATTCAAGTTATGAAAATAGCTTAGAAAACCTAAATACGAGAGTGAAAATGGCGTCTTTATTCGATACGCCGCTGTACTAACAATAACGATGTATTTTTACTGCAAAAGAATTCGTTGATCGCGATAATGTTGGAAACAGATTTTTCTTTTTTCCTTTTTTCAAGACGCTTTAATAAAATATAATCATATTAAGGAGAAATCTTTTTCTATTCCTGCTTGTATTTTTAAAACGTAAGAAAAGAAAAAAAAATGGCCGCCAAAGTTGCTGAATAAGTTTGTTGTATATCTACAGAACGCTATATTTTTTCTTATCTTGAAGAAAATTAAATTGATTTGCGTCGGATTTTTCTATTTTTTTTCATCTAAAATAATAAATAAATAATCTTAAACGTTGGCGAATAGATTTTTATGGAATCGGTGGGACCCTTTCGAAAGAAGAAAACGTCGTTGAAGTGGTTCGCAACTCCGACATAAGCAACGCCTCCAAAGCAATTATCTACATCTATAAGAAATTACATTAGAGTTTCCTCTATTTCAGTGACCATTATAGCTTTGTAAACACAAGTCGTATATAGTAATCTACTACGGTCACAGTTTAACCCCATTCTTGGTGCTGCATACCTTTAAATTTCTCGTACCTTATCTTCCTCGCCGCGTGGCGGAGTGTCGTCTAGTGGTTGGATTCTTTCTTCCTTTCTGTACTGCCGTGAACATCGCCGTCCGCTGTGTCTGCAACAAAAACCTTCATACCACGATTCAAGGCAGGCAAACAATCTTTTAAATTTTGATTTGTTTATTTCACGGTTAAGTCTACTGTCGATCTTGGAGATGTTTCACCAACGTTAAGGGAGAGACCAAATTACTACTCTATCGTAGTAAATTCCTAGCTTAAGTCCTTAGCCATTCGAGGAGGGGGGAAGAAGGAATATCATGCCTGTATTCTCTTAGTGAATTTAATTCCCTAATCATTTGAAGACTACATAGAGAAATCGTCTGTTCGGCTTGCTTCCAAAAACCAGACTGGCAAAACACAGTTTCCCACACAAAAGCCCGTGACGTCACAGAACCCCTATGTGCAGGTGCACCTTGACCCTTGACCTGAGGTCTCGTCAACGTGGTGGCTCTGTCAACGTCTGTGAGCTCCGATTGTGAGAACAGCCCTATCTTGCACTCGGTTGTACGGGTTCGCCCGCACTAAATCGCGCAAGCCAAACGAAACGATTCCTCACACATACGCCCACTTCAACATGCGTCCGGCCCCAAAGGGACATTATCCAACTTTGGACGTGTTTTCGGAAAATAGGCATCGGATTCGTTCGTTTTAATAATTTCTACATTTTTTCCGGCTTGATAGCTTCTCCTAACATATTCATACATACAGAAAGTCGGAGGAATTTTCGTTTGCACGCTTAGGTCTATTACCACTGCCAGCCACGTTCACCGAAAAGTAGGATATTATTCCTTTCTATCATCGTCATTATTTCATTTTGTCTTTTAGCTACTATATTTTACAAGCTAAATACGGGTCGCTCCCTTCAACCTACACTTTCTGTTTAGGGCGTTTTATTTTTTTATGCCTTTTTCATCAGGTGAATGTTTTTTTTTCATGTAATCTAAATTACCCAGCTTTTCTTAGAACATTCATTTTAAATATCCTCCCCTCTTTCCTTCGGGTTTTACTTCTGTTTTTTGACGTTATAAGATGTTGCAACAATTTACATAGACAATTTAATATTCTCTGAAGATTGACAGATAGAGACTTTCTTTTACATTCTAGCTTGACTGAATAACAGATTAGCACAATTACCTGTGTATTTATATATATATATATATATATATATATATATATATATATATATATATATATATATATATATATATATATATATATATATATAGGTAATAAATAATTAATATTTATTCATAAATATTATTAAAAGCCCCCTTTACTAAAGCCGGGCACTCTGGGTGAGTTTAATAACAAGCAGTACTACTAGCTTCATTGCGAGATTCAACACTGTTTGTCGTTGTAGATCACTATTCACTGCTCGTTGTAAAATAAACGCCGACTTGGTATTTACAAAGTTAAATTCCTCCTAATTTGTGGTGGCAAACGGGAAACGCTCTTGACTGCGAATCAGTGGCGATTTGTGATCGGAGTTCGCGCCCGCCGACCGTCAGAAATGAACTTCCTGCACTGAAGATTGCGTAAGCATGAAACATCGATGTCTGTAGGTAAAAAATAATTAATATTTATTCATAAATATTATATTTATATATATATATATATATATATATATATATATATAGAGAGAGAGAGAGAGAGAGAGAGAGAGAGAGAAGAAAAAAGAGTGATAAATATGTCGCATATTTATCACTCTTTTTTCTTCTATCTCTACTATTGCTCTATCTCGTATATTGAGCTAATCCTTTTCACAATAGGTTCCATCTACTAAAAGTTTTCACTTTGGTTTATTTTGATCCTATATATATATATATATATATATATATATATATATATATATATATATATATATATAATAAAGTAAAGTTGATTTTTCCTTTTTACACTCAGACATTATAGCTCTGTAAACACAAGCGATATATAGAATTTGCCTATGCTTACGCTTTAGGCTGGTTCATGTGTGTTTTCGGAAAATATTCGCCCGTTTCGTTGGCTTTCAGTAATCTTTACATTTTTTGTTTGGCTCGCTTAGTACTTTTAAAATATTTATACATACAAGAAGTCGGAGTAACTATTACTCCCACGCAAAAATCTATTGCAACCACCACCACCAACTTACATCTAGAAATAATCTTCATAAGACACTATTTTTCTTGTCGCCGTCATTATTTTATTTTTTCGTATTTGCCATTGACTCTTTCTGTAAAATAATGATGCAGACATGTTGAGTAATAACGGTAATAACGCATAAGACGTCACGGGAAGGCGAAGGGCATGACCCCGCAATAATAAAAAAAAAAGCTGAATACTAGATAGATTGTTAATTAGGCTAATAGAACAACGGAAATAAATCGGTGACCTTTGAACGAGCCCAGGTGTGTGATGTCGACGAGTTTTTTTCGGAGTATGACGTCGTAAAAAAATGACTCGGTAACCTTTAAAAGAGTCAGGTGCACGAGGCCAGAAGAAGAAGGCACTCGGAGTGCAAAGTCAGAAATTAAAACGGCTGTTTTAAACGAAGGAAGAAGGAGTGCTTACGTAGGAGAGATCAAGTTGGGAGAATATAGAGAAAAACTTGTTGTGGGTCAGTCCCGAATAGAGGTACCCCCACCACGGCCGAACTGGCGTAAACAACTGGCGTGGGGATCACAGGCCTTACTTAGATTCCGGGAGCAGACTGTTACAGAACGTATTGTCGTGTTTCCCTCTAGGTTGCAAGATAAATCACTCTGCCTGGTTTTCGTGAAAATAACCTACGTTGGATAGAGTCGAAAATCAACCGCCGTCAAGGTAAAGAAAGAGGTTTCTTTGTAAGACAAGCGAAAGAACAATAATGCAAAAGGACTTTTGCTAACAAAGAAATATTTAATTATATATATGTGTATACCCAACTTACACCAGCTGGTGGTGAAGAATAAAGAAACAGTTTCCCGAGCACGTCCTTGTCTCTATCGTTGTGTTTTATTTGATGCTACCGGGTCTCCCGAAAAAAAGGGGTATTGCAACATTTCCTGCTATAATTTTACAACCAAAATACGGTTCGCTTTTCTTTGCATTTGCGACAATTTATTGGCCATTACAGAATGTTTTCATACATTCCAAAATTGACCACATAACAGACTGACCTGCTTGTTCGTTACCAGCCGCATTCATTATTTGTTACTTTTCGCATACATTTTCTTACTTTCTTTCCTATTTTTCTCCAAACAAAATTTCTATAACAACATAACCTTTCTTCCTCGGGTGCCTCCGGGTACATCCGATGACTTACGTTTGTGTTTTCATATCTACATTTGCGTTTATTTACACACTTTGCCCGTCATATATATTTTCCTATTCTAGAATACAAGAATACGATTAACGAATAGAAACATACAAATAGGAAGTTCGCCATATGGCGGCTACATATATTTTTTCTTAGTCGCTCTTTTTCCTTTACCATTCTTTTTCTAATGTTTCACAACAAACGATAACTTTGCTTTTCATTAATATTTCTGTTACACCTAAGTGTATCTTTACCGGCTTCCGCCGGCTACATTCAGTTACTTACGTTTTTCTTCTTTGCCGTCTTATCTCCATTTACGTTCAATTACACTGTTTCGCCGTCATACTAATTTTCTGTTCTTGGATAATCAAATGCCATTTAAGATCAGAAACAAACCACAAACACTTATACTTATATCATGGCGACCTTCTTATTTTCTATCTTATGGGGTTGGTCCATATTAACGACGATTTAAAGAGTATCGTTATAATTAAACAAAATTCACCATAATTTTTTAGCTAGTACAATTAGTATATTAGTCAGAAACAATTTCTTGCTTCCAATTTGTGACCTATTTGTCAGGCCGACAGCAACAAAGCCGCTGTCGACTTGGACAACATTTTTGATAAACAACATTGGCTTTTATTATTTGTTTCTTGCAAAACACCTAGAAAGAATGAAAAAGGGTAGTTTCCACCAGGACTTACGATTAGTAGCAGAGTTAAGAGAGTTAATAAATATTTTTTTTAATACAACCGCAAAAAATCAAACAGCCAATTATTTGATAACTAACCATAACCCTAACCCTAACCCTAACCCTAACAACCGCAAAACAATCAAACAGTCAATTATTTGATAACTAACCCTAACCCTAACTCTAACCCTAACAACCGCAAAAAAAAAATCAAACAGCCAATTATTTGATAACTAATCCGCATTTATACAATGTTATCAACAAATTCCATTAAACAAATTAATGTCGTCGCCATCATTTTTTTCAATAAAATACGCTTAGTTTATTAGTGAATAACAATTGTCTGCTTCACCAAGTTGTGAGCTATTTGCGTTCAAAGAATTACGATTTAATAGTAGTTATGAGTCTTTTAAGTTCATGTAAATTTCGATTCTGAGAAAAGTAGTCGTCATCTTTGTTTACCTTACTGACAGAACAAAGATGGCTACTTTGTTCAGAATCGGTATTTACACGGACTTAAAAAGCCTATAACTCATATTACATATTAATTTTTAACACAAATATATCACAGCTGCATAAGTAAAACAGACTGAATGTGTGCTTTTAAATGATTTCACAAGTATGTTTCGTTTAAAGTGATTTATGTCGGTAATAGTAACGAACACCCCGAAAAAAATAATGGTGCTCTTATCGATCCTGAACCAGTTTTCGTGACGTTCGACTCAGAAGCATTCGGCTGTTCTACGCAAACGCCCGAGATTTGACGAGCCGATTTGACGAGCCGTCCTATGATAATAATATTTTGCTTGTTTTTTTTTTAGGGGGGTTAGGGTTAGGGTTAGGGTTTAGGGTTAGGGTTTAGGGTTATGGTTGGGTTTAGGGTTTAGGATTTAGGGTTTAGGGTTTAGGGTTTAGGGTTAGGGTTTAGGGTTAGGGTTAGGGTTAGGGTGAGGGTTAGGGTTAGGGGTAATGGTTAGGGTTTAGGGTTAGGGTTTAGGGTTAGGGGTTAGGGTAAGGAATTTTTTAAAGAAACAACAAAAAAAATTAAACATATTTTCATGAATTTTTTTGAAAGAAACAACAAGACAAAAAAATTAGCGAGGTTACTGTTATAAAATGAATACTGTATTTTTATTTACAAGGAATTTTTTTGAAGAAACAAAAAAAACGTACCAAAATTACTTTTATCACGACATAACTTTTTAATTTTATTATTTATTCTTACTTGCTCGCGATGATACTGCAGTGCAAAGCTGTTCGTAATTAATTTAGGGTTTATTTTCTTCAAAAAAACTTCCTGAAAAAAATCAGTCTTCGAAAGCACTTATTTTCACTTTGTAACAAAGTTATCGGCTGCTCGCTGCTTCGGCTCGTCAACACTCGGCCGTTTGCGTAGGACAGCCGAACGATTCCGAGTCGAACGTCACGAAAGCTGGTTCAGGATCGATATCAGTACCGAAATAAATATTTGCAAAATAGAAAAATAACATCAGCGTAATTCAGGCACCAAATTAAGAAGGTGCATTACTTTGTTCCATCACCGCTAGAAAAGTCAGACTAAACTAATCACTAAAATTTGCAAGCGATTTTTACAGCTTGCCGCTTCAATATGACCTATTTATTGCTAGTTTTATTGGTATTATTATTATTATTATTATTAGTAGTAGTAGTAGTAGTAGTAGTAGTAGTAGTAGTAGTAGTAGTAGTAGTAGTTTTTTAAACAATTTCTTTTTTTTCGCCCCAAAGGTAAGATGTGACACAAGGTCGGGAAAGTGGGATTTGAAAAACCAACGCCCGAGAATTTGAGCACTCTGGCCATTAAAAATTGTCTGGGCAGCCCCGTCGGCATTCCCCGGTAGGGGCGCCTCAGGCGATTAGCAATAAACTAACCCCTTCTCAAAGGGTGAGAAGGCAAATCCTGGGAGGGTGGACCTCCTAGAACTGCACAGGACGAACAACCGATAGACCGGCGTAAATCCAGACCCGAAGGCCAAGACGATACCGGTTGTTCAAAGTGTTCACACGAATTAACTAAAAAAATAAGCATCATTTCTTTTATGGGGAGGGTAAGAGAGTTATTAAGCTGAGGGTTCTCATCTACAATCATAGCAAGACGGGTTTTTTTTATCCATCATTCAATCTGTCACACGAAGACCTTTTCTAGAAATATCTTACTATTTTAAATGCGACACGGCCAAGCGATTTCCTTTCGTCTGTCTCACTCCTGTTTGAAATAAGATTTGTTTGAAATAAATAAATAAATAAAAATTACATGATTTTAAATTTTTTTAAATATTCGCATCTTAAACGTGGTTTACGAAGACATTTGGCACTTCTGCATTTCAACCGTCACTTGGACTTAATTTGCTTTCCTCTTTTGAAGGCAGGGGCAGACAACCAACCGGAAGTAATCGAATTAGATGTTGTTGTTTTTTTTCAAAATGACGATATTAACAGCGAAGAATAATAATAGCGAACAATGTATCGTTATTGAATATGAAAATATTTTATTTTATAATTTAAAAATTTATAAAAATAATAAAAATGTGTTTTTTAATTGTATGAATTAAAACTTTCTCAAAATAGTCAACAGTGATCTTTTAAAACGAAAATTTATAATTTAAAACGAGAATCCAACAAACAGTCAACATTGGTTCAGGGGGTTTTACCCCGCCTAATAGACCAGTATTGTCCGGGCCTTTGGGTCTGGATTTACGCCGGTCTATTGGGGGTTGCCGGTCCTGTGCAGTTCTAGGAGGTGCACCCTCCCAGGCTTTGCCTCCCCCTCTTTGGGGAGGAGTAAGTTTATTGCTTACTGTCTGAGGCGCCTCTACCGGGGAATGCCGACGGGACTGCCCAGGCAATTGTTAAATGGCCAGAGTGCTCACCTCTCGAGCGCTGGCTTATCTAATCCCACTTTCCCCGACCTTGCGTCACATCTTACCTTGTGGGAGGTAGATAAATAAATTGGTTCGGTGGAATGAATGGAACTCTTCAATTATTAAGTCCAAGTGACGGTTGAAATGCAGAAGTGCCAGACATTTTGTCTGTCTTTCAAAGGTTTAACTTTCTTAAAAGACGCTTCGAAGAACTTTTGGCCAATTGTATTAACCTATGAGCGACCACACGCTCCTAAAAGTTCATATAAACAGATGTTACTCCACGTACATCGTTCAAATAACACATGACCGTCGCTTCATCAACATCACGAAGAAAGGGCCCTACTATTACGAAAAAAATATATAATAAAATTGGTGCTGTTATAGATGACGCGCCTGATTTCCGTGACTTTGCGTCGGCAACGATCGGGCAGGTCGTGGAAGCGCCCGAGAATTGCCGCGACGAAAACGCCAAGTGTTAATGGAAGACTTACAGGCGATAATACAGGGTGGGCCAAAATAAGGGTCCTATCTTTAAATTTGAATAACTTCCACAAAATAAAAGTTAAACTCACCAAACTTTATGTGTGTGTAGACTGACCCTTCCGAGATTTTTTGAAATAAACAAAACAAATTTTAGCCGAAAAACACTTCTTAAAACTTACAAAAACTAAAGTATTGTTTTTTACACTGTTTTGAGTTTTTTAAGCAAAAATAATGTTTTCTAAATGAGGATACGTTCCTTAGGGCTAATACGGCTCATGCTTGCTTCGGAAGGGGTCCTTTACTTATTCTAAAAAAAAAAATTAAAAAATCAATAAATAAAAAAGTTATGAATTTTTAAAAATAGGACCCTTATTTTTGCCCACCCTGTATAAGACGAATAAATTCAAAGAAAAAATACATAGATAAAAAGATAAAAACCAAACAAACTGTGTCAAATGAACCATTTTCAATCAAATGTGTAGAAAGATTTTTTTTTTGGGGGGGGGGGGGGGATTTGTAAATGTTTTCTTTTTCATTTGGGAAGTATCTGGACTCATGTAAATTGAAGGCATTTCAAACTTCAGCGTGGCAGACAAACGGACAGACAGGGAGAAGGAGAATCTAATAAATAAAGATTTCCCGATATATTTTGTAAAAATCGTAAACAATTTTTGGATTTTATTTACATTTTTGTTTTTTCGTTTGATTTTGTATTCAATAAATTTGATAATGAAATGACGAAGTTTCTTCTGAAATAATTTCTTTTAGGCGGTCTTCAAAAGTGTAAAAAATTAATGACATTTTAATTTTTTTTCTTGACAGATCATCAATCATAGTTGAATTCTATATTACGAATTCAATGAATATATATATATATATATATATATATATATATATATATATATATGTGTGTGTGTGTGTGTGTGTGTGTGTGTGTGTGTGTGTATGTATATATGGAGAGAGATGTGTGCGTGTGTGTACAGACCATCAACAAGTTATAGTATATTTTGCTTAGTTATTCCATTCAATTTTGCTAATATTGCTATTAAGAATGGAAGATTTTTCAAAGATAACTCAATCCCAATGCCGAGGAATATTTTACCACATATTTAGTATGGTTAAAATATATACGAAAAAAAGCCTTAGAGCAACCAATGTGGATTAATACATAAAGTATCACACACACACACACACACACACACACACATATATATATATATATATATATATATATATATATATATATATATATACATATATATATATATATATATATATATATATATATATATACATATACATATATATATATATACATATACATATATATATATATATATATATATATATATATATATATAGATATATATATATATAATATATATAATATATATTGGATTTACTTGTAATTTTGAGCACTTTCTCCACACTGCTCCCACGCAAAGTGTTTTTTTCACATTCCACAATTCATCGGACTTCTTTTCAACGGAAATTTACCACCCGGACAATCTGCATATCTTTTTTACGGAATTTTTCTTTTTCTTTTCATTCACTGCGTTTTTTTTAACAAAAATTCTTTTAAAAATAATTTTCATATTTTTCAAATATTTGAACTTTGGTTTTTTCGAAAGCCAACTTATCCATCTGTATTTCTCCTCTGATGATAAGATCTCGATCTTTGAAAAGCCTTGGCTTAAGGAAAGAATAATAAACACTAGTTTATTACTGAATACACCTTGCATTGAACAATTGAAATTTGAAATAAATTTGGACAATCGTCGCATATTTATCACTCTTTTTTCTATTTCTATATAATATATATATATATATATATATATATATATATATATATATAAATATATATAAGTAAGGATATTGACAACATCTTTGAAGCACGCATTAGAATGTATTAAAGTGAAATATTTTGAAAATCAACAATCGTGCAATTTAAATGAAAAATTCATTTATTTAATTATTTTGCAAGCTTTCGTTGTAGAACAACTTTGTCAGGCGAGACTGTCTTATAGTTTATATATATATATATATATATATATATATATATATATATATATATATATATATATATATATATATGAAGCAATCCAACAAAAGATATAAGCGTCAACTAATATCTTATAATTAGTGAAACATCCGGATAAAAAACTGAAGCTCAATATACTGGATAGAGCATTAATATTATAATATAAAATGAATATATATATATATAAAATGTAAGGACTTAAGGATGCTTTGCATGAACTTTGAATTCTAATAAAATTTGATTGACACCTTATTTTATTACTTCATTTTTTATATATATATATATATATATATATATATATATATATATATATATATATATATGGGAAACATCTGTAGCAGAAATTTCTTCATATATTCATTAAAAAACAGTTTTTTGCATACAATTGTTTCGACATACCTACACAACACACGCACACACATATATAGATAGAGGAAGTAACAACACTTAACTAGATACTCCACCAGACTTAATGAATTCTTGTCCTGGAATCTGGTCTTTTAGAGACTACAAGAAAGACATACTACAACATAGTTAACTAGTAAAATGGGGAAAATTAATATTTCTTAACTTCTTTACTAACTCAACGTTTGAGAAATAAAGAAGAACTTTAATAGAATATTCAAATATCTATGTATCTCATATAGAGATTAAGTGTTAGCCCCAGGAAGGTGCCTCTTTATTACTGAGAACTTCGACAGAAGTAAAATTAAACAAAAGGTGAAATATTTATTGATATATATATATATATATATATATATATATATATATAAGTCACTTGCTTTATAATGCATCATTCCTTCCCTAATAGAAGTGGAATACCTGGACGTCAAGCCGCTTTAAAAGTGTTAAAATTATCATTGTTTATCAGCTATTTATAATTGGCCGGGCGGTTAGCGACGTTGGATTTGAGTTTAAAAATACTTGTAATCCAGGGTTTCGAATCGCATGACCGGTAGTGAATAGTCATATCTTTATGCTGATGAGTCCCGGTTTAAGGACGAAACGTATACGTACATAGATAATAAACAATAACATATATATATATATATATATATATATATCAGGTTTGAAAGAAAGTAATGTCGTTTTTGTCCAACACATTTATTTCATCTGAAACATTCACATTAGGGTATTTTTAATCTTTACAATAATTTCCCTGATTTTCTATGACTTCTGTCCAACGATCAACTAGCTTTTGATGCCTTTTTCAAAAAAAATTTCTGATTTTTTAGAGAAAAATAAATTTAGGTCATTTTTGAGTTGGTTGTCATTTTCATAAATTTTATTGTTTAAGTGATGCTGCAACGACCGGTAAAGATGGTAGTCGGATGGGGCAATGTCAGGTGAATAAGGTGGATGAGGCAAAACTTCACAATTGAAAATCATAACCATTTCCTGGGTGAGTTTTGCTGTGTGAGGGTTCGCATTATCATGCTGAAGTACTACACTCTTCCTATTGAGTAATGCTAGTCGTTTTTTTGATAGAGCAATTCTTAGATCATCCAGCTACGAACAATATTTTACTGCTGTGATTGTTTGATTAGGCTCTAGTAACTCATAATGAATCAGTCCTCTCATGTCCCACCATAAAGAGAGCATAACTTCTTTGGGTGTAGTCCTTGTTTTGGAACAGGCTGTAGACTTTGGTTTCGGTCTAACCATTGTCTTTTGCGTTGGGTATTCTTGTAAAAAAACATTTTTTTATCTCTAGTCACAATTCTTTGCAAAAATTGTTCTCGGTGATTCCTGGAAAGCAAAGATGTGCAAACAGTCAATCTTTGATTTCGTTGAGCGTCGGTCAAATCGTAGGGAACCCAGAGTCCAAGTTTTTAAGTTTTTCCTAACTCGTGAAGGCATGAAATAATTGTGGTATGGGTTGTATTGAATTGTTGAGCTAATTCTCTGCTGGTTAACTTTGAATTGGCCTCCACAGCGTCTTTAATGGCGTCTTTATCAATTGATTTTGGCCTTCCCAAACGTCGCCGATCTGACAAGTTAAAGCCTCCAGAAGAAAATTTTGCAAACCACCGTTGACATTTTCGATCATTCAGAACATTTATCCCATAGACAGTTCCAATATTCCTTGTAGATTCTGCAGCTGAGTTTCCTTTTTTGAATTCATAAAGCATATAATGTCTCAGATGCTCCTCACTAATATCCATTTTTTGACGGCTGAGACCGTTAAACTTAATATTTTCCAACTAATTACTATATCTGAAAGGCAAAGCAAGATATTAAGACACCAATTCACAAAAAAATCTAGAACTGTATACAACTTAGGAGGCTGCAAAGTGATGAAGTAAAAAATACGACATTACTTTCTTTCCAACCTGATATATATATATATATATATATATATATATATATATATATATATATATATATATATATATATATATATATATATATATATATTTATTTATTCTGGTACAGAAAAATTAGTACAACATTCGTACCGTCGGTTTCAAGCACGGAAGGTCTTACCCATCCGGCTCTCTTCAGCTTCTGTTGTCATCTGTTTTGGAAATGTGAGGTCACATGACACTCTTGTTGGGACGCGTTATTTGCTCAGTGTGTTGTGTGTGTTTGTTTAAATTTGAATTTAGTGTAATAAGACCGTTAAGATTTAAAACACGGGAGAAGAAAGAGAATTCAAGATTAAAGGGAATAAAAAAGGGGGGTAAAAAATAAAAAGATATATATGAAAAAATATATATATATATATATAAATAAATATAAAAAAACATATATATATAAAAAAACATATATATATAAAAAAATATATAAAAAAATATATATAAAAAAATATATATAAAAAAACATTTCAATACTAAGAATAAAAGAATAAAAAGAAGAAAAAAAGGGGGTTAAAAAATATATATAGAGAGAATAAAATGTAGAGAATAAAAAAGAGCGAGAGAGAAAGAAAGAATAAAAATAGAAAGAATAAAAAGAATAAAAATATAATAAATAAAAGTAAAAGTGTCATGTGACCTCACATTTCCAAAACAGATGACAACAGAAGCTGAAGAGAGCCGGATGGGTAAGACCTTCCGTGCTTGAAACCGACGGTACGAATGTTGTACTAATTTTTCTGTACCAGAATAAATAAATATTATGCTCTTAATTTTTAACTTTGATTCTTAATTAATCGAGCACTCTGCTGGGATTTTTCCTACCATTCTACAAAGAATATATATATATATATATATATATATATATATATATACCTCAATCACACACACATACATATATATATATATACAGAAAATGAATGATTATAAAAAATTTCCTCCTTGTTTTTAAACTTCTGATTATTTAATAAATATTGTATTTGTACAACTTTTATTTTCATCATTCATTTTCTGAATTTATTGCTATGTCCAATATATTGAGCTTCCTATTATCACGATAGATTATTATTTAAAGATACATCATTTATCTTTTAAATTTTTATTCAATGCTCGCTCTCTGTCTCTCTCTCTGTCTCTCTCTCTCTCTCCCTCTCTCTCTCTCTCTCTATATATATATATATTCCCGAAACAGTTTTTCATGGTAAACAACTGATGATCCCTTAAAATAGTGTTAGAAACTAACTAATATAATAACTGTAAAAAATAAATTGACTTACATGAGTGATTTTCCACTGGAAGACTTGAGACTATAAGTTTTTGTTTTGTTTTTATTTTATTTTTATTTTTTTTATATAGTTTTAATGGTTGAGAAACTTCCGAGACTATATATATATAATTATCTAGCATAGTAATAAACGTTACCAAATTCTTAGCCATTAAGCAATTATACGTTTGAATCTTGAACGCGCTCAGAACGTAATCAAATCCTTAACGTTTAAGCAATCAAACTTTTAAATCTTGCACGCTCTTAGAACGTAATCACGCTCTCATGTAACATCTCGATATTATAGACGCTCCTTTTAAGTTGTAAATTACTGGCCGTCATGATGATAAAAAAAACACAACAGTAAAGACATATTATTTTAAGAAACCAAAATTAACGAATCAAATCGAAAGTACTCGCAAAAAAGGTAAGAAAATGTAACAAGAAACCCATGGAACTTACATATAGCAATTTGACCGAAACACTAAATGGACCATTCGAAAAATTGAAAAAAAAAAATTGTCTTATCAAGCAAAAACCCTTCGCGTTATTTAATGTTTGCCTATATGAAAATATGCCGCCTTAATACACACACACACAATATATATATATATATATATATATATATATATATATATATATATATGATTATTTTATTTACACAGGCATGTACAAAATCTGCGACACTAGCATGTCGATGTTATCGATCAACAGTTATTATGAACTGAGATCTCATCAGGAAGAGTTAGAATCCGATCTTAACCGTAAATCATATTTGGAAAAACATATATATATATATATATATATATATATATATATATATATATATATATATATATATATATATATATATATGTCATAATATTAAATTATATTTATTTAATATTTTACCTACGTACGACGTCGTTTCGAGCTTACGGCTCTCATCAGCGCAGGGAAATAACAATCTCAGACGGTCACAGGGTGTGAACCCGGTTCACAAAGACACCTTGAATCTGTAAGCGTTCACTTAGTCCCTTAGGCCACGAAAGATTGTCACGTGGTAACGGAGTAATTAAGTTATATTTAACACTGAAAGTGGCGAGTGTAGACATGAAGACATTCGATAGAACTCAACAACAGAGCCGGAGTCTTGCACTGGGGCTTAAGGTAAATGTTTATTTTTAATCTCTTTAATGAAGTACAAGTTATACCGAACCTATATTGCATTTATATAAGCAATTTTAATGGTTTACCAAGACCAAATGAATTCTTATCCTGGGATCCGGTAAGACCAAAGGACCAAAAGAAATATATATTATAACCTAATCAACTGGTCAATTTAGGAGAGGAAAATTAATGTTCTTTACTTCTTTACAAACTTAATGTTCAAGAGGTAAAGTATAACTTTAATGGAACACTCAAATATCTACGTATCTCATATAGAGATCAAGTACCCCTTTGATTTCTGAGAACTTCCACTGTAGTAAAATGAAACAAAACAAAAAAAACTATATATATAGAGAGAGAGAGAAAGAGAGAGAGAGAGAGAGAGAGAAAGAGGTAGTAGTAGTAGTAGTAGTAGTAGTAGTAGTAGTAGTAGTAGTAGTAGTAGTAGTAGTAGCCGGCGTTGCCTGGGTTAGAGTGCCGGATAGCATATTTATTTATCTACCTCCCACAGCGGTAAGATGTGACACAAGGTCGGGAAAGTGGGATTTGATAAACTAGCGCTCGAGAAGGTGAGCGCTCTGGCCATTAAAAATTGCCTGTGCAGCCCCGTCGGCATTCCCCGGTAGGGGCGCCTCAGGCGATTAGCAATAAACTAACCCCTTCTCAAAGGGTGAGAAGGCAAAGCCTGGGAGGGTGCACCTCCTAGAACTGCACAGGACCGACCCATAGACCGGCGTAAATCAAGCCCCGAAGACCAAGACGCCGGATAGCATAATATGCAACATCATATTAAGAAGAGTTTACTTGAACAGCAACCTTGATGTTGTCGGCTAGATATTTTACCCACTGAGCTATCCAGATAGATGTTAATAGTTATAACTTAACGCTTGTAAATAGATTAATTTCATTGAGTAACATGTTTAACGGATTGCTAGAGACGCAGAACGACTTCCATTATGTTCACATGCAAATTGTACACGTGAATACACTTATATTTAAAATACACTCCCTAGTATGTCTTCGTTTTGAGGGACAGACATGCACACATACAAAGTGTTCTCTTTTATTATATATATATATATATATATATATATGTCGGGATTTGAGTCGTGAAATACTTGTTGCCCGAGGTTTCGAATCGCATGACCAGTAGTGAATAGTCATATCTCTATGCTGATGAGTCCCGATTATAAAGGACGAAACGTATACGTACATAGAGAATAAGCAAAAACAAACATTTATTATTTGTAGCTCCTAGGAATCTCTCTAGATGGGCACTGTAAGTGTAGTATTAACACAGCATGACGTCGTTAGCTATAAATGCATCGTTCTTTTCATTAAGTTCAACGCTCTCTTGACGTCAAGCCGCCGAAATAAGTGTTAAACTTATCATCGTTTATTTATCTATTCCGTGGTGGCCGAGTGGTTCTAGATGTCGGGATTTGAGTTGTAAAATACTTGTAGCCCGGGGTTTCAAATCGCGAGACCAGTAGTGAATAGTCATATCTCTATGCTGATGAATACTTGTTGTAAAGGACGAAACGTACACGTACATAGGTAATGAACAAAATATATACCTATATATTATATATACATGATGTAGCATATTATGCTATCCTACACACTTACTCAGGCAACGTCCGCTAATACTACTATTAATATATATATATATATATATATATATATATATATATATATATATATATATATATTTGTTTCATTTTACTTCAGACAAACAGACGGACTGAGTGACGTTATGTACTAAATATAGCCAAATTATTCCCTTACAGTTTATTTTATTTAAAAGAAAAGGAGAAAATATATTCTTTTATTTCATACAATTTTATTTTGAAAATAAATCGGAGGGTAGAATCGAAACCGCAACCTCGATGTTTTCAGTCTGATATCTTCCTAACTAAACAATTCAGACATTTGTTAAGTCGACTTTTAAAAAAAAAAACATATATGATATTAGATACACACACATACGCACAGACATTGAGTTTTATATAAATCGAACATATAATTGAATAAATTACGTGTCATGAACAGTGGTTTCACGCAATCAGCGATCATCAGACGACTACAAAAAAAAAAAAGATGTTCCTGTAGATTCTTTGTTTACTTCCGGTGCCAAATAACAATCCTGCAGATATGTTATGCGGTGTAGTAGTGAGATTTCGTTCTGTAGACAAACGTTTGATTATCTTATCTATTCCATGATAAATGACTCAATACAATGGTAATTTTTAAGGTTTTTTTTAATTTTCTGGAAAACTAAAGTATATGGTAAACTGAAATTAAAAGGCCATCAACTAGACCCTAGAACCTCTATCTCTGCCAAAAATCAGCTGAATCCATGATGAGATACAGGGTGGCACACACGTACGTACGTACACACGGATAACACAAAATCACTCCTGACCTTTCTGGATCTCTGGGTTGCCTTGACTAATGATGCTGAAATTCTACACACTTATAGAACCTATCAAATGAAAATTTTGTGCAAAGTTTTAAATAATTTGGTTTATTGGTTTTTGAGTTATGACTGATCAAAGAAATAGGAGTTCTAGCATAGGTCGTTTTTGAAGTCTATTAAGGGATAGAGCGCTATCGCGCCTCCCTTGATTTATTGTGATAAAAACATCCGTCTGCATTTTGCTTATATATTTGTGCCTTTTTATTGGTTAGTTTTTGTTTATTGCTATAATTAATAAATTAATTACATGATAAATAAATAAATTAATTAGTACAGGTGGTTTAATTTACTTTTGATTTTTTGATAAGTTATTTCCGTTGATAGTGTTAAGACAATGCTTGCATCATATGTACGCTTCTCTGTACAAGCACCAAAATCTCTTATGAAAATACGCGTCGTCCATACATTTATATTCCGTCTGTAATATTTTATTTATTAGAAAACAAGAAATTATTGAATTTGATAACTTTTGAGATGAAGATTGATAATTTGTATTATTTGGATTATTCAGACTACTGTTCTCATCTTGGATGTTATTCTCACAACGTTTCGGCCGATGTAACCTCCGACAAGGACCCGTGACGTAACAGATAAAGTACTAAGTAAAATTCAGTTTTAATTAATTAATTAATTAACACGCGGTTTAATTAATTAATTATTTATTTCCATTGATAGTGTTGAATACTCACCTAAGACAATGCTTGCTGCTATAACTTGAATCAGAACAAATGTTGGAATGGCTTCAAATAACAACATTTCGCGTTGTTTCGTTGTTTCGTTTTTCGTTGTTAGATGTGCCCTGGAATTAAAAGTTTTTAAAAAGTGCTTTTATTTAGAAGAGTGAGTTGAAAAGGGGAGATAATTCAAATTTAAACTTTACTTCATTTCAATTACGTATTTTTTTATTTCAATAAACCTATTTAATTTTAACGTATCCTCTCAAGTTTTATTTGATTTCGTATGAAAAAGTCAGTGCCGAATAGAACCGAGCGTTCAGCACAAATGTTGGAATGGCTTCAAATAACAACATTTCGCGCTATTTCGTTGTTTCGTTTTTCGTTGTTAGATGTGCCCTGGAATTAAAAGTTTTTAAAAAGTGCTTTTATTTAGAAGAGTGAGTTGAAAAGGGGAGATAATTCAAATTTAAACTTTACTTCATTTTAATTACGTATTTTTTGTTTTTTACAATAAACCTATTTAATTTTAACGTATCCTCTGAAGTTTTAGTTGATTTCGTATGAAAAAGTCAGTGCCGAATAGAACCGAGCATTCAGCACAAATGTTGGAATGGCTTCAAATAACAACATTTCGCGCTATTTCGTTGTTTCGTTTTTCGTTGTTAGATGTTTAATGTGACCTGGAATTAAAAGTAAAAAGAGTTCTTCTGTATTTTGTGTACAGATGAAATCATTATCTTTTTTTTTTCATAATCAAGAGGTGAAATAATGATCCCAAGTGTATCACGAGTACTTTCGATTCTTCGACGACACATCTTCAGGTAACATTGAAAAACGATTCATAAAAAGCTTGGTGAATTTAACGATCATCTAATCATACAGTGTCTCGGTTGCCTTTTTGTCTTTCTTCAGTTTTTCATTCATCGTCTTTACTGTTACCTGAAGATGATTTATCGAGGAATCGAAAGTACTCGCGATATATTTGCAACTTTTGTTAGTCTTTTTGACGATGAAACCAAAAGGATTATCAAAAAGAATAAAAAGATATTTTAAAAAGGTATGATTACAAAAGAAAGGTATGCGGTGTTTAACAATAACTGCACTTTAAAAAAATTGATAGAAATAATCTGTAAACAGGATTAGAAATAAGTAAATCTATATTTTTTTAAGGTTTTATTGAAA
>OY744547.1:61162326-61222326 GCA_963556195.1 Sepiola atlantica
TAAAAATGTGGTTTTCAAAAACAAACTAGAAATATGTGACCCGTCGGATCACCCATTGAGCTCGGCTTAGATTGTTTGAATCAGAAAGATATGAGTTTTCAAATATTTAAAACTTAAAAGACAAAATCTAAAATTAGTCGCTTTCTACTCGCTATATCTCCTCTCTCCCTCTCTTCTCTCTGTCTTGTCTATTTCTTCCTTCTCCGTTCATCTCTTATTTTCTCTCTCTCTCTTTCTCTCTCTTTCTCTCTCTTTCTCGCTCTCTCTCTCTTTCTTTCTTTCTCTCTCTCTCTTTCTCTCTCTCTTTCTTTCTCTCTCTCTTTCTTTTCTCTCTCTCTTTCTTTTCTCTCTCTTTCTTTCTCTCTCTCTATTTTCTCTCTTCTCTCTCCCTCTCTTCTCTTTCCCTCTCTAGCTTATCTCTATCTTCTCCCTCTCTCTTTCTTCTCTTTTTCTCTCTTCTCTCCCTCTTTTCTCTCCCCTTCTCTTCTGTCTTCCTCTCTTCTCTCTCTTCTCTCTCCTTCTCTTTTCTCTCTTTGTCTCTGATCTCACTCTCTTCCCTTTCCCTCTTCTCATCTCCTCTTCCTTTTCCCTCTCTTCTATCTTCCTCTTTTCTCTTTCTCTCTCTCTTCTCTCTCCCTATTCTCTATCCCTGTCTCCTGTTTCCCGTTCTCTCTCCTCTCTTTCTCTCTTTCTCTCTTCTCTTTCTGTTTCGTTTCAACCTTGTACCATACATGAAAGTTCCATAATCTTACCTTGTTAGCTGCTTGTTCTGCAAACAAGTTCTTTCATACTCCAAAAAAGAGTTAAGTCAAAACAAAACTGTTGAAGACAAAGGATGTTCATTCGACTTGATCTCCGTTCCAAATCACTAACCAGTGAAGCGTAGGAAAACAGAGAGAGATCGATAATCACTGTTTAATCAGATCTTATCAGCGCATTTCTAAAACCCCATATCAACACTTCTCTCCCTCCTTGCTCTCTCTTTGAGCCATGTGACGTCACATGTTTTTGTTTCTATCAATCCCACCAGCCGAGTAAAAACTAACATCTAGTTCAGCAAGTTGACCCCAACTGAAAATGTATTTCCTGTTTTTTTTCTTCAACTAACCGTCTTATATACTAGTGGGTTTACTCGACCAATATTTAACATCTCTTTTTCCCCCTCTTTCCATTTCAGCTATGATTTTTTTATGGAAATCGCTCCAGACAAGGCATGAAGCCACTTGATGTAAGGAGCTAACGAGAACGAAAGGTGATTAACCTAAAGAGAGGAGATGCCTTTTGGCCTTAGTCTTGAAAAGACCAACGATAGGTACGAGGAAAACAGTCAGCAGGAAGAGAGTTTCACAACAAGCGTGCAGTTCTTGGAAAGAAGCTACTAGAATAGGACACCGTATTACAATGAGGTATCAAAACCGCGAATTTGTGGAGACCACTAGACCAACTAGTCAAACGAGCTGGAACAAAGGAAGCAGGGAATAAATCAAACAATTCTGAAGAGCATATGCCATAATAGTATTTATAGAAAACACTTTAAATTGTATTACTATTTGTAGTGACATTTCCTTTAGTTTATAATGGAGTATTCTAATCTAAATTGTTATGGGTAGTTTTACTACTTTTAATTGCATTCAAACAGAGAGCGAGAGAGAGAGAGAGAGTAGTGGAAGCGAGAGGAGTAGACATCGCATAAAATAAGTGGATTAAACTAAATACAATGAGAGTGACATTGAGAGACAGAAATTTAATAAATATTCGTCACTTCGTGAGCAAATTGCAAAATAAGGCTAATTACAACAATTAAAATGGACTTTTTTCCAAACGTAACTCAATCCCTAAACTAAGTAATATGTTCGCATGTATTTTGTGTGATAAAAGTATATAGGAAAAAGCCTCAGAGAAATAATCGTTTATTTACTCAGTTGTAGTATAATAGGAGATTAGTTTAGAGTATATACCATTAGCTGCACGCGTAAGTATTTGATTTGCGCAATAATATTTTTAAGAAAGAAAAAGAGATGTTAGCGCTTTTTTTTTTAATTCGATAAAATGGCGAGCCTTGCCCGAACGTTACTGTCTGCTCGTTGTGTCAAAGAAACAAATGCAACTGGAATTCATGAAAAAAATAAACGTCATATCAATTTTCCGTCATTTTTTGTTCAAAATAACCGCCGTTTGATTAACGGCTCACTATAATATACAATAATAAGTCGTATTTATTTTCTATTGAAAATAAATACGTGCATTTCTCTTTTATTTGTTTGCCCTGGCATTTCATACTTATTTCGAGTGTCTATTAGTAATTTGAACGTGAACTCTTTCGTTAGTAATTACGCCTGTGATTTTTATCCGTTTTTTTTACGTATTTTTATGTTCTAATGAGTCACCGCTTATCAAGGCCCAAAAATAATATATATATATATATATATATATATATATATATATATATATATATATATATATATATATATATATATATATATATATATATATATATATGAAATATTTAAATAATGAAACAACGGTAAAGTTACATACTGTACAATTTTTTTATAATCAGGTGTTTAAACAAGGAACAAGATAAAATATGAGAATGACCTTTAATCTATGGATTTTCAAAGAATTACTCTTATCCTGAGAAGTAAATATATGTTTTAATTAATAAATAAATATATATATATATATATATATATATATATATATATAGTTTCTTTTGTAAGAAGGTAGGAAAAATTTTAGCAGAATGCTCGATTAATTAGAAAAATCAGAATTAAGAGCGTGATATATATTTATTATTCGGTACAGAAAATCAGTACAACATCAGTACCCTTGGTTTCAAGCTCAGAAGGGGTTGACCTCATGGCTATCTTCAGCCTATGTTGCCACTTAGAAGAGAAAAAAAGATAGCCGGAAGGTCAACACCTTCTGAGCTTGAAACCAAGGGTACTGATGTTGTACTGATTTTCTGTAGAAAATAATAAATAAATAAATAAATAAATAAATATAGCTTTAAGAAAAATATCAGAAAACATCAATGGATATATGAAGGTAATACTTAATTCTCAAAAAATAAAAGAAATATCCAGAAAAAAGCTCGGAAGCATATCAAAAAGATTCCCTGAACAGACCTCTCAGAAGTCAAGGCGAATTTAGACAAAATAGTTAATTAATTACCAAAAGGAATTCTTACATAGTGTTTGTATAGTTTATATAAAAATCCATCTGAATTATATAAAAAAGTGTTGATTTTTTATATTATCACATATCTACCTATCTATCTTCATTCATATATATATATATATATATATATATATATATACATATATCTTCATTCATATATATATATATATATATATATATATACATATATCTTCATTCATATATATATATATATATACATATATATATATACTTATATATATGATAATTTTATTTACACAGACATGTACACAATCTATCTGCGACACTGGCATGTCGATGTTATCGATCAACAGTTACTATAAACTGAGATCTCATCAGGCAGAGTTAGAATCCGATCTTAACCTCAGATCATATTTGGGTTCTCTCCAATCTGATGAGATCTCAGTTTATAGTAACTGTTGATCGATAACATCGACATGCCAGTGTCGCAGATTTTGTACATGTCTGTGTAAATAAAATTATCATATATAAAGCTCTATTTTGATATTGAGCACTTTTTATAGACCCGGTTAAAATTCTCTGGATTACCACCCTGTGGATATTTTTTACCTGGATTATTACCATTATCAATATAGACTTATATATATACATATATCTTCATTCATATATATATATATATACTTATATATATAATAATTTTATTTACACAGACATGCAAACAATCTGCGACACTGGCATGTCGATGTTATCGATCAACAGTTACTATAAACTGAGATCTCATCAGGCAGAGTTAGAATCCGATCTTAACCTCAGATCATATTTGGGTTCTCTCCAAATATGATCTGAGGTTAAGATCGGATTCTAACTCTGCCTGATGAGATCTCAGTTTATAGTAACTGTTGATCGATAACATCGACATGCCAGTGTCGCAGATTTTGTACATGTCTGTGTAAATAAAATTATCATATATAAAGCTCTATTTTGATATTGAGCACTTTTTATAAACCCGGTTAAAATTCTCTGGATTACCACCCTGTGGATATTTTTTACCTGGATTATTACCATTATCAATATAGACTTATATATATATACATATATCTTCATTCATATATATATATATATATACATATACATATATATACTTATATATATGATATATTTATTTACACAGACATGTACACAATCTGCGACACTGGCATGTCGGTGTTATCGATCAACAGTTACTATAAACTGAGATCTCATCAGGCAGAGTTAGAATCCGATCTTAACCTCAGATCATATTTGGGTTCTCTCCAAATATGATCTGAGGTTAAGATCGGATTCTAACTCTGCCTGATGAGATCTCAGTTTATAGTAACTGTAGATCGATAACATCGACATGCCAGTGTTGCAGATTTTGTACATGTCTGTGTAAATAAAATTATCATATATAAAGCTCTATTTTGTATATTGAGCACTTTTTATAAACCCGGTTAAAATTCTCTGGATTACCACCCTGTGGATATTTTTTACCTGGATTATTACCATTATTATTATATACTTATATATATATACATATATCTTCATTCATATATATATATATATATATATATATATATATATATACATACATATATATATATATATATATATATATATATATATATATATATATATATATATATATATATATATATATATATATATATATATCATAGGGGTATATGAGTGCGGCTGGCTGACTCTCCATCGATTGTAGAACTGTGTAAAGGTATATATGGAAGCCAAATAAATACAATGATTGTCTAATCGTCGCCCTAGGCGTGACTTTTAACCCTCCCATCTGCCGACGAATTCTACCTGTGGCCAGAAATCCAATCAGTTCAGTTTCTCCCATGATACATCTATTTGCAGAGGTCCAGAGCCAACTTTGGGCTCGAAGGCAACTGGCACATTAATCGCAGAAGACGTCATCCAACCCGCACGTCTGTCGTAACACAGCAGAACGTCTGCACATTAGGGAAAAACTCGATTGAACCAAATTCGAAAATCTAAAACGAAAACCATTCTAGATATACGGCCGATGCAATGAGTCTCCAAGAAGTGTATCTTTACTTTAATCAAAACTGAAGAGACTAAATAAAATTATTTTCTTCTGGTTCTGCGTTTAACCTTGTGTCATACATGCTAGAAAACAAAGTAACGGTCATTATTACAAAAATACATGAAAGTTCATGAAAGCTCCTACCTTAATCGCTGCACGTTCTCCTTATACACGCTATGTAGTGATCCTTCCCGACCGAGGTCACGCCGCCCGCAAATAAGTTCTATCCTACCTCGAAAAGGGATAAACCAAGATAAAACTGTTTAAACAGAGAGGACATTTATTCGACTGGATCTTCGTTCCAAATTACTAACAATTGTAGTGGGGGGACAAGGAGGGGTCGATAATCACTGTTTAATCATATCTTGTCAGCGCATTTCAATTTTAAGATGGCGTACTTCCACGATACTAAAAACTCTCTCTTTCTGTGAACTACGTGCCGTCACATCCGTTCCTATCAATTCCCACGGTCTAGTAATCCTAACCTCAAGTTCAATAAGTTGACCTCAACTGAACTTTCATATCCTGTTATTCTCAAGTAACGAATCTATATACTTGTGGGTGCACTCGACCAATATTTAACACTTGCCACAGGGACCCGTGAAAAAAAATGACTGTTTTTATTTCCTTTGGTCTAGGAGCGAGCAAATATCTGCATTTGGCCCCGAAAATGTTATTTTTTTAAACACGTCTCGATGGCATCTGGTAACAGACGTCTATTCGCGTAAGCGGATTTCCTCTAAAACTACAGACCGTCTAGAAGTGAGTAAAAGAAATTGAACCAAATCTAAAACAGTTAATGAATAGGCTCTTTAGGTTTATCTAATATATAAAATTGAGTCGGCTGGATTTTCAATGTTAGATCTATATATTTATGCATCGTAGTAGCTCATGAAAAGGGGAGCCTTCGAGTTGCCCTCGACTATAGTCGATCACTTCAATTTACTCATTCTGATCTTTTTAATGGCTATTTTTTTTATTAACTTCAACTGTTAATAAAGAGAGAAAGAGGCGAACGTGAGAGTGACAGATACCGTATAAAATAAGAATAGGTGGTGTCAAACAACATAAAGCAAGAGACGGTGAAAGTGATTGATGGAAATTAACTAAGAGATGGAATTACTTGAGGAGTTAATTGCAAATTAAGGATAATTAGAACAAAACAAATGGAAGTCTTTTTTTTAGAATAACTTAATCCTTAAACTTGGGAATATTCAGCATGTATTTTTGTGTGAGTAAAATGTATATTAAAAAAGCCTTAAGGAAACAAACGTTGATTAAATGAACTTTAGTTTTACAATAATATATTTAAATTAGGATACGACTATTGTAGACGAACGAAAGATTAAAGATTAAGTGATCAGAATCGTAGAAATAAAATAGAGAAAAGTTCGAATCGATCTCTTTTCTCTCCAACACAAGACAGATCGGACATCGAATTCTGTGCCTTTTTTCGGTGCTCTCTTGCTGGGACACAGACCAGCGAAAGTTAAGTTAGAAAGCAAAACAAAAATATGTTTAATGCCGAGTTCGAATTTTTCTTTGATTCTCACCCGAAGAGCCGGAATTCAATTGAGTTTTTGTATTTCTGCTGTTCTTAAAAGAATGACGAGAAACACTGATGTATAAAAATATAATGATATTTCGTTATTGTTGGTGATGGTGAACGAGTGCGGGTTAGTGAGGAAGGAAAATGCAGGTATTGGATCCACAGTGTTAGTCAAGTTATAATAAAGTATATTTTATAAAGAACAAAACATGTATCTCAGTGTTGTATTTCTGATGTGCTTAAAAGAATGACGAGAAACACTGATGTATAAAAATATAATGATATTTCGTTATTGTTGGTGATGGTGAACGAGTGCGGGTTAGTGAGGAAAGAGAATGCAGGTATTGGATCCACAGTGTTAGTTAAGTTATAATAAAGTATATTTTATAAAGAACAACACATCTATCCCAGTGTTGTATTTTTGCTGTGCTTAAAAAAATGACGACAAACACTGATGTATAAAAACACTGATGTATAAAAATATAATGATACAGCATTATTGTTGTTGGCGGTGAACGAGTGAAGGTAAGTGAGAAAGAGGACGCACAGAAATCGACTATCGATCGCAATTAGGTTTATATGATAATTAGTGACACCTACGCATCCACCTGAAACGCCCATTCTGGGATTTCGCCTTCGCTGTCAATGTAGCCACGCACCTAAGACGTTTATTTAGCCACGGGATATTTCCGTCTGCAGCTAACCTCTGTGAATAGCATCACTTTTGCAGGTGGCTTTTAATCAATCAACAGTTATGTTATTTTCTGGCTATCAACCGTGTTTTGTTTCTTCCGGACAGGTGAGTGCCTGTGTCAAGTGCGTTTGATTCCTACCAGGTGACATTTCCGGTACACCCGGTCCGGATATTCAACATAAATATTCCCTTGGTAGAGACGCACAAATGAACCAAAATGCTTGAGGTTTGTCTTTTCATTTAAATTCAAGCTACAAAAAATGTTTTTAATCTTTACTATTAAGTCACCACTTATCAAGGCCAAGGGTTAATGAAACAGGATGATTATCAGATGAAAGATGAGGAACTCTATGGGAGTACTAAAATTGATTAATCGTATGAATTGCGTTTGATCTCTAATGGGGTGATATAAGACAAGAATTTGTTGACATTGGATTTGAAGACGACTAAGTTGTAATCAGAAGGGAAGCATTATTGCGGTAATGTGTTCCACAGGCGGGAATCCCTTGAAAATAACGTCTGTTAATGCGTGATTGGAATAACTTCCCTTTAATTTATTTTGTTTTCATTGCTACTTTAGATGTTGATTTTGTTTTTTATTTATTTAATTTAATTTAATTTAATTTATCTTAAATGTTTGGTATGTATGTGGTTATCTTAAAGTGATTATATGCCTGAAATTGATTGCTATTTAATTTCTCAGTTAATTTAAAATTTCAAGCTTCTCCTTCAAACATAATCTACACGTGTCATCTAAATATTTACATGTACTGGCCCATCGTACTATTCTCCACTCAATTATTAACGAGTCTCCGCTTTGTGTGAGTTCCCAGTAATGGTTCGCTTGTGATGTTTAGAATCAAAATGGAATATATTTATCAGGTCCCCTGCTTATTGTAGTTTCAAAATATATGTTGTTATGGGGATCTGTTTTCAAAAACTTAGGAGTTCGCAAACAAACAAATAAATAAACAAACAAGAAGGTTATCTTGAACATTTTAACTTTGTAATGGCTGCCAAATGTTTGGGATTAGTTTCGTCTTACATTTCCACCGGTGTAAGGGCAAAATAAGGCGATTTAATCGTTCCGCAGCAAAAATGGCGGACAATGAACCGTTTGCTAATTTCTCGAATTCACAAATGAGTAAGTAAACCCAAATAAATTGTTTTGGACTAATTTCAAATTTACCTTACATTATTTTAAAGGAAATACAGTTGGGAAATTAGTTCAAAACAATTTATTTGGGTTTACTTACACATTTGTGAGGTCGGAAAAAATCAGAAATCAGCAGACGGTTCATTGTCCGCAATTTTGGCTGCGAAACGACTAAATCGCCAAAAATAATGCGCCGTCTTATTTTTGTTCTGTTAAATTCTTACGTAAATGTTTTGTTTTTTTTGCAAATATTGCGGATTATTTTTTTCTGTTTTATCTGAAAATGTTATTTTTACTTTGTTATTTTTCTCTCTAAATTTTTTTTACACCCTCCTCCTTTATAGACTAAAATCGAAAAACTTGTTTTATGATTGATTCTTTTAATTTCGCAGTTCACTGAATCTTCCTCGTTATTATTCATGCATGTCGTTTACATGATTAAAACTTGTTTCTTCTCTTTTTAACTATTCCGTTTAAGGTACTCAGAAATGGTCGTCACACAAATTTCACGAAAAAAAATAATTTTTATTCAATTATTACAATTGAGTTATCGGATTGACATCCTCTATTTTATCAACAAACGGCGTAAACACAAAAGCAGAAAGCAATACCAAATTCACTTCAACAACAACAAAAGCTCAAAGTGAGGCCAAAAAAATCAGCTCCCAGAGACAGTCTAACAAAAAGGCGCAAAAAAAAGTCAAAAATGTTGATCACGTGTTGTGCTCTGAACTACGTCCGCCAAATCACTCGTCAAACATATAAAAGCAGACTGCGCAACAAAATCTGCCTCTTTTTCTCTTTCTCTTCTATCTTTCCTCTTTTTCAGAGAACACAAATTCGGTTACCCACGCATTTGGGCGAGGGGTGCCAGCGCGTCGGCTGACTACTAAACACACACACACATACACAAAGGCTTACACTCCTATCATTCTTCAACGCATACAACCACACACTGCTAACAAACACACATACACACACATACATATGCCTAAACGAATTATCAACTCTCACGCATACACATTCGTACAACCACGAACAAAGAGCGACAAGCACATTCACACACTTCAACACATGGTTGCATTACGCACATACATACACATTCATAAATCACAGACATGAACATTTATCGTTTCTCTAGCTGGACACTTGAAATGAACACTTAATGCTCTGTAATTTTTAGATATATAAATCTATTGTGTTACTTTTGAACTACGGTTTATTCTTCCTTCAACTTATGCATGCTTTATCTTTCATTCAACTTTCATACACGTTTTTCCATGTTTTATCTGTTTTTAACATTTCTTTACACAATCTAAATGTAAGATCCTAGCATATTCTCTAAGACACACTATCTTACTAAGCTAAGATCCGCGCTCCCACAGAATAAATAAATTAATTAATAAAGCAAAAACAGAACATGTGTAATATATTTCAATTCGTTTGAACTGATTATATGTTAATTAATGTATATTGGCAACAAAAAAAGAAAGAAAATTTCTAATATATTTCATTTTCATTTATAAAAAAAAACGGCTCCATTTTATTATTTGTTAATCTTTTCAAAAGAAAATTTAAAGAAAAAAGAAAATTTGTAATATATGCCACTTCCATTTTTGATAAACGATTTTATTAGTTGTTACCGCAAAATCAGAAAACAAATTATTTGCAAACAAAAAACAAAAAAACCTCAAACGGGGAAAAATATTTTTGCACTCGATCAAAATGTGAGACGAAACTAATCCCCTAAATGTGGCAGCCATTACAGAGTTGCAATGTTCAAGATAACCGCCAGGAACAACATGTGAATAAATGTTATATTCGACACTCATTACGAACACGACGGACAGCTGTTCCAAGGGAGGTAACTATTATCAATCGTCTTTAAGAGTTGTTTCCCTTGCGAAGACATCCTTTTTAACGTATTTTGAACATCTTTTAACTCTAAACGTTAATTGTGGCCTTGTGGCGCGAAACAGTTACTGAGCCGCCGACGTGTAGGGTAAGCTGGTGATGCCTCGAACTAACCTTGATACTTCTGGTAAAAGTAGAGACCAGGCCACAGAATCAGCAGATTTTAAACAATATATATATATATATATATATATATATATATATATATATATATATATATATATATATATATATAGAAATTGGTAGTTTGCTGTAAGCATTGCTGGGAGTAATAATAAAAGTTTTTAAAAAGGTTTAAGGCAATGCGAAGATCCGGGTTGCTGGAAGCTGTGAAGAACAAAAACAAAACAAAACCGAAATAAGTCGGATATAGATCGAAAGGTTTGTTTATTTTTCTAGACAGCAAGGGTGTTAGTTTGTAATGTCCGGATTATCAAGAATCAATTTGATATTTCGAGAGATTTTTTTTTTTTTTTTCTTCCTCTCCTTGTCAAAAATAAATAAAAGAAAAATCCCGGGTACCGAGAAAATGCCAGGAGCGCTGGGGGGTTAAACCGGAAGTGTTCAGAGTAAAGTATTCAGAGGAAAACTAAATAGATTCTTTTTATTTTATTTTTTTTTTTTTTTAAATATATATATATATATATATATATATATATATATATATATATATATATATATATATACACATATATATATGTAATTGTCTGTTGTTTCTATTTATTTAATTTTTATTTTTATTTATATATTTACTATTATTGTTATTTGTTTTGTTTTTTTTGTTTGTTTTTTTTTGTTTTTTTTTCCGTATATAAAACGTAGTTATTACTTATAGTATATATGTTTGTCAACAGGCTGATTCCGGCATTAGATTTTAAATGTGTTGTAGATAGCTAATTATTTGTTGTCGGTGCAGTATATTAAAATTTAGTTATGTCTGGTTAAGTTTAATCCTTATTTATTGGTTTTAATTTATCTCTTAAATGCCTATTGTTTTAGGTATGGAAAGTTTGCTGGTTAAGGGGAGACAAATCTCTTATTTTTGGTATTGTGTTATTCTGTTAATTGGCTTTGTATGTTGAATTTATTTAACTAAAGTAATGGTCAATTCTTAGTATAACGGATATGATTTGTGCAAATAGTGTTTATTATGGGGGGGGGTATTATCTGGGGATGGGTTCGGGGGGGGGGGGGGGGTAGGTTATATGATGAAGGTAGAATTTAATTCATGTCTTTGATTCAAAAATGGGCTAAGTTTGGAAATGAGAATAGCTTCCATCAGTCTTAGGTCGCCTAGGTTCCTGGTCGAGGCTAAAATGGAAACTTTTATGTCTAGTTGTGTAGTATTGCATGAGGAAGTATGTTTGAAGAAGGAAGATATATTTGTATTCATGTGTTCTTTTATACGTTGGTGTAATTGTCTTGTAGTATATCCAATATAGGAGTGGTTACAAATAGTGCATGATATATTGTATACACAGTTAGTGCGGTGGCATAGTCCAGTGGTAGGAATGGGACAATTGGCTAGGGAGCATGGTTCTTGGGTGCGTGTAGTGCGTTTTTTGGAAAGGTGTTGGCGTAAGGTGGTGCCGGTGTGGGTGAGTTGAATGTCTAGTTTTTCTTTATGTATTGCACTGCGGATGGCATTAGTGATTCTGTCGTTAAAGAAAGGTAGTTTTAGGAAGCATGTGTTGGAGAGTGTGTTGTGTCTGCGTGATCTGGTCTTGCTGAGGTGGGTTATTGTGGAAGTGGGGTAGCCGTTGGTATATATATATATATATAATGAAGAAGAATGGAAAGGAATTAGAGAAGCAAAAGCCAAATCATAATTCAATTAAATTTTCCTTAAGCCAGGCTTTTCAAAGATCAAAATCTTTGATCTTTGAAAAGTCTGGCTTAAGGAAAATTTAACTTGAATAAATTGTCTTTTTTGCGGAATATACCTTGCTCTGAGCAATTGAATTGAATTATGATTTGGCTTTTGCTTCTCTAATTCCTTTCCATTCTTCTTCATTCTACCTGCTCTATCCTGGATATTGAGCTGTATACTATTCACAATAGGTTTTACTTTTCCTAAAAGTTCTCTTTTAGTACACCACTTTATATATATATATATATATATATATATATATATATATATATATATATATATATATATATATATATATATATATAATGATAATAATCCAGGTAAAACATCTACAGGGTAGTAATCCAAAGAATTTCAACCGGGTTTATAAAAAAGTGCTCAATATCAAATAGAGCTTTTATATATGATTATTTTTATTTACACAGACATGTACAAAACCTGCGACACTGGCATGTCGACGTTATCGATCAACAGCTATTATAAACTGAGATCTCATCAGGCAGAGTTAGAATCCGATCTTAACCTTAGATCATATTTGGATTCTAAGATCATATTCGGATTCTAACTCTGCCTGATGAGATCTCAGTTTAAAACAAACTGTTGATCGATAACATCGACATGCCAGTGTCGCAGATTTTGTGCATGTCTGTGTAAATAAAAATAATCATATATATATATATATATATATATATATATATATATATATATATATATATATATATATATATATATATATATGGGAAGTGAAAAAGGAAAAACCAAAAGATGTTTTGTTTTTTTTAAGTATTCATCAACGTTTCGTCTTTATTTGTAAGACTTCCTCAGGATGATAATTTTAAGAAAAATGTCATGCAAGTACATAGAAATATTTGGGTGTACATGATGGGTTAATGCGAAGAAGTAGTAGCCACTAATGAGGAATTATTTCCATAAAAAAATAATTTAGAAAAACTGTACGTTTAGCATTTAAACACATTCAAAACACGTTCAAAACACGTTACAGATGTATTTACAAGGGAAATAACTCTTAAAAACGATTAACAATAATTACGTCCCTTGGAATGAGAAATAAGAAGATAAAATAATTCGACGAGATGAGATAAAATAAAAAAGGGAGATTTAGAACTTAAGAATATACCACGTTTCACCCAATCGTTACAGGGCTCTCTCTCTCTCTCTTTCTCTCTCTCTCTCACACACACACACACACACACATACATTTGTCATTATCTATGTACGTATACGTTTCGTCCTTAATAATTGGGACACATCAGCATAGAGATATGACCATTTAGTACCGGTCATGCGATTCGAAACACCGGATTACGAGTATTTTGCAACTCAAATCCGACGCCTTAACCACTCGGCCAACGTTGAACAGCGAATAAACGGTGATAATTTTAACACTTTATACGGCAGCTTGACGTCATTGAGCGTTCGACTTTTAATGAAAGGAACGATGCATTTAAAGCTAGCGACGTCATGCTGTGTTAATACTACACTTACAGTGCTCTACTATATATGAGGGAATCATCAGACTGATGATTCCCTCCGGGGATTAAACGCAGTAGCCTCTATGTAGCTTAATTGCCATAAATATATTTGCATAACTTACTACCTAGCTCTATTCACGTATCGAGCACTGTTGAAGTAAATACTGAAAATTCAGACATAAAAAAGCATATCTCCTTATAACATTGTATGTGGATATATGAAATAATTATATATATATATATATATATATATATCAAAATATGATCTGAGGTTAAGATCGGATTCTAACTCTGCCTGATGAGATCTCAGTTTATAGTAACTGTTGATCGATAACATCGACATGCCAGTGTCGCAGATTTTGTACATGTCTGTGTAAATAAAATTATCATATATATATATATATATATATATATATATATATATATATATATAATTAACTTGTTACAAATATCCAGGGGGTATGAATCCGAAGGAAGTTGAAACCGGGTTTATGAGAGTGCTCAATGAAAATTCAGAGCAAAATATATATTTTTTGATTTTATTCCATTAGTTGCGACAAAACAGGTTTTGTTTCATTGGTGCGGATAGCTACCAATTCATCAGGCCGGCGAAAGGAATTCCTTTCGCCGGCCTGATGAATTGGTAGCTATCCGCACCAATGAAACAAAACCTGTTTTGTCGCAACTAATGGAATAAAATCAAAATATATATATATATATATATATATATATATATATATATATATATATATATATATATACGGACGTTCAAAATAACACATACGGGTCTTCCATTACAGACCATCGTTTTTAAAGTTATAGGGAGCACTTCTCTTTTAAGCAACGACTGAACAATTTTGTAAGAATAGGAGCTAGTTCCGGTTTTAGCTTCTTAAGCATGATGATTTGCATGTCGCGAGGACCAATTACCTTGCTGACATAAAGGTTCTTGATTAGTTTGGCAGATATATGTGTGTCGCTTAGAGTGTTTACCGTATCAGTGTTAGATACTGAAGGGTGCCGGAAGGAGAGCGCTCCCAAAATAGTGGGAGGACGCCTTTAAAGGTGGGAAGAGTAAAAGCGGAAGTAGGAAACTACGTCATTTCCGTTCGGGGTTGATTCTGCCTCTTCGACGCTAACGTGGAGATCGATCTAACGTGAGGATGCGGGATCCTCGCCAGCCCAAGAGGGGGGGGGGCGGTAACGGTGGGAACAGGTGGCTAAAAAGTCGAACTGTCTAAGAATAAAAATGTATCTCTTCAAGCAATTCATTTATTCTCTCTCTCTCTCTCTCTCTCTCTCTATCTCTCTCTATATATATATCTATCTATCAATCTCTATCTCTCTATCTCTCTCTCGTCCTCTCTCTTTCTTTCTCTCTTTCTCTCTCTCTCTCTCTATTTAGCTCTCTCTCTTTCTCTCTCTCTCTCTCTTTCTCTCTTTCTCTCTTTCTCTCTCTCTTTCTGTATTTCTCTCTCTTTCTCTCCCTCTATCTCTCTCTCTCTCTCTCTCTCTCTATATATATATATATATATATATATATATATATATATATATATATATATATTTCTCTCTATATATATATATATATCTGTCTCTCTATCTCTCTATCTTTCTCTCTCTTTCTCTCTCTCTTTCTCTCTATCTCTCTCTCTCTATATATATATATATATATATATCACTCTCTCTCTCTATATATATATATATATATATCTTTCTCTCTCTCTTTCTTTCTCTATCTCACTCTCTCTCTCTCTCTCTCTCTCTTTATCTGTCTATCTATCTCTCTCTTTTTATCTATCTATCTATCTATCTATATCTCTCTCTATCTCTCTCTATCTTTTTCTCTCTCTTTCTCTCCCTTTCTCCCTCTCTCCCTCTCTCTCTCTCTCTCTCTCTCTCTCTCTCTCTCTCTCTTTTATACACACTACTTCAGTCTGACTTTTTGTTTTATGTTAAGCAAAACTGTGTAAACCAGATCCGCATCAGCGTGATTTTTCTATCTACGATCGGACAGAAGTCGAACGGTAAGCAGCATCCAATAATAGACGGGAATTCCTCGAAACACACTGTGTTGTTTAGGAGGAAGTGATGCGGATACTTGACCTTGCACAACAAGATTTAATAGTATAGTTCCGGACACATTATCTCCAGTTAAATAATAAAACTCTAATTTCAAAGAATAAAACAAGGATATAGAAAAAAATATAACAGAGGATTGACTAAAAGCACAACAATCAACACTTCTGCATTAGGCATGTTAACAATGTTGAAAAAACTATTTCTCAATTTGCTAAAAATGTTGGAAGATTATTATTCGTCCGGTATTTTTTTTTTTTTTAGAAAATAAATTCAACTTTTAGCCGTACATTGAATACCGCTGCCATTATCATGATATTCAGGGGAGAGAATTCACTTTTCGTCTTTTACCCCCAATCTACCTTGACTTGAGAGATCGACATAGGGGTCGAGAGCAACAGAGATTCATAGAAAAAATAGGGAGACAAAGAGAGCGGGAGCAAAAGAGGGGGAGAGAAAGCAAGAGACAGATGAAGCAATACCGAGAGGGGGGGAGCGGGACAGAGAGGAGGAGAGAGACATAGATAGAGGGAGGGGTACTTCTGCAGTTTACGGACCGTGCTATTTTTTTTTAGATAGGATTTTCAAGTTAAATTAGATTCTTTACTGTATCTTTTGTTATTCAAATTGTTAGGTGAAAGTACAGAATAGTTAACAAAGCCCCCCCCCCTCTCCATGTTAAGATTGGGTAGGTAAAAAATAACGCTATTATTTTCAGCACGGTCGGTAAGCTACAGAAGGACTGAGAGAGGGATAGTGAGATTGGAGAGTGAAACGAAGACGTGGAGAGAGAGGGGGAGGTGGAGAAGTATGGAGAGAGTGGGAGGGGGGATAGATAGGTAATAATTGAAAAACTTAGAATACATATCGCGTAAAACTGCTAATCTCCCACCGACATTTGATCGGTGTCTTTCTTCAAATAAAACGTTAGTTAATAAAGTGAGATAAAAAGAAAAGAAAGAGAGAGATGAGCTATGAATAAAAATCGAGTTCAGTTCAAACAACACGCGGTGTCAAATGTTTTTTTTTTCTTTATATGCGTCCTTGCAACTTCTTGAAGGGCTCTGTCGGTTGGTATGTCAAGCTTAATTTTTTTGCTTGTTTTTTTTTTTGCTTCTTTTTTTTTTTTGCTTGTTTTTTTTTTGCTTCTTTTTTTTTTGCTTGTTTTTTTTTTTGCTTGTTTTTTTTTTTGCTTGTTTTTTTTTCCATAAATCTAATTCCATACTGTGGTATAAAAACATTTCACATTTTTTTAAAAGAAAATAAAAAAAAACACCCAACTATCTGAAAAAAAAAGAAACCTGTTTATATTTTGTAAGCAATACATAAAAAATATAATGGTTTTAAAAAGTGTATCAGACAAATGGTGACCCCCGTCGGGAATAAATTAATCAAGTCGTACCTAGAGTTTCTCCCTCCGTTTAATTCTCAGGAAGAATTTGGTAGACTTCCCTTTTAATCGTTTCCTTTAAATCATAAAGTGCTCGGGGACGATGTCGGAAATTTTTGTTTGAAAATGTGTTGTTTTTTAATAGTCACAAGGGTTTAATTCTGGTGATCTTGTCCCTTTAAAGAGATCAAACTGAAAGTAAACATTTCCCTGAACACTTCATGAGAATTTTTAGAGAAATATTAAATGATAGAAAAGATGTTATAACTAGCAGAAAATTATTATATTGTTTTTAAAAAATAAATATAATGTATTATTTTAATATATATAAAACAGATTTCTTTTGATTGAATAGAAATTATTATATTTTTTATTAAAAATAAATAAAATAATCTATTATTTTAATATATATAAAACAGATTTCTTTTGATTGAATAAAAATTATTATATTTTTTATTAAAAATAAATAAAATAATGTATTATTTTAATATATATAAAACAGATTTCTTTGTATTGAATAGGAATTATTATATTTTTATTAAAAATAAATAAAATAATGTATTATTTTAATATATATAAAACAGATTTCTTTTGATTGAATAAAAATTATTATATTTTTTATTAAAAATAAATAAAATAATGTATTATTTTAATATATATAAAACAGATTTCTTTGTATTGAATAGGAATTATTATTTTTTTATTAAAAATAAATAAAATAATGTATTATTTTAATATATATAAAACAGATTTCTTTTGATTGAATAGAAATTATTATATTTTTTATTTAAAATAAATAAAATAATGTATTATTTTAATATATATAAAACAGATTTCTTTGTATTGAACAGGAATTATTATATTTTTTATTTAAAATAAATAAAATAATGTATTATTTTAATATATATAAAACATATTTCTTTTGATTGAATATGAATTATTATTTTTTTATTAAAAATAAATAAAATAATGTATTATTTTAATATATATAAAACAGATTTCTTTTGATTGAATAGAAATTATTATATTTTTTATTAAAAATAAATAAAATAATGTATTATTTTAATATATATAAAACAGATTTCTTTCGATTAAATAGGAATTATTATATTTTTTATTAAAAATAAATAAAATAATGTATTATTTTAATATATATAAAACAGATTTCTTTGTATTGAATAGGAATTATTATTTTTTTATTAAAAATAAATAAAATAATGTATTATTTTAATATATATAAAACAGATTTCTTTTGATTGAATAGAAATTATTTTTTTTTTATTAAAAATAAATAAAATAATGTATTATTTTAATATATATAAAACAGATTTCTTTTGATTGAATAGAAATTATTGTATTTTTTATTAAAAATAAACAAAATAATGTATTATTTTAATATATGAAACAGATTTCTTTTGATTGAATAGGAATTATTATTTTTATTAAAATTAAATAAAATTATGTATTATTTAAATATATATAAAACAGATTTCTTTTTATTGAATAGGAATTATTATTTTTTTATTAAAAATAAATAAAATAATGTATTATTTTAATATATATAAAACAGATGTATTTTGATTGAATAGATATTATTATATTTTTTATTAAAAATAAATAAAATAATGTATTATTTTAATATATATAAAACAGATTTCTTTTGATTGAATAGGAATTATTATATTTTTATTAAAAATAAATAAAATAATGTATTATTTTAATATATATAAAACAGATTTCTTTTGATTGAATAGGAATTATTATATTTTTATTAAAAATAAATAAAATAATGTATTATTTTAATATATATAAAACAGATTTCTTTTGATTGAATGGAAATTATTATATTTTTTATTAAAAATAAATAAAATAATGTATTACTTTAATATATATAAAACAGATTTCTTTTGATTGAATAGAAATTATTATATTTTTTATTAAAAATAAATAAAATAATGTATTATTTTGATATATATAAAACAGATTTCTTTGTATTGAATAGGAATTATTATATTTTTTATTAAAAATAAATAAAATAATGTATTATTTTAATATATATAAAACAGATTTCTTTTGATTGAATAAAAATTATTATATTTTTTATTAAAAATAAATAAAATAATGTATTATTTTAATATATATAAAACAGATTTCTTTTGATTAAATAGGAATTATTATATTTTTATTAAAAATAAATAAAATAATGTATTATTTTAATATATATAAAACAGATTTCTTTCGATTGAATAGGAATTATTATATTTTTTATTAAAAATAAATAAAATAATGTATTATTTTAATGTATATAAAACAGATTTCTTTGTATAGAATAGGAATTATTATTTTTTTATTAAAAATAAATAAAATAATGTATTATTTTAATATATATAAAACAGATTTCTTTTGATTGAATAGAAATTATTATATTTTTTATTAAAAATAAATAAAATAATGTATTATTTTAATATATATAAAACAGATTTCTTGGTATGTAATAGGAATTATTATTTTTTATTAAAAATAAATAAAATAATGTATTATTTTAATATATATAAAACAGATTTCTTTTGATTGAATAGAAATTATTATATTTTTTATTAAAAATAAATAAAATAATGTATTATGTTAATATATATAAAACAGATTTCTTTTGATTAAATAGGAATTATTATATTTTTATTAAAAATAAATAAAATAATGTATTATTTTAATATATATAAAACAGATTTCTTTGTATTGAATAGGAATTATTATATTTTTTATGAAAAATAAATAAAATAATGTATTATTTTAATATATATAAAACAGATTTCTTTGTATTGAATAGGAATTATTATTTTTTTATTAAAAATAAATAAAATAATGTATTATTTTAATATATATAAAACAGATTTCTTTTGATTGAATAGAAATTATTATTTTTTTTATTAAAAATAAATAAAATAATGTATTATTTTAATATATATAAAACAGATTTCTTTTGATTGAATAGAAATTATTGTATTTTTTATTAAAAATAAATAAAATAATGTATTATTTTAATATATATAAAACAGATTTCTTTGCATTGAATAGGAATTATTATTTTTATTAAAAATAAATAAATAATGTATTATTTAAATATATATAAAACAGATTTCTTTTTATTGAATAGGAATTATTATTTTTTTTATTAAAAATAAATAAAATAATGTATTATTTTAATATATATAAAACAGATGTATTTTGATTGAATAGAAATTATTATTTTTTTTATTAAAACTAAATAAAATAATGTATTATTTTAATATATAAAAAACAGATTTCTTTTGATTGAATAGGAATTATTATATTTTTATTAAAAATAAATAAAATAATGTATTATTTTAATATATATAAAACAGATTTCTTTTGATTGAATAGGAATTATTATATATTTATTAAAAATAAATAAAATAATGTATTATTTTAATATATATAAAACAGATTTCTTTTGATTGAATAGAAATTATTGTATTTTTTATTAAAAATAAATAAAATAATGTATTATTTTAATATATATAAAACAGATTTCTTTTGATTGAATAGAAATTATTATATTTTTTATTAAAAATAAATAAAATAATGTATTACTTTAATATATATAAAACAGATTTCTTTTGATTGAATAGAAATTATTATATTTTTTATTAAAAATAAATAAAATAATGTATTATTTTGATATATATAAAACAGATTTCTTTGTATTGAATAGGAATTATTATATTTTTATTAAAAATAAATAAAATAATGTATTATTTTAATATATATAAAACAGATTTATTTGTATTGAATAGAAATTATTGTATTTTTTATTAAAAATAAATAAAATAATGTATTAATTTGATATATATAAAACAGATATCTTTGTATTGAATAGGAATTATTATTTTTTTATTAAAAATAAATAAAATAATGTATTATTTTAATATATATAAAACAGATTTCTTTTGATTGAATAGAAATTATTGTATTTTTTATTAAAAATAAATAAAATAATGTATTATTTTAATATATATAAAACAGATTTCTTTGGATTGAATAGGAATTATTATATTTTTTTTAAATAAATAAAATAATGTATTGTTTTAATACATATATATAAAGTTTCTTTTTATAGAATAGAAATTATTATATCTTTTCAAAAAATAAAAATAATGTATTATTTTAATATAAAACAGATTTCTTTTTATTTAATAGAAATTATTATATTTTTTTTTTTTAATGAATAAAATAATTGATTATTTTACTATATATAAAACAGATTTCTTTTTATTAAATATAAAGTATTAGTGAAGATTAGAGCCTTGAACATGAAGAAGGTAGAGGACGGCCGTGTAATCTTGACAATGAACAATTTGAAGCCTATTTTGAGCAAGATCCACGTCAAAGTGTCAAAGAAAAGAGACACTTGTCAGCACTACAACTGTTTCACGTAATTTACAGATTTTTAAACAATTTTGGCTATTTTTGTTATTCAGGGAATGGCATTTGCCTTGGACTGCTTTCTGAGGGCTTTTGTCGTGATGCAGTCAAACGGATATCAACTGTAGTAGAGAAACTGAAAACAGAGGCTGGAGCTCAGAGCTCAGCGAGTTTGAATGTAAATAGGCTGGCTCACGTGTGTGTTTCCCGTTTCTACGTAACTTGAACATTATTATCTTTTGTTAACTGCTAATCGATGATTCATCGAAATCTAAAATGTAATTAAAATACTGAAACGAACTTTTTAAAAATTAATTTAATAAGGACATTAAATCGTCCAGAATTCATTTCCTTTTCTCCGTAAACAAGTTAGCCATTTTAATCGTCTTAATTGCTGAAAGAAATAGATGTTTCGAAATTTGAAACGAACTTGAAAGCATTTACACTGTCGAATAGACAGTTATCTCTGGTTTTAAAATTCTTAGCAAATCATTGTGTATTAAAAGATTGAAAATTTTGAAGCTATTTTCTTCCAATAATTTTATAAATAGCAATTAAAACAACGTAACCTTAACGACAATTAATAATAGTTTCATACGAATTCTTTAAATCAATTATAAAAGTATAGATTAATAATTATATTTTATTTTCTACACTATTCAATAATTGTTGTGACTCTGTAAAGAGGTCGGAATCAGTTGGTCTTTTACGTGTTTTTTGTTTTTTTTTTGTCCGCCGGTGAGACAGTATTAGAACTAGGATGTTGTCGGGGGAATTTGCCGTTGATTTCTCCACGTTTGTCCTTTTTTAAAGTTCTAAAAGAAAACCTTAATATTCTTCGTCGCCAGTTGTGGCGTTAATTTTACGATTCTCAATAATCCCTTACTGAAACCTCGTCGTAAGTTGTTATGACCCTGTAATGGGGTCGGAATGAAAACATTTAGAGATAACAAGTATGTTGAAAAAGTATAATACAACAGAAAACAAGAGTGGTTGTACGTAAGTCTTGACTGCTAGTATAGTCTGGTGTGTTTCCAACACTGAAGAGGGGTGCTCCCAGTATTTATGGTGAGTGGAAAACTCAGTGTAGCCCGTTATAGGCAAGGTACCATAACCCCCTCCCAAGTCTTACCTCCTCAGGAGTCATAGAATTGTTTCCTTTTTGGATTGCCGCTATTCTTGAGGTAGCTGTATGTCAAAAGTGTCGTATCTGGTAACCATGACATCTTCCTGGGGAGTGCTGTTGGTGACTTCCGATAGTTGTTCCCTAATTCGATTTAGGTGTTTCTTATGAGAGAACTGAGGGTCTCTATCAAATTATGATTTGATATTCTCCAGCTTTTTTATTCTAGACGCTTGATTTTACAGCACATCTTTAAACTTGCAAAAAATGTCTTGTTTGCTTCGACATTCAACTTCCAGACAAGTCACCTTATCTTTCATAGACTTTAGCTCTTCTAAGACATCTTTGAATTGCAACTTTAGCTATTCCAGCTCTTTAACTATCAGTTCAGTCTCTTTAATCTTCAACTAGTTACTCAAAAAATGTGACTTTATTTCTTTCAGTTTAATATTTTTCAGCGTAAATATCATGTCTTTGTGTGCTGTAATTTCTGCCCACAATTTTGAGTCCATTTCATTCGATTTTTAATGGTTGAAACAAATGTTACATATCCGAAGTCGGTATACGGAAAAGTTGTTGAAAACAGGTGCACCTGGCGATTGTCAAAAAGATAAGATAATTATCGGATGACCAAAAGTTAATTGAAAATAAAATAAAACCCACAACAAGACAAACACCTGCACAGGAAGAGGCAACTATCGGATGACATGAAGGTCAGTTTTGATAAGAAACACTGTACCAAAACATGAAACACCTGCAACGGAAGAAGCGACATAGACTGATCAATTGTCATAATGTAAAATCATGTTGACAAAAAGATATGCACCTGCAGTTGAATCACTTAAACGGTAAGAACCCAATGTCAAAAGAAAGATGTCGGAAGGGTTAAAGGCCATTTTACCAGGTGCAATTGTATCATGCAAAGAAAAGATAGACAGATTTGTTGAATTGTCAAATGAGTGCAAGCCGTCACCGGGTGCAACCTCGATGAGGTCGTCGAGGTGGCCACGAAATTGTTATATAATTCCAACAGAAAATTGAAAGAAGTTAGTTGACGATCGAACCTCGGAGAGAATCAACCGCCTCATTCCCTGTGCACAAATCCTCTACGACCACCACCCTCATCGTCACCACCCTCATCGTCACCGACAAATAAATATACATATTATATTTTCCCAAGATACCGTGTTGTCATTTTTATTAAGCCCCGCACAATACAACACAAATTCCTTTTTTGGGGGTTTTCTGACTCGGTCGTCCGATTTTTTATTTTCTGGCCTAAAATGTAACCGCCATAGTTTGAACATATGCAAGAAATTTGTGTCAGATACATTGTTGTTATTTTTTAATATAAACATTTTTACATTTTTAGTAGTTCTATTTAAAGTAATTCTGGTAATAATTTCACACTCGAATTTAATTTGTTCACCAGTCCCCGTTCTGGCTAGTTGGTTGGTTCTTAGCATGGTCGGTTTTCCCAACCTTCTCCATGTATGCATGTTGATAATCGACACGTGTGAACCAGAATCCAATTGTGATTTTACATTTTTATTTAGAATTTTTACTTGTACATATTTGTTCATGATTCTACCGTTCTGTTTGTTAGTTTTTGTGGATTTAACCCAAGTTTTATTTCGTTCTGCAATGTGAACTCTTGTTTCCCACGGTATTACAAGTTAAACAAGCTTCAAAACGGAAACAGGTGCTCGGCGGTAATTTATCCTGTTTTTTATTGGGTTGACTTGATTTTGCAGGAACTTGAAAACAATCCTTCTTTTTGTTTGAAATTGTTTTTTAAAGAGAGTTAAAATATGTGTTTTGACGTACCTTTTCTATGTGCGCAAAGCCAGACTCTTCAATGTCTGTCGAATCTCGTTTAACACTTATAAATCTCTGGCAGTCTTCAGTTAATTTATGTAATGTGTAATTTGGTTCACTTTCTAACTTGTTCAGAACCCTACCTCTGGTTTCATGCGGCTTTTTCTTGATACCAGTCCTCGCATGAAAATTACACATTTAAAGGTATCCGCGCTCGTTTATTAATGATTGACGCGAAAATCTTTCTTCATTTTTAGTTGTCTTTCTTCAGTTTTCTGTTGCTGTTGAATTTGGAATTTTACGAGATCTTTTTAGTCGTTTTAAAATCTTCCATATTTAAAATGTGTCTTTATAGATTACGGCTTTGTAGAAGTTCTTTCTTTTATATTACGCTGTTAAACGTAATCTTAGTTATAAAAAGAGGAAGAGAATATAAAACTTTTTCTTCGACCAAAAAAATTACTATTTTTGTACGCTTTTCACGTAACCGTATAAATCTGCGATTAGCACTGTAGTCAACAGAAGAAAAAGGTTTTAATTTTGTTCTTTAGGCGGCAGGACCTTTCTCTTTTTGAGAGAAACAAGTATTATGTATTCCTTTCTTGTTAAAAATTAACACAGTTCCGGAATAGCAATAAAAAGATCACTGACCCTTCTTCAACGAGAGAAAATAAGACTTTTACGTGCTGTTTTTTCTTTTTGGTCAACCGGTAAGCCAGTTTTTAGAACTAGGACGTTGTCGGGTGAATTTGCCGTGGATTTCTCCACGTTTGTCCTTTTTTAAGGTTCTCAAAAAAAACTTAATATTCTTCGTCGCCAGTTGTGGCGTCTATTTGAAGGCTCTCAAGAATTCCTTACTGTAACCTCGTCGCGAGTTGTTGTGGTGTCCTTTTTAAGGTTCTGAAGAAAACACTTACTGTACCTCGTCGCTAGTTGTTGTGACCCTGTAAAGGGGCCGGAAGTAAAACACGGACTCAGTGTTTAGAGAAAACAAGGTATATTGAAAAAAGTATAATACAACAGAGAACAAGAGTGGTTGTCCTTCCAAGTTGTAGATGTTGTCGTTCCCGCAGACCACAGATGGAAAAACGAACAAGTACACGGAACTTGTCAGAGAATTGAAAGGGATATGGAGCATGAAGAAAGTCAATATAATACCAATAATCGTATGAGCACTAGGAACAGTGCCCCCAAAAATGGAAAAAACACAGCGAGAAATTGGAATCAAAAGGGTCACTGAGACCATACAAATGACGGCAATGATATAAACAGCTGATATCTTTAAGAAAATCCTCGAATGCGGAAACCAGCCCGCATAAGCTACGAACGGTAACCAGTCACGTGGATGCTACAACAAGGAGAAAATAAAACCACAGGAAGAACACAGCCACACAAACCCAAGGAACAGAAACTGCAAGAAATTTCATAAACTGCCCTCACCCCCAAAAAAGTGATGCGTCACAAAATAGTCGTGAAAGGTTAAGGAGGATAGGAAGAGCGAGGAGTGAGAGCACTAGCCAGACCTCCACTGGAAGATTGCGGAGACTGCTAGGAGTATGGGAGGCTTATTTCCACCTAAATCACAGAGGATACCAATGGTCATTACCAACGATAAATCAATGGTAAGCGGCTGCTGCGATACCACAAAGTCATTTGCAAAGATTATCGAAAAGAGGTGGAGAGTACTGGGAATCTGGGGAGGCTTGTTGTAACTCAGACTCCAGGGAACACCACCGGTTATTATTAGTGAGCAATCATTGACGATTACTTGTGTGAGAACTCCTAGTGAGTGCAAATAATAATATAAAGTCAAGAGATTAATTACTTTTATTTATTAAAGAAGAATGTTTTAATAAATATGTTAAAGTTTATAAATTTTGAAATGAAATTAAAGTTGTCACCCAACGGATCATGGGTACATCTGGTATATATATATATATATATATATATATATATATATATATATATATATATATAGAGAGAGAGAGAGAGAGAGAGAGAGAGAGAGAGAGAGAGAGAGACTACAATCGTTTCAGCTTGCCGATGATTCCACTCGGCACAGAGATTTACTAAAGATGTCTAAATCTGCCCTTTTGAATGAAACCGCGGTACATTGCTGAAATATGTAATATACAGTATCTAAATAAATTATATTAGCTCTCTTATATGATCGAGCACTTTATTTGATTTCTTTTCATATACAGCCTGACACACTATATATATATATATATATATAGAGAGAGAGAGAGAGAGAGAGAGAGAGAGAGAGAGAGAGAGAGAGAGAGAGAGAGGCGTGGACATCGTTAGGTAATAATTTTAAAAGTTCCAATACATGTCACGTAAAACTGCTGATCCCTCATCGATCTTGTATTCGTGTTCTAATTCAAACAAAACGTTTGTTAATTAAGTATAACAAAAATAAAAGAAAGCGAAAAATGAGAAATGAATAAAAATCGAGTTCAGTTCAAAACAAAACGCGGTGCTAAATGGGTTTTTTTCTATAATGAAAAGCGCTCAGGCAGATGAGATAACCCTAACCCTAACCCTAACCCTAACCCTAACCCTCTAAAGATGATGACCAAATCACGACATTAATTTAGAATAAACCAGATTACACAGCAGGGGAACTAGCAGAAATGCTTAGCACATCAGAATCCACCATCCATGTGCATTTAGCAATGTTTGGGTGTCACATGTTTGGGTGCCACATGTTTCAGTGCCACATGATTTACATTCGGCACGAACTTTCTGGGCACTGATGTTTTGTAAAGAATACATAAAAATAGTTTTGTTTTAATGACTTTAAAAAATAAATTGTGAATTGAAAATAAATTGATGGAGCCTCAGGAAGAATTGCATCCATTTCCTCTTTGATTATTTGTTTTCAATCCAAAAAGAATCTAAAGCCGATTCATATAAAAACAAGTGTCATAACTTTTTCTGTGCTTTTTCACGTTTATAATCTAGACAATATTATTTGTTATGGTCGTATTTTTCGATATAATAAAATATATCTCACAAATATCTCACAATTTTAAATGGAGAAAAAAGCGAATCAAACTATGTAGAAAAAAATAAACCTGATTATATTTTTAAGCAATAAATATGAATATTTTTAAGTGGTTTAAGAATCGTATCAGACAAATGGTGACCCTCGTTAAAAATAAATTAATGGAGACTTTTTCAAAAGTTTCTCCATGACTCTCGAGCTAATTCTCAGGAAGAACTGCGTCGACTTCCACCTTGATCATTTTATTTCAGATCTGAAAAAGTCTAAATGGCATGGAAATAAATGGCACGGTAAAAATGGCACAGGTAAAAATGGAACAACTTAAAAAATATAGACGAAAATCTCAGAAATCTTGGAAACAATGCCTCTTTGTCAAATTTCAAAGAAATTGTATATAGTAATATAATAAAATATATAAGATCGGTAGCAGTTACATGAGCAAACTATTTTGTGTAGGTTTACGTAACCGACAGTGACATGTAATTCGGCTTGGCGATTATGTAATCATCGTCTCTTCACGGCATGGACGAATTGTTATTCGTCCATGCGGTGAAGAGACGATGCCTACGTGCAACGATATTCATACGCGATGAATCATTTATGGGCGAAAACCAGACCACGTGACGAACAGAACGAGTTTGATCGTCAAGTGTTCCTCAACCCTAGGCGGGTGAGATACTGAACTCCGGATTTATATTATTTTGTCTAACTCACATGGATCAGTCAATTGTACCATCTTCATTTTGTTTCTGTGTTCCCGTAAATAAATGTTCATATCTATTTAGTTGTGGAGCCATTGTTTATTTCGTGGTAGAATGGTGATCCCTTTTTACTTATGTGACATTTCTATTTCAGTCAGATTCGGCTAGACGTATTACTGTTCTAATTGAGTTTTTCATTCTGAGTTTCTTCCCGATTTAAACCACAAACTCCAAAAATGGTTTTCCAACTAAAGATCCAATCTGTGCTTGGATAATATAATTGTAAATAATATATATATATATATATATATATATATATATATATATATATATATATATATATATATATATATGTACATATCTATATAATACTAAAAGTCTATTGTTCTTGTATGTTTGCAATCAGCTTTCAGCTTTCCGGTTTTCAACATCCGGTTGCGCATGCATAAATAGCATCGTCTTCAATCTGTTATTCCAATTCCGTTATTCTCTATTATGATTAACGAACGCATGAAATTTTTCATTCTGGAAATTTTTAAACAATTTCATTTAATTTCATCAAATAGTTTATTTGTTTTCTTCACGGCTAAAAACATTCAACGGGAGGACTTCGTAAAGTCTGTTGCAGTTTCAAAAAAACTCCTCCCTTTTAAAAAACAAAAACAAACAAACAAAAAAACAACACCCATTATTAATATCAGCCATACTAGCGGTCGGTGAACGAAACCACCTCCCACTTTCCCTCTGATAGATTTCACCACTCCTACTCCCTCTGTTTTCGTTACGTATGCGAGAAAGCCTGCTGTACCCCTTCCTTTCTCAAATCGCCCTAACCAACCACTTATAATTCAGTAACTGTAATTTTAAAAAAAAACAATTATAATAAACAGAACGACTCATAGAAATCTATCTATATTCTTTTTTCATTTTAATATACTTTCATAGAAATGCTTCTGTTATGTAAAAAATAACCTATTTTCTTTATGCCACAAGTGTCACGCTCATACATGAATTCCATAGCTAATATAACAAACTGACCCAACGGGTCACGGGTGGTCTAGTATAATATAATATATAAGATCCCATTTGTGCTAACTAATATAATATAATTAAGAAATAAGTCCTTAGAGATCTACAGTTAATAACAGAAATTATTATGCAGCTAAGCTTTGAATATAATTTTACCTAAGGTAAGCATGTTTAATCCTTCCGATTTAAGGAGAGATCTAAATGTCCTACAAGTCACAATGAAATAAAATACATGGGTTGTAATCAATGCAATCACAAATCATAATAAAACAATTAAATCCTACCTCGTGTCTTCTACTCATCCGTGACCGGGGTACCTGCAATTACTGTTTTAGAGCAGCGCCAGGAAACGAGGAAATTATCAATTTGAAGAAAGGACCTGTTATGAGGATGTTTACGTTGCCTTCTCTACTGCCAGCGGTGGAAAGGGGTATCTGTAGCTAGAGATATTTGGCACCTTTATTTATCGTCAATCTTACCTCATCTCTACCCGTCTGGTTCGTTCCGAGACTGCCTACTTATCACTCCGCATATTTGAGCCATGTGACGTCATGTCCGCTTCTGGTTATCAGACTGAGGTGACATTTGAACACATACTCGTTGACTCCATGACCCTAATATCATGTGTACGTGGGAACCTAAACCATCAGATATATACCAGCAACGTCCCCATTCCTATTTAACAAGCACTATACTATTAATTGTCCATTTAAATGCATGGCTAATCTTACTTAGCTTAGTCAGACTATGCTCTGATGTAAAATTACTTTAATTCTACAGTTGATATCAGTAAACCGAAAGAAAAATTGGTATTTAGTAAATAACTTTTTTCTAAAATACTTGACTCAAATTATAATAGAATTGATTATGCTAATTTTAGTGTTAGCTTCCCTTTAAATGTAATATAACTTTGAGCCTTATAAAATTAGACACTAGACATAAAAGCTTAATGGATTCTCTAATACTATAAAAAAAATTGAATTAGTAAAACAAAAATACGACAGTTATTTCACCTTGACTTTCAGAAATTCATAGATGAAAATAGTTCAGAGACTGGAACAGTAGCTGTGAGGGACTGGGCTCTGTTGTGTGAATCCTAGTCCCGCTACTCTTCCGTTTTTGGCTAAGATCAAAGTGTAGTATCTGTTCCGATGGATACTGCACCCCATAGACTGGTATTGTCTTGGCCTTCGGGGCTTGATTTACGCCGGTCTATGGGTCTGTCCTGTGCGGTTCTAGGAGGTCCACCCTCCCAGGCTTCGCCTACCCTCTTTGGGGAGGAGTAAGTTTATTGCTTACTGCCTGAGGCGCCCCTACCGGGGAATGCCGACGGGGCTGCCCAGGCAATTTTTAATGGCCAGAGTGCTCACTTTCTTGGACGCTGGCTTTTCAAACCCCACTTTCCCGACCCGACCTTGGGTCACATCTTACTTGTGGGAGTAAGATTAAACTGGCCGTGTGCCTAACCTCCTGGAGAGGAGTAAATAAATACTCGTCCGTTTCATCTGGGCTTACACCTGCATGTTGTTCGTGATTTTCTTCCTCAAAGTTAACTTGGGGTCAAAGTTAACTTGGGGTCAAAGTTAACTTGGGGTCAAAGTTAGCTCGGGTCCTAAGCTGAAGAAGTACCATTTTATTAACGATTGCATGAGTAACATTTTGGGGTGGATGAGGAGATGGTACTCAATACCAGCTACTTCTAAAAAATAGATTGGTTTTAAGAACACTGAATCATTCACATTTAGAGAGGGCAGATGGTAAAGTAAAATAAAAAAGAGGAAATCTTTCTTTCCATCTCTAGATCTGTGATCAAAGATTTCAAACTTTGAAATAGCATTTTGGTCGGTCGACCATGCTTAACTCTGTGTGTGTGTGTGTGTGTGTGTGTGTGTGTGTGTGTGTGTGTGTGTGTGTGTGTGTGTGTGTGTGTGTGTGTGTGTGTGTGTGTGTGTGTGTAGGGGTGTGCATGTCTGTGCGTGTGTGTGCGCGTGTGTGTGTGTGTGTGCGCGTGTGTGTGTGTGTGTGTGTGTGTGTGGGTGTGGGTGTGTGTGTGTGTGTGTGTGTGTGTGTGTGTGTGTGTGTGTGTGTGTGTGTGTGTGTGTGTGTGTGTGTGTGTGTGTGTGTGTGTGTGTGTGTGTGTTGATCTGTTCTACGCCCACACACCTCTGTCCTTAAATTACCATCTAGCCGCCTCGGTCACCCATTTGCTACCAATCTAACTCACACGTACACAATAAAGAATAACATGAAACAAAAAACGATTGAATAAATCGATGAATGATGTCTTTTTTAATTTTAATAATTACTTGTGTAATTGGTCTTGAGACATTCAAGGCTAAATGACAAGAATAGACGGCCATTCCCGACCAGTACTTGCTTATAAAACCTAACACTGCCCGCCATTAGAAATGAGCCCCATTCGACTAAAGAATCATTAACACGGCCAACAATTCACATCTCAGGTAGGTGGCGCCATTTTGTTCTTGATTGATGGTATTGATCCGTTGAGAAGATACATAAGAGACCGTTTTCGTCGCCCGGTCCGTTACGCTAAAGTTTCAAATAGAATTTTCCTAAGTCTGTCATCTTTAAGTTTGAAATAGCATTTTCGTCAGTCTGTCATCTTTAAGTTCAAAATAAGATTTTCATCTGTCTGTAAGATTTAAGTTTAAAATAGCCTTTTTGTCAGTCTGTAAGATTTAAGTTTGAAAAAGCATTTTCGTTGGTCTGTCAGATTTAAGTTTTAAATAGCATTTTCGTTGGTCTGTCATCTTTAAGTTTAAAATAAGATTTTCATCTGTCTGTAAGATTTAAGTTTGAAATAGCCTTTTTGTCAGTCTGTAAGATTTAAGTGTGAAAAAGCATTTTCGTTAGTCTGTCAGTTTTAAGTTTGAAAAAGCATTTTCGTTAGTCTGTCAGTTTTAAGTTTGAAAAAGCATTTTCGTTAGTCTGTCAGTTTTAAGTTTAGAAAAAGCATTTTCGTTAGTCTGTCAGTTTTAAGTTTGAAAAAGCATTTTCGTTAGTCTGTCAGTATTAAGTTTTAAATGTTATTTTCGTAAGTATCCTAGTTTCAGGTTTTAAACAGCATTTTCGTCAGTGTGGTAATATTAAGTTAAAAATGGCTTTTTAGTAATTCTGTCAGTTTTAAGTTTCCAGAATTCTTAGAATATTTATTATAGGTCGAAAGTTTAGAATAACTTACCAAAATAAATGTCAATTCTATTATAAACTGCTGCTTTTTGCTGTCAATTTTTTTTCTTCTACAAATTGACTCATGTCTAATGCAAGTACTGGAGACATGGGTATGCTTTATAAAGATAACAATGTTGGGAATACAGTGACAGCTACCCCGAAATAAAATGGTTCAACAAAGCACGTGAGGAACGTGAAAGTTGTCTTTTTTCTTCTTTTTTTTTACATAATTCACCCCAAACAAGGCAGGCCGCCACTGTAGATGTAAGGGGCTACTGAGAAAAAAGAAAAGGGGAGAAGGTTGGGGGGGGTCAACCTAAATTGGGATCTGCGCAGCGAGATGTCTGTTTACATTAGTTTTAAATTTCTGCATGTCAGTACCGTCGGGAAAACAGGGAGCAGGGAGGGAGTTCCAGAGCCCAGCAGCACGAGGAAAGTAGCTTTTGGAGTAGAAGGCTCTTCGGCATCTGGGGACCTCCACAGTGAACGGATGTGATTTGGCAGATTGTCGGGTTGGTCTAGTGAATTTGCGTCGCGGGGGCACTAGAGCAGCAAGCTCACCAGAGCACAATCCATTGAAGTACTTGTAAAACAGGCACAAGGAAGCAACATTGCGGCGGTGGGATAGGGGCTGGAGCTTGGTGGATAGTGAGGGACCTATTAAGTTGGCGACTCTTTTTTGGACCCTATCTAAGAGGGAGAGACTAGTGGATGATGCACCAACCCATATGTGGCAACAATACTCCATTCGTACATGTGATGGGAAACGTACTCATACGAGTTGTAGAAAACGATGGTGTAACACTGACAGCATAAAAACAGATAAGAACATAGAATGGATCGATATATTAACATATAATTGTAGGTTGTGTTCTCGAAAATCAATTTTGATTACAAGAATGGCTGCCTTTTAGTGAAACATCAATCAGATACCAAAAAAGGCAAAGAAGTCAAGGTTATCATCTTGTGAAACCCTTAAGATTTGATAACACTATAGACAAAATATTTTAATGACTTTGATCTAAAAGTATATCAAATAAAATTATTCCATAAAATATCCCAATAATTTGATAATGGAAGAATATCCATTTAATTCATACGGAAAAAACGGTGTATTTTCATTTTTTTTTTAATGTATTAAAACTTAAGATTTACTTTGGCTAAGATCAAAGTATAGTATCTGTTCCGATGGATACTGCACCCCATAGACTGGTATTGTCTTGCCCTTCGGGGCTTGATTTACGCCGGTCTATGGGGCTGTCCTGTGCAGTTCTAGGAGGTCCACCCTCCCAGGCTTCGCCTCCCCTCTTTGGGGAGGAGTAAGTTTATTGCTTACTGCCTGGGGCGCCCCTACCGGGGAATGCCGACGGGGCTGCCCAGGCAATTTTTAAACCCACTTTCCCGACCCGACTTTGGGTCACATCTTACTTGTGGGAGTAAGATAAAAACTGGCCTTGTGCCTAACTCCTGGAGAGGAGTAAATCAATACTCTAAAATACATTTTATATAAGTTCATTTTTGTTGTGAGATCAAAGCAACATTCAATATACATTATTTCACATCCTTTTTTTATGGAAATCGCTCCAGACAAGGTATGAAGCCACTTGATGTAAAGAGCTAAAAAGAATGCTACTTCAAGGCCAAAACTCAGCCAACGATAAGTGTTAGATGGATAGATTCTGACGCAGAAAGCCGCAATTCTTTCCCCTTTGTCAGAAACATCACTCATGGAATGTGAGGACTAAAGGACAAAATAAGGGAAGCGAGAGTTACGAAGCTGCACAAAGTAACCCCAAGGTCCACTTCATTTTTTATTTATAAATTTAAAATGATGCCTTTGTGCGCGTAGTAGCATACATCACGTTCAGTGAAAAATACAGGGCACCTGTTGATAAAAAGTGCCAAATTTGCATATTTATCATCGGTAGATCTTTTTAGATTTTTCTAGATTTTTAGTACGTTTAAATGGAGACCTTATAGAAATGCATTGTGCAAAATAACCTTGTAGTGTAATTATATTGACCTTTTTTTATGTGAGCCTTATTTGACTGGATTATAGCGATTTGGCGGAAATTAGCTTTTTCTAATTAAAAAAAAAGAAGCGGATTCTCGACATAAAAAGCGGAGAACCATGGGAGGCTGTAGCGATTTAAAGTCGCTTTTTCTGCGTAGAAAAAAGCGGAATTCCGCTAAAAAGCGGGGAACGCATGTCCCTGTTTAATTGGACTTATGTTTTGAGGCATGTCCGTCCGTCCATCCGGATTTTTCTCCGCAACCATCCATTGAATTTCTCTGAAATTTTGCATGAAGTTGTAACTTTGGTCAGGTTAGAAAGTGACATTCTCTGATTTTTGAAAAAAAATCTGGTTAGCCCCCCAGGGGGTCCAAAAGCCCCGAAATAGCAAAAAAATGACATTTTTTGCCCCATAACTTTTCATCCATCCATTCAAATTCTCTGAAACTTGGCCAAAATGTGGAGGCAATTGCTCCTAATAGAAAATAAGTATCGCTAACCTTGGAAAAAATCTGGTTCGCCCCCCAGGGGGTCAAAAGCCCCTAAAATGGCAAAAATTACCCTTTTCTCCCATAAAGTTTGATCCATCCATTCAATTTTTCTGAAACTTGGCCAAAATGTAGAGGCAATTGTTCTGGATATAAAATGAGCATCCTTGACCTCAGAAAAATTCTGGTTCGCGCCCTCAGGGGGTCAAAGGGGGGGGGGTAAAAAATTCCCCAATTGCCCAAATTTATTGTGTTTTATACTCGCCACATCGAGTCACATACAGAGGGGGACCACGCACGCGCGGCTTGTTTAATTGTAAAAACACAATAACAACCGTAAATGATTCATTTGTTGGTTTGGTCGTTCTTGATTTACGGCATATCAACCCTTTTCGGAGTTACTTAATTCCGAACCACAATGCCGATCAGAAATAACACAAATAATAATTTACCGATAAGGGGTCGTGGGTTCATACCTACCTTTCCCAAGAGTATTAGTATGCAGCGTGTGTTTCCTTGATCATCAAAGATCACAATAATAAAATATTAAATTACAGTAGAAAAAAGAATATATATTAGAGTGTAAAATAAATCTAAAATGGCGATACTTAACAAAAGAATAATCTGACAGACAAAACGGCTTCGTCGTCCTGGGATATGGTAAGGTCACCCTTTTGTTTATTTGACCCACTTAGAATTGAAGAGCGTCAAAATCTCTTTCAAACAAAGGGAGTAAAATCCATTGGTTGAAGAAAATGAATAGGTAGTGAATGTTAATAAGGATCAATCGTTCTGATTGGTTGGGCGATAGAGTAAGCAATACTTAACTATAAAAACAATTCTAAAATGTAAATCAACGGAATTATCCTGATGATTTCACTCGCCAATAAAACAAAAACTTGACTCTTTAGCTTACTTGTTATAAGTATATTTTCTTACTACTATCTCCGTATGTGTGTTTATTTATAATAAATCGAATGTGTGGTTTAATTATCAGAAAAAATATTGACTCATTGAAGAAACATCGAACGGATTCTTCTACGGCAGCTCGTTTTCATACCGGAACGAACAGAAAGTCAAACGAGGAGGAAGACGCCGCCATGGAGCCGACATTGTTCAGCGCGTTATTCACAGGATTTTTGTTTGTATGTAAACTTTTCGTTATGACTTTCGACTTTTTTATCTTCTTCATAATTCTCTTCTTTCTTTCTTTTTTTCTCTTCTTCATAATTCTCTTCTTTCTTTCTTTCTTTCTTTCTTTTTTTCTCTTCGTCGTTATTCTTTCTTTCTTTTTTCTCTTCTTCATAATTCTCTTCTTTCTTTCTTTCTTTCTTTTTTCTCTTCGTCGTTATTCTTTCTTTCTTTTTTCTCTTCGTCGTAATTCTCTTCTTTCTTTCTTTTTTTCTCTTCTTCATAATCCTCTTCTTTCTTTCTTTCTTTCTTTTTTTCTCTTCGTCGTTATTCTTTCTTTCTTTCTTTTTTCTCTTCTTCATAATTCTCTTCTTTCTTTCTTTCTTTTTTCTCTTCGTCGTAATTCTCTTCTTTCTTTCTTTCTTTCTTTTTTCTCTTTGTCGTTATTCTTTCTTTCTTTCTTTTTTCTCTTCTTCATAATTCTCTTCTTTCTTTCTTTCTTTCTTTTTTTCTCTTCGTCGTAATTCTCTTTTTTCTTTCTTTCTTTTTTCTCTTCTTCATAATTCTCTTCTTTCTTTCTTTTTTCTTTTTTTTTCTTCGTCGTAATTCTTTTCTTTCTTTCTTTCTTTCTTTTTTCTCTTCTTCATAATTATCTTCTTTCTTTCTTTCCTTTTTTCTCTTCTTCATAATTCTCTTCTTTCTTTCTTTCTTTCTTTCTTTTTTTCTCTTCCTCATAATTTTCTTCTTTCTTTCTTTTTTCCCTTCCTCATAACCCCTCCTTTCTTTCTTTCTGTCTATCTTTCTTTTCTTCAAAGCGCTTTTCCTTGTTTATTCCTTTCTTTTCCTCATAATCGTCTTCTTATTTTCTTTCTTTCTTCTTCCTTATAATCCTCTTCGTTATTTATTTCTTTCTTTTTCATTCTCATAACACCCTTCTTTTTTTCTTTTCTGTCTCATATTCCCCCTTTTTTTCTTTCTGTATCTTCTTCATACCCCCTTCTTTCTTTCTTTCTTTTTTCTCCTTTTTAATACTTATCGACACGCTGTGAAATTAAAACACGACTATCATCACTTAATCCGTAGAAAAGTAATATTTTAGCATCCGTTTTAAAACAAGGAGGTTTCTCTAATATCCCTTATGATTCACTTTACTAGCATATGTGACTAATTAATCTTCGTGGCTTATGTGGTTTGGTTTCCGCATTCAAGGATTTTCCGCCGTCCGTTGTATAATCTCAGTCTTCCTTTTGATTCCAATTTCTCCAATCCCCCCCCCCGTTTTTTTCGGGGCTGTTCCTAGTGCTCATACGATTATTGGTATTACATTAAAAAAAAACAATGTCTTTAATTAATTATATTTATAATTTTTATTAAGATTATTATCGAGGAAAATATTTTAAATACATCTGGAAATTTGAAAAAACAAAACAATCACGAGTGTATATTTGCGAATATTAATTTATTAGAAGCTTTAAAACAAATTAATTATGTAAATTTGAAAGACGCGTGATGTTCGGGGAAGTTTTGGAATGGGTATATATAGGAGCTGATAAGTAGATATAAAAAAGAGAGCGATCAAAATTAATAATACGGTTTCGGCTTCAGACAGACAGACAGACAGATACATAATCTCCATTATTAATAGATTTGTTGTTGTTGTTGTTGCAATTAATTAAAATATTTTTTGTGATGAAAAAAAAGAAAGCTGAATAGCGTCTTTATTTATTTAAGCTTCCTTTAAGAAAATGTACATTAACCTTTTTCATGCTCCATATAACTTTCAATTCTCTGGCAAGTTCCATGTATTTGCTTCTTTTTTCTCTTTCCTTGATCTTGTCTCTGTGGTCTGCTGGAACAGCAAAATCTACGATTTGGCAATATTTTTCCTTCTTGTTGACTATTATGACATCCATTCACATTGCTTGTGTGTGTTTATCTATTTGTACCTCCATGACCCAGAAGATTTTGTGATTTTCGTTTTCCAGTATTTCTGTTCCATGGTTTAAGTTTGTACCATTTGTCCACGTGTTCGAAATGCAGTCGTTTGCATAGTTCCCAGTCCATTACTTTCCCCGCGCAATCATGTCTGTTCTTGTATTTTTAGGGCTAGTTTGCTGCATGCACCTGTTATGTTATTTATTGTTTCGTCTCTTTGTCCACACAGTTTGCATTTACTGTTTTCCTGGATTTTATCTATTCTAGCTTTAATTTAGTTTGTCATAATCGCATTGTTCTGTGCAGCTGTCAGCAAAGATTCCGTTTCTCTGTTTAAGTGTCCTTTTCTTAGCCATACACAGCTATTTTTGTGTATCTTTTCTCTTGTCATTCTTATGAAACGTCCATGTAGTTGTTTTTCGTCCCACTTTTCTTTTCTTTTTGTTTCTGGTATCGATGTCTTCTTGAGTTGTTCATTTGGACAGTGTTTCTTGCTGCGGTAATTAACCTTTCCATGTTCTGGATTATTTATTTCTCTAGCTCGTTTTTGTGTCTTCCACATTCTATACTTACCAGTCCTTTTCCTTCGTTTCTTTTCTCGTAGAGTCTGTCCGTATCGTCTTTTTTTGTAGTGCGTTGCGCATGGGCATTAATTTTCTAGTCCTCTGGTCAAGGTGCCTGAGTTCTTTTTAGTCTAGCCTATGAATGTTCCAGAGTATCTTATTAGTGATACTGCCCGACTATTTGTTCCTTTTACGATTTTTTTATATAATTTAGTTTCTAAGAGCTTTCTTGTTCTTCTCAAATATTCTTTTCCAATCTTATCTTTCATTTCTGTAGATTTTATAGTGTCTGCTTCCAGTACCCCAAATATTTATATCTATCCTGTTCACCCAACACCCTCATCTCCTCTTGGTTAGGTAGTTCCATGCCCTCAGTTGCCTCCAGTTTTCCCATTTTCATCTCTAGCAGTGCACTCTTTTCAATTGCGAATTCCATTTGAATGTCTTGGCTGAAGATTTTGGTCGTGTTGATCACGTTTCCAGTTCCTTTTTCCATTTTGCAAATAGTTTCAGGTCGTCCATGTACATCAGGTGGTTTATTCTTTCTTGTGTGTCTGTAAACTTGTATCCGGCATCACATTTCTTGGTATGTAGTTGAGTGGAATCATGGCTATTATAAACAGTAGTGGTGATAGGGAGTCTCCTTGGAAGATTTCTCTCTGTATTTTTATCTTAGTCAGGTGTTGTTCTCCAGCTGTCAGTTCTAGTCTCCATGTTCCCATTGCCTTCTTAATAAGATTGATAATCATGTCGGGTATCTTGTACATTTTTAAGCATTCAATTATCAATATTTGAGGGATTTTGTCGTAGATTTTCTTGTAGTCAATCCACGCCATGGATATGTTCTTATTTCTGCTTTTTACCTTCTTCAGATTTTTTTTATCTATGTATAGCAGACCATGCATCCGTCTATTCCCTTTCCGGAATCCTTTTTGTTCCTCGGTAAGCAGTCCACGATTGTTCAGGGAGTTGTAGATTTGTTCATTCGGTCGTGCCGTTAGGATTTTCCACATTGTTGGTAAACAGGTTATTGGTCTGTAGTTGCTTCGGATCGTTCTCTTTTGGGTCATCTTTTTGTATTAGCGTTGTCTTTACTTTGGTTATCTACTCTGATACGTCTGTTTTGTGGGTGCATCCTCTCAGTTTCTGCGCTAGTATTTCATGTAAGGTTGTGAATTATTTCAACATGTATTCATTCGTGACTTGTGCCTTACAGTTTGTCATTTTCCTCAGGGTTGTCTTAATCGTTTTTTCATTAATTTCTGTTTCTGTCCCTTCTTCAATTTCCTGTAGTTAATCTTTAATATTTTTCAGTCATTTGCCATTTTTGTTGTGCTTTTGACGCTTTTCCCATATCTTGCTCCGGAAGTGTTTTGTGGCTGTTGGGTCTGGTAGTTCTGTTGTTGTTCTGTCTCTATTTACGTTTTTGTAAAACTGGCTTTCATTGTTTCCAAAGGTCCGATTCTGTTTGTACTGTTCAAATATGTATCTGTATCGTCTCAGCATTTTGCTGTTATCTTTTGTTTTAGTTCTTCATGTTTTGCATTTAGTCTTTCCTTGAGATTCAGGTTTCTGTTCTTCCATCGTTTCCTGTTCCCGTTCATCCTGTTTACGGTTTTGGCTTCTTTTTTAAGTTTGACGATCTGGGTTTACAGTCTAATTTCCCATCCATACTTCGTCGATTGATTCTTTTGGTCAGTCTTTTCTGGTTTTTTTTTTCAGTTTCATACTGATTGATTTTTCCCCTGCATATATTAAATTGTTCAGGTCTGTGATAGTATCTGATGAGATGTACTGTTTACTTTCTCTGTTTCTAATTTTAATTTTTTCCAATCTTCGTTCCTTAGTTAATGGAGTTTTGTTTTGTTCTCATTCATGTTTTCAACTTCTCTTGCTTCTTTTTCGGTGAGTTCTGTGATTTCAGAGTCTTCGGCCTCTTCAGTGCCAGTGTTTATGTTTTCACCGTCTTCTACCTGTAGATGTTTCTTGATCTGTTATACCATTATATCTGTTGTTTGATTTCCATTAATCCCAGCTCTGAAAACCACCCTCTCTTGGGGATCTGTCTTGCTTAATCTGCTATCCTTTGTTCCGTTGCATGGTGGTCAGTAGAAAACCCCTATAGATTTTTCATTCGTTTCCGATATTCTCTTTCTGTGGCGTGGCGGCTTCTGTAGTAGCATTTCATTACCAGTCTTTGCTCATTTGTGGTCTATTTATTTCTATGGTTTTTCGGTTTGTTCTTTTCGTTCCTGCTTTCTTGTGTTTGGTCTATGTCCTTGTCGTACCTCGAATTAGAGATGTTAATTACCTGTTTTTGGTCCGTGACTTTTCTTGTAACCCTGTAAAGGGGTCGCTTATTTCTCCACGTTTGGCCTTTTTTAATGTTTTCGAAAAAAACCTTAATATACTTCGTCGCCAGTTGTGGCGTCCATTTTAAGGTTCTCAAGAATTCCTAACTGTAACCTCGTCGCCAGTTGGTACGGTGGTGTAAGTTCGAAATCCCACGTCGCCAGTTGTTGTGGGGTCCTTTTTAAGGTTCTCAAGAAAAACCCTTACTGGGATGTTGTCGGGTGAATTTGCCGTGGATTTCTCCACGTTTGTCCTTTTTTAAGGTTTTCAACAAAAAAAACTTAATATTCTTCGTCGCCAGTTGTGGCGTCTATTTGAAGGCTCTCAAGAATCCCCTACTGTAACCTCGTCGCGAGTTATTGTGGTGTCCTTTTTAAGGTTCTGAAGAAAAACCTTACTGTACCTCGTCACAAGTTGTTGTGACCCTGTAAGGGGCCGGATGGAAGATACGAACTCGAAGTTTAGAGTAAACAAGTATATTATAAAAAGTATTATGAAAAAGAGAATAAGAATGGTTGTACGTCAGTCGTGACTGCTGGCATAGGCTGGTGTTCTCTCAACACTGAGGGGCAGATGCTCCCAGTATTTATGGTGAGTGGAAGAGTCCAAGTAGTCCGTATAGGTAAGGTACCATAACAATATTTTTATTGAAATTGAGCCAACATTCGCAGGATGCGAACCGAGTCCTCTATGTTGGTCAACGAGGAAACACCTGTCCATCATGACACTCAGATCTTCTTTTTGAGTTTAACGGCGTTTATCATTATTATGTAGTATTGTTCATATTTTGATGTATGTGGCAACACCAGGCCCAGGTTTATTTTACCTGTGATCCTGTCACAGGGGTAGTGTTTTTCTGTCATTTTCATGAGGGATAAAGTGCACTATCACACATCCTAAAAGGGACAGTCAGGACAGTTACACACAGGTTAAAAAATTACTATTATTACTATTATTATTATTATTATTATTATTATTATTATTATTATTATTATATATTAATATTATTATTATTATTATTGTTTCTATTATCGTTACTATTATTATTATTATAATTATTTCTATTATTATTATTATTACAATTATAATATATTAATATTATTATTATTGTTGTTTCTATTATCGTTACTATTATTATTATAATTATTTATATTATTATTATTATTATAATTATAATATATTAATATTATTATCATTATTATTATTATTATTATTATTGTTTACAGATAATTGTCAATCAAGTCAGCGGAATTACAGGTAAATATTTTATGTTTTAATTAATTACTATACTAATCTGTTATAGTATTTCTATTAATATGAGGTTATAATTGTGAGTTGGCGTGACCTGAACAGTTACCGTCGACGATAGGATATGAAAACTGAGATTAAATCTTAATCTGCGAAGAGTACAACCGAAACATGTATGCACATGTGTAACCAATAATGCGTGTATAAATAAAAATGTATACGTAAGAACAGCTGTACTTGTTATTGTACCTTTTTTATACACACTTGAGTTTCAACGAATTTACATCTACAGAAACTAATACAATACATGTGCTATATATATATATATATATATATATATATATATATATATATATATATATATATATATATATATATATATATATATATATATATATATAGTACATGTATTATATTTGTTTCTGTAGATGGGGGAGTACAACTGAGACATGTATGCACATATGTAACCAATAATGTTTGTATAAATAACAATGCATACTAATATATATATATATATATATATATATATATATATATATATATATATATATATATATATAGTGTGTGTGTGTCAGGTTTGGATGAAGCCCTGTCTAAATCTGCCCTTTTGGATGAAACCGCGGTACATTGCTGAAATATGTAATATACAGTATCTAAATAAATTATATATATATATATATATATATATATATATATATATATATATATATATATATTTGGCTTTTTCACTGCCAACTTATCTATCTATGTAATTCCTCTGATGATAAGATTTTGATCTTTGAAAAGCCTTAGCTTAAGGAAAAAATAAGAAACATAATTTTATTACCGAGTATACCTTGCATTGAACAATCGAAGTTGAAATAAAGCTGGACATTCGTACATGTTTATTACTCTTCTTTCATCTATCTTTATATATATATATATATATATATCAAAATATTTAATCGGATTTTGTGGCCTTTTGACCCCAGCCTTCTTGGATGGCTTACTTTTTGAACCCATTGCTGCATTGTTCGTGACGCATTCAACTGTGATGATAAGAATCCAATCATTTGAAAAGCTATGGTTTAAGGAAGGAAAAATAATATACCATGTTTTGAACGACTGATGGCGTAGTAGATTTTGTATTTTCACAATTTTTATTCTCTTCTTTAATTTGTATATATATATATATATATATATATATATATATATATATATATAAGTACTGTGTGGTAGGGCAGGAAAAATCCAGCAGAGTGCTCGATTAATTAAGAAATCCGAGATTTCGAAGGATTAAGAGCGTAAATATTTATTTATAAAATACAGAAATTCAATGTAACATCATTACCGTCGGTTGCAAAGCGGGAGGTTGATCCCGATTATTGTCAGCTGATAAAAATATTCAGGAATGGATAATCGGGATCAACCTCCCGCTTTGAAACCGACGGTACTGATGTTACATTGAATTTCTGTATTTTATATATATATATATATATATATATATATATATATATAAAATTCTGACCCGTGCTATTTGAAGGTTAGTACTTTATAAAAAAAACATATGGATCATATATATATATATATATAATCATATTGATTTATTCATATATATATATATATATATATATATATATATATATATATATAATCTTTATAAAATACTAATCTTCAAATAGCACGGGTAACAATTTTAGCCAAATCGGATTATTACTTTACAAATCATTTATTTACTTTTTTCTACTTTTGCAAAATTTCTAAACTAATGGAAAAATCTGTATTTCCTCTGTTGATAAAGTATCGCTGTCTGATGTCAAAATATACTGTTCACTCAAAGCAATTGCTTAATAACTGCTAGTAGGTCTTTTCTCCGTCGGAAAAACTTGGTTAAGAAGTGGTTATCTGACTTTAAACAGGGTCGTTGGGACACAAATGATACTCAATGCTCGCGTTGACCACATTTGGCAGTTGTCCCAAAAAACATCAAAAGAATCCATTAATTCGTTTTGGTCGATCGTGAATAGAAGTTGCTTAGGAAAGCAGATGAGTTGAAGATATCGTGAATAGAAGTTGCTTGGGATAGCAGATGATGTGAAGATATCGTAAATAGAAGTTGCTTAGGATAGAAGATGATTTGAAGATATCGTGAATAGAAGTTGCTTGGGATAGCATATGATTTGAAGATATCGTGAATAGAAGTTGCTTGGGATAGCAGATGATTTGAAAATATCGTAAATAGAAGTTGCTTGGGATAACAGATGATTTGAAGATATCGTAAATATTGGTTGCATGGGATAGCAGATGAGTTGAAGATATCGTAAATAGAAGTTGCTTGGGATAGCAGATGATTTGAAGATGTCGTAAATAGAAGTTGCTTGGGATAGCAGATGATTTGAAAATTCCGTGAATAGAAGTTGCTTGGGATAGCAGATGATTTGAAAATGTCGTATATAGAAGTTGCCTGGGATATCAGATGATTTAAAGATATCGTAAATAGAAGTTGCTTAGGATAGCAGATGATTTAAAGATATCGTAAGTAAAAGTTGCTTAGGATAGCAGATGATTTGAAGATATCGTAAATAGAAGTTGCTTGAGATAGCAGATTATTTAAAGATATCGTGAGAAGAAGTTGCTTGAGATAGCAGAGGATTTGAAGATATAGTAAATAGAACTTGCTTAGGATAGCAGAGGATTTGAAGATATAGTAAATAGAAGTTGCTTGGTATAGCAGAGGATTTGAAGATTTCGTAAATAGAAGTTGCTTGGGATAGCAGATGATTTGAAGATATCGTGAATAGAAGTTGCTTGGGATAACAGATGATTTGAAGATATCGTGAATAGAAGTTGCTTGGGATAACAGATGATTTGAAGATTTCGTGAATAGTGGTTGATTGGGATAACAGATGATTTGAAGATATCGTGAATAGAAGTTGCTTGGGATAGCAGATGATTTGAAGATATCGTGAATAGAAGTTGCTTGGGATAGCAGAGGATTTGAAGATATCGTAAATAGTAGTTGCTTGGGATAGCAGATGATTTGAAGATATCGTAAAAAGAGGTTGCATGGGATAGCAGATGAGTTGAAGATATCGTAAATAGAAGTTGCTTGGGATAGCAGATGAGTTGAAGATATCGTAAATAGAAGTTGCTTGGGATAGCAGATGAGTTGAAGATATCGTAAAAAGAGGTTGCATGGGATAGCAGATGAGTTGAAGATATCGTAAATAGAAGTTGCTTGGGATAGCAGATGAGTTGAAGATATCGTGAATAGAAGTTACTAGGGATAGCAGATGATTTGAAAATGTCGTAAATAGAAGTTGCTTGGGATAGCAAATGATTTGAAGATATTGTGAATAGAAGTTGCTTGGGATAGCAGATGATTTGAAAATTTCGTAAATAGAAGTTGCTTGGGATAGCAGATGATTTGAAAATTTCGTAAATAGAAGTTGCTTGGGATAGCAGATGATTTGAAAATTTCGTAAATAGAAGTTGCTTGGGATAGCAGATGATTTGAAGATATCGTAAATAGAAGTTGCTTGGGATAGCAGAGGATTTGAAGATTTCGTAAATAGAAGTTGCTTAGGATAGCAGATGATTTGAAGATATCGTAAATAGAAGTTGCTTAGGATAGCAGATGATTTGAAGGGTTAGGGTTAGGTTAGAGAAATCTTTTCTACGAAATCGGGCATCGAATTGGTGGAGAAGCGTTTGAAGCAATGTATAACCCTGATGAATAAAGTCGAATTTTACCTAAAAGTTGTTGTTTTATCAGTTAGGCCGAAGATTTATTGTTATTGACAACAGCAACAAATAAGAAAGGGGATTACGAGAGGAAGGGGGGAATGAGAGAGCGGCGGAGATAAAGGGGAGAGGGAGAGAGAAGAAAGTTACAAGTGTTAAATTTCAATAATAAGTATTTATATTCATTTATTTTTTTTTTATTTTAACTACGGTATCATTAGTAACCATGTGTTCTTATCAAGATCGTACACTTATTCCTTCTTATTTCGAATTATTCATGCGTTCCACCACTCAAAATGTAAAAACTTGTTGATACGCCGTTAAATAAAATAGAAAAGAAACTGAAATATGGATTTTTTTTATTATCATTATTTTAGATTGCAATGCATCACAGGCGACCGACGTGGTATTTATGGTCAGTAGTAATCGATTCGGACGTATAAAGACTGACCACATCCTAAAGGCGTCCGCTAAAGTCATCGAAAGCGTTGGGAGCCACGGGAATTTTCGCTATGGAACAATATTTGATAAATGTCCCCGAACTAAAGACTTGCCCGTTGGAAAGATCACTGTCCAATCGAAACTTACTAAAAAAGTGGTCAGATTCAGATACAGTTCTCTTGCTTCGCTTCTCACGAAACTCAACCCCAGCGTGTTCCTTCCTAGTAAATATCCGAATACCCGTCGACTTGCATTTCTCTTCTTGGAAAGTACCGTCGCTATGAAAGATCCATACATCTGGTTACAAGCCAGACGTTTGAACATGATGCTGCTCCAGATGTACGTGGTCATCATTGGAGATGGCGTGAACAGAAACCGTATCAGGGATAAGCTCGTCCCACAGAGCCGCATAATACACTTTAAGTCATTTGAATCGCTGCCTTTAGTTTTTCCTGCCTTGTTTTTAAAACTATTCTGCGTTCCTACTAAGCCAATAGAAATACTGCCACCACCGGTCATCATTATTGGAGACGCGTGATTGATATGCAGGGAACCTTACCATTGTTTTACGTAAGAATATTCTGTGTATTATCGACACATGTAATCATATGAACCTGGGCAAATTCCATAGCATCAAAGAAATACATTTGAACATGACTCAACAGTGGAAACAACCTAAACATTGTGCGATACTACCTATAGAGCTACGATCCGTCTTTCTGTTTGTGTGAAGTTAAACTACAGTTACAGTCGATTTCCTATTGTAATTAGTGTGAAATATATCACGAAAACATGAACAACCCCAAAACATCAACAAATGAACGTGTTCGAACTCTTATTTTGAAAAATAAATTCCGGGATCGGTTCAGTATAACTTCAAAAAAAGAAAGAAACGTGTTCGAAATCTTTATTCGAATAAAAAAAAGATCCTACAGCTCTAAACCGGCAAATTCCTTTAACGAATTGAAACGAATTCATTTTTATTTAATAATCTTATATATTAAAATACGAATAAAATACTTATTCAAAGGTTTAAATCTTTTTTAAAATATTCTTCATTAAGATATTCTTTGTTTAATTTTATTTTTGTTTTATGAAACCAATAAAATCTATTTAAAAAATGAGTTTCTTCTTTACATTCCAACATATATACAAGGAGGGCTTGTGGACGAGTGGTTATAGCACTTGTCGTTGGGCTGACGGCATGCGAATTTTCGGGTCTGAAAACTCCCTCTGTATAAGCAGTAAATGGGTACCTGACTAAAACTCAGGGAAGGTTCAAGGAAGCGGAAGGAGAGGGATGGGCTCCGCCTTCCATATGCTGTGCCCTAGACACGGTGATTCTTAACAAATCACCGCCGCTATGGCCATGGGCAGTGTACGACGTCGGCAACGACACTCGTGCGCGTCCAGGCTATGCGACCTTTACCTTTACCTTTATACATATATATATATATATATATATATATATATATATATATATATATATATATATATATATATATATATATATATATATATATCGTGATTCGACCACTCGCGGTTAATACCATCAAAAAAATATATAAGACAAAGTTGTTCTAGAACAAAAGCTTGCAAAAAAAACAAAAAAATTAAAATAAATAAATTTTTAATTTAAATTGCACGGTTGTTGATTTTCAAAATATTTCACTTATATATATATATATATATATATATATATATATATATATATATATATATATATATATGTATATATACGTATATATATATACCTATATATACATACATATATATACATATATATATACATATATACATACATATATATACATATATATATATATATACATATATACATACATATATATATATATATATATATATATATATATGTGTGTGTGTGTGTGTGTGTGTGTGTGTGTGTGTGTTTAATCGGTCTCATAAGTGGGGTTTCTTACATTCGAAAACCGAAACAAGTATTTTAATAGCAGACTCCATCAAAATAACCCAATGAAAAGAAACAAAATTATTTAATTAGCAAAAAAAGTGCATCATTTTTTCATTACAAACAAAATAAGTGAAGACAAACAAACAAAAAAAAGCAAACTCACACGTGGGGGAACCCACTAATACGCCATTTTCACATAAATGTCATGTTTTTTTGGAAATGTGAAAAAATAAAAATAAAAATAATAAAATAAAAACATGGTTATTGGAATATAATATGAACCTGACTTATATATGCTTTGTTGTTACTGATTGACAATCATCGAGCTGAATCTTTTAAAGAGATTGCTAATTAAAAGGCATTGATAGTATATGTTAATACATATATTATCATTAAAAATTATATATATATATATATATATATATATATATATATATATATATATATATATATATATATAAATATATATTAGTATTTCATTTATCCACATAAAATTTTATAAGAAGATATAATTTTTATGTATCAATTTTCAGTATTTACTTCAACAGTGCTCGATACGTAAGTAGAGCTAGGTAGTAAGTTATGAAAATATATTTATGGCAATTAAGCTACACGGAGAACAACAAAGAATCTGATTGGTTAACTAGCAAGCCGTGTATATAAAAAGACCCGGCAAAAATAACTCCATGCATTTTAGCCTGAAGATTCCCCCGGGGATGAAACGCGGGAGCCTCTGTCTAGCTTAATTGCCATGAATATATTTTCATAACTTGCTACACACACATACGCTAAGGAATTGCATGTTTGTACGTACGTTTTCACCCCCACCTACGTTTTCAAAGATGAGATCACCCGATCGCTTAAAATGTAAAAGTAATTTCATTTGATTTGCAGAAGGTGAAACTCGCACTGTTTCGTTCTTCGGACTAAGATCAAAGTGTACTATCTGTTGTGTCCAAAGATGGTACAATAATATCCTTGGGTCTGCGTTCGGGCCGGACACTAACACAATAGAAAATATGAATGGAAATATGTGATAAATTGATACAAAGCTTTTGGACGTAGACCCTTAAAGCGAAGTGATTGTAAGAGTTGGGAGACACGAGAATTTTCGCTATGGAACTATATTTGATGACTGTCCCCTAACCCAGGACTTGGCCGTGGGAAAGGTCACCATCCAATCAGAAATGACTAGCAAACTGGTCAAATTCAAAAGCTTTCTCAAAATTATATCCTAATAAGTACTTTTTTACTTACGGTTACATTGAACATCAAGTTGTATCATTGAGTTAATTTTGCTATGCTTAGTTTATGCCATGGTAGATATTGTTGACAAGATATGCACGAAAACTCACCTCGTAACTGTACGTGGTAGATAAAAGATTGTAAAATAAACACAAAAAAAGCAACGTCAAGCAAAACAACAAAGAAACAAATAACAAAAATGGCCATTCATTCAATATCCGCGTTTTACGATTTCAATTCTACACCCAAACATGAAGCGAATTAAACCCGAATTAAAGCATGACTGACCTACGAATAGGAAAGTCTCTCATCGACGCTAGTTATATATTTCAATCTGATTTATTATTCCTGTCGACATTTTTAGTTAATATAAAAAAAAACGGATGAACCTTTTGGCCAACCCAATATTTAAATGACGAAATATAATAAATATATTGATATCTAAGACACAAAATACGTCAATTAGTTAAAACTTTCTTTGTTTCTGGTCAAATTCAAAAACAGTTCCCTTGCTTCGTTCCTTAGGAAACTCCAATCCGATGTGTTTCTTCCTGGTAGATATCCAAATTCCGTCTTCTTGGACCATACTATCGATCTTAGTGATCCGCAAATCCGGGCACAATTCAGACGTGCAATCTCCACGAACCTTATGTTGTACGTGGTCATCATTGGATATGTCGTGTCCAGAAGCTGTGTAAATGATAAGTTCGTCCAAGAGGACGACATCATACGCGGTAATTCACATAAATCTTTCTATTTTCATCTCCCTGTCTTGTTTTTAAAACGGTTCTGCGTTCCTCGTCAGCCAACAGTAACCATGCTACCTCAGGCCATAAAGGCATTTAAGTACAACAAAGATTATAGGGGATGCGTGATTGACACTTTTACTATTATTTTCACTAAGAATATTCTGTGCATCACCAACACATGCAATTATATAAACCTGGTCATATTTTATAGCACTAAAGAAATACATTTGAACCTAGACTCAACAGTGGAAACGAACTAAACGTGGCGTGATCCTACCTACTTAGCTATGATCCGTCTTGCTATTTGTGTGAATTTGAACCCAATAGTAACAGTCCATTTGTTATTGTAACTAGCGTGAAATATATTGCATAAAAACAACCCCAGAACAGCAACAAATGAACGTGTTCAAACTCTTATTTTGAAAAAGAAATTCCTGCATAGATTAAGTATTACTTAAAAAGAAAAGAAAGAAAGAAACGCGTTCGTAGATCCTACAGCTGTAAAACGGCAATGATATTCAAAATTAAGCGTGACAGACTACCAAAAATGATCATTTAAATTAACCGACGAAAAATTATTTTTAAATTATCCTTGATAGACGGACGAAAATGATAATTGAAATTATACGTAACGGCTGAACGAGAATGATATTTTCAATTAAACGTGACAGACCGACGAAAGGATAATTTACATTAAACGTAACTGTTCGACTTAAGTTATCTTTCAAATTAAGCATGACAGACCGACGAAAATTATATTTCAAATTAAGCGTGACATACTAACAAATATAATATTTCAAATTAAGCGTGACATACTAAAAAATATAATATTTCAAATTAAGCGTGACAGACCGACGACAATTATATTTCAAATTAAGCGTGACATACTAACAAATATAATATTTCAAATTAAGCGTGACATACTAAAAATATAATATTTTAAATTAAGCGTGACATACTAACAAATATAATATCTCAAATTAAGCGTGACATACTAACAAATATAATATTTAAAATTAAGCGTGACATACTAACAAATATAATATTTTAAATTAAGCGTGACATACTAAAAAATATAATATTTCAAATTAAGCGTGACATACTAACAAATATAATATTTCAAATTAAGCGTGACATACTAACAAATATAATATTTCAAATTAAGCGTGACATACTAACAAATATAATATTTCAAATTAAGCGTGACATACTAAAAAATATAATATTTCAAATTAAGCGTGACATACTAACAAATATAATATTTCAAATTAAGCGTGACATACTAACAAATATAATATTTCAAATTAAGCGTGACATACTAACAAATATAATATTTCAAATTAAGCGTGACATACTAACAAATATAATATTTTAAATTAAGCGTGACAGACTGACGAAAATTATATTTCAAATGAACCGCGACATACTAACAAATATAATATTTTAAATTAAGCGTGACAGACTGACGAAAATTATATTTCAAATGAACCGCGACATACTAACAAATATAATATTTCAAATGAACCGCGACATACTAACAAATATAATATTTCAAATTAAGCGTGACATACTAACAAATATAATATTTCAAATTAAGCGTGACATACTAACAAATATAATATTTTAAATTAAGCGTGACAGACTGACGAAAATTATATTTCAAATGAACCGCGACATACTAACAAATATAATATTTTAAATTAAGCGTGACAGACTGACGAAAATTATATTTCAAATGAACCGCGACATACTAACAAATATAATATTTCAAATAACCGTAACAAAACAACAAAAATTATATTTCAAATTAAGCGTGACAGACCTAATAAATAATATTTCAAATTAACCGAGGCAGACCAACAAAATTGATATTTCAAACAAAGCATAACAAACCGACTAAAATTATATTTTAAATTAATCGTGACAAACAAAAAATATTTGAAATTAAGCGTGACATACTGACGAAAATTATATTTCACAATAACCGTAACAGACTAAACAAAAATCATATTTAAAATAAAGCGTGACAGACAGACAAGAATAATATTTCAAAGTAAGCTTAACAGACCGACGCAAATTATATTTCAAATTAACCCTGACAAAGCAACACAAATAATATTTCAAATTAAGCGTAACAGACCGACGAAAATTATATTTAACCATGACAGAACAACGAACATAATAGTTCAAATTAAGCGTAACAGAATGATGGAAAATAAATTTAAAATTGAACGTGACAGTCCGACGAAAAAGATATTTCAAATTAAGCGTGAATTATTTACTAAAATAATATTTTAAATTAACCGTGACAGACCGATTATAAGGATATTTAAAATAAAACGTGACAGACTAAAAAAATAATATTTTAAATTAACCGTAAAAGACTAACAAAAATAATATTTCAAATTAAGCGTGACAGACTAACAAAAATAATATTTCAAATTAACAGTGACAGACCGATTAAAAAGATATTTAAAATCAAACATGACAGACTAAAAAAAATAATATTTCAAATTAAACGTAACAAACTGACGAAAATGACATTTCATCTTAAGCATTAAAGACCAACAAAAATAATATTTCAAATTAAGCGTGACAGATCGACGAAAATTATAATTCAAGTTAAACATAACTGTTTGACTAAAATTATATTTCAAATAAAGCGTGACAGAATAACGAAAAAGATATTTAAAATAAAACGTGACCGACGACGTAAATGATATTTAAAATTAAGCGTGGCAGACCAACGAAAATAATATTTAAAATCAAGCGTGACAGACCAACGAAAATAATAATTTAAATTAAACGTAACTGCCCCCAAAAATGATCTTTCAAATTATGCGTGACAAACCAACGTAAATAATATTTCAAATTAAGCGTGACAAACCAACGTAAATAATATTTCAAATTATGCGTGACAAACCAACGTAAATAATATTTCAAATTAAGCGTGACAAACCAACGTAAATAATATTTCAAATTATGCGTGACAAACCAACGTAAATAATATTTCAAATTAAGCGTGACAAACCAACGTAAATAATATTTCAAATTATGCGTGACAAACCAACGTAAATAATATTTCAAATTAAGCGTGACAAACCAACGTAAATAATATTTCAAATTATGCGTGACAAACAAACGTAAATAATATTTCAATTTAAGCGTGACAAACCAACGTAAATAATATTTCAAATTAAGCGTGACAAACCAACGTAAATAATATTTCAAATTATGCGTGACAAACCAACGTAAATAATATTTCAAATTATGCGTGACAAACCAACGTAAATAATATTTCAAATTAAGCGTGACAAACCAACGTAAATAATATTTCAAATTATGCGTGACAAACCAACGTAAATAATATTTCAAATTATGCGTGACAAACCAACGTAAATAATATTTCAAATTAAGCGTGACAAACCAACGTAAATAATATTTCAAATTATGCGTGACAAACCAACGTAAATAATATTTCAAATTAAGCGTGACAAACCAACGTAAATAATATTTCAAATTATGCGTGACAAACAAACGTAAATAATATTTCAATTTAAGCGTGACAAACCAACGTAAATAATATTTCAAATTAAGCGTGACAAACCAACGTAAATAATATTTCAAATTATGCGTGACAAACCAACGTAAATAATATTTCAAATTATGCGTGACAAACCAACGTAAATAATATTTCAAATTAAGCGTGACAAACCAACGTAAATAATATTTCAAATTATGCGTGACAAACCAACGTAAATAATATTTCAAATTATGCGTGACAAACCAACGTAAATAATATTTCAAATTAAGCGTGACAAACCAACGTAAATAATATTTCAAATTATGCGTGACAAACCAACGTAAATAATATTTCAAATTATGCGTGACAAACCAACGTAAATAATATTTCAAATTATGCGTGACAAACAAACGTAAATAATATTTCAAATTATGCGTGACAAACCAACGTAAATAATATTTCAAATTATGCGTGACAAACCAACGTAAATAATATTTCAAATTATGCGTGACAAACCAACGTAAATAATATTTCAATTTAAGCGTGACAAACCAACGTAAATAATATTTCAAATTAAGCGTGACAAACCAACGTAAATAATATTTCAAATTATGCGTGACAAACCAACGTAAATAATATTTCAAATTATGCGTGACAAACCAACGTAAATAATATTTCAAATTATGCGTGACAAACCAACGTAAATAATATTTCAAATTAAGCGTGACAAACCAACGTAAATAATATTTCAAATTATGCGTGACAAACCAACGTAAATAATATTTCAAATTATGCGTGACAAACCAACGTAAATAATATTTCAAATTATGCGTGACAAACCAACGTAAATAATATTTCAAATTATGCGTGACAAACCAACGTAAATAATATTTCAAATTAAGCGTGACAAACCAACGTAAATAATATTTCAAATTAAGCGTGACAAACCAACGTAAATAATATTTCAAATTAAGCGTGACAAACCAACGTAAATAATATTTCAAATTAAGCGTGACCAACCAACGTAAATAATATTTCAAATTATGCGTGACAAACCAACGTAAATAATATTTCAAATTAAGCGTGACAAACCAACATAATAATATTTCAAATTAAGCGTGACAAACCAACGTAAATAATATTTCAAATTAAGCGTGACAAACCAACGTAAATAATATTTCAAATTAAGCGTGACAAACCAACGTAAATAATATTTAAAATTAAGCGTGACAAACCAACGTAAATAATATTTAAAATTAAGCGTGACAAACCAACGAAAATAATAATTTCAAATTAAGCGTGACAAACCAACGTAAATAATATTTCAAATTATGCGTGACAAACCAACGTAAATAATATTTCAAATTAAGCGTGACAAACCAACGTAAATAATATTTCAAATTATGTGTGACAAACCAACGTAAATAATATTTCAAATCAAGCGTGACAAACCAACGTAAATAATATTTCAAATAAAGCGTGACAAACCAACGTAAATAATATTTCAAATTAAGCGTGACAAACCAACGTAAATAATATTTCAAATTAAGCGTGACAAACCAACGTAAATAATATTTCAAATTAAGCGTGACAAACCAACGTAAATAATATTTCAAATTAAGCGTGACAAACCAACGTAAATAATATTTCAAATTAAGCGTGACAAACCAACGTAAATAATATTTCAAATTAAGCGTGACAAACCAACGTAAATAATATTTCAAATTATGCGTGACAAACCAACGTAAATAATATTTCAAATTAAGCGTGACAAACCAACGTAAATAATATTTCAAATTAAGCGTGACAAACCAACGTAAATAATATTTCAAATTAAGCGTGACAAACCAACGTAAATAATATTTAAAATTAAGCGTGACAAACCAACGTAAATAATATTTCAAATTAAGCGTGACAAACCAACGTAAATAATATTTCAAATTATGCGTGACAAACCAACGTAAATAATATTTCAAATTAAGCGTGACAAACCAACATAATAATATTTCAAATTAAGCGTGACAAACCAACGTAAATAATATTTCAAATTAAGCGTGACAAACCAACGTAAATAATATTTCAAATTAAGCGTGACAAACCAACGTAAATAATATTTCAAATTAAGCGTGACAAACCAACGTAAATAATATTTCAAATTAAGCGTGACAAACCAACGTAAATAATATTTCAAATTAAGCGTGACAAACCAACGTAAATAATATTTCAAATTAAGCGTGACAAACCAACGTAAATAATATTTCAAATTATGCGTGACAAACCAACGTAAATAATATTTCAAATTAAGCGTGACAAACCAACATAATAATATTTCAAATTAAGCGTGACAAACCAACGTAAATAATATTTCAAATTAAGCGTGACAAACCAACGTAAATAATATTTCAAATTAAGCGTGACAAACCAACGTAAATAATATTTAAAATTAAGCGTGACAAACCAACGTAAATAATATTTAAAATTAAGCGTGACAAACCAACGAAAATAATAATTTCAAATTAAGCGTGACAAACCAACGTAAATAATATTTCAAATTATGCGTGACAAACCAACGTAAATAATATTTCAAATTAAGCGTGACAAACCAACGTAAATAATATTTCAAATTATGTGTGACAAACCAACGTAAATAATATTTCAAATCAAGCGTGACAAACCAACGTAAATAATATTTCAAATTAAGCGTGACAAACCAACGTAAATAATATTTCAAATTAAGCGTGACAAACCAACGTAAATAATATTTCAAATTAAGCGTGACAAACCAACGTAAATAATATTTCAAATTAAGCGTGACAAACCAACGTAAATAATATTTCAAATTAAGCGTGACAAACCAACGTAAATAATATTTCAAATCAAGCGTGACAAACCAACGTAAATAATATTTCAAATTAAGCGTGACAAACCAACGTAAATAATATTTCAAATTATGCGTGACAAACCAACGTAAATAATATTTCAAATTAAGCGTGACAAACCAACGTAAATAATATTTCAAATTATGCGTGACAAACCAACGTAAATAATATTTCAAATTAAGCGTGACAAACCAACATAATAATATTTCAAATTAAGCGTGACAAACCAACGTAAATAATATTTCAAATTAAGCGTGACAAACCAACGTAAATAATATTTCAAATTAAGCGTGACAAACCAACGTAAATAATATTTAAAATTAAGCGTGACAAACCAACGAAAATAATAATTTCAAATTAAGCGTGACAAACCAACGTAAATAATATTTAAAATTATGCGTGACAAACCAACGTAAATAATATTTCAAATTAAGCGTGACAAACCAACGTAAATAATATTTCAAATTATGTGTGACAAACCAACGTAAATAATATTTCAAATTATGCGTGACAAACTAACGTAAATAATATTTCAAATTAAGCGTGACAAACCAACGTAAATAATATTTCAAATCAAGCGTGACAAACCAACGTAAATAATATTTCAAATTAAGCGTGACAAACCAACGTAAATAATATTTCAAATTATGCGTGACAAACCAACGTAAATAATATTTCAAATTAAGCGTGACAAACCAACGTAAATAATATTTCAAATTATGCGTGACAAACCAACGTAAATAATATTTCAAATTATGCGTGACAAACCAACGTAAATAATATTTCAAATTATGAGTGACAAACCAACGTAAATAATATTTCAAATTATGAGTGACAAACCAACGTAAATAATATTTCAAATTAAGCGTGACAAACCAACGTAAATAATATTTCAAATTATGCGTAACAAACCAACGTAAATAATATTTCAAATTATGAGTGACAAACCAACGTAAATAATATTTCAAATTATGAGTGACAAACCAACGTAAATAATATTTCAAATTATGCGTGACAAACCAACGTAAATAATATTTCAAATTATGAGTGACAAACCAACGTAAATAATATTTCAAATTATGCGTGACAAACCAACGTAAATAATATTTCAAATTATGCGTGACAAACCAACGTAAATAATATTTCAAATTATGAGTGACAAACCAACGTAAATAATATTTCAAATTAAGCGTGACAAACCAACGTAAATAATATTTCAAATTATGCGTGACAAACCAACGTAAATAATATTTCAAATTATGCGTGACAAACCAACGTAAATAATATTTCAAATTATGAGTGACAAACCAACGTAAATAATATTTCAAATTAAGCGTGACAAACCAACGTAAATAATATTTCAAATTAAGCGTGACAAACCAACGTAAATAATATTTCAAATTAAGCGTGACCAACCAACGTAAATAATATTTCAAATTAAGCGTGACAAACCAACGTAAATAATATTTCAAATAAAGCGTGACAAACCAACATAATAATATTTCAAATTTAGCGTGACAAACCAACGTAAATAATATTTCAAATTAAGCGTGACAAACCAACGTAAATAATATTTCAAATTAAGCGTGACAAACCAACGTAAATAATAATTTCAAATTAAGCGTGACAAACCAACGTAAATAATATTTCAAATTAAGCGTGACAAACCAACGTAAATAATATTTCAAATTAAGCGTGACAAACCAACGTAAATAATATTTCAAATTAAGCGTTACAAACCAACGTAAATAATATTTCAAATTAAGCGTGACAAACCAACGTAAATAATATTTCAAATTAAGCGTGACAAACCAACGTAAATAATATTTCAAATTAAGCGTGACAAACCAACGTAAATAATATTTCAAATTATGCGTGACAAACCAACGTAAATAATATTTCCAATTATGCGTGACAAACCAACGTAAATGATAGTTTTTGAAAAGTGTATCGAAAATAACTTTGCAGTTTGAGGATAAAAAGCTTTTTTAAATTGTCTATCGTTATTAGAAACGCCATGGATTATTTTGAAAGTTTCAATTAAATAATCTCTCATTTTTTCTTTTAGTAAAGTAGTTAATCCTAACGTGATTGTTGTGCAATAGAGTTAATAAATTACTCTCTTAAATATTCAACGTGTTTATGAGCCAAGTATTTTTTGGACATTTTTTCTTTAAAGCCGGTTAAGTTGTAGTCTGTAAGGAAGCAGTCCCGTGGTAACGTGTTACACATGCGTGAAATCTAGGAAATGAACTCTGTTCGTAGAAATTCCACCTGACACAGAAGGATAATGGGAAGTTATTTTCAGTTGTTGTAGAAATACGAGCTCTTGCTGTGAATGTCTTACAATTAATTCACACACACACACAAGCACACACACACACACATATATATATATATATATATATATATATAGTGAATGTTTTTATTCAAACATGTACAAAGTCTGCTACACTGGCATGTCGATGTTATCGATCTACAGCTATCAAGAGCTGAGGTCTCATCAGGCAGAAGATTATTTGTGATCCAACCCGGTCGATAAAATCCAGGATGAACTCAGCTCTGATAGCTGTAGATCGATAACATCGACATGCCAGTGTAGCAGACTTTGTACATGTTTGAATAAAAAACATTCACAATACAGCTCTATATTTTTATTGAGCACTCTTTTATAAGCCCGGTTTGATTCCATTTGGATTTCTACTCTTTGGATTTCTACTCTTTGGATTTCTACCCTGTGGATTTTTACCCAACCGGGATTATTATTATTATATATATATATATATATATATATATATATATATATATATATATATATATATATATATATATATATATAAACCAAAGTAAAAACTTTTAGTAGATGGAACCTATTGTGAAGAGGATTAGCTCAATATACGAGATAGAGCAATTGTAGAGATAGAAGAAAAAAGAGTAATAAATATGCGACGATTGTCCAACTTTATTTCAAATTTCAATTGTTCAATGCAAGGTGTATTCAGTAATAAACTAGTGTTATCTTTCCTTAAGCCAACTTTTCTTTTCATTCACTGCGTTTTTTTAACAAAAATTCTTTTAATAATAATTTTCATAT
>OY744547.1:61224826-61239826 GCA_963556195.1 Sepiola atlantica
CTTACTGTCACGGGGAATGCCGACGGGGCTGCCCAGACAATTTTTAATCGCCAGAGTGCTCACTTTCTCAGGCGCTGTCTTTTCAACCCCCACTTTCCCGACCCGACCTTGGGTCACATCTTAGTTGTGGGAGTAAGATAAAACTGGCATTGTACCTAACTCCTGGAGAGGAGTAAATAAATATTACACTTTGCCCCCAGCAAGTGTGGATGAGTCGTGTATTGTGATTTTTCGTCTCGTACTTTCAATTCATGTCTTCCACTCAGAAAAGGAAACAATTGACATGAAAAAGAAAATGTTTAAATCCTGTTTGACTTTTTCTTTTTTTTAAGTTTTTTGGTTTCACTTAAAATAGACGGAAAAGTCGAACTGCCCTATTTTTGTTACTACGGAAGGTCAGTGTGACCAAAATCGTCATATTTATTCATCTATTTTGTAAACTGAGTATTTCTAATTTTTTTTAATTCTTCTCTCTCATTATATATATATATATATATATATATATATATATATATATATATATATATATATATATATATATATATAGTAATCCACATACAGACTGTCTCGCTGTATCACAGCTCTTCGATGCGGCTAGACCAGTTGGTGCCTCAAGCCGGGATTTAAACTCAACCGTCGAGCTGACAGTCGGCGCCCCTACCCCTGCGCTATCATACGACACTGACTGAGTGTAAGAGATATCTCAATGTAAACATTGTCAAGTGCCAGGAGCTCGAATTAGTTTTACCAAATGAGCTATGCCTTAAAGCTAATGGCAGTTCGCGATATCCTTACAAATAAGCTCTACGCAGAAAGGGAGCTTTATATAGTCATCCACATACAGACTGTTTCGCTGTATCACAGCTCTTCAGTGCGGCTAGACCAGTTAGTGCCTCAAGCCGGGATTGAACCTGAATTTTATAATTTTCTAAACAAAATACAACCCGCCATTCAGCAATTAATCTAGTTCTAAGTATTATTTTAAAATGTGTAACTTACATTAATATATATATATATATATATATATATATATATATATATATATATATATATATATATATATATATATATATATATAACTAAGCTTCCCTGGAGCGATCGGAATAGGCATGCTAGTAAATAATGATAGATGGTCATTAGTTTTTGAGGCGTTCGGTTGGAATGCGACTGCGATTGGTTTGATAATTTGATCATTGAAGTTCAGCTTAACGGTAAACATGAATACACTTGAATATATATATATGTATACATATATATATATATATATATATATATATATATATATATATATATATATATATATATATATATATATATATATATATATATAATGAGTGAGAAGCGTTGGTGAATTTTGAATATTGAAATTACTGTTTAGAAAGCCAAACGATACGATATTTATATATATATAACAATATATATATATATATATATATATATATATATATATATATATAACAATATATATATATATAACAATATATATATATATATATATATATATATATATATATATATATATATATATATATATATATATATATATATTGTTATGCCCCGCCTCCTAAATCTGACTCAAAAAGTAAAAATTGACCCTCTCCTCTTGTTTTTCTAGTCCCCATCTCTTTATGTTTCTATATTCATTTATAAACGGGGTCCATTTACTCTAAAATTACACTTCTTTTGGAGCCCGTTTAGTGGGACGTAACAACATATATATATATATATATATATATATATATATATATATATATATATATATATTGTATTAGTTTCTGTAAATGTAAATCCGTAGAAACTCAAGTGTTTATAAAAAGTGCTCAATAACAAGTAGAGCTGTTTATAAGTATACATTTTTATTTATACAAACATTATTGGTTACATATGTGCATACATGTTTCGGTTGCACTTTTCCCAGAAAGTCAACCTCATCAGACCAAGAATTTTCGAGAAATGGATGGATTTGAAGAATTTTCTCTCCTAAATAAATCTTTTTGGGGTTTAGTTATTTTCAATTTCTTATGAATTACATATATACACACATACACACATATATATATATATATATATATATATATATATATATATATATATATATACATATTCACATACATATACATACATAAATCATACATGAGCATATTCGTAACATAGATATACACGCATACACACACGTACACTTTTAGTATAAATAGTTCATAGAAATACGTACATATATGCAATATATATACATACACACACACTGACATATATACATATACACATATACATATATATAAATACACATATACATATATACACATACATACATATACCCCAATACACACACATATACGCAGGCGCCGACAGTTCACACCTATACATATATACGAATACAAATACATACATACACACCTATACTTATACAAAGTGCACACAAATTAATATATACAAGCACATACCTAGAATATATATAAACTAGACTATGCAAATATAAAACCTACCGACAAATGTATACGTGTATATTCATAGTCAGATATACACACCACACATACACAACGTACACATACACAAACATACACACGCACAAGTCCACATACATGCATATATATACATATATACATACACACACATACATATATATACATATATATATACATACACACACAAATACATACACATATATAAAGTACACACCTTGGTATATAAATATGTGCATTCATCAACGTATACGTACACAAGAAATGAATATCAAAAGCGAAATAAAATATAAAATTACATGAAAATACACCTTTTGCTGCCATATAAAATATCAGTCGAAGTACCTATACCCATACACACATATATTTTGTCAGTCCAATTATACACACCCACGTATACACACATACACACACACTTATGCTCACCAATATATATACATACATACCTAAACCATACGATTCCAAATGTATACACCATTACAGATACAAGTATACTGTCATACACGTATAACATAAATATATAATGTCACTATATATACGTACACAGACCACGTACACACATATGTGTATGTGCATACAAATACCCACATGTATGCAATCAAAATAGATAAAAATGTATACAAACATCCATATTTTAGCAATCGAAACCATTCATTATTGCTTCAATCTATCTCAGTTAAAATTACTTGCATTTATACCTGCTATTGTTTTAATATAAAGATACAGCGTATGCAATTACAGTTAATTCTACACATGCCTTCGCACACACATACATACAGACATATACACATGTACACATACACACATGTATGCATACACACACATACATACACACACATGCGATTACTATGTGTGTGCGCTGAGAACATTATTATAGGTTGATGTGTAGCATTTGTTGGATATTCTAGATTGTATAAGTTCAAAATTATAAAGACATCATCAGAATTATAAAATACAAATAAAAACAGAATAAGAAATAAACAAAACCAAAATTAATAAGAAAACAGAATAAGAAAAAAAAAATTTTTAAAATAAAATATAATAATAATAATAATAATAATAATAATAATAATAATAATAATAATAATAATAATAATAATAATAATAATAAGAAAAAATTAAAAAATAAGAAAATAAAAAATAAATAAATAAATAAATAGATAAAAATTCAAATAAAAATAAAAATAAAAATAAAATTAGAATTAAAAATTGAATATGTGTTCCGCTAACAACGAAGTAATAGTCAGTAGAGTTTTTTATGATCTAAAATCTGCTTAGTGTGTGCTCCTTTAAATGTTTGCAGTTTAAACTCGTTTCGTTTCTAACGTTGAGTAATTTTTCCCTATCTTTAAATTTAACAATTTCAATTTTCTCACCCAGGCATAAGAAACAGGGTGAGGTGAGTGATCTACATGTGTTTGCTTTCCTTATTATACTCCATCTAATTTTGGGGTTCTTTTTCTCATCTATCAATTTCCAGAAGTATCGGGACAGCGAAGTGTTACTGTATTTTTTATTTCTAAAGGATAATTTATGCGTGTAATACCTATCCTTAAAACTTCTTGACGTGCTTCCTATATAGAACTTACTGTCGCCCGGATTTTCAGTAGTGTATATTTCCGCACGGTATATTACTGATGCGGTGACGCAATTTTTTGCAAGGGACATTCATCCTGTCTCTGACAGTTACAATTGTTAGTGGTAGGATTCCCTTCAATATTGCTATTCGTATTCGTATCATTCCTTTTAAGTATTTTATTGTTATGTTTTTTAATTATTCATTCTATGTTATCTGTGCAACTATAGCTTAGTTTTAATGTATTCTTATTAAATAGCTTATGGAGTGCATTACCAGGTGGGAAGTGTTTGTCTATAAGTTGTAGAAATTTGTTACCAATTTTTGTTTTTAACATCATATTGAATGGGGGTGTAAACCAGATTATTTTCCTACCTCTGTTTTTAGATTTGCTAGCATTTGTAGTTGTATTCTTATATTTAATATCAGCATTTACGTACCCGCTATTCTTTAAGGCAGTATTGTAAATATTTTTATAGTTGTTAAACGTTGTCTCGTCTGATGAGTTATTGCTAATTCTACTTTCTATTGATATGGGTATGTGTTTAATTATTGAAGGAGGGTGGTTTGATTGTGGATGTATGTATATCGGGTTTTAGTTTTCTTTCATAAAGGGTGTATATTTGTTTTCAGTTAAGTTTAACGTAACATCGAGGAAGTAAACTTATTTGACATTTCCGGTGATTTCAACGTTAAGTCCTAGTTTATTCATTTATTTATGTATTATCTTTCTTATCTTGTCGCATTTTGCGCTAGTGGATTCCTTTACTACCATTAGACCATCATCCCTATATAAACCTATGTCCCCACATCTATGTTATTATTCATTGTTATATTCCTTAATATATATAGTCCTACTAGGTTAGATGCCTCGGCTGAGTCTAACGAACCCATGATCTGGGTGTGTGTCCATGTTTAGATGTGTATGTATATCAATGTCTGTTTAGTTATTTGTATTTGCGTATCTATTAGAGTTTGTTTATATATGTGTGATTCTTGATATATAGATAAGATATTTATACTGAAGTGAGTTTGTAAAACTTGGTAGGTTAAAGAGTTTAAAGAAACCCAGAAAGTAGTGACCAATAAAATAAGGATAGGAAAAGGTGATGGAGACGCCATAAAAAGTAATAAAAAGGACAACCATGAGCAAAAAAGGTCAGCAAGTGGAATAGGTAATCCGATACTAATTCATAAGAAATAGAAAATGACTAAACCCCAAAAAGATTTATTTAGGAGAGAAGATTCTTCAAATCCATCCATTTCTCGAAAATTCTTGGTCTGATGAGGTTGACTTTCTGGGAAAAGTGCAACCGAAACATGCATGCACATATGTAACCAATAATGTTTGTATAAATAAAAATGTATACTTATATATATATATATATATATATATATATATATATATATATATATATATGTGGGGGGGGAATGAAAAAGGAAAAACCAAAAAGGATGTTTTTTTATATATTCATCAACGTTTCGTCTTTATTTGTAAGACTTCCTCACGACGACGATGACGATGATGATGATGATGATGATGATGATGATGATGATGATGATGATGATGATGATGATGATGATGATGATAGGAATCATTAGGCTTAATTCAGATTGCGTCAGATAATTTTCTGATTCATTCTTTATTATTGGCAAATATTTTTAATACTCACGAACATTTTACTTATTTCTTTCCAGCTTCTAAGCGGAACAGTTCAAGGCTATTACGGTAAGTACTTCAGACTTTGTATTTTTTTTTTATTTTGATTGCATCTTTAGTGTTCGGGGATTCTGCTGCTGCTTCTGCTGCTGCTGCTTCTTCTGCTGCTTCTGCTGCTGCTGATTCTGCTGCTGCTGCTAATTCTGCTGCTGCTGCTGCTGCTGCTGCTGCTGCTGCTGCTGCTGATGATGATGATGATGATGATGATGATGAGGAGGAGGAGGAGGAGGAGGAGGAGGAGGAGGACGACGACGACGACGACGACGACGACGACGACGACGACGACGACGACGACGACGACGACGACGACGACAAACATTAGGATGGAATTTATGGATGAATGAAAAAACCGGGGCGGGTTGTGGGTTCTGTTCCGTTGGATGTTCTAAGCGGAACAGTTCAACTTCGGACTATGTATTTTTTTAAAACTTTGATTGCATTACGTCTGAATAATTCGGAACTGATATGCCGATTATGATGATTAGATAGGGAGATCAAGGGACGAATGTCTTACCTGGTCGAGTTGTGGGTTCTATTCCACTGCGGTGGGATTTTTTGGTAATCTATTCCCAATGACTTTTCTAACACGAAATGTATTCCCAATGACTTTTCTAACACGAAATGTATTCCCAATGACTTTTCTAACACGAAATGTATTCCCAATGACTATTCTAACACGAAATATATTCCCAATGACTTTTCTAACACGAAATGTATTCCCAATAACTTTTCTAACACGAAATGTATTCCCAATGACTTTTCTAACACGAAATGTATTCCCAATGACTATTCTAACACGAAATATATTCCCAATGACTTTTGTAACACGAAATGTATTCCCAATGACTTTTCTAACACGAAATGTATTCCCAATGACTTTTCTTACACGAAATGTATTCCCAATGACTTTTGTAACACGAAATGTATTCCCAATGACTTTTCTAACACGAAATGTATTCCCAATGACTTTTCTAACACGAAATATATTCCCAATGACTTTTCTAACACGAAATATATTCCCAATGACTTTTGTAACACGAAATGTATTCCCAATGACTTTTCTAACACGAAATGTATTCCCAATGACTTTTCTAACACGAAATGTATTCCCAATGACTTTTCTAACACGAAATATATTCCCAATGACTTTTCTAACACGAAATGTATTCCCAATGACTTTTCTAACACGAGATGTATTCCCAATGACTTTTCTAACACGAAATGTATTCCCAATGACTTTTCTAACACGAAATGTATTCCCAATGACTTTTGTAACACGAAATATATTCCCAATGACTTTTCTAACACGAAATGTATTCCCAATGACTTTTGTAACACGAAATCTATTCCCAATGACTTTTCTAACACGAAATATATTCCCAATGACTTTTGTAACACGAAATCTATTCCCAATGACTTTTCTAACACGAAATATATTCCCAATGACTTTTCTAACACGAAATGTATTCCCAATGACTTTTCTAACACGAAATGTATTCCCAATGACATTTCTAACACGAAATGTATTCCCAATGACTTTTCTAACACGAAATATATTCCCAATGACTTTTCTAACACGAAATGTATTCCCAATGACTTTTCTAACACGAAATGTATTCCCAATGACTTTTCTAACACGAAATATATTCCCAATGACTTTTCTAACACGAAATGTATTCCCAATGACTTTTGTAACACGAAATGTATTCCCAATGACTTTTCTAACACGAAATGTATTCCCAATGACTTTTGTAACACGAAATCTATTCCCAATGACTTTTCTAACACGAAATATATTCCCAATGACTTTTCTAACACGAAATGTATTCCCAATGACTTTTCTAACACGAAATGTATTCCCAATGACATTTCTAACACGAAATGTATTCCCAATGACTTTTCTAACACGAAATATATTCCCAATGACTTTTCTAACACGAAATGTATTCCCAATGACTTTTCTAACACGAAATGTATTCCCAATGACTTTTCTAACACGAAATATATTCCCAATGACTTTTCTAACACGAAATGTATTCCCAATGACTTTCCTAACACGAAATGTATTCCCAATGACTTTTCTAACACGAAATATATTCCCAATGACTTTTCTAACACGTAATGTATTTCCAATAGATTTCCAGCATGACATAAATTCTCAATACATTTTTTAGCACAAAAAAAACAAACAAACAAACAAACAAAAAACAAACATGTGGCTCATAGTTAGAAATACATTTATTTTTAAGGTCACAATCAAATCTCTCTCATTATCAAATCTTGTAAAGTATGTAAACTTAATGATTCTAATCTATAGAATTATATCTTCTAATCACGCTCAAAGGAAGAACATTTATTCTACGTTTTCTATTTTCTTTTTGAATTGTCTTTCAGTCAAATCTGATATAAAATGCTCCAACGAACCAATTGACCTTGTTTTTGTGCTCGATGCTTCGACCAGTATTCACCGTCCACATTTCCAGAAAGAATTAGACTTTGTCAAGTACATGATTGATCATTTAAACATCGGTATGGGCCCGAAACAAGTAAGTTATTTTTTTATTATTTCACTTTAAATTAACAACAACAACAATAATAATAATAATAATAATAATAATAATAATAATAATAATAATAATAATAATAATAATTATTATTATTATTATTATTATTATTATTATTATTATTATTATTATTATTATTATTATTATTATTATCATCATCATTATTATTATAGTTAGACTATTATAATTTAAAGAAGTCAAGGTGATTCTCGTTGTAATTGGAACGCTTGGAACCATAACGAAAAGCCGCCATAAATGGCTTAAACAGATTGACGAGAGAATTTATTTTCCAATTCTTCAAAAGGATTGCCTGCTAGGTACGGCGAAAGTGTTAAGGTACAGCTTGAATGTCTAAGGTCAAGGGAATTGACTTGATGTTAAAAAAAGGAAAACTCCAACTAAAAACATTCAAAAGTTGAGACTATTATCTAAATAATAATAATAATAATAATAATAATAATAATAATAATAATAATAATAAGAAGAAGAAGAAGAAGAAGAAGAAGAAGAAGAAGAAGAAGAAGAAGAAGAAGAAGAAGGAGATTTTTTAAACATAGTTCACCCCAAACAAGGCAAGCCGCCACTGTAGACGTAAGGGGTCACTGAGAAAAAGGATAGGAGTTTGGGGGGTTCAACCTAAATTGGGAGATGTGCCGCGATATTTCTGTTTACATTAGTTTTTAAATTTCTGCATGTCAGTACCGTCAGGAAAACAGGGAGCAGGGAGGGAGTTCCAGAGTCCAACAGCACGAGGAAAAAAGCTTTTGGGGTAGAAAGCTTTTCGGCATCTGGGGACTTCCACAGTGAATGGATGGGATTTTCCAGATTGTCGGGTTGGTCTAGTGAATTTGCGTTGTTGGGGCACCAGAGCAGCAAGCTCATCAGAGCACAATCAATTGAAGTACTTGTAAAACAGGCAAAAAGAAAGCAACATTGCGGCGATTGGACAAAGGCTGGAGCTTGGTGGATAGTTGTTTGCTGCCAAGACGTAAGTAGTTAGTAGCAAGGTTTTATTATCAGAGTTTTCCTTCTCTTAGATGGATGACCTGACAAGGTCGACGTGTCCAACACTCCGAGAGAGGATAGCCTTCGCCCGTGTACTAGTCGGATATTTCCGAGCCCCCGCAGGTAAAAAAAAACACACACCCATATGTTTCTCGTATTAGTTAATAACACGAATTAGTTAATAACACGAAAATAATACATTAACTAATGCTTAACGTAATACAATTACATCCTGTGACGCTAATTTTGGCGTCGCGAAATTTAAATTGTTAACGTATTTCCTGTAACAAGGCAAGACCGTTCTTTTAGCGTCTAACTGACTTCACGTGCGCGTTTCTCACATGAAGATGATTTTACACATGAAGATTATTTTGAACATGAAGATGATTTGACGAAGAATGGAGAACATTCGTGGTACATATGAAACATACATTAGTTTGTTTTGATTTTAACACAAAATGTTGATTAGAAAAATTTGAAAAAATAAAAAAAGTATAATTAAGCTAAAGAATTCTGTTGTTTTATTTTTTTAAATGCTGCCTAAATATACACAATATATATATATAGGGTGGGCCAAAATAAGGGTCCTATCTTTAAATTTGAATAACTTGAATTTGAATAACTTCCACAAAATAAAAGTTAAACTCACCAAACTTTATGTGTGTGTAGACTGACCCTTCCGAGATTTTTTGAAATAAACAAAACAAATTTTAGCCGAAAAACACTTCTTAAAACTTACAAAAACTAAAGTATTGTTTTTTACACTGTTTTGAGTTTTTTAAGCAAAAATAATGTTTTCTAAATGAGGGTACGTTCCTTAGGGCTAATACGGCTCATGCTTGCTTCGGAAGGGGTCCTTTACTTATTCTAAAAAAAAAATTTTTTAAAATCAATAAATAAAAAAGTTTTGAATTTTTAAAAATAGGACACTTATTTTTGCCCACCCTGTATATATGTGTGTGTGTGTGTGTGTGTGTGTGCGTGTGTATGTGTGTGTGTGCGTGTATGTGTATGTGGGTGTGTGTGTCTAGCGCTCCTGGTCTGTGGCTTTCATGGTTTGTGTGGACTACGGCGTTGTGCCTAATTGTGAATATATATATATATATATATATATATATATATATATATATAATTAAAAAAATTGATAAAATACAAAAATGTATAGTTAAGCAAAGAGAATTCTGTTATTTTTAACAATGTTTGCTTAAATAAATAAAAATGCTGCCTAAATACACACACAATATATATATATATATATATATATATATATATATATAATCCAGGTAAAACGTCCACAGGGTAGCAATCCAAAGAATTTTAACCGGGTTTATAAAAAAGTGCTCAATATCAAATAGAGCTTTTATATATGATTATTTTTATTTACTCAGACATGTACAAAATCTGCGACACTGGCATGTCGATGTTATCGATCAACAGCTATTATAAACTGAGATCGCATCAGGCAGTTTATTTCATGTATCCACATAAAATGTTATAAGGCGATATAATCTTTTATGTACTAATTTTAAGTATTTACTTCAGCAGTGCTCAATACGTGAGTAGAGCTCGGTAGTAAGTTATGAAAAGTCTAGCGCTTCTGGTCTGTGGCTTTCATGGTTTGTGTGGGCTGCGGCGTTGTGCCTGATTGTGAATATATATATTAGATGACGTTAAGAAACGATTCCGTAAAGTTGTGATCCCGTAGTCTGAATTTATTACGGGTTGTTATAATTATTTAAGCACACGTAATTTTGAACTATTAATAATTCTGTAGAGTAATGTTTGTTGCTATTACTAATCTAAATCGGCTAAAAGAGAAACTGTCAACTTGATGACGGCTTCCGGTTATGAAATCAGAAATTGACAAGCGGTGTTTATCAAAAAAGTCCCTCACCATTTTCGACGTCACAATCCACACAAATCGAATGGAGCCTTTGCAAAATCAAATCACGGGTAATACGAGGTACCAACTCGGAAATTTTCCACAATCATCTACAGGGATTTCTTTTGTGCCGTGGAATAAAAGAACATTTTTCGATAAAATTCTGTATTGGATACGTTTATTTATATGATATTAAATTTTTTTTAAAGTTTTTTAATATTCTTGAAATAACCTAATATTATTTTATAAAATAATATTAGGTTATTTCAAGAATATTAAAAGTATTTTAAAATATTTTCAATAAAAACTATTTAAAAATTACTTTCAAACCTAAAAACATTCCAATTATCAAAAAAATAGTATATGAACTATCTAAGAAATATTGTTAAAACAAACTATTTAAAAATATATATATATTTAAACAAAAAAGCATTCCAATTATAAAAATGTTTTATTCGATTATTTGTAATAAAAAAAAAACTGGTTGATTTTCTTGTGTAAATAATTTAAAAAAAAACGGGAAAACAAATTATGATTTGACCCCCCCCCCAAAAAAAAACATACAAACTAAAATATAATGGGTAACAGCTTTTTGATTTTATTTGATTTCAAAACCGGAAGTCGTCATCAAGTAGACTGTTTCTCGTTTTACTCTAAATTGCTTAAGATGTTTTAATTTTGGCCATGTGGAGATCGACACTCTCCAAGTGCCCCTCGTATTCACTATAGTTGCATAATTGAAAGTGATTTTTCTTTTTTTTTTCTTTTTTTTCTTTTTTTTTTTTCTTTTTTCTTTTTTTCGTTTTTTTTTCTTTTTTTTTCTTTTTTTTTCTTTTTTTCGTTTTTTTTTCTTTTTTTCTTTTTTTTTTTTCTTTTTTTTTCTTTTTTTTTCTTTTTTCTTTTTTCTTTTTTTTTCTTTTTTTTCTTCTTTTTTGTTCTTTTTTTTTCTTTTTTTCTTTTTTTCTCTTTTTTTCTTTTCTTTTTTTTTCTTTTTTCTTCGTTTTTCTCTTTTTTTCTTTTTTTCTTTTTTTTTCTTTTCTTTTGTTTTTCTTTTTTTCTGTTTTTTTTTAATTTCTTTTTTTTCTTTTTTTTTCTTTTTTTTTCTTTTTATTTTTTTATTTTTTAATTTTTTTAATTTTTTTTTTTTTGTACGTACAGGTCCGAATAGGAGTGGAGACGTTTAGCGACGTTGCCTTTCCCAAAGTACACCTGTCCGCTTCGAATGACAAGACCACATTGAAGGCCCAAATTGATCAAATCGATTACCAAACGGGCAATACTAATATTAGTGACGCGCTGAGGGTGCTGATGTCTGTAATGTTTACACGGAGACATGGATCGCGCCAGCACGTGAAGCGGGTGGCTATCGTTCTAACGGACGGTAAGTCGCAGGACAAAGAGGCGACACAGGAGGCGGCAAAATTGTGTCGGGATGCCGACATCGATCTTTTCGCACTTGGAATCGGGATGTACTTCGACAAGGATGAGCTGAGGAAGATCGCCAGCCAACCTAAATCAAAGTTCTACCATGAAACGGCCAGTTTCGACACTTTAAATCTGATTCGTGAAGATATCCTACGCAAAACTTGCGAAGAAGGTAATAATCGCACATTTTATTGAAGATACTTATTATTTATTTATTTATTTATTTATTTATTTACTTTTTTCACCCCAAACAAGGCAGGCCGCCATTCTAGACGTAAGGGGGTTACTGAGAATTAGGTAGTAGGTTTTGGGTGTCAACCTAAGTTGGGAGCTGTGCAGCGAGGTGTTTGTTTACATTAGTTTTAAACCTCTGCATGTCGGTACAGTCGGGGAAACAGGGAGCAGGGAGGGATTTCCAGAGAACGGCTGCACGAGGAAAGAAGCTGCTGGGGTAGAAGGCTCTCCGGCATCTAGGGACTTCGACAGTGAATGGATGGGACCTAGCTGATTGTCGAGTTGTTCTAGTGTATTTGCGTTGAAGGGGCCACTAGAGCAGCAAGTTCATCGGAGCACAATCCATTGAAGTACTTGTAAAACAGGCACAAGGAAGCAATATTGCAGCGATAGGACAAAGGCTGGAGCTCGGTGGATAGTGGTTTGCTGCCAAGACGTAAGTAGTTAGTAGCAAGGTTTTATTATCAGAGTTTTCCTTCTCTTAGATGGATGACCTGACAAGGTCTACGGTCCAACACTCCGATAGATGATAGCCTGCACCTGTGTAATAGTTGGGTATTTCCGAGACCCCGCAGGTAAAAAAAAAACAATTTGTAAAACAAACACAAGGATGTAACATTGCGGCAATGGGACAGGGGCTGTAGATGTTTGTTGTGTATCTTTCTGCAGTTCTATTTTGAAAAAAATATCTCTCAATATAACCGGAATTTATTTCCCTTTTCTATGCATAAACAATTACCATATATATATAGAGATGAAGCTTTGTCAAATATTTCATTCGATAGTTCCCAAAGATTCCCCCTTAATTTCTTTTGTAAACATGAATTCTGGTGTATATTTAGTGATGGTGTACGAATACATATGATAAACTGACGGGACTGGGATGGGAAAATATTTGTCTCTGGATTTTATCATACAGAAAATGGGTTAGTCTTTCTGGAACAAAAATTGCTTCATAAAAAGGGGTTCTATGCAAAACACCATAGATTCCGGAGAATTTATTCTCACTGCAAGTAATGATCTCCCGATTGACAGTTGATAAGATTAATTGGGTGGTCAATCCACCGAGAGTTGATGTCTATATACTGAGCGAAACAGGGAGAAGAGGAGATTTAGTTGTTAAATTCAGCTGATTAGAGTAAAGTAGAGCTCACTGAGTGGTCAATCCACTAACAGTTGATGGGTATAAATGAAACAGAGAGAAGCCGAACTAGCCTATTTTTTTTACTACGGAAGGTCAGTGAGACCATAATCGTCATACAGCTGTGGTATAAGCTTGTCGGGATACGACTCTGTCGGTCTCACGTGGAATCGGTATTTAAACCTTGAGCTGACGATCGGGTTGTTGTTTTCGTGTTCGTTGGCGATTCTGTTGGTCTCATGATAAGTCTGTCGTTTTGGTCGAGAAATGAAGTTGCTTATTTTACATCAGGGTTGTGATTTTATTCGGAAAGAAACCCCTTTTGTAACAGAACTGACTGAGACCACATAATTGACACTACGGCCAGTGTCGAAATCGGGTTGGCCGAATTCGGACGAAGACCACAACCGGATAATCATGTCCAGTGCAGTTGGCGCACGCACACACACACACACAACTTATTATTTAAAGAATAATAAGTTAGTTATCGTTTTCATTTTCACATTTTGTCACACAGATAGATAGATAGATAGATAGATAGATAGATAGATAGATAGATAGATAGATAGATAGATAGATAGATAGATAGATAGATAGACTTAACATAAATTGTGTTCGGTGTTTATATTTTTACATTGATTAATGTTCGGGTATCGCTATTTATGTTGTTATCACTAAAACATATAGCTTAATTGCAATGTATGTTATTTTTATATCATAAGCAATGCATTTGTGGAAGTGCAGGTTGATTAGGCTAAATAAATTATACCCTAATTGTATTATTTGTATTATTCGGACTACTGTTCTCATCTTTTATGTTATTCTCAAAACGTTTCGGCCGACGTAACCGCCGACCGTCATCAGACGTATCTTGTCGAACTCGGGCATCTTTCTTTTGAACTCGGGAATCTGTACGGAATTTAGAACGGAACCCTTTATATAATCCACGGGGGTAGCTTGCCCTTGTTCCGTCAGCCATGACCGAACAGAACTC
>OY744547.1:61244826-61384826 GCA_963556195.1 Sepiola atlantica
ACATGTCTACCCTACATGTATCTGTACTTGCATGATATCTTTTCCCTATATCATCATCCTGATGAAGTCTTATAAATAAAGACGAAACGTTGATGTACACATAAAAAACTTCCAGTTTTTGGTTTTCCTTTTTCATTTTACCATCACGTCGGATTACCTTCATCCTTCTCTTCCCATATATATATATATATAGGTATATATATATATATATATATATATATATCATCAGATCCAAATAGATGTATATATTCTATATCTAAATGAATAACTGCGAAAGTGTTTTATATTTATCATACCTATATTACAAACAAAACAGCTCTGTGTTATTCAAGTAAATAATACAATATTTTACTTAGAAATACTGTATATATACTAAAGATTAAAGATCCAAACAGAGGCTTGTGTACGCCTAATTTGCATAATTCTATTAACTCAGATTTAGTCTTTATTACAGAGTGGGATATATATATATATATATATATATATATATATATATGGGATATATATATATATATATATATATATATATATATATATGGGATATATATATATATATATATATATATATATATATATATATATATATATATATAGAGAGAGAGAGAGAGAGAGAGAGAGAGAGAGAGAGGGAGAGAAAGCACACCTATGTTTTAGAAAAAGTCCACAAAACACCACCCTATTTGCCGACCTCCTTAAGTGCGAAGATTCTGGGATGGACACACACGAGTCACATGTAAACATTTCTTCACCTCGTTGGCTATACATTTCTCCTCTTTTACCCACCGTAAACACACATAGAAACGGCTGATAATTTTATTTTTTTAGAAAAACGATTTTACTTAATGACCATTTTGTATTCCTATACGTCAACGCCTAAGAAATAAATAGAGAAAATATAGAAACATTTATATATTTTTCATATTATTTTTTATACATACATAATGCATATATATATATATATATATATATATATATATATATATATATATATTATACATATTATACATATATTCTATATCTATATATATATAATATATACATATATTATATATATATTATATATTATATATCTATATACTATATATATACAATATATATATATATATATATATTATATCTATATTCTATATATAATATATATATATTCTACATCTATATATATATATATTATATATATTCTATATCTATATATATATATTATATATATTATATATCTATATATATTATATCTATATATATATATATATATATATATATATATATATATATATATATATATATATATATATATATATTAAGGTTTTATATAGGATGAACCTTAGTCATAGCGAATCGAGATAGAGAGGGGGGGAGAGAGAAAGAGAGAGAGAAATCCTAAATCATTCTTAATCATATTTATTATTTTTTGTGGTACAGAATTTTATCAAGGTCTTAAATAAGATGAACGGAGTCATAGCGAGTCGAGGACAATGTCACAAGAAAGCACAAGAAAAGCGGAAATTTGTAGTAATATATTTAATCGTCGGAAGACATTCAAGAAGACTGTCCATTACAACTGGTTATTTCTTTGCACACTATTTTGAAAATAACATCCAAGATGCGAAAAGTAGTCCGAAACAATTTATCAATTCTCATCTCAACAAATATATTGTGGCGAACTTAAGAAAGATTCCCGTATTCGAAAAAATGCGCTTGGAAAGGTTTTGGGTGTTACATCGGCTGAAACGTTGCGAGAACAACACCCATAATATTACCTGTAGTAGTATAACTGTGGTAATGGTCCTTTGAAGAGAAGAATTATCTTTGAAAACTCATGAGCTAAGGACTTAAGGATACTTTGCTTGAACTTTGAATTCTAATAAAATTTGATTGACACCTTATTTTATTACTTCATTTTATATTATAATATTAATGCTCTATCCAGTATATTCAGCTTCAGTTTTTATCCGGATGTTTCACTAATTATAAGATATTAGTTTACGCTTATATCTTTTGTTGGATTGCTTCATATATATATATATATATATATATATATATATATATATATATATATATATATATATATATATATATATATATTATAAATATTATATATATATATTATAAATATTATATATATATATATATTATAAATATTATATATATGTATATATATATATTCTACATATATATAATATATATATTGTACATATATGTTTTATATATAATATATATATATATATTATATATTCTATATTATATGTATTATATATATATTATACATATATATATTATACATATATAATATATATATATATAATATATTATATATGGTATATAGTCTATATAGTATATATATACATATATATATTATACATATATATTATACATATATATATATTCTATATAATATATATATATATTATACATATATATATATTATATTCTATATAATATATATATAGTATACATATATATATATTATATATATTCTATATAATATATATATATCATACATATATATATTATACATATATATATAGTATACATATATATATATTATACATATATATATATTATACATATATATATATATTATACATATATATATATATTATACATATATATATATATTATACATATATATATATATTATACATATATATATATATATATATTTATGAAAGAAATAATCTAAGATTGTATCCTTACCATACTGTTTCTGTTAATCCACTGTACAAGTCACGGGAGATAAAGAGGGGGATTTTGCCAAAAGGTCATCGTAGGTCTCAAACATCTTTACAAAATGGCTGTACGGTTTGCTTGCAATGGTTTCCAGATCAGTTCTGTCCAATTGCTGACCAATTCCAATCACAAAGATCTTTACGCCGGATCGTTTCAAAAGTCGAGTCCATACTGCCGATTTTGCGTAACAATGAGACGGGGTAAAGCTGAAGATGACCAAAACACGTTGTGCGTTTGGACGTTTCTTTGTTTCAGTCAACTGCAGTTCCATCAGGTCTTGGATAGCGTATGACATGAAGCTTGTTCGTCCCCCGTAGTACGGAACGTTTCGAATTTGCCTCAGAATTTCTGTCTTGTTCAGCCCACTGTATAAGTCTATTTCCGTGGAGATTTCATCGCTGAAGGTGTTGAGCCCAACGCGGATGGTCGAAGGACTGATATCTAAACCGGACACCATCGATTCGATGGCGGTGAGCTGTTTCGTGAAGTTCACTGCTTTGATCAATTCCGGGGAGTCAACGAGGAAAAATATGTCGGCCATCTTCTCATTGCATGCTGTGAACGAAAAAAAAAAGAAAACAAAGACGTGATGAAAAAGAAAAAAAGGTTTGATGAAAAAAAAAGAACTCTTCAATCTCCCTTTTTGTAAATGAATTACTTCACTTTGTTCATTTTCTCTTAGTCAGCCATTACTCTGGCAGCGTCACATCAACCATTTTAAAATTAAATCTTCCGAAATTAAATTATGTCGTCCCGTTAACAAAAACAGTGCAATTCTAAACAAGCCGCGCGTGTGTGGTCCCCCTCTGTATGTGACTCGATGTGGCGAGTGTAAAATGCAATAAATTTGGGCAATTTGGGGCATTTTGACTCCCCTTTGACCCCTTGGGGCACGAACCAGAATTTTTCTGATGTCAAGGATGCTATTTTATATCCAGAACAATTGCCTCTACATTTTGGCCAAGTTTCAGAAAAATTGAATGGATGGATCAACGTTTTTGCCATTTGGGGGCTTTTGACCCCCTGGGGGCACGAACCAGATTTTTTCCAAGGTCAGCGATACTTATTTTCTATTAGGAACAATTGCCTCCACATTTTGGCCAAGTTTCAGAGAAATTGAATGGATGGATGAATAGTTATGGGGCAAAAAATGTTATTTTTTGCCATTTCGAGGCCTTTTGACCCCCTGGGGGGGGGGGCTAACCAGATTTTTTTTCAAAAATCGGAGAATGTCACTTTCTAACCTGACCAAAGTTACAACTTCATGCAAAATTTCAGAGAAATTCAATGGATGGTTGCGGAGAAAAATCCGGACGAACGGACGGACGAACATACCTCAAAACATAAGTCCCCCGATTTTATAAATCGGGGGACCAATAAATACATTTCAAAATATACAGCATAATCACGTTGGTTCACCAAAGTTAAGCAACGTTTGGCTTGGCAAGTACTGGATGGGTGACCATTTGGGAATAGCAGGCGCTGTATGTTGACACGTAGCTATGGGCAAAAAGCGTCGCCAACCCGTAGTGCCTAGCGTGGCCACTATGGCAAAAATATACCTGAATGACAATCACGAATAATGTGTCGGAAATCATGGAGGGGTTACTCCTCGAGGAGTGATCAAAACCCCTGATGGTGATGGTGGTGACATTTCAAAAGTGGTATTCCTTTTATTTAGCGGACAATTATTTTGACTGCAAAGAAACAGAGAATAGTTAGTGTTCTAAAAGAATTCAATTGCTATACACATATTCGTTTTATTTAGCTGAAAATGAGAACAACAGATGGCTAGCTTATGGTTCGCACGAAATCAAAAACAGATTGAATGATTGGTGTATGGTTAGAAATTTTATTTCAAGAGAAACCAATGTTGTTTTTACAGAAACTGATATAACTTGGTGTCAGGTCAACCTAACAAATCAAAATCGAGTTATTTCCCTTGAAGCAAAATAAGAGTTATCGCATTTTGAAGAAGTCGTCTGCGGACAATGAAATGTAAACAGAACGGTTTCACAAGCAAACAAGCATCTCGCGTTCAGCGGTTTTTCTACATTCTAAATTAATCAGTGTGTTTGTTAATTAAACCTGTTAAAGGTTCTACTTCGTACTTCCTTCATTTTTTCTGAGTTGTAATTGAACCGAAACGTATAAACATCAAGACGTAACACTTGGTTAGAAGTTATAATAACAAAAATAAGCAGAGTGTAAGGTCTTTAAAAGAGGATAGTTTATTACAACGTATATCTTGTATAAAACAATAGCACTACCGGTAATCCAATAGGATTAACATAATACACTCGAATACCGTCGAATACAGCCCACCATACATACTACTGTTCGTAGTATATATATATATATATATATATATATATATATATATATATATATATATATATATATATATATATGCTACAGACTAGTACACTTATCAGCCTTGAGGGGAGTCGGGTATCCCATCACAACGGATACATAAAGCTCAAATGAGAACTCGTATAGAGTATTGCACTCAGGTCTGGTCTCCAGTTTCTACACATGGGAATTGGAATGCAATACTGAAATTGCTGACTGAAAAGTACGTTACTTCTCATGTCATAGTTGAAAGGTTCAACTACAAACTGTCAAGCATAGCCGAGAGAACCGCCTTCCAAAAGCGGAGAAACTAGTCATTTGGCTAAGATCATAGTGTAGTATCTGTTCCGATGGATACTGCATCTCATAAACTGGTATTGTCTTGGCCTTCGGGGCTTGATTTACGCCGGTCTATGGTCCTGTCCTGTGCAGTTCTATGAGGTCCACCCTCCCAAGCGTTGCCTCCCCTCTTTGGGGAGGAGTAATTTTATTGCTTACTGTTAGGAATACCGAGGAATGCCGACGGGGCTGCCCAGGCAATTTTTAATGACCAGAGTGCTCACCTCTCGGGCGCTGACTTTTCAAACCCCACTTTCCCGACCCGACCTTGGGTCACATCTTACTTGTGGGAGTAAGATAAAAACTGGCCTTGTACCTAACTCTTGGAGAGGAGTAAATCAATACTCAACAGGTCAAACACCGAATCGATCCTGGGATGCTTTTGTTGTTCTTAGGACCAGTTGCACAACGCGCAGAACACCAGGTGACTAGCTTACAGTCCGCACGAAAACTCGGCCCGCCATGAAGACCAGGTTCTCTCAAACTTTGATAATATTTAGGTGTGTTTCCAGGTCGGCTTATTCGAGTGAACTGTATTCGGCAAAGCTTTCATTAAGATATACACTTTAAATTTTAAGAATATATCAATTATTAGCCTAGATATGATGTTTTATCTTTCCGTTCTAAAAATGTCAAATTTGTCTCAAACACCCTGTATTTCTCCTCAATAGGAAAGATATTGCAGAGGCAGATTTCAGAATTAAAATCTATTTACCAATTGATTTTTTTTAATAGAGTTATGTATTTTGGGACCAATTTCACAGATTATATTAAGAAAAATAATAGCGTAGAAGATTTTAAGATGGATGGAATTAGAAGAATTTGGAAATAATGAGAATTCCATGTGAATATTGTATTAATAGCTGTACCAGTACCACGATTCCAAAAATTAAATCTATTCACTAATTGATTTTTTTGGCTAATAGAGTAATACATGATAAAAGGGCATTCGGATGAAATATTTAAAAGAAACAAACAAAATCGACTTTTTGTTCGGCATTTTCCGACCATTTATCTAAACAGTCGAAAGATACCGAAGCGCTCAGCCAATCAGAAGGCTCGAGAAGCAGACGACAACTTTACCTGTAAATTGATTAAAACGGATTTTTTTTAAATCGCGGTACAAGCAGGAATATTTAAGAGAATTTTATCCGGAAATTGACATTGTATTAATAATATGAATTTGATTTGCAATTTCTTTGTAATTAATTAATTTGGCTAATAAAGTAATACATGATAAAAGGGCATTCGGATGAAATATTTAAAAGAACCAAACAAAATCGACTTTTTGTTCGGCATTTTCCGACCATTTATCTAAACAGTCGAAAGATACCGAAGCGCTCAGCCAATCAGAAGGCTCGAGAAGCAGACGACAACTTTACCTGTAAATTGATTAAAACGGAATTTTTTTAAAGTGCGGTACGAGCAGAAATATTTAAGAGAATTTCATCCGGAAACTGACATTGTATTAATAATATAAAGTTGATTTGCAATTTCTTTGTAATTAATTAATAATTGTTTAAAATGGTTGAATTAAGAAGATAGGTAAAAAGGGGAGATCCGCTCACACCAACTAAATATGGTGTAAATATAGAAATAAGAAATATTTACGTTCTGTGTTATTTGGGTTTGGTGTGTCCGTCGTCACTTCCGTGGGGATCACTATTAAAAAAAGACAATAAAAACGAATAAAATATAAACAGACACAAATAAAAACATGGAAATGAAGAAATTGGAATATGCGTGTGGAAGTATATATTTCAGATATTCGTTCATAAAAATACGTACTCATCTCAGGACTTGAAAAGTTAATGTCAAAATTTACTAAAGATGAATATTATAAAATTGAAAATAGAAGCCTTTATCAGTAAAAAAAAATTTTTTAAATAATCTTGCATTGATAAAGGCTTCTATTTTCAATTTTATAATACTGACCCACCAATGCTTTGAAATGGACGACCCATTTTATTAAACTTCGAGCATGCCAATGCTTTCTTCGTTCTACAACCAGAATTTGAATTCATAACCGCCAACGACATCGTTGCGGATACACCACAACAAGGACATTTTATAAATAAAAAAAAAACAAAGGAAAAAAAGTTTGGATATTTTTGTTTTTGTGTTCTTTTATGAAAAAAAAATGACACAATACTGGTCAACTCTGATGATGAAATATTATTCCGAAATAAATAAGATTAAAGTAAAAACAAAAATAAATAATAAATTAATCTTGCATCGTTAAAGGTTTCTATTTTCAATTTTATAACACTGACCCACCAATGCTTTGAAATGAACGACCCATTTTCTTAAACTTCTAGCATGCCAATGCTTTCTTCGTTCAACAACCAGACATCGTCGCGGATACACCACAACAAGAACATTTTTTATCAAAAAAAGCAAAGGGAAAAAGTTTTGGTATTTTTGTTTTTGTGTTTTTTTATTTAAAAAAAATGACACAATACTGGTCAACTCTGATGATGGAATATTATTCCGAAATTAATAAGATTAAAGTAAAAACAAAAATAAATAATAAATTAATCTTGCATTGATAAAGGTTTCTATTTTCAATTTTATAACACTGACCCACCAATGCTTTGAAATGGACGACTCATTTTCTTAAAATTCTAGCATGCCAAGGGAAAAAAGTTTGGGTATTTTTGTTTTTGTGTTTTTTTATTTTAAAAAAATGACACAATACTGGTCAACTCTGATGATGGAATATTATTCCGAAATTAATAAGATTAAAGTAAAAACAAAAATAAATAATAAATTAATCTTGCATTGATAAAGGTTTCTATTTTCAATTTTATAACACTGACCCACCAATGCTTTGAAATGGACGACTCATTTTCTTAAAATTCTAGCATGCCAAGGGAAAAAAGTTTGGGTATATTTGTTTTTGTGTTTTTTTTATTTAAAAAAAATGACACAATACTGGTCAACTCTGATGATGGAATATTATTCCGAAATTAATAAGATTAAAGTAAAAACAAAAATAAATAATAAATTAATCTTGCATTGATAAAGGTTTCTATTTTCAATTTTATAACACTGACCCACCAATGCTTTGAAATGGACGACTCATTTTCTTAAAATTCTAGCATGCCAAGGGAAAAAAGTTTGGGTATATTTGTTTTTGTGTTTTTTTTTTATTTTTTAAAAATTACACAATACTGGTCAACTCTGATGATGGAATATTATTCCGAAATTAATAAGATTAAAGTAAAAACAAAAATAAATAATAAATTAATCTTGCATTGATAAAGGTTTCTATTTTCAATTTATAACACTGACCCACCAATGCTTTGAAATGGACGACCTAATTTCTAAAGATGAATGTTTTAACTAACCGTCCTGTTAGTTAAAACATTTTTTTTTTAAGTTACGGCCTAGAAGAAAGAAAAAAGGTCAAATTAAAGATGGAGGTTTACACTAACGGTTAGTCTAAACATTCATCTTTCATTTGAGTGGATTTGGAGCGAAAATCTTCATCGATGGCTAACGATTAAAGAAATTACGCTGTACGGATAACAAACATGTTACAAAGATACCACGATTCGTATGTTCGGGTGTAGACACTCCAATTTAGGAGAGCAGAAAGTAGACCTCGGAATTTACTTTCGGCAACCTCATAACTCTCGCTTCCTTTATTTTTTCCTATAGTCCCCATATTTCATGAGCGATGTTTCTGACAAAGGGGAAAGAATTGCTGTTTTCTGGGTCGGAATCTATCCATCTAACACTTATCGTTGGCTAGTTTATAAACTTGAAGTAGTATTTTTAGCTCCTTACATCAAGTGGATTCATGCTTTGTCTGGTGCGATTTTCATTTTTTTTTAAATGATTTTTTTTTGTCCGCCCTAGGAAAACTTGCTCCAGTTAATTTTTCGTGGGAGGAAAATTTGACCCGATATTTTTTCAACTCTCAAGGTCTAGGCCAGATATTTTGTATGAAATTTTAAGACATTAAATGGATCTCTGAATTGTTTATTGACAATTCATTGATATTTATGAAAAATAGTTTTTTATTCAATCTTTAAAAAATAAACTTCATTGTTTTATTCTCCCCAAATTGTACTATTGAAATAAAAAATGGATAAATTGATTTGTTTGAAAGTACTTGCGCGTTTCTCTGTGGTAAATAATAATAATATGCATTATACAATATAGTTACGTTCGTAAAACAAACAAATATTAAACAACAGCACGACGATTAATGTTGCCCTGGCTGTATCTCCTCTCCCAGAGAAAGTGTTTCTTTAAAAAGAAAATAATCACTAATAATGTTTAAAAGTAAAATATTATTTACTTAAAACAAATCTAAATTTCCTTCAAAAATAGATAGAAAAAATTATCGAATCAAATTTTCCTTCCCTAAAAAAATAGGTTGTTAATCAAAACTGTTTTAAAATACTTCAGGGATTTTTCTATTTCTATTTTATATCTAAGGAAACGAAAATTTACGTATAATCCTATGCTTCGTCCGGCATGTTCTCCTATAACTCTCAAAATATTAGCGAGATTTTGTCAAATATTATCTTACGATCTTACACTTAAAGTGACATCTTGACCCATATTGATGAGATCCTTTGACACCCACCCCAACCTTCGACCACTCATGAGCAGATTAGAACGTTTATGAAAGAAGCTACATTTTCATTATGGAGCGCTTAAGAAGAGCCGCTCGTTTTTTATAGGAGTTTGAGCTGGAGCGGCTCCTTTTTGAAAATGGGGAGCGTGAGATGAGCCAGCTCCAATTCTGGACGTTGGAACAGGAGCGGGAGCAGCTCCAAAAGTAGTAGAGTGCGTAAAACCCTGTATATATTTATATATATATATATATATATATATATATATATATATATATATATATATATGTGTGTGTGTGTGTGTGTGTGTGTGTGTGTGTGTGTGTATAAATATGTATATATGTATAAATATGTATATATATATATATATATATATATATATATACAACTATATATTGTGTGTATTTAGGCAGCATTTTTTCATTAAGGCATGTTTTATTAAAGACGACAGAAATCTTCTGTTTAGTGATTCCTTTTTTTATTTTTTCCATTCGTCGAATGATCTTTTTGACGTGTAGATGGAATGAATTGATGAAGGATCCATGTGTTTGACTAACGGTTTCGATTCTCTCCGGAATCATCTTCAGGTCTTTTATGGCAAAAAATGAATAAAAAGCGAGTGAAAGAATGGAATTTCTTAAAAAATACGCCGGCAAACCGTTAGCGTAAAATACGGACGTCTACATTTTAAAATGTGACAATTGAAACAGTTCTTCGTTTATTTTTTAATTTTATTTATTATTCTTATTATTTTTAATTTAAAATAATGGCTGATTTAATTTTGTCTCGTCTAATAATTATGGAGAAGGAAAATGGGGGAGATAGGCAGTAAGTAATTTTAATAAGATGTCCCTATTTTTTTAATTGAATTAGGCAACACCGGTTGATATCACTGAACTAGACTAAGCATTTTAAAATAGTTTTACTTGTCTCGTATGAAATGTTATTGATTTTAGGTTGCTGCGTTTTTATGTATACGGCTTCAAGTATTTTTAATTTTTTTAAATTAGTTTCGGAATGTATTATTTTTGTGTTCATTACTAATATCTGTCTCAACTCAGATGTAGGGCAGTTGTGCGTTTGTAGGTGTTTGTATATTGAACTAGTGTTTGCGAGGTGCATAGTAAGGCGGCGGGATAGAGTGGTTGTTGTAAAACCAATGTAGCAATTATTATTTTGGGAGGTACATCCTCCTAAAGGGCATTTAAATTTATAAACTACATTGGTTCTTTCTAGTGTTTTTGGGGTCGGAGAGGGGTTGTTTTTTACTACAAGGTTTTGCGTTGTGAATCTTTTATAATAAATAATTAATTTGATTTTGTTTTCTTTATCTGTTGGAGATATATATCGATGTGTAATATTCTTTATAACTTTTTCTTCTAGTTTGAAGTTTGGCTGCATTTGGTTGCGATAATATATGTTGATGTAATTGGAGTTATGTTGTGTATTATTATTATTTATATTAGTGTTTGTAAGGTTTTTTATCATTGATTTAATTAGTTCGTCGACGAGATAGTTGGGAAATTCATTGTTAATTAATACTTGTTTTATATTTTTTAGTTCGATGAATAATGTTTTTTTAGAGGAGGAAATCAATTTTGCTCGGTTTAGTAAATTTTTTATGATAGCTATTTTATAACGGTGGGGGCATTCACTCTTAAAATTTAATAGGCTGGAGTTTTTGCTGGTTGGTTTTTTATAGGTAGAGGTGTTAAAGGTATTGTTAGAAGTGTCAATTAGTACATCTAGGAATGGGATTTTATTATTAGTGTTTAATTCTATGGTGACTTTAAGGACAGAGTTTTTTTGAAATAGGTCTTTAAGTTTATTAATTTGTTTAGTGTTATTGGCTAGAATTAGTATATCGTCAACATATCTAACGTAAATAGGAGGTTTTTCAATTGTGTTGAATGTTAGGTTTTCAAGATTGGACATGTAAAATTCACTAAAAGTCGGGCCGAGAACCGAACCCATAGATACCCCGTCAATTTGCGTATATATGTTTCCCATATGGTCGTAAAAAGGTACTTCAGTGGTGCAAATTGTTAGTAGCTTTTTAAGAATTGTTTTATTTATTTTAAGTGGAGGGAGAGATGGGTTATTATATATATTATTTATGATTATATCTATTGTTTCTTTTACAGGTACGTTAGTAAATAGACTTTCTACGTCTAGAGAGGCAATGGTTTTATTCTCAGGTTTTTTGCTGTGTAAGATTTGTAACAGTTGTTGTGTGGACTTGACGCTGTATTTGCTAGGAATATATGGGCTGATAAGTTCATTTAGGGTCTTTGTTAGGGAGTATATGGGGGTAGTGATTTGGGATATGATTGGGCGGAGTGGGGAATTTTGTTTGTGTATTTTAACAGTTCCGTATAGATATCCGGGTTTATAATCTCCGATTATTTTAGGGAGTTGATAATTACCTATTTGGGCATTGTTTGCAGTGATAAGTTTGTTAACTTGTGTTTTTAATGCATTGGTTGGATTTTTGTTAATTTTCTTAAATTTAGTGTGTTCATCGAGAATTGTTTGGATTTTAGTATGATAGTCAGATTTATTTAATATTACGAATATATTTGTTTTGTCAGCTTTTTTTATAATGATGTTAGGGTGATTACGTAGTTCGTTGGCAGCTTGTTTAAGATTATGAGTTAATATTGAGTTTAATTGTTTTTTATCAAGTCGAGTTTTTATAGATTCAGCTTTTAGAAGATCGCGTAAACCGGGATGTAATGTAATTTTATTGTCTGTTTCTAGTTTGGTTAAGTTTTCATATAATAGTTCTATTTCAGCTTTTTTGTTTTGATGGTTAAATCGATTAAAGAGGTGGCAGTTGGGTCCAAGGTTTAGAAATTCTTTTTGATGGTCTGTAAGTTCGTGGTCAGATAGATTAATAATAACTCTGTCCTTAAATTCACTATAGAATTAAACACTAATAATAAAATCCCATTCCTAGATGTACTAATTGACACTTCTAACAATACCTTTAACACCTCTACCTATAAAAAACCAACCAGCAAAAACTCCAGCCTATTAAATTTTAAGAGTGAATGCCCCCACCGTTATAAAATAGCTATCATAAAAAATTTACTAAACCGAGCAAAATTGATTTCCTCCTCTAAAAAAACATTATTCATCGAACTAAAAAATATAAAACAAGTATTAATTAACAATGAATTTCCCAACTATCTCGTCGACGAACTAATTAAATCAATGATAAAAAAACCTTACAAACACTAATATAAATAATAATAATACACAACATAACTCCAATTACATCAACATATATTATCGCAACCAAATGCAGCCAAACTTCAAACTAGAAGAAAAAGTTATAAAGAATATTACACATCGATATATATCTCCAACAGATAAAGAAAACAAAATCAAATTAATTATTTATTATAAAAGATTCACAACGCAAAACCTTGTAGTAAAAAACAACCCCTCTCCGACCCCAAAAACACTAGAAAGAACCAATGTAGTTTATAAATGTAAATGCCCTTTAGGAGGATGTACCTCCCAAAATAATAATTGCTACATTGGTTTTACAACAACCACTCTATCCCGCCGCCTTACTATGCACCTCGCAAACACTAGTTCAATATACAAACACCTACAAACGCACAACTGCCCTACATCTGAGTTGAGACAGATATTAGTAATGAACACAAAAATAATACATTCCGAAACTAATTTAAAAAAATTAAAAATACTTGAAGCCGTATACATAAAAACGCAGCAACCTAAAATCAATAACATTTCATACGAGACAAGTAAAACTATTTTAAAATGCTTAGTCTAGTTCAGTGATATCAACCGGTGTTGCCTAATTCAATTAAAAAAATAGGGACATCTTATTAAAATTACTTACTGCCTATCTCCCCCATTTTCCTTCTCCATAATTATTAGACGAGACAAAATTAAATCAGCCATTATTTTAAATTAAAAATAATAAGAATAATAAATAAAATTAAAAAATAAACGAAGAACTGTTTCAATTGTCACATTTTAAAATGTAGACGTCCGTATTTTACGCTAACGGTTTGCCGGCGTATTTTTTAAGAAATTCCATTCTTTCACTCGCTTTTTATTCATTTTTTGCCATAAAAGACCTGAAGATGATTCCGGAGAGAATCGAAACCGTTAGTCAAACACATGGATCCTTCATCAATTCATTCCATCTACACGTCAAAAAGATCATTCGACGAATGGAAAAAATAAAAAAAGGAATCACTAAACAGAAGATTTCTGTCGTCTTTAATAAAACATGCCTTAACAACTATATATGTATATATGTATATATATATATGTATATATCTATATATGTATATATATGTATATATGTAAATATGGAGATTTCTTACACTCCATTATTAAAAGCACAAGATCTATCGTCCGACGAATAGAAAGATTGGATCAAAAAAGGAACAAACAGAAGTTGGCACTCCTGTTCAACCAGATATGTATATGTGTATATATATATATGTATATATATTTAGATATATATGTATATATATATATATATGTGTATATATGTATATTTAGATATATATGTATATATATGTATATATATTTAGATATATATGTATATATATATATATTTATATATATATATATATATATTTATATATATATATATATATATTTATATATATATATATTTATATATTTATATATATATTTATATATATATTTATATATATATATATTTATATATTTATATATATATATTTATATATATATATATATATGTATATATATATATATTTATATATTTATATATATATATATTTATATATATATTTATATATTTATATATATATATATATATATATATATATATATATATATATATATATATATATATATATATATATATATATATATATATATATATATTCGATTGCGATACAGAATTAGCACACTAAAGTTTAGTTATAAATTCATTTCGACCATCGTCTGGGCTTTTCAAATATGGTATTAAAGTAAATTATTGTTTTTAAATAGAATTTTTCAAATTTCGGTTTTGATCCCAAAATACAATCGATTAATAGGAAATAGATGCAACAACAATAATGTGAAAGTTACATTTTGACGAGAAACACCATCACAGAAGAAATGGGGATACAATTCACCCATATAGACACGTGCGGTATTTAATACATTTGATGACATAAAAAAAAAGAATATAGTTAGCCATCCTTACCCTGCGGTTTTTCGTAATTCACTGCACAGATGTCGAAAGTCATATTGGGGGTGTTTGTCACGAGGTCATTGAAGTCCTCAAAACTTTTTATAAAATGGCTGTAGGATTGGCTTGCAATGTTTTCCAGCTCGTGTCTCTCCACTTGCTGACCGATTCCAATCGCAAATATCTTTACGCCTGATTCTTTCAAAAGTCGAGCCTCTGCTGCCGTCTTTTCGTAACACTGGGAAGGGCCAGCCATGAAGACAATCAAAACACGTTGTGCTCCTGGTCGTGCCGTATTTTCATTAAACACTCTCTTCCTCACTTGTCTCAAAGCGTTTCCCATGTCTGTATACCAGGCTTTCTTGATGTTTCGAATGGCTCTCAGAGTTTCTGTGCGGTTGTCCCCGTCGTCAAAGTCACGTATTGGGTAGTATTTTTCGTTGAAGCCAGCAAGCCCAAATCGAGTGGTCGAGGGACTAATCTCTAAACGCGACGCTATATATTCACTGGCTAAGAGCTGTTTCTTGAAGTTTGTTCTTTCTATCCATGTAGAGTAGTCAACGAGGAAATGTATATCGGCCATCTTCTCATTGCATGCTGTGAAACAAAAAAAAGTTTAGACACCGATTGTTTAAATGATTATAAATGTCATTTTAATCCACTAAACTGCAGCAAATGTAGGGGAGGGGGGTCGGTTAATGTGAAACTTCGAAAGAAATTACAATTAATGCGATAACCGGTTTCTCCCCAATTTAACGTGAGGCTCAATTTGATCATAGCAATGTGTAAACTGGGCCATGTCTGTGTCGGAATTTTTTTTTAGATAAAGATGGATAATTTGCATTATTTGGGATTATTCGGACTACTGTTCTCATCTTGGATGTTATTCTCATACTTTTTCAGCCGATTTAATCTCCGACCTTCTCCGACGTGGCGTAACGGATATCAGTACTAAATAGTAATCAGTTCTAAGCTACAATCTTCTGGAGGTTGACGATTCAATTCTCAGTGCAAGCGATACTCAGGATAGAATTACCAATTACTTAAAACTTGTACCCGGTCATGGCTGACGGAACGAGTGTAAGCTATCCCATAGATTAATCAAAGGGTATGTTCAGAATTCTGTAAAGATTCCCAGATTCGACAGAAAGAGAAGAACAGTACTTAGCAATTTGGAAGCAATTTATATGCAATTAAAATACTCTTTTCTGAAGAAGAGTACTCCGAATAATCCAAATAATACAAATTATCAATCATCATCGGTAATGTACGCAAGAATTAAAACGGATCTTAATAACTATACCAAATTTCTTAGCAATTTGGAAGCAATTTATATGCAATTAAAATACTCTTTCCTGAAGAAGAGTACTCTGAATAATCCAAATAATACAAATTATCAATCATCATCGGTAATGTACGCAAGAATTAAAACGGATCTTAATAACTATACCAAATTTCTTAGCAATTTGGAAGCAATTTATATGCAATTAAAATACTCTTTCCTGAAGAAGAGTACTCTGAATAATCCAAATAATACAAATTATCAATCATCATCGGTAATGTACGCAAGAATAAAAACGGGTCTTAATAACTATACCTAATTTCTTAGCAATTTGAAAGCAATTTATATCATTTCAAATAATCTTTCCTGAAAAAAACAGTCCTCCGAATAATCCAAATAATACGAATTATCAATCCTTATCTAAAAATCCGAAACATGATATCGGTAATGTACGGAATAATTTAAAACGTGTTTTAAATAACCATACCAAATTTCTTAGCAATTTGGAAGCAATTTATATCAATTAAAAAAATTTCGCTGAAAAATCAGTACTCCGAATAATACAAATGATACAAATTATCAATGATTTCATTGATTTTCTTCGGGCGCGTGAGCGGAGCCAGCTCCAAATAAATTTATATCAACATACAGTGAGTGTTTTTCTTTCTATTATTTTCTTTCAGCCTCGTTTTGAGTTTGATACCGGTTCGTTTTGATTAGGCTTTTCCGTCTGTTTACGTATTTCTCCGTCGGCAAAAGTCGGTTTTGTCTGGTTCAAAAACTGTACCAGTACCCAGCTTTCAAAAATTAAATCTATTAAACAATTGATTTTTGTTTGCCTAATAGAGTAATATATGATAAAGAAAAAAACATTTTTGAGGACCATCGGATGAAATATTTAAGAGAATTTCATCTGTATGTGGACATTGTATTAATATTGTAGAATTTATTTCAATTTCTTTGTAATTAATTAATAATTGTCTAAAATGGTTGAATTAAGAAGATCGCAAAAGAAGGGAGATTCGCCCACACAAGAAAACAACAAAATATGGTGTAAATAGTTAGGGTTAGGGTTAGGGTTAGAGTTAGAGTTAGGGGTTAGGGTTAGGAGTTAGGGATTAGGGTTAGGTGTTAGGGGTTAGGGGTAGGTGTTAGGGATTAGGGTTAGGATTAGGGTTCGGATTAGGGTTAGGGTTAGTTTTAGGGTTAGGGGTTAGGGGTTAGGAGTTAGGGATTAGGGTTAGGGTTAGAGTTAGAGTTAGGGGTTAGGGGTTAGGAGTTAGGGATTAGGGTTAGGGTTAGGTGTTAGGGGTTAGGGGTAGGTGTTAGGGATTAGGTTAGTGTTAGGATTAGGGGTTAGGGTTAGTTTTAGGATTAGGGTTAGGGGTTAGGGTTAGGGGTTAGGGTTAGGGGTTAGGGTTAGGGTTAGGGTTAGGGTTAGGGGTTAGGGATTAGGTCAGGGTTAGGATTAGGGGGTTAGGGTTAGTTTTAGGGTTAGGGTTAGGGTTAAGGTTAGGGTTAGGGTTAGGGTTAGGGGTTAGGGTTAGGGGTTAGGGTTAGAGTTTTGGTTAGGGGTTATAATATGAATCTATTTTTTAATAGCTGTAATACCCGCCCCAGGAAGGGCCCAATATACTGGAACACTCTCACGCCCTTTTAAACAACAAAATATGGCGTAAATATATAAATAAGAAATATTTACGTTCTGTGTTCTTTGGGTGTGGTCTGGTATTCGCTTCCACTATAAAAAAAGGCAATAAAAACAAATAAAATATAAAAAGCCAAATGAAAACACAGAAATGAAAAAATCGGAACATACGAAGGTGGGGGGGGGGTATTTCATACAATGGCTAATAAAAATGCGTACTCATATGAGAACTTTAAAATTTAACGTAAAACTAAAGAGTTCGTTGTTTATTTATTTTTTCTTCAAATCTTACATAACAGCAAGTGTGGTGTTAGCTGTTTGTCCGGATGATTATTAAAAATCATTTATTTAATATTTCGGGAAAAGAAACTTCCCTTTGTCAAAAATAATAAACACCAGAGGAAAACTTCGTGTGTGCAGAGAATCTACCAAAATGGATGCCAGATTATATATATATATATATATATATATATATATATATATATATATATATATATATATATATATATATATATATATTAACATTAACATTTAGATAATTTTAGATAATTTCGATACAAATGTATTTATACTTTAAGTGTGACCATAATAAGAAGAAAAGAAAAAAGAAATCAATTTACATTTTCACTTGCAATTCAAAAATTGATCGAAACTTATTGAAAACCAAGTCGATCCCTCTAAAGAAAAGCACATTTGTTACACAAATGCTAAATATTATTCTAGGAAATAAAACACATATTGCGAAACAGAAATATTCGTTCGATTGAAATCAAAACAATAATTTTATTAAAAACAATAACAAATAATAGTTAATTAATAAAATGTCCTTTTAGAAAGCAAATATGCAAATTAGTGAACTTTGCGACTGATATCGCATATACATAAGCAGTAATTAAAAAAGATGGTGCGTCTATTATTGGGTAAAGTTGAATTAACTTGGAATATGCTGCTACAGGTTTACTGTTAGCACAAGAAATGGGCCCAACATTTATTAATTTAGATAAATACATACCGAACGGTTAACATATAGTCTATTATATATATATATATATATATATATATATATATATATATATATATATATATATATATATATATATATATATATATTTATATATATATATATTATATATATATGTGTATATATATATTAGATATATAATATATATAATATATATAATATATATATAATATATATATGTATATATATAATATATATATTATATATATAATATATATATATAATATATATATGTATATATATAATATATATATAATATATATATATTATATATATAATATATATATAATATATATATATTATATATATAATATATATATATATATTATATATATAATATATATATATTATATATATAATATATATATATTATATATATAATATATATATATATATATATATATATATATATATATATATATATATATATATATATTATACTAGCGGAACCCGTCGTCCCGGCGTTGCACGGGAGAAATTAGTACCTATTGCATGACGGCGAATGAAAAAAAACGGCCTATAGTTCTTTCTCCACCCCCACCCCCTATACCGTGTTGGCGAATGTTGTAAATTTAAAAAAAAAAAGTGGCAGAGTCGAATGGGATCGAACGCCGAAACTGTCAATCATTAAACCTCCCTTCTTACCCACGGCTCCACGCTTACGATTTTAAAATAAATGTGTAAATAGGCTAATAACGCTATGGTTGTTTATTGACATGCGTGTTATGTTAACATGTACATTCTGCCGACCAAATGGAAACTTCAACAATGACGCGGTGTAGGTCATTTTTGGATGAAGTAAATTCATTTGGGCAATTTTTCTATAATATGCGTGTTTAAGGTGTATGTTTTTGAAAATGTAAATGTATCCGCGTCTACCAGTATCTTAGTGCTTAATGAATTAAATAGGAAGTCGATTCGATCAAGAAATGTTATCCGCCATGTTGAATCATTAAATGTTGCAGGAACTGTGTTCGTTAATTTCATTCGCTTAATTCCGGAATGAATTTAAATGTAGAAGGTAGAATTAGATAGAACGTAATCTGATATTCGCGGAATATCATAGGATTCAACGGGAGCGGTCATTATTTGTTTGCGTATTATGTAGTAAATAAATACCAGGCAAATAATAAATAAGGACGGACTGTTTTGTGAAAAGTAAACTGTGTTATTACTTCCCGGTGTCGATGAGTGTAGTCACAGTACACAATTGTTAGGGAGAAAAGTCTTTGCTACCACCTATATGGAGTTGGTTTTTCGGAGAGACGTTGATGGTGGGCCAAATGTAATATTGAGTGTTAGGTTGGAAAAAATAATAACAACTTTACTAAAACACGCTCGAGTGAATAAGGGTAGTATAGCGGTGAGTTTAGTAGCCTGTTTTGTATATGGTTATTTTCCTATACTCCGAGAAGGTACAGGGGAAAAAACGTCTCTACTTTATATATTAGAAAAGATTAGAAATAGATAGATATATAATATATATTATATATATATATTATATATACATATATATATTATATATATATTATATATATACATATATATATATATATTATATATACATATATATATTATATATATACATATATATATTATATATATACATATATATATATTATATATACATATATATATTATATATATACATATATATATTATATATATACATATATATATTATATATATACATATATATATTATATATATACATATATATATATAATATATATACATATAAATATATATATTATATATATACATATATATATATATATTATATATATACATATATATATATATATATTATATATATACATATATATATATATTATATATATACATATATATATATATTATATATATACATATATATATATATATTATATATATATATATATAAATATATATATATATATATAAATATATATATATATATATATATATATATATATATATATGTATATATATATATATGGGATGACGAGGTGGTTTTAAGGGGAACGAAGACAGTGTAAGTTGTAAAGATTTCGAGGGTTTATAATTGACGAATAAAAAGCGAATAAACAAAACAGAAATAGGATTTATCATGCCGAGACGTAGGGGAGAATTAGTTTAGAAGCGAAACAGAAAGCAAGTGTAAAAATGTAGCCACATAGAAATAGCTAGTATTAGACTCTCTCTTTCTGCGTCTCTCTCTCTCTCTCTCTGCGTCTCGCTCTCTCTCTCTCTCTCTCTCTCTCTCTCTCTCTCTCTCTCTCTCTCTCTCTGCCCGAAGTATATACACGAGATAACGAAATATACAGCATGTAGTATGCGCACAGATATCTTCGCGCCAATGACTCGTAATTAATAATCTATCCGTAGAGACGATCTTTAAACGGATCACCACCAAGAATCTCACCCAGCAGAACAGAACCCACAATCCTACTAGGTAGTGAGTCTTTAATTCAGTAATCTCCTCGTCTCCTCGGACGACAATCATCATCATAATCGGAATAGCAGCCCCGAATAATTTAGACGGTATGCAATGAAAGTAAAAGAAATACAAGCCGCGCATGCGTGGTCCCCCTCTGTATATGACTCGATGTGGCGAGTGTAAAATGCAATAAATTTGGGCAATTTGGGGCATTTTTGACCCCCCTTTGACCCCCTGGGGGCGCGAACCAGAATTTTTTTTTAGGTCAAGGATACTCATTTTATATCCAGAACAATTGCTTCTACATTTTGGCCAAGTTTCAGAAAAATTGAATGGATGGATCAAACGTTATGGGAGAAAAGGGTCATTTTTTGCCATTTTGGGGGCTTTTTACCCCCTTGGGGGCGCGAACCAGATTTTTTCCAAGGTCAGCGAATCTTATTTTCTATTAGGAACAATTGCCTCCACATTTTGGCCAAGTTTCAGAGAAATTGAATGGATGGATGAAAAGTTATGAGGCAAAAAATGTCATTTTTTTGCCATTTTGGGGCCTTTTGACTCCCTGGGGGGCTAACCAGATTTTTTTTTCAAAAATCGGAGAATGTCACTTTCTAACCTGACCAAAGTTACAACTTCATGCAAAATTTCAGAGAAATTCAATGGATGGTTGCGGAGAAAAATCCGGACGGACGGACGGACGGACGGACGGACGGACCGACGGACGGACGGACATGCCTCAAAACATAGGTCGGTGGACCAACAAAATCAGAAGTACTTACCGTAATAGCCTTGACCTGTTCCGCTTAGAACCTGGAAAGAAATAAGTAAAATGCTTGTGAATATTAAAACTATTTGGCAATAATAAAGAATACATTTTAATCAGACTTATTTATTTCACATGTAATGCAGTCAATCTCTCTCACTCTCTCTCTCTCTCTCTCTCTCTCTTCCCCCCTCTCTTTCTCTCTCTCTTCCCCCCCCCCCTCTCTTTCTCTACCTAGTTTCTCTCTCCATTGAACAGTTATCTCCACACTGAAGATTCCGCAAAGATGAAACGTATACGTATGTGGATAATAATAAAATATCTATTATTAAAGAATTATTCATAGCCTCCTTTCGGATGGACCCTTCAAGATTAATAATATCAGTCGCCCAATCAAAGCTAAAATGCAAGTATCTGTTGGTGTGATTTTTTAACACTGTGAAAGACGGTCTACTATGTTGTCCGCTGGAAATGACATAAAAAGGGTTTATTTTTCTTTTTACGCATATGATTCCGCAAAGATGGAACATATACGTATGTGTATATTAATTAAATATCACACACACACACACATATATATATATATATATATATATATATATATATATATATATATATATATATATATATATATATATATATAAGAAAGGAAGGATGATGGTAATCCGACGTAATGGAAAATGAAAAAGGAAAAACCAAAAAGGATGTTTATATATATATATATTCATCAACGTTTCGTCTTTATTTGTAAGTCTTCTTGCGTGACATTTTTCTTAAGGAAGACTTACAAATAAAGACGAAACGTTGATGAATATATATATAAAAAAACATCCTTTTTGGTTTTTCCTTTCTCATTTCCCATATATATATATATATATATATATATATATATATATATATATATATTTACTCAAAAAAAGAATGACAGCACAAAATTATAATTTCAATTATATTCTCACCCTCCCCATTTCATAGCTTCCCTAATCGTACTCAATTTTCTTGGCCTTTTGGCTAAGATCAAAGTGTAGTATCTGTTCCGATGGATACTGCACCCCATAGACTGGTATTGTCTTGGCCTTCGGGGCTTGATTTACGCCGGTCTATGGGTCTGTCCTGTGCAGTTCTAGGAGGTCCACCCTCCCAGGCTTCGCCTCCCCTCTTTGTGGAGGAGTAAGTTTATTGCTTACTGCCTGAGGCGCCCCTACCGAGGAATGCCGACGGGGTTGCCCAGGCAATTTTTAAACCCCACTTTCTCGACCCGACCTTGGGTCACATTTTACTTGTGGGAGTTAGATAAAAACTGGCCTTGTGCCTAACTCCTGGAGAGGAGTAAATCAATACTCAAAGCTTTCCATATTCATTTCATTCTTTAGCGACCATTGACTTCTCCAGCCTGGACTCTCCTCCGGCGCTCATAGTAGCCACAGCTACTACATTCCCCCATCTCCCCACCATGTCAACCCCGAACTTCGATGTACTTGCATGACATTTTTCTTCAAATTATCATCCTGAGGAAGCTTTACAATAAAGACGAACCGTTGATAAATATATAAAAACTACCTCTTGGTTTTTCTTTTTTCATTTCCCATTACATCGGGTTACTCTCATCCTTTCTTTCTCACACACACACACACACACACACACACACATATATATATATATATATATATATATATATATATATATATATATATATATATATATATATATATCGATGTCTGTAGGTAATAAATAATTAATATTTATTCGTAAGTATTATTAAAAAGCACATCATTTTTGGTTTTTCCTTTTTCATTTCCCATATATATATATATATATATATATATATATATATATATATATAATAAAATTGATATGTAAGCCATTAACAATGCGAGATTAATTTATATATATATATTTTTTACATTAATCTTATATTTCGGAATAAATTCCATCTCTAAAGGTGACCAGTTATTGAGTCATTTTTTTTTTATCAAAAACAAGAATAACCAAACTTATTTCTTTGTTACTTGATAAAACGTCTCTCCGCACTGGTGGTGTTGGCGGCCATGATTCAAATTCCGGTGTCGAACGAAGAGCCTGGCTCGCTCCTGTAGGTTAAGTAATATTGGTTGGTCGTCCATTTAAAGCATTGTTGGATATGTTAATAAAATTGATATGTAAGCCATTAACAATGCGAGATTAATTTATATATATATTTTTTTTTACATTAATTTTATATTTCGGAATGAATTCCATCTTCATATGTAAGCCATTTTATTTTATTAACATATCCAACAATGCTTTAAATGGACGACCAACCAATATTACTTAACCTACAGGAGCGAGCCAGGCTCTTCGTTCGATCCTGATTCGGACTATTAAAAGGATCTACCAAATGATATCTAGACACGAGTTGTCTCTTATATTTAACAATATATATATATATATATATATATATATATATATATATATATATATATATATATATATATATATATATAGTCATTCACGGACAGGCTGTTTCGCTGTATCACAGATTTTCAGTGCGGCTAAATATATATATATATATATATATATATATATATATATATATAATGGTAATAATCCAGGTAAAAAATATCCACAGGGTGGTAATCCAGAGAATTTTAACCGGGTTTATAAAAAGTGCTCAATATCAAAATAGAGCTTTATATATGATAATTTTATTTACACAGACATGTAAATAGACAAATATATATATATATATATATATAGAGAGAGAGAGAGAGAGAGAGAGAGAGAGAGAGAGAGATAGAGAGAGAGAAGAGGGTAGTGCAGTATTAGTGCAGTTCCATATATATATATATTTGTCTATTTACATTCATTAATATTATATTTTTTTTTTATGTATTTCACGTGTAATGCAATCAATCTCTCTCTCTTTCTTTCTCTACCTCGTTTCTCTCTCCATTGAGCAGTTATATCCACACTGAATATTCCGCAAAGATAAAACGTATACGCATGTGGTAATAATGAAACATTTATTACAAAATAATTATTCATAAGATAAATAATATCAGATGTCTAATCTAAGCTAAAATGGAAGTTTCTGTCAACGTTATTTGCTGAACAATGTGAAAGACGGTTTGCTATGTTGTCCGCTTGATATGACATAAATAAGGTGATTTCTCTTTGTCTGAATAGCGGTTGCATCTAGCCTCATCGGTTGGAGCATTTGGATTTTAGTTAAAAGTGATTCGTGTCACACTGAAGATTCCGCAATGATGAAACGTATACGTGTGTGGATAATAATAAAACATATACAGGGTGGGCAAAAATAAGGGTCCTATTTTTAAAAATTCATAACTTTTTTATTCATTGATTTTTTTTATTTTTTTTTTAGAATAAGTAAAGGACCCCTTCCGAAGCAAGCATGAGCCGTATTAGCCCTAAGGAACGTACCCTCATTTAGAAAACATTATTTTTGCTTAAAAAACTCAAAACAGTGTAAAAAACAATACTTTAGTTTTTGTAAGTTTTAAGAAGTGTTTTTCGGCTAAAATTTGTTTTGTTTATTTCAAAAAATCTCGGAAGGGTCAGTCTACACACACATAAAGTTTGGTGAGTTTAACTTTTATTTCGTGGAAGTTATTCCAATTCAAGTTATTCAAATTTTAAGATAGGACCCTTATTTTGGCCCACCCTGTATATATATATATATATATATATATATATATATAGGAGAAAAAAATAATTAAAATTTTTTGAAAAAATATATAAAGTATAATCACTTATTTTTGTCTTACTTCTCAACGTCGACATATTTCCATTTCTTGCATTGTGATAGCCTTCTAATAGTCATCTATATACGTATTAGACACAATGTTTCAAGCAAACTACCTCTCCTTATTATATATATATATATATATATATATATATATATATATATATATATATATATATATATATATAGTTTTGATTTGGTAGTTTGGTAGTTTTGTTTTACGGCATATCAACCCTTTTTGGGTTATTTAATGCCGAATCTGGTCTTGTTTTCTTCTCTTTTTTGTTTCTTTCCCCTTTTAATATCTGTTTCTATTTAACCCATAGTTGGGACCCTAACAGCTACTACCACTCCGGGTCAGGGTGGACCTGCGAGCAATGGTAATTAAGAGGAGGCTCCACATTCCCCAAAGTCCGTAAGCCGGATCTCATCATCGGATGTAGTTTAAGGTCATATCCAGGACCGGGAGTAGGATAGGAAAAATAAAAATAAAAAAGGGGAGGGAGAAAGGGAAAGGGGCTGTTGTTTTTGTTTTTGGTTTTGTAGAACATAATTAAGTTTTACAAAAAAAAAAAAAAAAAAAAAAAAACGTCAATGTAGGTGAATTTCGTCTCAGGGAGCCACAGGGCAGCCTGATCTGGTATCACCAGTATAGTTTTGAAATTTGTTAACCTTTACAACTATATGAAAAGGTTTTCGTTGGAAAATTCCTTTGCTTGTAAGTCAATTAATCTCTTGTAGCTACTGTATTAGTTAGTTTCCATGAAAAATCAATTTCGCGGATGTAAAAACAAAACAGCATTTTTATCATGGCTCCCCAGCAGCGTTGATCAGACACAACCTCCCTTAAAAACAGACTACAACAAAAACGTAAAAGTTGTAATAGGATTATTGATTAAAATAACCAACGTCCAAAACGGCATCTTATAATAAAATCGAATCAAATAATAAATAATCAGAAGCTGGTGCTCCTGTTTAACCAAACATGCAATATATATATATATATATATATATATATATATATATATATATATGTATATGTGTGTGTGTGTGTGTGTGTGCGTGTGTGTGTGTGCAAAAATTGTTAAAAATAATAGAATTCGTCTGTTTAATTATACTTTTTTTATTTTTCCAATTTTTGTGATTGTCTTTTTTGTATTAAAATAAAAAAAATAATAAATAAATGTTCCATAGGTTTTACATGTTTAACGAACGTTTTCGATTCTTCGTCGAATCATCCTCAGGTGTTTTGATGATGATTCGACAAATGAACAAAAAAGCTGGACAAAGAAGATCATTTTAAAAAGACGGTGGAAAAACGTGCAGAGAACGTTTTCGATTCTTCGTCGAATCATCCTCAGGTGTTTTGATGATGATTCGACAAATGAACAAAAAAGCTGGACAAAGAAGATCATTTTAAAAAGACGGTGGAGAAACGTGCAGAGAACGTTTTCGATTCTTCGTCGAATCATCCTCAGGTGTTTTGATGATGATTCGACAAATGAACAAAAAAGCTGGACAAAGAAGATCATTTTAAAAAGACGGTGGAGAAACGTGCAGAGAACGTTTTCGATTCTTCGTCGAATCATCCTCAGGTGTTTTGATGATGATTCGACAAATGAACAAAAAAGCTGGACAAAGAAGATCATTTTAAAAAGACGGTGGAAAAACGTGCAGAGAACGTTTTCGATTCTTCGTCGAATCATCCTCAGGTGTTTTGATGATGATTCGACAAATGAACAAAAAAGCTGGACAAAGAAGATCATTTTAAAAAGACGGTGGAAAAACGTGCAGAGAACGTTTTCGATTCTTCGTCGAATCATCCTCAGGTGTTTTGATGATGATTCGACAAATGAACAAAAAAGCTGGACAAAGAAGATCATTTTAAAAAGACGGTGGAAAAACGTGCAGAGAACGTTTTCGATTCTTCGTCGAATCATCCTCAGGTGTTTTGATGATGATTCGACAAATGAACAAAAAAGCTGGACAAAGAAGATCATTTTAAAAAGACGGTGGAAAAACGTGCAGAGAACGTTTTCGATTCTTCGTCGAATCATCCTCAGGTGTTTTGATGATGATTCGACAAATGAACAAAAAAGCTGGACAAAGAAGATCATTTTAAAAAGACGGTGGAAAAACGTGCAGAGAACGTTTTCGATTCTTCGTCGAATCATCCTCAGGTGTTTTGATGATGATTCGACAAATGAACAAAAAAGCTGGACAAAGAAGATCATTTTAAAAAGACGGTGGAAAAACGTGCAGAGAACGTTTTCGATTCTTCGTCGAATCATCCTCAGGTGTTTTGATGATGATTCGACAAATGAACAAAAAAGCTGGACAAAGAAGATCATTTTAAAAAGACGGTGGAAAAACGTGCAGAGAACGTTTTCCGCATTGTTTCAGGAAGTCGTTGGCGATTTTTTAAATTCAGCAACGCTGGATCGCATCACAGAATAAAATCGCAAAGAAGTAAAATGTCTAAAAATAAATTAATAAAAAAAACATTTCAACTTACCGATAGAAGAATTCCAAGATGAAATAAACGACAAAATATTTCTTTGTTCATTTTTTTGTTTCAAAATTATGAATCACTTATTTTCAAAAAAAATATTCTTGTCGATAGTGCTCGTCCGGTAGTTATTGGCTTTGATGCCAAGGAAACCTCTTAATATATTTATAGGAAGAAAACCGGATCTTAACTGGTTATAACCAGGAGAGGGCAGGGGTGAATGTCAACAAATTTAATATTTATAAGCCTACTGACAGTGCACTACTTTATTGTAAATGTGGTGTTCGGTTACTGAAAATAAAAATAAAAACAAACTGAGGGGAAATTACTTGGTAGATTGTTTACATTTACTTATAAGCCATGATAAATGCCAGTATACTGAAACCATATGTCCTTAATAGGGTTAAGATGAAAATTCATATACACTAAATGTACAAAAGCAAGGAAATTCCCAAATTTTTACACTTTTATTCTCATTAAAAAATTCCTACCAGTAAAATACATAGCCCTGTTGTGCTCACATACCCTTTTTACTGTTTAGTTCTCTTACATGTTTAGCTAAAGTCGTAGGGACCTTCTTTGAATTAGTAGTAGGTTCTTTGAAAGAGTGTATATGGTTTCTACATCTGTCCTTGAAACTACAATCCGTCGACCCAATGTATGTTCTAATTCTGTGTTTCTCTATGACGTTACACTTATACACTATATCTTAAGTTAAACATCTCCCCTCTAAAGGTCACTCATTGACATTTCTACAGTTACATTGGGATCTGTTATTCTGGTTCTGGACTGTACTATTCTTTTTTATTTTTGTGTTGAATTTACTATAGTTGATGTTAAGTGTACTGATGTTGAAAATAATAGCGTTACTGTATTTTTATTAATAACTTTGCCTAGTCTACTATCTCTAGGAAAAATTTTACTCGATAATTTGGTAAAGCTGTTTAGGTATGTTAGTGAGAATGTTTAAGCCAAAAGGAGGGTTGAACCAGAGTGAATTTCTACGTCTGTTTTTCTTCTTAGTGATATTTTCTACGTATGGTGGGTTTGTTGATTCCCTAGTACTAAGTGTAGTATTAGGTCCAGTATCCCGCGTATTATTAGTACTTATTCTCCTTTTGATTTGTCTGTAATTTCCCATAGCCATGTTGTATGATATTATGTGAGGTGCATTCCTATTTGTCTTAGAATTCTCATTGTGCTTCACCGAGCTTTCTTTTATATAGTTTATTTTCCCAGTATATCCAGATCTGGCTTATGCTTCATCATTCTTATTGAATAGTGACTGTGAGAACTAAAGGACAAAATAAGGGAAGCGAGAGTTACAAGATTGCCGAAAGTAAACTAAAGGTCCACTTTCTACTGTAAAATCCAGCAGAGTGCTCGATTAATTAAGAAATCCGAGATTTCGAAGGATAAGAAGCGTAAATATTTATCTATAAAATACAGAAATTCAATGTAACATCAGTACCGTCGGTTTCAAAGCGGTGAGGTTGATCCCGATTATCGTCAGCTGATAAACATATTCAGGAATGGTGGAACTTATTCGGCACCGAATAAGTTCCACCATTCCTGAATATGTTTATCAGCTGACGATAATCGGGATCAACCTCACCGCTTTGAAACCGACGGTACTGATGTTACATTGAATTTCTGTATTATATATATATATATATATATATATATATATATATATATATATATATATATATATATATAAAAATGATAAAAAGAAAAATCAAAAATAATATTTATGTATTTATCAACGTTTCGTCTTAATTTAAAAGACTTCCTCGGGATGATTGATTTTAAGATATAACATATTTACAAATATTTGAAAAAGTTTTCCTAAAACTTTTTCAAATATTTATACAAGTCGGCGTGCACCATGCCTAGGCAGGAAATACGTACTCAAACTTGGTTCGTCCAAACACACACAAGCTAGCGGTGTGTTTCCACCTTCTTTTAAATAGAGCAGAGTGCAATTTTCTTTTTATCACATCTTATTTTGACTTTCAGCTGATGTTTAAAGTGCGAAATCAGATTAGAAGGCGATTCTCCCCCACTCCATATATTTAAACGTGAAGTCCACATTACTAGTCTAGCTATTGTTAGGATCGTGAGAAACACCATTTGTTTCTCCCTGGGCCACGAAGGCATCACATTGTACACTACAGATATTACCTCTAGGGGTACTAACTGCTCGGGGACGCTGCGAGCCGTAAACCTGTGGCAGCTTGCTTAAATTGAAGACGGCGTGCTCGGCCGTTTCTTCTTCAACATCCGCGCAGGCAAAAAGGGTTTAGGCTATTTTTAGCTTTGAAGAGTTTGTCATCAAGGGGCAGCGCACCCGGACCAATCGCCAGGTCAGAGAAAACGCAGAGTTATTGAGATGTCTCCGGCCTGGCGGATCAACTCCACAGAGAGAGGATCTTCTTCCTCCAACCATCTCAGCCAAAGCGCTCGCCGCCACTAGCTCCCGACATAGCGTCATTCTAAACCGTGCAAGGTCACTGGACCCCGGCAGTAATCTGAACGCAGCTCAGCATTCGTTGAAGAACTGCGATTTTCGTTTTGGTCAACGTCAGCCTTCAACCAAGTAACCGGGGATGAGGTTGGGAAACGCCTTCTAAACCGCAGGGCCCCACGCAGACCCCTCTATCAAGGTTCGGCTCAGGAATGACAGTCTCTCTGCATGTTGATGACTTGCCATGTCGGACATCCCCAAACCCAGTGGTGGGATTCAGCCGGTTCGCACCGGTTCGCGCGAACCGGTTCCTAGCCAGTCACACTGTTTGCGAACCGGTTACTAAAATCTTGGAAAACGTGACACTTTGATAAAAAAAAAATTCACAATGCACCCCACACGTGGCATTTTTGTCATACGGCCCGACAAAGTTAGGTCAAGTTCGATAACTCCGTAAGGTTCACATATCCAAAGTACACCGGGAGGTCACGTGTTTTTTTGTTTTGATAAATTATGCACGTGTTAGTTTGTTTTGAAACGTAGGAAACGTGGAAAAAAAATTTATTTGGAAGAAATCTATAAAATATCTATATTTTATTTGGAAGAAATCTCTAAAATTTTATTTGGAAGAAGTCTATAAAATAATAAAACGAGAAATTATTTTATTTGGAAGAAACGCTTGATTTAAACAACAAAATAAAAAATTATATATATGTATAACCATGTAACGAACAAAAACATTTTTACAATGAAAATCAAGTGGCTATTTGGAATTATTTGAAATAAATAAATTCTAAATAAATGAGTTGTATTTGATTTCATTTTTCATTCATGTATATACATATAGAAAGATGATCATGAGCTTACTAAAATTGCAAGTACGCGATACGCGGATGCACCGATTTACCCTGGTAGTTCTAATATTTAAGATAGAACCTGTTCCTAAAATATTTGAATCCCACCACTGCCCAAACCCCAACGAAAGACGTAAACAGTGCATGCCACAGCTCTACCATTTAAGGTAGAGCCCCCTTCGAAGCCAAATCTTCACTGACGCGTTGACCTTCGGCTATACTTCTAACCAGATCTTTTCAAGTTGAATTTCCGGTTTGAACCATACGCCAAAAATCCGAAGAGTCATGCGACCAGTTGGAAAAGCTAACCTCAGGTCATTGGATTTGCTGATGTTGACTACGGTCCCTGTGACTTTTTTGTACCGTTTGAGTTCCTTAGCTACCGCGAAAGCTCGACACGCACACAGTGACAGCATCATTCTACGTTGAGACCCGAGTTCGCGTACCACCGGGTAGAGTAATACCGCGTAGAGCTGGTCTCGACGCCATGTCCCTTAGCTTGCACAGGAATGACTCCAGCGCAAGGACATAAAGTAGAAGAGACGGTGGACAACCCTGACGTGCCGTTCGAGTAACGGCGAACTATCTCGACCACATTCGCATTTACCTGCACCACTGCCGTCGGCTGGCGATACAGAATGGAGATCCATTTGCCGAAGTCCGGATTAAAACCGGCGAACTCTTGAACAGATCCCAGGAAACGATGGTCGACCCTGTTGAAAGCTTTCGACTGATCTAAATTGATCAGCGCAGGATTGGTGTCGTCTTCTAATCTCTCTATGATTGTGCGGATCAGATGCAAATGCTGCTGAAGTGATCTCTCCTTTGACCGCATACTTCTGATCAGGTTCAACCAAATCACCAATAATAACCTGAAAACGATTCGCCAGAATTCTTGCCAAAATCTTTCACTGTGTTTAGTAGAGTTAAAGGCCTAAAATCGTCTAAATCCTAACCCATGCCCGTCCTTTGTCTTCAGTAATGTGATCACTCCCTTGGTGAATTGAGCAGAAATGGATCCCTGGTTAAACCAATGATTGAACACATCCGTCAGAAGAGTAACGAACATGTGCGACAGCCTCAAGAACAATTCGCACAGCAAACCACCGTGTCCTGGCGATTAGTCAGAGCCGGCTTGCCTCAACGTAGTCAAGGGCTAACACTCTATAACCCAACCATCACGGCCAGCTGCTCGCGCCTCCTCCGTGTTTAGCAAGTCAGCCAGATAACTGTTAACTTCTGAACGCTGAGTCTGGTCTGTTGGGTGAAGCAATCCGCGAATTGCTTCCGGAACTCCTCACAGATTTCCCGCGTCGATACGAGGGAGTTTCCTTCTACGTTTTTCACTTCTCGAATGTAATGATCTAATCTGCGACGGACCACAGCACTGCGCTCTTTAGCGTCAACATGCACGCCTTCGATAGACAACCTTTTTAACATAGCTCTGACTATTCGGCCCTCATATCATTCGTTAACTGAACGTATCAGGTCCCTCTTTGACTTGTGCTATGGTTAGGAATCTCCTCCCCAGCCACCGCCGGGGCCAACTTATTTTCTAACCGCGTTTCTGCTCTAGCCTTATTTAAGGCGAGCCCATGGCTAATATTGAACAGTAAAGCGTCTAATTTCTGTTTTTAAGTTAACCCACCACTTCGTCCAGTAACCGCCCCCTCCCCATTAGAGCCCGCTGAATGAGTAATACTAGCTTTTTTCGAGAGTCGCGTATCTCCAGCAAGGAGGTATTTAACTTCTAGTACCCAGCTAGTTTAGGTCTAATTCCTAAAGTCAAACGGGTCCGAGTGTCCTAACCAGTGGAACGTGGGACAAGATAGAAAGTCTTCGTCGCCTTTTCTGACTAACATCCAGGAAGGTGACGGTGGTTAAGTGGATAACGACACGGATCGAGGACCTGAGTGTGCCAAGTTCGAATCCAGTCGATTCCATAATACCATTTTCACTTAGGGATGTTGTCAACAATTACGTTGTCCCTCTTGCAAGAATGCCGACAACAGAATCAACCCGGTCAACAAAATTGTACCATTCTGATGCATACGAATTTACTTTATCCAGTCTAAGTAGGTACTTGAGAAGAAAGGCTATATATATATATATATATATATATATATATATATATATATATATATATATATATATATATATATGTAATCGAAAAAGTTTGTGATACCTATGGAACATTTATCAATTTTTTTTTATTCTAATACAAAAAAAAACAGAAAAATTAAGAAATTAAAGAGAGGTATAGTTAAACAGACTAATTCTGTTATTTTTAATAATGTTTGCATAAATTAAAAAATGCTGCCTAAATACACACACAATATATATATATATATATATATATATATATATATATATATATATATATATATATACTTATGAAATTAGCAAAATTTATTTTTAAGTGTTTAACGTAGATGCAATTTACCCGATTTGTGTTGATGCATGCCAACACACGTCCGCGTGTAAAAAGAAGATATTGATGCGGTTGATGATGCTGATGATGCTGATGATGATGAATAGGAGGAGGAGGAGGAGGAGGAGGAGGAAGATGATGAGGATAGTGATGCTGCTGCTGATGAGGTGGAGGAGGAGGAGAAAGAATGATGAGGAGGAGGATCATAAGGATGATTGTAATGAGGATGATGATGATGATGATGATGATGATGATGATGATGATGAGAAGGAGGAGGAGGAGGAGGAGGAGGAGGAGGAGGGGAGAATTATGAGAATGATGATGTTCAGGAGGATGAAGATGATGAGGATTATGCAGATAATGATATGATGAGGAAGATGGGGATGCTGATAATGATCATAATGATGATTATAGAAATCTTCAACACCCTTCCCCTACCTATTCTGTGATTCTACGCAACTGTTTACTACACAGATTGCCCTCGTGTGTCACTTCTAGAGCCACCTTCTGACCCTGATAACTACACTCGTGTTGGTAAACATACATAAATAAATAAAGAATAAATAAATAAATAAATAAAATAAACTAATACCTAATATATATATATATATATATATATATATATATATATATATATATATATAACAACAAAATCGTACGAAAAAGCAGATAAAATAGCAAATCTAAACAAAAAATTGCGATTTATAAAAACACATCGACGTAAACAAAACCTTTAACCGATTAAAACCCGGATATCCTATCCCATAATGAAAAAATGCAAAATAGTATTTATTATCATAATCAGCAAATATATGTGTTGCGTTTTTACTTACCGATGCGTCGATAAACCGTTATACACCCATCAGGAATGCAAGTTCTATTTGTCTGCTCACAAAATCACTTGGACGCCGATGTTTATTAGAAAGAGAAGAAGAGTCACGGAAAAAAATCAGATGGGTTGGGTTACTTGCTTGCGTGAGAGACAGACAGACAGACAGATGGATAGACGGATAGCCCGCCCCTCTACACCTAGTTTCATTGTGCGCGCCTGCCCCTCCCTCCCTCCCTCATCAATGACGGCGCGCCCTGGACATATCTTCTCTGCTTGAAAAAAGAAAAAGAAAACACATCTCCGACTGGAAGTCACGTGGTCTGTAGACTCCCGTTCTGACATCACCTCTGATCCTTAAAAATGTCACGCAAACTTTTCCATTCAAACAACGAGGCGGTAATGCCAGGCAAGATGGTATCATAAGTACAGACCAGATACCACGCTACCCCCTTAAAACGAAGGAGTTAATACCTGGAACGAATATGTACTAACTACCCCCAAAATGAGAAGGTAATGCTTGGGAGGATGGTTAACCATAGATCAGATACTACACTAACAGCCCCTCACCCCCCCCCCCAAATAAAAAGAAAAGAAAAAAAGGTAATGCCCGGAAGGATAGTATCATGACGAATGAACATATACTACACTTACCCCAAAAGTGGGGGTGATTCCTGGGAGGACTGTATGATGACGAACGAATATATACTTACTACCGCTACAAATGGATAGGCAATACCTGGGAAGATGGTATCATGAATCACAAACCAGATACTACATTAACACTCCTAATAGAACAGATACTACATTAACACCCCGAATAGAACAGATACTACATTAACACTCCTAATAGAACAGATACTACATTAACACTCCTAATAGAACAGATACTACATTAACACTCCGAATAGAACAGATACTACATTAACACTCCGAATAGAACAGATACTACATTAACACTCCGAATAGAACAGATACTACACTAACACTCCGAATAGAACAGATACTACACTAACACTCCGAATAGAACAGATACTACACTAACACTCCGAATAGAACAGATACTACACTAACATTCCGAATAGAACAGATACTACACTAACACTCCGAATAGAACAGATACTACACTAACACTCCGAATAGAACAGATACTACACTAACACTCCGAATAGAACAGATACTACACTAACACTCCGAATAGAACAGATACTACATTAACACTCCGAATAGAACAGATACTATACTAACACTCCGAATAGAACAGATACTACACTAACACTCCGAATAGAACAGATACTACACTAACACTCCGAATAGAACAGATACTACATTAACACTCCGAATAGAACAGATACTACATTAACACTCCTAATAGAACAGATACTACACTAACACTCCGAATAGAACAGATACTACACTAACACTCCGAATAGAACAGATACTACATTAACACTCCGAATAGAACAGATACTATACTAACCCACAAAAGGAAAGAGTGCTGCCTGAGAGGGTGGTATCATGACGAACTTATACGACACTACACACTAAGGGAGGAGGTTAAACCTGGGAAGGTGGTCTCATTGTTTCCAAGGGGGAAAAGTGTTTCCGCAAAAGTGAAGAATCGATACAAGAAAGAAAAAAAAAATAATTTGATTTCAACTCCATTTCATTTTCTGCCGTATAGCCCTCACCGACAACAGTCTTCCTATGCACGTTTGAGGAAGGGAAATTTTTTTCCCGAAATATCATATTATACGGAACTTTCATCAAACCACACTGACGCAAGTAAGTGTATAATATAATATATATATATATATATATATATATATATATATATATATATATATATATATATATATATATATATATATATATATATATATATTTATATATATATATATAAATTGGTGAACTAAAAGCGAACTTTTAGGAAAGGTAAAACCTATTGTGAAAGGTATACAGCTCAATATCCAGGATAGAGCAGCCCAGCGTCTTCCTCTGATGATAAGATTTTGATCTTTGAAAAGCCTGGCTTACGGAAAAATTTAACTTGAATAAATTGCCTTTTTGCGGAATTTACCTTGCTATGAGCAACTGAATTGAAAAAAGATTTGACTTTTGCTTTTCTATTTCCTTTTCATCCTTCTACATATATATATATAGTATATTAATAAAAAGGTGCAAACTGAAAAACTCATTCCACCATTATGTTTTAATTGTCTTCAGTTCGTGTTTATCCGTTACACCTCTGCATTAGCTTACAATGTATTCGTAGTAGAATGTCGATATTCCCTTGATACACGCCTGCCTTATAGATGAAGTCAACTCCACAACCGTAGCTAGATGGGGGGGACAGAGGGCAGCATGTCTGCTCTGTTCGAATGACTGTCTCGTTCTGTCTGGGTTTTTTTTTTCAATTCTCTTTCGATCCTTGACCTCATTCTGAAAATTGTTTTTTAACACATTCCTCGAATCGGCATACTTTAGAATACAAACAATACAATGTTTATACTTGCAATTTGCGCTTCAACCTTTCAATTATCGCAACAATCGTAGTCGCAATCCAAACGCGGCATTTACCCATACCCCTTTTACTATCGATGTTATAATGCTTATTTACTATTCTGATTTTACGACCACCCTGGGGTGATTTCATTACACTCGTAGTATCCTCACAAATTTCTAAAACCACGTGAAAGGATTTTCCTGACCCCTTCAACGCGCCTTTCTTTTCACCATCTCTTGGCCTAGGCAACATGTAGCTATTTCCCCCAGATTGTCTCCCCTAAGCAGTTTGCCCATTCGGCGTGAAATATGGCACCATTCCCTGTTCGGGATTTAGGCGAACCGTATTGAAAACTGGTAACGGAAAATCGCCTATTGGAGGATTTTACTATTTATGTACGCCAGCTTAACCAATCACGACAAGGAACGGCCACTGATGCTGCTTGTCCCTAACCCTAACGGCCACTGATGCTGCTGCTGATTATCCATTCATGCAACCTAGGCCCGTCGTTTGAGCAACCTCTGATTCCTACCGTCATACATGTAGTCAAAATTTTCAATCGTAAAGATTACATGATATCACAATAATGGAATTAAAAATTATATTTACCAAAAATAAACTATATATATATATATATATATATATATATATATATATATATATATATATATATATTATATATAGTAATAGATAAAGTGAAAGAATAGAATAAGGTGCGAATCAAATTTTATTACATATATATATATATATATATATATATATATATATATATATATATATATATATATATATATATATATATACAGGGTGGCCCAAAAGTAGGTTTACAGTTATCATTTAATATTTGAAGTTTTTTAACTAGGTTATTCGAAAAACTTCAAACCATATAAAAAATAGTTTAATAACTGTAAACCTACTTTTGGGCCACCCTGTATATATCATGAACGGCGGCACCGGGGGGCCAGGGGTGGGGCTCAAGCCCCCTCACTTTTTGACTGCCCCCCCCCCCCAGTTTACGGTCATCAATAATTAAGTTGATGTGCCTGTGTTTAATTTTATCTAATTAGCTTATCTATTAATTGATTGTTGCTCTTATATTGTCATCATTACAATATAAGACCAACAATCAATTTTATCTAAAGTTTGGCGAAAACCAAGCGAAATGGGTGAGTTTTTGTTAAAGGTCCCTATTCTATAGATATATTTACGGACTTTCATTTTCTTCTCCAAAAAATCGACACCCCGAAGCAAAACACGTGAAACTTGAATTAAACTGATTTGGGCATTTCTGTAGTTTAGCTGTGAATCACAATTTATTTGCTTTCATTTTTTGAAGACAGCGGCAGACAATCAACCGGAATAACAGAATTAGGAGTTTTTATACAAAATCTTTTCTTCTTCTTTTCTTCTTCTTTTCTTTTTTTATATATATAAAGTAGAGAGGATTTTTCCCCTGTACATATTTGCTTAATAGGAAAATAACCCCATCCATCACAGGCTACTAAACTCACCAATTCATTACGATTATTCACTCGAGCATGTTATATTAAATTTTCATTATTTTTCACCAACAAACACTAAATATTACATTTGGCCCACCGTCTACGACTCTCTGCCAAACAAACTCCATATAGGTGGTAGCAAAAACTTTTCTCCCTAACAAGTCTGTACTGTCACTCCACTCATCGACACTGGGAACTAATAAACACAGTTTAATTTTCACAAACGACTCCGTTCTTATTTATTATTTGCCTGGTATTAATTTACTACATAATATAAAGCAATACACAAAGACTTAATGACCGCTCCCCTTCACTCCGATGATTTTCCGCGAATATCAGATTACGTTATTTCTATTTCTACCTATGACTTCTATATTTATATTCATTCCGGAATTAAGCGAATTAAATTAACGAACACAGTTCCTGCAACATTTAATCATTCAACATGGCGGCTACAATTTATTTTAGTCCAAAATGCCCTAATATGGTAGTTTGGGCCCAGACGCAAAAAAATTGAATTTTTAAAAATGTTTCTTCATCTATCACCAAGAGTATTCCATTCCGCTTCTAACGAGCCATCAACTACTACCAGACGATCATTTTAAACCAAAATATGCCCCAAACAGTGATTTTTCCCCAATATGCCCAAATACGGTAATTTGAGCCCAAACGTCAAAAAATTGAAATATTTTGAATTTTTCTTTTTCTATCACGAAGAGAATTGGATTTCGCTTCTAACGAGCTCTCAACCACTATCGGACGATCATTTTTAGTCAAGATATTGAATTTATTCCCATATTTGGCATTCTGGGCGCAATGTGGGAGAACCCCACACTTTTATAACAGTCCCGCCGGCCCTGTATAACGTCAAGCCGCTTTAAAAGGTGTTAAAATTTATCATTGTTTATCAGCTGTTCAGAATTGGCCGAGTGACGTTGGATTTGAGTTGAAAAATACTTAAATCCAGGGTTTCGAATCGCATGACCGGTAGTGAATAGTCATATCTCTATGCTGATGAGTCCAGATTAAAAAAAAGGACGAAACGTATACGCACAAAGATAATAAACAATAACAAATATTTATATTTTGTCGCTCCTCGTAAAAAAAAGTAGAGCACTGTAATGGTAGTACTAACACAGCATGACGTCACTTGCTTTATAATGCATCATGCCTTCCCTAATAGAAGTAGAATGCCTGGACGTCAAGCCGCTTTAAAAAGTGTTAAAATTATCATTGTTTATCAGCTGTTCAGAATTGGTCGAGCGGTTAGCGACGTTGGATTTGAGTTGAAAAATACTTCTAATCCAGGGTTTCGAATCGCATGACCGGTAGTGAATAGTCATATCTCTATGCTGAAACGTATACGTACATAGATAATAAACAATAACAATATATATATATATATATATATATATATATATATATATATATATATATATATATATATATATATATATATATATATATATATATATATATATCGGACGATCATTTTTAGTCAAGATATTGAATTTATTCCCATATTTGACATTCTGGGCGCAATGTGGGCCGCCCCCCCCACACACTTTTTAGGAAACCGCCCCCCCACACACACTTTTTAGGAAACCGCCCCCCCCTTTTATAACTGTCACGCCGGCCCTGAAATATATATATACATATATATAGGGGAAAACAGTAACTAAAGTTGTTACGATCATGAAAGAGCGAAGAAGCATACTAGCAAATTCGATATAATCTGCAGATCTTAAGAGGTCATTTCCACGATCAAGTACGTCATTACTTAACTTAGAAACATAGTATCCGCTTATTAAAAGCAAAAAAATTTTTTTAAATGACCACGCATCTACTGAGTGGATTCTTTTAATACAAGAAAACAAAGACAACTGAAGGATCCAATCATAATGTTTGCCCGCGACGTGGTTTCAGCTGTACGCCACGTGTTAACAGCTAAGTTTTCCACGTGATCAATTCGTGACTAAAAATCACGTCGGAAATTCGTGATAGTAATTTATTAATAGAAAAGAAAAAGAAATTTTAAAAAAGAAATTTAAAAAAAGAAATTTAAAAACAGAAATTTAAAAAAAGAAATTTAATTTAAAAAAAGAAATTTAAAAAAAGAAATTTAAAAAAAAGAAATTTAAAAAAAAGAAATTTAAAAACAGAAATTTAAAAACAGAAATTTTAAAAAAGAAATTTAAAAAAAGAAATTTAAAAAAAGAAATTTTAAAAAAAGAAATTTAAAAAAAGAAATTTTAAAAAAAGAAATTTAAAAAAAGAACATGTTTTTTGCTTTTGTATTTTTAGCGATTTGACTGTTAATTGAAACGGCTTTAACAAGAGAATTCATTCTTGAATGTTAAATTCGTGAATTATTCCCCCTTGAAATTTAAAAATTAAGGAATGTTTACAATATAGGGGATGGCACTGTGGCTAACTAGTTAACGACATGGACTGAGGACCTGGGTGTGCCGGGTTCGAATCCAGTTCGTTCCACAGAAACATTTTCATCAAAACCCACATCTGACCTTGTGTCTAACCTCCTGGAGAGGAGATAAATAAAATAATGAATTATAAATATTTATTGAATTAAAGGGAGTTAAAAATTTGGGAATAGTAACTTCATTTCATTTTTCTGGCAAAATGGCGTAATGAACGCCATAGGCTCCTACTCTAAGAAAATAAAAATGGAAATCAGACCATGAAAACGACGATGCACAATTAAATAATTCTCACGCTTAATTAAATTTGCTTTGGTATTCGACAAAAATACTAGCAAAATTCTGTATAATCTCAAGATCTCAAGAGGTCATTTCCAGACCAATGTACGTCATTACTTAACTTGGACATATTTAGTATTTGCTTAGTAAAAGCAACTATTTTAAAAACTGACCACACATCTACTAAGTGGATTTTTTTTTAAGACAAAGCAACAAAGACAACTCGCCACCAGAAATCTTAGTGGCTTAAGTTGTACTCCACGTGTTTATCGCTAAGTCTTCCGGATGCTGAATTCGCGACTAAAAATCGCGTCGAATATTCATGATAGTAATTTATTAAAATCAAAGAAAAATAAACAAAGAAAACTTTTTGGGGGCTTTTGTATTTTGGCCGATTTCACGGAAATTAACTCAGAATTAATTTAGAATGTTAAATTCGTGAATTATCTCCCCATCGTAATTTTAAAAATTAAGGAACAATTTATTTATTCACCTCCCACAGCGGTAAGATGTGACACAAGGTCGGGAAAGTGGGATTAGATAAGCCAGCGCTCGAGAGGTGAGCAATCTGGTCATTTAAAAATTGCCTGGGCAGCCCCGTCGGCATTCCCCGGTAGGGGCGCCTCAGGCAGTAAGCAATAAACTTACTTCACCCCAAAGAGGGGAGGAAAAGCCTGGGAGGTGGACCTCCTAGAACTACACAGGACAAACCGGCGTAATCAAGCCCTGAAGGCCAAGACAACACCGGTCTATGAGGTTTAGTATCCATCGGAACAGATACTACACTTTGATCTTGGCCAAAAGAATGTTTACAATATTATGAATTATAAATATTTATTGAATTAATTCTTTTTTTAATTTGATACTATGCTCTGAAGTTTGTAATATAACCCCATTGAGCTTACAATAATAACAAAATAAGCACCGTAATTATTTTTATTTACAAGATAAGATTACAACTGGAAATAATAACTTGATTTCCTTTTTCCGGGAAAATGGCGTAATGGACGACCCAGGCTCCACTCTAAGAAAACAAGCCGTGCGTGCATGGTCACCCTCTCTATGTGACTCGATGTGGCGAGTGTAAAATGCAATAAATTTGGGCAATTTGGGGCATTTTTTACCCCTATGGGGGCGCGAACAAGACTTTTTCTGAGGTCAAGGATGCTCATTTTATATCCACCACAATTGCCTCTACATTTTGGCCAAGTTTCAGAAAAATTGAATGGATGGATCAAACGTTATGGGAGAAAAGGGTAATTTTTTGCCATTTTGGGGACTTTTGACCCCTTGGGGGCGCAAACCAGATTTTTTCCAAGGTCAGCGATACTTATTTTCTATTAGGAACAATTGCCTCCACATTTTGGCTAAGTTTCAGAGAAATTGAATGGATGGATGAAAAATTATGGGGCAAAAAATGTCATTTTTTGCCATTTCGGGGCCTTTTGACCCCCTGGGGGGCTAACCAGATTTTTTTCAAAAATCGGAGAATGTCACTTTCTAACCTGACCAAAGTTACTTCATGCAAAATTTCAGAGAAATTCAATGAATAGTTGCGGAGAAAAATTCGGACGGACGGACATGCCTCAAAACATAGGTCCCCCCGATTTTATAAATCGGGGGATCAACAAAATAAGCACCATAATTATTTTTATTTACAAGTTAAGATTACAACTAGAAAAAATAACTTGATTTCCTTTTTCCGGGGAAATGGCGTAATGGACGACCCAAGCTCCACTAAGAAAATGAATGAAAAGGATTATGCACTTTTTTTTTTTCTAATTAAATAATTTTGTTTCTTTTCATTGGGTTATTTTGATGAAGTCTGCTATTAAAATAATTGTTTTCTTATATTAAAGTTTCGGTTTTCGAATGTAACAAACCCCACTTATGAGACCGATTGAACACATCGTGTTTTCCATAATAAACAAGAAAATGTATGATATAATACGGTCGAGACAATTGTTTTAATGAAAATTATCTTTGATTACTTATTCAATTATTATATATTTTGATCTCTAGTATTTTAATTATTATTTAGCTTTCGACTCGCTTTCTTTGTGATACTAGAGAATTAAAAGTATATATATATATAGATAGATATATATGAAGCAATCCAACAAAAGATATAAGCGTCAACTAATATCTTATTATTAGTGAAACATCCGGATAAAAAACTGAAGCTCAATATACTGGATAGAGCATTAATATTATAATATAAAATGAAGTAATAAAATAAGGTGTCAATCAAATTTTATTAGAATTCAAAGCTCATGCAAAGCATCCTTAAGTCCTTAGCTCATGAGTTTTCAAAGATAATTCTTCTCTTCAGAGGACCATTACCGCAGTTATACTACTACAGGCAATAAAATTACGCTTTGAAAATATATAAAATTATATACACAAATATATAAAAATACATAACATCAAACATATCAATCCAAAAACATACTTTTGTTGAATCCATACAGTCCATCCAGGTCATACAAGTTGAGAAGCATAATCAGGAAGGACATTACTCCAAGATACAAACAGCAGTCCAAATACGTGAAATTGAAGGGGCCGGCAAAGTTATCCAGTCGCGAAATGTGTCCATATTCAATGTTAATGATAAATAAATCAATCAAAATAATACAAAAAGTCCAATCAAAGTTCCGAAATCCCAACATGTGCAACTCAAGTCAAATCCAAATTCGTTGTTTAATTAGAAAACCCGCTAAATCCGAATTGAGCAAAATAAAACCGACTCCCATCACATCTAGCCAGAAGAGCGAAAAATATATAAGTGATCTTCTCTCCAGACATGACAAATCCCTAACGAACAGAAGGCGATATTAAATTGTCTACATCTCAGAATGACTTCAACGGGTTTAAAATTATGTCTGTCTTTTGAAAACTCATGAGCTAAGGACTTAAGGATGCTTTGCATGAACTTTGAATTCTAATAAAATTTGATTGACACCTTATTTTATTACTTCATTTTATATTATAATATAGATAGATATATATATATATAAGTACTTCATGTATCCACATAAAATATTATAAGGAGATATAATTTTTTATGTATCAGTTTTCAGTATTTACTTCAACAGTGCTCGATACGTAAGTAGAGCTAGGTAGTAAGCAATGAAAATATATATGGCAATCAAGCTACACAGAGGCTCCTGTGTTTCATCCCCGGGGGGAATCGTCAGGCTAAATGCATGGAGTTATTTTTGTCAGGTGTTTTTATATACATAGCTTGCTAGTTAACCAATCAGATTCTTTGTTGTTCCCTCAGCCAATCGTTGGGCTTCCCTCGAACAAAGGCTTTGTTGGTGACGCTCCTATGTCAATCCTATTGTTTGTTAACAATGGAGTTTCCTATATCCTGTTTCCTTTGTTTTGTCAATACAGTAGGCAAATTTATTTTAACACGTGGTTTCTTGTATTTCTATTTTAGGTTTTAAATTTTAACTTGTTCAGTTTTTTATTTATTTATTTATTATATATCATCCTAAGGTAAATTTATTTCTGTGTAAACAGCTGTTTGCTATTTCGCTTCTAGAGTTTAATAGGTTTCGGGGATCTTTAAAATTTAGGATTTCATATTTTTCATTCAGGCATAATCTACACAGGTCGTCTAAGTTTCTACATGTACTGGCCTGTCTTACTATTTTCCATTCAATTATTGGTGAGTGTCCATTTTCTTTGAGCTCCCAATAATGGTTAGCTAGTGCTGTTTTAGTTCGACGTTCTTTGTTTTTAAATGTGCTTTTGTGGTCATAGTATCTGGTCTTAAAATCTAGGGATGTCATACCCACGTAGTATTTCTTGTTATTTGGTCTTTCGTTGGCAAATATCGTTGCTTAGTATACAACACTTTTAGTTAGGCATTTATTTTGTAGTGGACAAAGTTTACGATTTATGCAGTTACATCTTTTCTCTTCATTGCTAACTTTTTCGTTTCTATTCGGGTGGTTATTATTAGTGTTTTGTTTATTTCTATTAGTATTGTCTATATTTTTGTTCTTCGTAGTGTTATTTTGTGTATATTTTCCACTTTGTTTCTTTTTTTCTTTTCTGTTGTTGTCTTTTAGTATTTTGTTGTTGTGTGCCTTAATTATCATTTCTAGGTTTTCACAGCAGCTGTAGGATAGTTTTAGATTATTTTTATTGAATATTTTATGTAGAGGGTTGGTTACGGGGAAGTGTTTTTCAATCAGATTTAGGAATTTTTTGCCTAGTTTAGTTTTTAGCATCTGGTTATAGGGAGGGGTATAGTAGATCATATTTCTTTTTCTTTTGTTTTTATTTTTAATTTTGTTGTAATTATTGGTGTCCTGTTTTTTATATTTAATTTCGGTATTATGGTAACCACTATTTTTTAGAGCTGTATTGTAAATGTTGATTGATTTTTTAAAAACGCTTTCGTTGCTAGAATTGTTGATAAGCCTACTTTCGATCGAATTCAGGATATGTTTTATGATTGATGGGGGGTAATTAGACTTTGGTGTACGTATATTGGGTTGGCGTTATCTTTTAGGTATGGTTCGTAGGTGTTTTTACTTAAGTTTAATGTGACGTCTAGAAAGGTCGTTGTTTTTATGTTAGCCATTACTTCTACTTTTAGGCCTAGTTTTTTCATTTCCATATGTATAATTTTCTTGAAGTTTTCTCCCTTGACTTTTTTGGAGTCTCTTATTATCGCTAATCCATCAACTCTATAAAGGCCGATATCCGTATTATCGAATATATTTGTGAGTGTATATAAAATGAATAACCCCACAAGATCAGATGCCTCCGCAGAGTCAAGGGCACCCATGGCCAAGTCAAAGGAGTTTGTCATATTCGTTTTAATCCATTGGTCCTCGTTGTTAATTAGAACTGATCTCCTACATTTTTTAATGATGTGAATTTCATCCTTGGATATATCGGTATATATCTCGGCAAATTCTAGGGCGATATTGAAGAGTTCTTCTGATATGGATGGGTAGAAGTTCACTATGTCGAATTGTAAGAAGGTACAATTTTTCTTATTTTCTATACTGTTAAACCAAGTGATTGCGTCGGCAGTATTCACCCATTGGTTTAATTCTAGGTCTTTTCTTATTTGTTTGTTAATTCTAGATAGAATTGTTTGGCTGATTCTTCCTATTTCTGGTTTGGTCGGATTAATTAAGCGAGTGCTGGGGTTATTGTTAAAGTTACTTTTGTGGTCTTTAAATAAGATATAGGCTTCCTTAGGTTTTAACTTACTAACTTTGTTGCTAATTTTTAATTTATCCGTGATTTGTTTACTTTCAGTATTTATTATATCTATGTAGTTATGTTCGCTTGTATCTAGTTTTTTGTAAAAATTATATCTCCTAATAATATTTTATGTGGATACATGAAGTACTAATATATATATATATATATATATATATATATATATATATATATATAGGGTGGGCCAAAATAAGGGTCCTATCTTTAAATTTGAATAACTTGAATTTGAATAACTTCCACAAAATAAAAGTTAAACTCACCAAACTTTATGTGTGTGTAGACTGACCCTTCCGAGATTTTTTGAAATAAACAAAACAAATTTTAGCCGAAAAACACTTCTTAAAACTTACAAAAACTAAAGTATTGTTTTTTACACTGTTTTGAGTTTTTTAAGCAAAAATAATGTTTTCTAAATGAGGGTACGTTCCTTAGGGCTAATACGGCTCATGCTTGCTTCGGAAGGGGTCCTTTACTTATTCTAAAAAAAAAAATTAAAAAAAAAAATTTTTTAAAAATCAATAAATAAAAAAGTTATGAATTTTTAAAAATAGGACCCTTATTTTTGCCCACCCTGTATATAATTTCACTGCCTTATCATATCTTTATTTTTTCAAACCTTTTGTGTTAAAATCAAAAACATTAATGTATTTTCCATATGTATCACGAACGTTTTCGATTCTTCGTCGAATCATTTTCAGGTGACAAAAGCAAATAAAGAAAAAAGCTATTAGTATAACTGTCGCAATCCAACACATCCAGTGCAGACCCACGTATAAAAAAATTTGGACTACTATTCTCATAAAATTTGGACTACTATTCTCATAAAATTTGGACTACTATTCTCATAAAATTTGGACTACTATTCTCATAAAATTTGGACTACTATTCTATAAAATATTATAATAGTTATTGAAATTAAATTAAATAATATATTATTATTATTTGTTACCGAAGTAAAACAAATGTTATGTTATTGCAAACTATAACTTGCAATAAAAATGTTATATTCAGAACGTTTCGGCCAATGTAACCTCCAACATTCTTTAGGTCCATCTTTTCGAACTTGGGAATCATATTATAAAAGAATATGAAATATTTGCACAAAAATTTTCAGTACAAACAAAAATAAAAAAGACAAAGACACATAATTTTTGAATTTTTTTTTTTTTCATTCATGTTTTTTTTTTCTTTTTATTCACATGATTTAATGTAATTTAATCATTGGTAAAGATTCCCCGGTTCTTTTATACGACAGTGGCACACTTAAAAAATTTTATATTTTCTTCTCGCATAAAAACACAAATAAACAATGATACTTGATTTTTGCCTTTAAACTTTTAGCTAGTAATTCTTTTAATTTAAAGGCTTATACATCACTTAATAAGGGTCACGAAGTAAACAGATGTCAGCCATTTTAATATATTATTAACTAGCTGTAACTACGCAGTGAAGTATTTTTAGTTTTTAATTTTCATTTATTTGCACAAGTTTTAAACTTATACAGAAAAGAAAAGAAAATTTAGTTGTAAGGGAGATAACTAAAATAAGTGATTTTGAGTTTTTTTGCTCGTAATTGAAAAAATGTTTCCAAACGGTTTCTTTCTAAGTCTTCAAAAGAAAGCTGGACACCCTAAGAAGACATGGAATGAAACCACCAGGCAAAACTGTAAGCAGTGATAAATGGGCACAGTCAATGCCCACAATCGTGATCACTGGAGACTTAGCAAAACGACAGCCAGACAGCGTCGAACCTCTGTCAAAGGGAACATAGACGATAAACCTGGATAAACAAACATTATCAGTTGTCCGGGCAGGACTAAATAATTTTTTTTAAAAACTGTAGTGAAGTATCTTATTATATTGCCAATAACATTGTACAACAATAACAAATTAAAATTGGCTAGTCAGATTCAAAGTTTGATATGTCGGCTTCAATGCTATTTAGGTCCAACTTTTAAAATCTCACAAGATAACTTTATATGTTATGCCAATAACATGGTACAACAATAACAAATCAAAATTGGCTAGTCAGAATCAAAGTTTGATATGTCAACTTCAATGCTATTTAGGTCCAACTTTTAAAATCTCACAAGATAACTTTATATGTTATGCCAATAACATGGTACAACAATAGCAAATGAAAATTGGCTAGTCAGAATCAAAGTTTGATATGTCGGCTTAAATGCTATTTAGGTCCAACTTTTAAAATCTCAAGATAATTTTATGTTATAAATACCAATAAAAATTTTAATTGATCGTTAGTGTTTATTTTGTGATGCTTCAAAATTCAAAAAATGATTTTGAAATCCGTCAACTATTTTTTTGTTTCTTTCTTACGCTTCATCGAGATTGGATTATTCGGACTACTGTTCTCATCTTTGATGCTATTCTCTGTAACCTCTGATTTTCAGATGCATCTCATCAAACTCGGGATCCGCATGGAATTTCGATTTAAACCCTTTATTTAATCCATTTGGTCTCGTTCGGTCAGCCATGACCAGATAGAAGTCTTCAGTAATTCATAATTGTATTACTAGTATTTGCCCGTATCGAGGATTGAACCGTCAACCTCCAGACGACTGTCACTTTGAACCGATTATACTTAGCACTTTTATCCGTTGGGCTATGGGTCTTTGCAGACAATAATACAAATAATAGAAATTATCAATCCTCATTTGAAAACTTCTGAAACATAAAACCTCTTTGGGGATTTCTCTTTTTAACTATTTTCTCAATTTAACCCTGCGCACAGATCGCATTAATATACACATCAAATTCCATAAAAATACTTCATCTGATAGTTCCTAAAAATGCCCTCTTAACTTCGTTCTTTTTAGAAAGTAATTGCTGTCTAGAATTTAAGTTTAAAGGGAAAAGTCAAGTATTATGGTTCATTTGTGTAGTTAAACCAAAGGAAAACATTGATTTTCTGATGTGCCCCTGTCATATAAAAGAACGAGCCCCCCCCCCCCCCTCCACCTTTTTAATTCAAGAAACGGTTGGATGATTCAGTTAGATTTCAAAAATAGAAAGATAATGGAGATAGAAAAAGGAAATGGGGGGGGTGCTAAATGAGGAGGATGGGAGGAGGAAGGAGGGGCTCTAGTTTGTTGCTGAGGATATGTTGATGGAAGAAGGGGTCAGAGTGGGAGGGTGATCATCAGAAAGTGTGTAGCTTGCAACATGTAACAATCGTCATCATTCAGAACCCTGAAAATAAGATGGATTTCTTTGGGATTCTTTGGTTTTTTTTATTTCTTATATGTTCAAAAATGTCCGCTAAGTCGATCAATTTCCATCAAATCATCAATGATCTGAAAAAAAAATAAAAAAATAAAAAATAAAAAAAATTATTATTATTATTCAAGACAACCAAAACAGGAATGGTTTCAGTAGCGCTCTGTAACAAGATTGTAGAGTTGGAAGTCAAATGGTCGACTTGTTATAAAGGAAGACACATGACAATTAGTTTTGGAATAAAAGAGCTGTTCAAGAAACTTACTATGAAAAGAATTCATTTTTCAGGATCAATAAGCATCTGCTTATATCATTCAAAATCCATTATTAAGGATTAATAACCAGCAGCTTGTATCATTCCATTGAAGCAACATTTTAATTAGTTGTGCAAAAGAAAATCATTTCACCTACTAATATGATAAAAAAATAATTTTAAGAAATAAGTAGTTTAATATTTAATTAAAGCCTAATCATTTATCATAATGCTGAAATATATACAGGGTGGGCCAAAATAAGGGTCCTATCTTTAAATTTGAATAACTTGAATTTGAATAACTTCCACAAAATAAAAGTTAAACTCACCAAACTTTATGTGTGTGTAGACTGACCCTTCCGAGATTTTTTGAAATAAACAAAACAAATTTTAGCCGAAAAACACTTCTTAAAACTTACAAAAACTAAAGTATTGTTTTTTACACTGTTTTGAGATTTTTAAGCAAAAATAATGTTTTCTAAATGAGGGTACGTTCCTTAGGGCTAATACGGCTCATGCTTGCTTCGGAAGGGGTCCTTTACTTATTCTAAAAAAAAAACAAAAAAAAAAATCAATAAATAAAAAAGTTATGAATTTTTAAAAATAGGACCCTTCTTTTTGCCCACCCTGTATAAACAATGTTGCATAAGCTGATGCTGCTGTTTAGGTTATTATTAAAAAATGTCTTCATTTTATCAAATCAATTAATCAGATGAAATTTATAGGCAAAAAAATAGCTACGTGCAACAAGCCATGTAAAATGTGTACATCTATATACTATCTGAATGTTTTGTCCAAAGCGATTTTAATCATGGATTTCAGTAAATTTATAGTTTTTAACTCCCTTGAGGAACAGCAGGTGTTTCCCAGAAATGAAAAACAAACCGTATGCATTTCTGCTTCAAGCCTTGAACCTCTTATTAGCATATCTGTTTTTATTTTTTCATTTCTATAATTTTTCCATTTATAAATAAAAATAAAATAAAGTAAAAATTGTAGTTCCTTTATATGAATGCAGACCCTACACTAATAGTGTACCTCCTTTGATCAAAGTGAAATATACTTCACCAAATAAAATTTATTAGCAAAAAAAAAAGTTGCAGCAAGCCATATAAAAAGACAGTTAGTAGATGCTTATATATATATATATATATATATATATATATGAGGGATAAATAAAAATTTTTTTCGCATTTATTCATTTAGATATATATATATATATATATATTGTCTGAATGTTTTGTCTAAGGTGAATTTAATCCTGGATATAATAGCTATCATCACTACCTCTGGTAGGCTGTTCCACAAAGCAGAAACACGGACAGAGAATGCTTTATTCTAATGAAATGAAAGCGACTATGATACATCTTTTGTTAGATATTGTAGAGATCACAAATTGGTGCTGGGGTAAAAAACTTCTCGAAAGGTATATTTAAATTCCGGTGGATGATGTTTTACGCGTCTTTATGAATCCTCCGCTGCTCAAGTGAGGGGTGATTATCAAAAGATCAGCAGCCACGATGCATCCTGCGCTGTCTTGAACTGTTTGATCACCTCTAGGCTAACCACAACTTCTGGCAGCCTGTTCCACGGTGAAAAAGACGCCTTTCAATGATTTAGCCGAAATCGTCTCGGTACAGCCTCTCCAAGTTTTCCACAAAGTAATTTAATAAACTTTCTGAGCCGGAATAAGTATATTTTGAAAGAAATTGAATCAAAATACATATTTTTTTTATAAAGAACATGGTGCAAGTATAAAAAAAGGAAAATTAGCTAGTTAGAATTGAGTATCGATTTGTCAGATTCAAATCGATTGTGAACAAACTTTATTATACAGATTATTTAAGATATAAAATTCGGCAAGATTTTCAGTTTTACGCCTAAATAGTATTTTAACATCAATATTTTATTCTGGGAAGCCATTTTTCTTTTTTATACTTGCCTCATGTTCTTTGCATGAAATGTATGCTTTGCTTCCATTTCTTTCAAAAAATACATTTTCCAGCCCAGAAGATTAGTAAAAAATAGGGGACATTTTTCTGATAAATAATCTGAAGAAATTTTTTTCTTTTTTAATCTGCTTATGTTACTAATACAAAATTAAAATTCTTCATTGCTCTATTTTAGCTATCACAAACATTTGTTTGTTTTAAATAAATATTAGCCTACTTATTTCTTTTATTACGGCATATCAACTATCAATGGGTTATTTTAATGCCAAATCAAACTGTCAGATAGAATCACATAGGTGGGATAATTTTAATTTTATTTTGTATTTATTTTTTACTTTTGAGATAGTTCAAGTTAAATCTTATTGGAATCTTATTGGAGTCTTATTACTTTAATGACCTTTAAGATGTTGCTCAGGTTAGTATTTTTTTTCGGCTTATCAGCTCATTTAGAGCTATTTAACCATTAGCCTATTTATTTCTTAGAATTACTTAATATCACAACAGTATGTAACACGTACTTAAAATGCTGTCTTCACACAATGTTAGAAGCAGTCTTTCGTTCCAATCTTGTACAGAGTGCAAAACAAAAATGCCCCCCCCCCCAAAAAAAAATAAATAAATAAAAGTAAAACACAAATTCATTCGGATACAAATATTTGCAAAGAAGATGTAAAAAATTTCAATTAAGTAAATGGAATACTTTTACAAATTAAAAAAAATAACAAATGTTACATTAAAACCAAATGAATTCTTTCGTAACAGTCAGCTCAGATTCTACTTAGGAAAATTACAAATGGCCGAACAAAATATTTACCACGGTTAATCATTTGGCCAGGATCAGCAGAATAGCCTATTCAGAAATTTTTAGTACTCCAACCAATCAGCGTGACCATCCCATAAAAATTTCACCCATGGAATCATTAATAAAATTCACACTCTTTCCACTTGAACGATCTTGGTGTGGGACAAAGAAAGTCGTAACTGGGGCCCTGAGACGAACAGACAATAGACTACGTTTGGGTCCCTAGCTCACGACACACACCCACACACACCCATGTTTAACAGTCGATTGTATAAAATATCTGTGTTTGTTTTTTTTATAATGAATGCAAATTGTAAACTGCTTCATGCCCACTCGGTCACCGCCGACGTTAGAATTGACACGGCCAAAATAACAAGACCACGACACATGCGTTTTGGGTGAAGCAGTTAGTTCAATTGATTGGTTGGTTTTTAACAGCATATCGATCCTGTAAGGTCATTTAATGCCATGAAAGGTTATTTATCGTAGATTCTTATGTGTAGGTCATTTGCAGTAGAATTTGGTCGTCGTATGTTTTTTTTTAAACATATAGTGGTAGAAATATTTGGGAGATGGATGAAGAGAATTTTTGTATTTTTCAAATTTTCTTGTAAAGTCCTGTAGCTTTTAGGAAATTGAATATATTGTCTGTGTGAACATTGTTAAACAGATCCTTCAAATTGGCTATTTGGTAGTACTTTTTGTCTGGTTTGTTGGAGATCTTTACAGGCAATGAGTATGTGTTCAACGGTGAAGAGTGACTGGCATGGTGTGTATGTTGGAGATTCTTCTCCTTTCAAGTGATATTAATGAGATAAGTGAGTATGACAGAGTTCGGGGATGTTGGTATAGTTATACACATCCTCTAAAAGATATCTGATCATTATTCATCTTCTGCCGTCTTTAGAACAACGGAATGAAAGGTTAATATTCATCCTGCGGAATGTTGACATCGGGTAGGAAAGAGAAGCCAGAAACTTACCTGATCAACAGTAATGCCAATTCTCCGAGCAACTTCACTTTTCTCAATGACACTCAGATTCGTGTACTTCCACAATAATTCACCGTCGAGAATATTTCGGCTCGGATTAAAGAGCTCCGGAATGGTCGTCTTGACAGCTCTGCAGAAATTTTTTTTTAAATAAACAGAAAATTAAAAGGAATTGAGAAAATACAAAAAGAATACGACAACAGAATTTTTATGTATCACAATTTTACATAAGCGACGTCAGTTTGCCGGCATTTAGTATATCATACTTGGTACACCGGCCGTGTTCATACAGAGAATACGTTGGTGGCATCATTCTGGCAAATACAGATTACCTTGCTGGTGCGCAGACGGTTTTTTTATTTTTGTGTCAGAATGAAGTACAGTGCAGCGTGTTTAACGGTTGGCAACCAGAATCATGACAGAACTCTCCACAAATACCTACAAAGAGCGGCTCCAAAGACTTAATTTATTTTTACTTAAACAGTGGAAGATGTGGAGGGGGGGGAGAAAGAGGGAGATGGAAGAGAGGGGGGGGGGGAAGAGGGAAGAGAAGTGGGGGGATGAGGGAAGAGAAGGGGGGAAGGAGGGAAATTGTTTTTTGTTTTGGATTTTGCAGAACATGATTGAGTTTTGCAAAGAAAAAAAAAACAATAAAACATCAACGTTTGGTGCATTTCGAGTCAGGAAGTCAATAACTTCAGACAGCCTGATTTGGTAGCGCCAGTAGGTTCTATTTGACCGATAGATGGGGCCCTTACAGGTACTACCATTCCGGGCCAGAGTGGACCTGGGAGCAATGGCAACTAAGGGGCAACTCCACATTCCCCACAGCTCCCAAATGGAGGCCACACCACTGGATGTCTTTTAAGGTCATACCCAGGACCTGAACAGAGGAAGATGCGAAAGGATGCTATTCTGGTACAACATCAACAACACGAATTTGAATCCACGTTTTAAGGAGTTTTTCAACCCAACATCAAGTCGTGGTCTTACAGATCGAAGATTCCAGAATTCTCTGAACATTAGAAAAAATTCCCGGATTACAAAGAATAAAATTGAATAACATCATTAGCATCATGATACAAATGGGTGCATAAGGCACATTTCACTTCACCCTTCTTCTTCTCCCTAGCCTTATCTCCTCCTTTTTTTTTCCTCCTCATCCTCCCAATTCTTCTTCACTTTCCCCTTTCCCTTCTTCTCCTTCCAATTTTGGTATCTAGGGTGCTGCAAGTGTACTGGACTCCGAGGTGGGCAACACCAGACAACATATCATGTGCTCCCTTTCCATGCAGTTCGGTCCAAAGGGGGTTGACATCAACCAAGTTGTATGCAGCTATATCGCTTCTTACACACTCGAACCACATCTTCCTCGGTCTACTATGCTCTCTAGTGCTCGGGATATCAAAACGTGTTATGGGATTGATACAGAAGGTACATATTTTCTTTCTCGTTTTAACCCGAGTTACATACATATAAGATCCCAGAATTCTGAGAATTAAAAAAAAAATCTCTGATTACAAAAAATAAAATTTAATAACAACATAAGCTCGTTCTAGATACCAAACTCCACGAAAACCAGGATTGATAAAATAACGTCCCACTTAATTTCATGTATGCATAATACCATTTGCAAAAGTATAAAAATTGACGTAACAAAAAAGTTCTAAACATTTCTTTTTTATCTCATTCAATTTGGTCATCTAATTCAGTGGTTCCTAACCAGAAGGTCGTAACCTAAATTAGGGTCACATAGGTATGTCTGAGGATCTTACAAAAATATATGTTAATAATTCACAGCTAGTCACATAATGACTAGAGCAAGAAACCAGCTGGATCCCTAGAAAATTATTCTGCATGGGAAATGAGTCAGAGTCAGAGTCAGAGCAAATTCATTGCTTTCGGTCAGAAAAAAAAAATTTCTGATTTCGATTAAAAAACAAATAAATACATAATGAAAAATGATGAAAAAAAAAAAACAATATTAAAATCGTTGTCTCATTTAGCAGTGAATTTCTCAACCTCCTCCAACGTGTGAAATTTAACGTAAAATGATCTTCTATTTCCGGACCATTCTAGCTTTTAGGGCAGTAACCTAAAAATAATATCTCTTTTTTTTTTTTACACACTGAAAGTATGTTTTAAATTCATTTTTTGTGTTAAATTCCGTTAAAATTAGCTTTTTGTGGAACCAGAATGTTCACGGTTTATTTTGAAGAAATAAACAAGAAAAAAACATGGCTGAAAGACACCAAGTGTGTATGTGAGGAAATTTTTGATGAAACAAAGTCTTCTACCTCCCACTGCCCTCATCGTTTGAAGTATGGCATGAAGCAAAGGAAAACAAATCAAGCCAAGAGGAAGAGAGAAAAAACAGGAAGAGAGAAGGAACGGGCAAGAAAGAGAAGGAGAAATAAAATTACGAAAAAATATGACGGCGATTCGGCAGAAAAAAAAAAAAAAAAAAAAAAAAAAAAAAAAAAAATCGCTATTCCGCTAAAAAGCAGAGGTCTCACATCACTGATTAAGTGATGGCCTTTTTCTTTCAAGAAACTGACCATATAACATTCAGTCACCCCCAAAACAGAACCAAGACCAGTGATGGTCAAACAAGTCGTCATACCTGTAAGCTTTTGGATTGAGTCCCGCAATGTGTGGGATGTGTGTCGCCATCGCATTCTGTAACATGAGTAATCGACGATAAACCTTCTCCGAGATTGGCATCACATTGCCAATACTCCCGTCCAATGTAGCTGGAAAAAATTTTTTAAATAAATAAAGAAAATAGAATATGACCGTATATTAATAAAATTATGAGACAACTTAATGTATCATGTATTTAGTTTTAGGTACTCAGAAAAAGAAAAGAAAGTTATTTGTACTGGTGGTAGCTAGACAGGTACACTTTTAGCTCAGTCAAGCACCTACCATAAAATAATGAGTAGAGTAGAGAAAGACTAGCAATGTCTCTTTTGTAGGGAAGAGACTGTGGGGAAGAGGTTTGGTTTGATTTGGTTTGTTTTACAGCATATCAACCATTTGTGGGTTATTTAATGCCAAATCAAGTTGTCAAATTCTAGAGGTAGAATAATTATTTATATTCCTAGAATACATTGCTTAGAACACATTGCTCTTAGAACACATTGCTCTTTGAAGATATTACTTATCAGAAAGAGACGATATTATCCCTCACTAGGTTGCAAAGTCCGTATTGCACTCTGTCAAGGCAAGAGAGACTGCTCTGAGCGGCACATCCCCAGATGTGGCAGTGGTACTCCATCTAAGGACGTATCCTTTATACAGGTATAGGATTGTGTCAGGGGTCAGGTACCTTCTGGAGCGGTAAAAAGATAAGTCCAGACAAAGATAAAAACTTTCGTTAAATGATGAGTTCAAAGGGTTAAAAAGTTTCTTAAGAGGCAATAATATATATTTTTGAGGCGATAATATATATTTTTGAGGCGATAATATATATTTTTGAAAGATTAAGAACGTTTAGAGTTAAAATCAATTTAGTATTACATAGTAATAAGGAAGAACAAGTCGTTTTAATACATTTTTCATCTTGAGTGATACAAAAAACAACATGGCGGCATCCCGTAAAACTCCATTTTATGAAAATCACGCTTCCTGTAGCATATTAACACATTTCAAACATGTTTTTCTTCAGATTACATGTGTTGTACTTAATAGATTTTAACTTTAAATGTTTCCTCATTAAATATTATTTTTAAAAAAACAATATAAAACCATTTTTTATCGCATTATGTTTACCCATCATTAACCAGATTTTCTCAGCTTTAACACTTTGTGTCTCTGGTGACTTCCTGTCTGTGACGTCATATCCTGGCACGTCATCCTAACTAGTTTTTAACTTCGAATGAAATTTTCCACTTATCTGTTTACTCTAGCCTTATGTGGAAAATTCCGTTTTTAACATTATTTTTACATACCCACATTTGAATATTGTCACATCAATATTTAGATGCGATGTCCGCATCGAAAAACAAATTTACTCCGGGGGGAAAGGAAGAAAAAATACACAGGGACGACGTGTGTGCGTGCGTGCGTGCTAGCTACTACTCACCAAAAAATGTGATGTGTCTCTTTTCAGCCACACTGATCATCTTCCGATCAATCGATTGGTCAGAAAGTTTGCAACGAACACGGAATGTACTCAAAACATGGGAACCAATATTCATATCTGCGCGACGCAACAGTCTCATTCCACCACAGCTTTTCCGAGCTTTAAAATGAAATTAAAAAAAAAAAAAATTAAAAGATGACTTATTTTAACAAGTTTAAAAATTTAAATGCAGTTACATGTAGAGTGAAAAAAGAGTAAAAAAAGTGACTAACTTAGGTTTACTTTTGACAGCCTTGTAACTCTCGCTTCCCTTATTTTGTCCCCTAGTCCTCACATTCTATGAGCGATGTTTCTTACAAAGGGGGAAGAATTGCTGTTTTCTGGGTCAGAATCTATCCATATAACACTTATTGTTAGCTAGTTTTTTACCTTGGAGTGGTATTTTTTTTTTAGCTCCTTACATCAAGTGGCTTTATGTCTTGTCTGGAGCGATATCCATAAGAAAATTTTTTTAAATGAATTTCGTCTTACAAAAATTTATTAATTATTGACTCCTTAAAGCCTGTCTTTGTATTTATCCAGACTAAGTTGAGAGCGAGAGAAAGAGAGAGGGGGCTTATGGATTTCGACATCTGATCTGTTTCTGGTGAAAAAAAAAAAAGGGACTAATTATAATTTCTTTTTCTTTTTTTTCTATCTATGTGCACCGATTGAGTCACTTGACCTTTAAATCTGTTAGTGGTTCTTAACTAGAGAGTCCCAACCCAAATTAGGGCCCCGCGGGTATGTCGGGGGGCGGCCTAGAAGGTCTTACAAAAATACATGTTAATAATTCACATAATGATTAAAGCAGCAAACCAGCTGAATCTCTAGGAAATTAATTTGCATGAGAAGTACCCAAAATCAGAGTCGGAAAAATTGGTTGCTTTAGGGTCAGAAAAATATTGGTTGCTTTAGGGGTCAGAAAAATATTGGTTGCTTTAGGGGTCAGAAAAATATTGGTTGCTTTAGGGGTCAGACAAATATTGGTTGCTTTAGGGGTCAGAAAAAAATTGGCAGACTCCAACAAAAAATAAATACAATATAAAATGCCCGAAACAAAAATATCAAAATCTTTGTTTCATTAAGTGGTGGTCATCTTTTTTAAAAAGGACTGATCATATAAGAAGAGAAAGACTCATTAACCTTTATCCTCGAATGGCTTTTTGGACTTGGTAAGTGGTTACCCATTAGTATTTTTTTTAAAATAGCTGTGATTATCTTAATGGTTGGCATTTCTGAAGGACCACATCTGTGTTTGCCTGGACCGCTTTGTTAAATTTTCATTCTCATGGCTGAAGGATCAAAGTGTAATATCTGTTTTGTCATCGGTCAGAGAAAGAAAAATCCTTCTTGACTGAGGCAAATTTGTTTTTATCCCATCTGAGTATTGATTTACTCCTCTCCAGGAGTTAGGCACAAGGTCAGTTTTTATCTTACTCCCACAAGTAAGATGTGACCCAAGGTCGGGTCGGAAAAGTGGGGTTTAAAAATTGCCTAGTCAGCCCCGTCAGCATTTCCCGGTAGGGGCGCCTCAGGCAGTAAGCAATAAACTTACTCCTCCTCAATAAGGGGAGGCGAAGCCTGGGAGGGTGGACCTCCTAGAACTGCACAGGACAGACCCATAGACCGGCGTAAATCAAGCCCTGAAGGCCAAGACAATACCAGTCTATGGGGTGCAGTATCCATCGGAACAGATACTATGTTTTGATCTTAGCCAAAAGGCCAAGAACGATATCCCATCTGAGTAGCCAATGGCAAAAGAAACTGAAATCGAGATGAATTTCTCAGCCTAGGGAAGGCGATGACCCCGTACATGTGTGTGCGTGAAGAGAGGACAGCGCAAAAAACAAATTTTCTCCTAAACAATTCCAATCAGTTTCAATTAAGAAAGTCAAAATTAAGAGAAAGAAATCGAGTGCACATGTGGGGAGAAGGAGACAGGAAGTCATTCTTTAATGAAACAAAAGTCATCTAACTCCCATACCCCTTGATGAACTGTTTGAAGTCTTAGTCTTCACAGTAAAAGTAAAATTTTCAGTTTTCAGATAGAACTGTCATAAGAGAGAAAAGGAAGGCAAAGCAAGACAAGAGAGAAAAACAGGAAAAGAGAAAGATAACGAGAAAGGGGAGAAGAAAAAGAGAAATAAAATCCAGTCAAATAATGCGGAAAAAATAAGTAGGTAAGGCTCTAGCGATTTGGCAGAAATCAGCTTTTTCTTTAAAAAAAAATTTTTTTTAAACTGATTTCAACAAAAAAAAAACAGCGATTTAAGCAGAAATCCAGTTTTTTTTAATCGAGAAAAGGCAGAGAACTCACATCAATGCCCTTTTTTCGGGAGCTCTATATCCACTACATAAAAAATTGACCTTGTATCTAACTTTGCCCTTGTACGGAGGCAAGTAAATAGAGACTGTGTCTTGAAGAAAGGATGACACTTTATTTTCTGCTTACTTACCTGGCCAGATAAATCAAATCATAGGGTTCATCCCTGACCCCTTTTCATTAGGTTGCTTCATCTCGATATGCCATCACAACAGATGGCCTATCCGGCTGTCCGATGTTCAAGTTATCTTGTGGCTTACTAACCAGCATCTGACCCTCCTTAACATCTGTACCAATCTGGCACAAGGCCAGCAGCTCTCAGTGCTCTCCTTAGTGCACTAAGGAGAGCACTGCAGTACACAAAGTCTTGGAAATGTATGTTAGATTATTTTTTAAAAGGGATTTTTTTTTAAAAAAGGGCTTTTTTTTTTTAAGTTTTTTTTTTAAAAAAGGGCTTTTTTTTTTTTAATTTTTTTTTTAAAAAAAGGGCTTCTTTTTTTTTAAAAAGGGCTTCTTTTTTTTTAAAAAAGGGCTTCTTTTTTTTTAAAAAAGGGCTTCTTTTTTTTTTAAAAAGGGCTTTTTTTTTTTTGAAAAGGGCTTTTCTTTTTAACAAAACATTGTTGATAAATTTTATCTGATTGAAAAAATAAATCGAGTTAACATCATCAAAAAAAGTAAACGGAAAAACTCAACGCAACTTGTATTATTATCCTCATCTTGATTGTTATATTCACAATGTTTTGGCTGATGAATTATTTATAAGGACCCATGGCCTTAAATATGTATCAGCATTTTTTTTATTTACTTTTTCCTTAATAGCGACCATTTTTTAAATTAAACAAAATGGTTACTCGTTCTGTCCTTACGTCATGTGGTTCAGAACTGGGTGATCATTTTATGTTAAATTTATATAGTAAAGTGAACACCCCACACTTATATTTATAAGTTTGGATATGCAAAAGTCTAGAAGACCCTATTAATTTGGCAAAAAAACATAATAAAATTATGTGAAATATTGGGCAAGTTGACTCGCTAGTAAATAAATCGGTTAGTTGAAAATTACAGGAAATGAAAGTTCAGTCGGGGTCAACTTGCTGAACTCGAGGTTAGATTTTACTACGCTGTGGGAATCAATAGAAACGGATGTGACGTCACATGGATCAAAGAGAGAGTGAGAGAGAGGTTTGAGCAGTTCGGTTGAAAGCACTACACGTGTGAATTTGAAGCGAAGATCATACAGAATAAACCTCCTCGCTCTTCCAACGTTTTTGTCCTGACTTAGGCCTTTTTCGAGGTATTAAAGAACTTATTTGCAGGTGGCATTTCTCCAGTCTTGAAGGACCACGGAAAGGGAGCGCATAAAGTAGCACGCAGCTAACACACCAGGTATAATTATGAACTTTCATGTATGGCACAAGATCGAAATGCAACAATTCTACCCTTTGCCCCGAGGCTGTCAGTGGAAAAACAAAAAATTAAATGAAATTTTTTTTTTTTATACGATTACACTTCAATATCCTAAAAATGTGTAGAAAAAATTTTTTAAATAAAAAAAAAATTTGAAATAAAAAATTAAAAAATTTTTTAAATAAAAAAAAAAATTTTTAAATAAAAAAAAAAATTTTTAAATAAAAAGAAATTTTTTAAATAGAAAAAAAAAATTTTTTAAATAAAAAAAAAAATTTTTAAATAAAAAAAAAGATTTTTTAATAAAAAAAAAAAAAAATTTAAATGTTAAATTGAAGTTTCTTACCTTCTGGTTGATAAGAGTAAACTAATAAATTTTTCAATCTGTCAGTCACTGAAATTTAACGAAACAAAAAAGCATTAATGACAAATATATGAGATATTGAAAGCCTTTGAGAAAACAACAAAATAATGAAAGAATAATTATTTTTATCAAGGCTTAGACTATTAGCATTCTGACGATTTCACTGTGTCATGCTACTATAGTGTGAAGCATCCGACATTCAGTTTTTCTACAATTGTAGTCATTCTATCCTTCACTTTATGCGGGTCCTCAGCTCCCCTAATTGCTAACCTGATTTTATTCTATCTATGGAAGACGTTTGTACAAGATTGCTTCCCTGAAGGCTACAACATGGTCATCTTCAAATCTAAATGTCAATAAACACTTGTCATAAACCGTCATCAAATTTTATTCATTTTCGATCCTCTCCTAATATTCATCATCATTCAACTGTCAATCTATCCATCTCGTTAACCTTTATCCTCAACTAGCTTTTAACCTCGGTAAGTAGTGACTCATTAGTAAAAGAAAAAAAAAAAACTTGAAAAACATACACAAGTGAAATATGGCAGTTCAAAATATCTACATCAAAAATTACGGAGAATTATCGAGTAGAACTTTAGTAATGAATAAAATTCATTTTTTACTCAGATTTCCATTATGCGTCTTTAAGCCAGCGCGTCGTACAAGAGTATCTCCCTTCTTCTAATATGAAGACGCCATGCGGACTTGCCTTTCAAAGTTTGTTGACTACAAATAGTAAAATAATTTTATTTTTTATGAAAATTCTACTTGATAATTTTCCGTAATTTTTGGTGTACACAAAGAGTTTCGCCTGATACGTAAGTATATCAAAGAGTTTTCCTGTTAATTTATTTTGAACTGCCATATTTCAATTGTGTATGTTCTTCAAGAAGCACCAAAACTCTGTCCTGTATTTTGAGGGTCCATCTATAATACGAAGAGGCCCAAATTTCTATTTTTTGTCTGATAAATCCCAAGTGGTGAATGGAAGGGAAATAATCCAATTCACTTTCTCGTTTCTCATTAGAGCAAAGTTACCTCCCTTGGCATAAAACAAAATAGGCATTTAGTTATAAAAAGAATGCTTTTATTTCTTTGTTAAATTCGTTTACAAATGACCGAACAGATGTTGGACCTTTGCCGGTTATGTCGCACAAACTCTCTCCTCTTCTCTACGGGTCTGCCGGACTCTCCGTTCTGGGCACCAAATCAATCTGTTAAATAAGCTTTGTTTACGTAATCCAATGTCAGTACTAGTGTTGGGACGATTAATTGGAATCAGAATCGGATATTGGAAAAATCAACGGTGCTTAAGCATATCCGCCCCGACATTAAAAAATTTAAAGAATGTATAAACGTTATTATGTACTTACGTGTTAGCTGAAAATAAGATTGTGCAGAAAAAAATACGCAAATTCATTCAGTAGTTATTTAATTATTAAAAAAAAACGATTTTAACGATTTTTTCACTCGGTAGATTTTCCACCATTTTGTATCTTAGATTTTCCAGTGGTCAAGAACGATAACTCATATTTTCACGATTTCTTGGTTTGTTATCTCCCTTGTTTACAAAAATGTCAAAATCTACGTAAAATCATTTAAATCATTTTTTTTTCTTTTTCTTATAATTAAATAACTACTGGATGAATTTGCATATTTTTTTCTGCACAATCTTATTTTCAGCTAACACGTAAGTACATAATAACGTTTATACATTCTTTAAATTTTTTAATGTCGGGGCGGATATGCTTAAGCACCAAATCAGAACTTTTTGAGGTATCAAAATCGGAAAAATTTGAGCCAAATTTCCAATTCCCAAACAGATTCTTTTAATTCTCTCTTTTGTTTTTTTGTTCAAAACTTAATTTTCTATTTCTTGTACTAATGATAAAATAATAATTAGTTATTAATTTTAAACTACCAGTAAAACTAAAAATTTATAGATCATAATAACGAATTTAGGTAAAAATGGCACTGGAAAAAATGTCACGGTAAAAATAGTACGAGTGGATAAATAGGGAAAAAAAATGGTGTAATTGAAAAATATAGATGAAAATATCACAATGAGTTTATCAAATCACTAGTTTCAATCAATTATGAGAAAAGATTCAAGCAAAAATAGTTTTGAAAATCTATTCATGTAATCCCCCCCCCCCCACGTGCACTTATACTTTTGCAAAAATATATGCACACATTAAAAAAGTAACAATTCTATAACAAAATATTTAGAAATTTAAAAAAAATTGGAATCAGTAATTTAGAAGAGAATTACTATTTAATTAATTTCCAAGTCAGAAACATAATACATTATGGGACAACTTTAGCAACTAAATAAACAATAAATAATTTCGACGCGGAGGTCGTCATTTGAACTCGTAACCGTAACGTCATATGGTAATTAGGATAAATTTATCCGGCGCCCTACCATCTGAGCAAATGTGACAAGTTAAAAGGAATATTTTGATTTAACTACTTAAACAAGAAAAATTGTTTTTTCATTCTTTTTTACTTAGCAATGAATTATCTTAAAACAAGGCTGCGTATCAAAACTGGTTCTTTGTTATAGTGTGGGGTCTGCGTTCGCGCTCGATTTTTTTTTTTCCGGTTTCTATTTTATCTCCAAGGAACATAGTTCGGTCTGCTTAACAACATAGACCGACAATATTTACGCCTCCCAAAATCCAACATCTGCTCCACGTCATGGGAAGTGGTAACAGAGTTGAGTGAAAGTGTTGTGTTCCTTAAGTCCTCCACTCAGGAATTTGTCTCTTCCCGGGCAACGGCGATTAAATACAGCTCGTACATAATAAAGGTAGCGATGCAACTGGAGGAGAAAGATGACTGCGATAAAATAAAAAAATTAAAAAGGATCATGCATATATTTAAAAATTAAAAAGCACGTCTCTCAACTTACCCACAAAGCAAAGGTTAGCATTGTCAACCATAAAATCAACAGTATATACTTCCATTGGCCGGATGTCCTGCAATTAAAACATAATCATTCTAATGTAGTATCATCATTATCATCAGTCTGTTCATCATCATCATCATCATATACGGTTTAACATCAGTTTTACATGCTGACATGTGTTGGAAAGCTTTTAGAAACTGACTTCCAAACTTACCTATCTCTGGTCAGGTCTTTATTTATCCCTCTTTCTCTCAAGTCCATCCTTCTCACTTCCTCCGATATTTTCCTTGGCTTTCCCCTGTGAACTGAACCTGCTACCTCAACTGTTCTACATCTACTAACCCAAGAACTCTCATCCATTCTTTTAACATGGCCGTACCATCAAAGTCTTCTCTTCTGCACACATCTCCCTATACTGTCCAGATTTAATCTCTTCCTCTGAGGTCATCAGATCTAAGTATGTCTTTAAGACTCACATTATACATGCATCATACTATTCTCATTATTTCTCTCCATGCAACGCCTACACATGCCTGATAGACTCTTCCCTTGGTCGACACTGGTAACGCTCTGCTGGTTAGTAATGGCAGAGGTTACCTGAACTTACTCCATCGACTCCTAACTCTTGTAATCACATAACCACATGCTATACTCTGTATTCTAATGATACCATCAAGATAAACAAAACTGCCGAACAATTTCAATAGCTTTGTCATCCAAACATATTTTCTCCACATCAGAGTTCTTATCCGTCTCCATTGTCTTACATTTCTTACATACAAACTTATCTCTCAAATTACCAGTAATTCCACTGCACTTTTTGTGCACCTACTGACTAGTAAAAACTTATAATACAATGTATATTACAATTGAGCATAATTTTTGCTTGTTATAGGCTCAAAAACTACTCGATTGAACTGTACACAATTCATCATGAAGCATCCTTGAGACGCCGGGTATGTCACAGGAGATGCATTCAGATTAAACGATTAAGAATTTTAATAGAAATATGGTAAATTTGACACCATACCATCTTGGGAAATATAGCAAATTTGACACCATACCATCTTGGGAAATATAGCAAATTCGACACCATACCATCTTGGGAAATATAGCAAATTCGACACCATACCATCTTGGGAAATATAGCAAATTCGACACCATACCATCTTGGGAAATATAGCAAATTCGACACCATACCATCTTGGGAAATATAGCAAATTCGACACCATACCATCTTGGGAAATATAGCAAATTCGACACCATACCATCTTGGGAAATATAGCAAATTCGACACCATACCATCTTGGGAAATATAGCAAATTCGACACCAAATCATTATTTGCAATATAGTTTCATATAAATTCCCAGAAGAGACGATACTTGTAAAAAAAAAATAAAAAATAAATTAAAAAAAGAAAAGATGAAACATTCTACTCACTCTGCTGACAAGTGATAACACTTTAAGCTCTTCTTGATATCTATAGACAGAAACGCTCTTCAGCAGGTCCCCAGCCAGAATGATATTCTTCAACGTACTGAGGGAATGTATATAAATGTAGGTATCAATGAAAGCGACGCCTGACAAGTCGTTGTCTTTTAACGACCAGATGTAGAGCTGAAAAAAAGGAAGAGAAAATATGAGAAACAATTAGAATGAAAGGTTACAGAATAAATATTACGTTTCTGGTAAATGGTGTGTAGAGAAAGGGAGGGGGTGAGGTGTTATCTAACATATAAAGTTATCTTGTCGGATTTTTAAAGTCAGACCCAAATAACATTTAAGCTGACAAATCAAACTTTGCATCTGTCCAGCCAATTTGCATTTGTTATTGTTGCATCATGTTATTGGCAATATAATATACTTTGCTGCCATTTATTTTTTGAATTACTTAGTTTAGCCCAGATGACTCCTAATATGAACCATTTTGGAATAATCACCTAAAATAAAAATCAGCAAGGACGATAGCTCATTTTAAATTAAAGAATATAATAGGAGTTATCTCCCTTACAACTAAAATTGTATTTCTTTTTTTGTATAAGTTTTAAAAATGTGCAAACAAACAAGAATTAAAAACTAAAATGTTTTCACTGCATCCCGGGCAATGCCGGATCGGGGCAGCTAGTTATAATAATAGAGAAAGAAGTTTTGTTTTTTGATGCACCCCGCACGTCTAAGTCTACCACGGGCGAATAAATAAAGGGTTTAGTTCGAAATACTGAAAAGTTAATGGCTATGACAAAAGGAACATGAAGGTCGAAGAGGACAACAGCCTAAAGGTTGTGAGAATTACAGCAACCAAGATGAGGACAGCAGATAAGAGATATATGAAAGAGGGTGGTCCGTATTTTCTGACCAATAACTGATAAGCAGATAAAGGGAAGTGTCCTAAATTTCGGATCAATAGCTGATAAAGGGGAGTGTCCTCATTTTCTAACCAATAGCTGATAAAAGGGAGTGTCCTAAATTTCTAACGAATAGCTGATAATGGGGAGTGTCCTAAATTTCTAACGAATAGCTGATAAAGGGGAGTGTCCTAAATTTCTAACGAATAGCTGATAAAGGGGAGTGTCCTAAATTTCTAACCAATAGCTGATAAAGGGGAGTGTCCTCACTTTCTGATCAATAGCTGATAAAGGGGAGTGTCCTAAATTTCTAAGGAATAGCTGATAAAAGGGAGTGTCCTCACTTTCTGACCAATAGCTGATAATGGGGAGTGTCCTCACTTTCTGATCAATAGCTGATAAAGGGGAGTGTCCTCAATAGCTGATAAAGGGGAGTGTCCTAAATTTATAACCAATAACTGATAAAGGGGAGTGTCCTAAATTTCTAACCAATAGCTGCTAAAAGGAAATATCCTAAATTTATAACCAATAACTGATAAAGGGGAGTGTCCTAAATTTCTAACCAATAACTGATAAAAGGGAGTGTCCTAAATTTCTAACTAATATCTGATAAGCAAATAGAGAGAAATAGTGTGAAGAAGGATGGGGTGTCCTTACTTTCTGGCCAATAGCTGATAAAAGACAACCTTCAACTTGAGCGAGGGCAGTCACTGGTCCTTTCTGTTCTTTTTCGTACATTAACTGAAATGAAAAAAAAAATGGTTTCCAAATGTTTTTAAAATAGAATTCAATTCATTAAAATAAAAGAATGTTGTAAAAACAAAGAGCGAGAAAAATATTTTTACATAAAAAAAACATTTCTATAAACTTATAGTTTGACGAGCTGGAATATACAGTCCGCAGTCTCGCTGGGTTCATAATATTGAGATCCCTTGGAGCTCTTTGATAAATTTTATTTATTTATTATGCTTTTTGGGTGAATGCCTTATGTGTAAAAATAAAAACTCATTTTGCTAAATACAATGATCTGATCGGAAAACGAGGAGGAGGTTTAATTGATTTTCGCAAGAGAAAACATCCCGTGCTTTTTTACCCCCCCCCCCCCCCCCAAAAAAAAACACGTGAAGTCTGGGTTAAGGAGCTAACTAAACAGTATCTTGCTCCTGCTGCTTCTTCAAGAATTAAAAAAAAATTGTTAACCTTACATTCTGGTGATGGTGTCACGAATGATAAAAACACTGATTCCTGATCAGCCGCATAACCAGTTTAGACTTTGTCAGCCAGTCTTGTAACCACTTCCTTCGCTATTGGGCTCTTTAAGGGCGTACATTTTGGCTAGCCCGTTTGGAGTCTAGGAGATTTAATGCTAGCAGTGGGGTCTATTTCAGGCTCAGTTTGTCGTGAAGTGATTCTACCTTCCTCTCCCTTTTTATTATTAGCTGCTAACATCAAGTGGCTTCATGGCTTGCCTGAAGCAGCTTCCATAAAAAATAAACCAAACAGCTAAAATAACAAGACGATTGCCTGCTGCAGGAAGAAACCAAGCAAGTACAAATTTGCAGTCGTTTTTTTTCTTTTGATATGTGGCATCTTGATGAGTTACAAGCGAATCCCTTCAACAAAGATAATGGATACATGACACATAACCATTAGAAGCAACATCACACATAAAAATTTGGAATACATTACTAGCATTCATATTTGGAGACCCTTAAGAAAGAAATAATCTTGTGTCAACTTTAAAAAAATAAAAATCTCATAGAATATAATGATATACAGAAAATTTGGGGATATTCAATGTCAAAATACAATACCTATTGTAAAGATTTATTGATTGGTTTCTTTTATGGCATATCAACCCTTTTTGTAAGTCACACTTAATAGATGGAAGCAGAGATATATATAAAAAAAAAAAATTTTTTTAATGACTTACCTTAATTTTATTTTTCGTCAATGGTTGACCCGGTTCAGGCACAACTTCAATAATGTCAAAAATGATAATCTGCAAAAAACGACATTTAAATAAAATTTAAATATTAAATCAACTCAGAAAAATGAGTAAAACCTCGTAAAATTGAAACATGGGATATCTAATTTAATGCAGTTTTTAACATAATTTTATGCAGTTTTTATAATTTTATGCCGTTTTTATCGTTATTTTATGCAGTTTTTATCATTATCTTATGCAGTTTTTATCGTTATTTTATGCAGTTTTTATCGTTATTTTATGCAGTTTTTATCATTATTTAATGCAGTTTTTATCGTTATTTAATGCAGTTTTATCATTATTCGATGCAGTTTTTATCGTTATTTAATGCAGTTTTTATCGTTATTTAATGCAGTTTTTATCGCTATTTAATGCAGTTTTTATCGTTATTTTATGCAGTTTTTATCATTATTTTATGCAGTTCTTATCATTATTTAATGCAGTTTTATCATTATTCGATGCAGTTTTTATCGTTATTTAATGCAGTTTTTATCGTTATTTTATGCCGTTTTATCATTATTTTATGCAGTTTTTATCATTATTTTATGCAGTTTTTATCGTTATTTTATGCAGTTTTTATCGTTATTTAATGCAGTTTTTATCGTTATTTAATGCAGTTTTTATCGTTATTTAATGCAGTTTTTATCATTTTTTAATGCAGTTTTTATCGTTATTTAATGCAGTTTTTATCGTTATTTAATGCCGTTTTTATCGTTATTTAATGCAGTTTTTATCGTTATTTTATGCAGTTTTTATCGTTATTTAATGCAGTTTTTATCGTTATTTAATGCAGTTTTTATCGTTATTTTATGCAGTTTTTATCATTATTTTATGCAGTTTTTATCGTTATTTTATGCAGTTTTTATCATTATTTAATGCAGTTTTTATCGTTATTTAATGCAGTTTTATCATTATTCGATGCAGTTTTTATCGTTATGTAATGCAGTTTTTATCGTTATTTAATGCAGTTTTTATCGTTATTTAATGCAGTTTTTATCGTTATTTAATGCAGTTTTTATCGTTATTTTATGCCGTTTTATCATTATTTTATGCAGTTTTTATCATTATTTTATGCAGTTTTTATCGTTATTTTATGCAGTTTTTATCGTTATTTAATGCAGTTTTTATCATTTTTTAATGCAGTTTTTATCGTTATTTAATGCAGTTTTTATCGTTATTTAATGCCGTTTTTATCGTTATTTAATGCAGTTTTTATCGTTATTTAATGCAGTTTTTATCATTTTTTAATGCAGTTTTTATCATTATCATTCCGACCAAAACTTACTCTCAAGAAACATTTTTAATTACAATATGTTTGCGACGACTGCTAATATGAAACATTTAAAAATAATTACTTATAATAAAAATTAGCAAGGGGGATAACTCATATTTTGGATTGAAGAATATGATATAATATAATAACAATATAATAACTAAACAGCTGAATGTTACTGGTGTCGACCAAGGGAAGAATCTATCAGGCATGTGTACACAGGGTAATGATATATCAAAGTGAAACCTGCCCAGTGAGGATTGAAGATATGTGTTGCATGGAGAGAAATGATATGAGAATGATATGATGGATGTGTAATGTGAGTCTTAAAGACAGGCTTAGATCTGATGACTTCAGAGGAAGATTACATCTGAAAAATATAAGATGTGTACAGAAAAGGAGACTTCGTTGGTTTGGTCACATTAAAAGAATAGATGAGAGTGCTTGAGTTAGTTGAGGTCAATTGGCAGGAAAAGGTCAAAGAAAATATGGGAGGAAGGGTGGATTTGAGGGAAAGGGGGATTAACTAAAGACTTGGCCAGAGATAGGTTAGTTTGACAATGACTGCATCTGTCATTCTGCGTTGTCGAGATTTTACGAGGAAGTTTCTATGTTCAAGCTCGAACTTTTTGTGCTCGAAAAAGAAAAAGGCATTTTTTTTTATACGTACCCGTCCACGAGATTGTACTTCTTCTCCAAGAGAAAAATTGGTTCCCATGGCACAGTAACCTTTGAAACCAGAAATAGTTCCTTCAGATCTCAAAGACACACTAACTAAAGATGTGACATGTTCCCATTCCAGTAGTTCAATTCTGGGGGAAAAAAAAAAAAAATGTTTTAATAAAATCTGAATTCATGTATATCATCAAGTTGTAGTGGAGTTATTGAGATGAGGATTAGCAATTTGGATTACTATTCTCATCACAATTATTATTTTCACAATCTTTCGGCCAATGTAACCTCCGACCTTCTTCAGGTGCACCTTTTCGAACTTAGGAATCTTTATGTCAAACTTGGAAACCTATAGGAATTTTTTTTCTTTTTCATGGCAAATGCAATGGTTATTATCATCATCATCACCAAATTTAGTTTAAAAAATAAATGTATTTAATTATTAAAGGAAAAACTTTGTTGGTCATTGCCAAGTTTATTTTTGAAGAAAAATTATTCCAAGATAATCTAAATTGTTGGTGTGTGTGTGTGTGTGTGTGTGCGCGAACGTACTCTTGCGTAAACATAACTGAAAGTTGTTATTCGAAGTTCAAAATAATCTAACCGGAAGTTATCATTTGGAATCGTAAACCTTTTTTCATTAAATCGCTTTAATTAATATTCATACTGCTACTAATAATATCAATGTCAACAAAATTGCGTATATATAAGAAAATAGGAGAATTACACATGAATCGTACAGAATATTAATTTATTAGAAACTGTTTATAAAATAAGTATGCAAATGAAGAATATGTTTTGGTGGTTTTCCGACCGGTATATACAAGGTATTTTTAAAATATTTTGTATCATTGAATTAAATAAGCTTATGGTGTTCTGATATAAATATAGTTTGAATAAATGGAAAAACTTTCACATTTATTCATTTAGATATATATATAGACATACAAATAAATACACATTGGTTTTTATTATAGAATCGAGGATAAACAAATGTTGCCTAACGATACAAAAAATAAATCTAATAGATCCAACTAGATTTGAGCTCAGTACGCCAGAAGAATAGAATACCCGTCCCAGGACGGTTAAAATTAAATCAGAACAGTTTTATGTCCCCTTGCGAAGATTAAATTCAACATATAATGCTACGAAAACTTACGTCTAGATTCTTTATTTTAATTTTGATCAAAATTCATTACATGATTTTACTTCTTGAAAATGTCTAAAATTTAAGGATTAAAGCTTAAGGGGTCTTAAGAAGACATTGCACTTCGGGGAATCTTGCTTGATTGGTGTCTAACGACTATGGATAAAATTCAGTGCAAGACTGATGAATTTGCAATTTTCAACAAGCCGCGCGTGCGTGGTCCCCCTCTGTATGTGACGAGTGTAAAATGCAATAAATTTGGGCAATTTGGGTCAGTTTTGACTCCCCTTTGACCCCCTGGAGGCGTGAAGCAGAATTTTTCTGAGGTCAAGGATGCTCATTTTATATCCAGAACAATTGCCTCTACATTTTGGCCAAGTTTCAGAAAAATTGAATGGATGGATCAAATGTTATGGGAGAAAAAAACAAAGCTCCTGTCCTTCAATAAACCTCTCCAACCCCTGATTGTCATGGCAAATAGCACCCCACCTGAGAGTTCATCTTTCAAACTCCTCAGCCTAACCTTCACAGGTAACATGAATTGGAACAAATACATTGAGGACATTGCCAAGGCTGCTGCAAAGAAGGTTGGCTCCCTCTACCGTGCTAGTAAACTTCTCACATCTGACATTATCCTGTATCTCTACAAAGCCACCATCCGTCCATGCATGGAGTATTGTTGCCACATCTGGGCTGGTGCATCATCTACTAGTCTCTCCCTCCTTGACAAGGTCCAAAAAAGAGTCGCTAACCTAATAGGTCCCTCACTGTCAACAAAGCTCCAGTCCCTGTCCCATGGCCGCAATGTAGCATCCTTGTGCTTGTTTTACAAATACTTCAATGGATTATGCTCCGATGAATTGGCTACTCTGGTGCCCCCTCGACGTAAATTCACTAGACCAACTCGACAATCAACTAAATTCCATCCATTCACTGTGGCGGTCCCCAGATGCCAGAGAGATTTCTACTCAAATAGCTTCTTTCCTCGTGCTGCTGGACTCTGGAACTCCCTCCCTGCCCCCTGTTTCCCCGACAGTACTGACATGTAAAAATTTTTAATTAATGTAAACAGACATCTCGCTGCGCAGATCCTAGTTTAGGTTGACACCCCCCCCCAACCTTCTCCCCTTCTCTTTTTTTCTCAGTAGCCCCTTACGTCTACAGTGGCGGCCTGCCTTGTTTGGGGTGAACTACGTTAAAAAAAAAAAACATGATTTAAATTCTTGAAAATGTCTAAAATTTAAGGCTTAAAGCTTAAGAGGTCTTAAGAAGACATTGCATTACGGAGAATCTTGCTTGCTTGGTGTCTAACGACTATGGATAAAATTCAGTGCAAAACTGATGAATTTGCAATTTTCAAATAGGGGTGGGTGTCCCCATATTATGCTAACAAACTAAACCCCTTTCAAATATTCCAAAGGAACTGAAATTTGGGGACTATTCATTACTTGAATGTCTAATACCTTGCATAAAACTAAATATAGCCCACATTTGGACCTCACGCCTAGAAGCTGTGTTTGAAAACTCATGATGATCGGTTAATTAGCTTTGTAGTGAATCCTGTTGATACACATATATAAACGCACCTAATTTTATATAGATAGAGACATACAAATAAATACACATTGGTCTTTATTATAGAAATAACGCTACAAAAAACAAATGTAATAGATCCAGCTAGATTTGAGGTCAGTACGGCATTTCCATCGGCCACATTAGTGACCCTTTCTTGTTCTTGAATCGATGCCGAAGATGAAGAGAAAGTATCTTACTTTGTATTGGGGATGACTTCCCAACTGACTGGCGAGAACAACTGGACGCTGTACCTTTCCATCATAGGATAAACAAATCGGTCATCTGGAACAGAAGAAGAAAAAAACAACGGTCAAAGGTCAAAAGGTCAACTATTTTTTTTTAAAAAAAGGTCACAACATCATTGTTTAGCAAAGCTCTATCGAAATATTGCACGTATATCGGTAAACTTCACGACATCCGAGTGCACATTATTTTAACCAATTAACATCTTGATATAAAGATGTGGTCAATTTCAAAGAAATGTGTTCTAGTGGCATTGACTGTACCTTGAGAGGAGAACACTGGGGAGGCGCATAAGTGGGGAGCAGTGGTCCATTCTTTCTCCTTTTCTTTTTCTTTATTGTCGTCTTTTTAATAACGATTGTAAAAGTTACAAATAATTGTTGCATTTCAACACGCAGAACACCAAGTGTAGTATTATGCAGGGCTTAATAAAAATGCCAGCGCATGTATCTTATGAAAATATAAGATGTAGCTTTATTTGTTGGTGACGATGAATATGGTGGTTGGAGAGGATTTGTGCACATGGAATCAGACGGTTGATTCTTCTCCGAGGCTCGATCGTTAACTAACTTCTTTCAATTTTCAGTTGTTATTATATAACAATTTTGTGGCCACCTCGACGACCTCATCGAGGTTGCACTCGGTGACAGCTTGAACTCATTTGACAATTCAACAAATCTGCCTATCTATTCTTGGCATGATACAATTGCACCTGGTAAAATGGCCTTTAACCCTTCCGACATATCTCTTTCTTTTGCCATTGGATTCTTACCGTTTAAGTGATTCAACTGCAGGTGCATATCTTTTTGTCAACATGATTTTACATTATGACAATTGATCAGTCTATGTCGCTTCTTCCGTTGCAGGTGTTTCATGTTTTGGTACAGTGTTTCTTATCAAAACTGACCTTCATGTCATCCGATAGTTGCCTCTTCCTGTGCAGGTGTTTGTCTGGTTGTGAGTTTTATTTTATTTTCAAATAACTTTTTGGTCATCCGATAATTATCTTATCTTTGACAATCGCCAGATGCATCTGTTTTATCAACAACTTTTTCGTACACTGACTCAGATATGTAACACAAGTTGCCGTCATTATTAGAAAAACACATGAAAGTTCATAATTTTTATCAATAGCAGCTTGATCTTGTATGCACCTTTTCCGTGATCCTTCCAGATTGACGGCCCGTCGTCCTGAAATCAAAGCTCCTCACATAATTCAACCAAACACTCTCAAAAAGGACCAAGACAAGGAAAAACTGTTGAAGATAGAGGGAGTCTATTCGACTTGATCTTCGCTTCAAATCACTAACAAGACAGAGAGAGATCGATAATCACTGTTTAATCATATCTTGTCAGCCCATATCAATTTAACATGTTCACACGTGGCATGCTTCTAAGGAACTAACTATTCCTCTCTCACTCCTTCTTGTAGCCATGTGAAGTCACATCCGTTTCTATCAATCTCCACAGTCTAGCAAGTTCACCTCGACTGAACTTTCACTTCCTGTTTTTTCTCAACTAACAATCTTATATACTAGTGGGTTTACTTGTCCAATATTTAACAATGACAGCACAGGATTCATTTGGGGTTTAGCAATGCTATTGGGATTTGTCTTTTTTCTTTTTCAGTATACAATATACATACATAATAACCCCAACCCATCCCTCATAGAGGGATATAAGCACCTGTCTCAAAGCAAGATCGTTCTCTCTCTAGTGGTCCAGAAAAACGAGAAAGATTTTCCCAGCTTATTTGCTACGTGTCTCTGGCGACTACCTGTCTATGACATCATATCCTTAACATGTAGTCCTAACTCTAGTTTTTAACTTCCAATGGAATTTTCTACTTCTCTACTCACTCTAACCTTTTGGCTAAGATCAAAGTGTAGTATCTGTTCCGATGGATACTGCACCCCATAGACTGGTATTGTCTGTGCCTTCGGGGCTTGATTTACGCCGGTCTATGGGAGTGTCCTGTGCAGTTCTAGGAGGTCCACCCTCCCAGGCTTCGCCTCCCCTCTTTGGGGAGGAGTAAGTTTATTGCTTACTGCCTGAGGCGCCCCTACCGGGGAATGCCGACGGGGCTGCCCAGACAATTTTTAAACCCCACTTTCCCGACCCGACCTTGGATCACATCTTACTTGTGGGAGTAAGATAAAAACTGGCCTTGTGCCTAACTCCTGGAGAGGAGTAAATCAATACTCACTCTAACCTTATGTGAAGAATACCATTTCTAACATCATTTTTGACATATATTGCTATACGTTTAGCTTTTCTGAAACTATTCAGTTCTTGCCACTTGATGTAACGGCAAAATGTGACCATTAAATCTCATCTTTCCTCCGTCCCCTCAATATAGAAGAAGAGCAGCCGGTATTCCTCCATCTAAAATCCAAAAAGAAACCAGAACGTAAAAAAATATGGTAATTTACTAGTTTAGGGTTTGGATTTATTTGGACTAGTTTTTTTGTTTTTTTTAGCATAGTTCACCCCAAACAAGGCAGGCCGCCACTGTAGATGTAAGGGGCTACTGAGAAAAAGGGTGAAAGTTTTTTGGGGGCGGTCAACCTAAATTGGGAGCTGCGCAGCGAGATATCTGTTTACATTAGTTTTTAATTTCCGCATGTCAGTACAATCAGGAAAGCAGGGAGCAGGGAGAGAGTTCCAGAGTGCAGCAGCACGAGGAAAGAAGCTTTTGGAGTAGAAAGCTCTTCGGCATCTGGGGACCTCCACAGTGAATGGATGGGATTTGGTAGATTGTCAGGTTGGTCTAGTGAATTTACGTCGTGAGGGTACCAGAGCAGCAAGCTCATCAGAGCACAATCCATTGAAGTACTTGTAAAACAGGCACAAGGAAGCAACATTGCGGTGATGGGACAGGATCTGGAGCTTGGTGGATAGTGAAGACTATTCTATCTTGGTTGTTATAATCATGTTTCAGTCGATATAACCTCAGACCTTCTCCAGGTGCATCTTTTCAAAATTTGGAATTTTTAAGAAGTTCAGAGGTTACTTCAGCTGAAACTTTGTGAATATAGCAACCAAGATGAAAATAGTAGTCAAAATAATCCAAATTATGAAGCCTCATCTCAAAAATTCTTAAACAGTTTTTTTGTTTTTTTATCTTTCGGAATTTTTCAGATGAGGATTGATAATTTGGATTATATGAATTATTCGGACAACTATTTTCGGTGCTTCTGCATATCAACCCTGACATTGAAATATTTAAAGAACGTATAAACTTTATTATGTACTTACGTGTTAGCTGAAAATAAGATTGTACAGAAAAAATTATGCAAATTCATCCAGTAGTTATTTAATTATGAGAAAAAGAAAAAAAATGATTTTACGTACATTTTGACATTTTTGTAAACAATGGAGACCCCAAACCCCGAAATCGTGAAAATATGAGTTATCGTCCTTGACCACTGGAAAATGGTGGAAATATCTACCGAGTGATAAAATCGTTTTTTATTTATAATTAAATAAATACTGGATGAATTTGCATAATTTTTGGTGTACAGTCTTTTTTTCATCTACCACGTAAGTACATAACAAAGTTTATACATTTCTTTAGCTATTTTATTTTTAAGAGCGGTCTAACATGTTAGGGTTGATATGCAGAAGCACCCTATTTTCATCTTGGTTGTTATTTTTACGTTTCAATCGATGTAACCGCTGAACTAGTTTAAGGTTGTTAATTATTATTTAGTATAGTTTTCGGTATTATTCCCAAACGAGAAATGTGCAGACAATGTTCCCGAGAGACGAAACAAACAATGTTCCAAGTATAATCTCACCTCTATCAATGATCTCAAACTCGCGTTCGTCTGCGGTGGTCCTTGGTAATTTATTTGAAGGTTCTTGCATGCTACTGACAACAGCATAGGTCTACAAAAGACAAATCACAATTAAGAAGAGAACAAAACTTGTATTGGACAAAAGACAACAAATTTAAATATAAAGGACAAAGCATTAAACATTTATCTTTTTGTTTTCATTTCTTGGCTTGATTGCTAAAATATGGTTTATTACAAGTGATAATTAATTTTTTTTTTTTTGAGAAAATATTTTTTTTAAACGGATTTTTAACAAAATATGTTTTTCAAAACGAATTTTTAACAAAATATGTTTTTCAAAACGAATTTTTAACACAATATTTCTTTTAAATGAATTTTTAACACAATATTTTTTTTAAATGATTTTTTAACAAAATATTGTTTTTAAATGAATTTTTAACAAAATATTTTTTAAAATGAATTTTTAACAAAATATTTTTTTAAATGAATTTTTAACAAAATATTTTTTTAAATAAATTTTTAACAAAATATTTTTTTAAATAAATTTTAAACAAAATATTTTTTTAAATAAATTTTTGACTAAATATTTTTTAAATCATTTAACTATTTTTCTTTTAAATAATTTTACGACCATTGTTTTTTTGTTTTTCGTTTTTACCAATTTAAAAAAATTCTTTAAGGATTTTAAAAGTTAAATCTAATTATTACAATATCTTTTGTGATTAAATTATTAATTGAACCAAATTGTTATAGAACTATAATTATGAAGGTAATGTTTTAATCTCTATTTATAAAATTATTGGATGTAAGTAGCTTCCAAAACTTTCAATCTTTTAATAAATGAGGATCTGCTAAAGATTTTAAAGTTAGAAATAACTTTTCATTAAACAGTTAAATGCTTCTAAATTCCTTTCAAATTTTCGAAGGGTCACAAAAGTAATGCATTCTTTTTTCAACTATTAATAAAAGATTAAAATGGTTAACTTTAAAAAAAAAAGAAACTAAAATGCATTATGGTCAATTAAATTTCTTAATTTCTTATTTTTTTATCAATTTTTTATTTTTTATTATTTTATTTTTTATTTATTATCTTTTTGATTTTGAAAGTTAAATTTAACTTTAATTATAGTATCGTTTGGTGATTAATTAATCGAAATAAATGATTATAAAACTATAACTAATTGTTGTTAAGCTAATGTTTTAATCTCTATTTAAAAAATTATTGGGTGTAAATAATTTCTAAAACTTTTAATACACGAGAATTTGGTAATAATTTTCAAGCCAGAGATGATTTTCTATTCAACAGTTTAAATGCTACCAAATTCCTTCGAAATTTCAAAGGATTACAAAAGTAATTTATTCTTTTCTTTAACTCATAAGAAAAAATTTAAATGTTTGTAACGGTTTGAATTCGAAGGTTATTTAAATTTTCTTCACTGATGCTATTAGGGATAAGGGACATAACTCCTTCTGAAGTAATGTTGGGTTATCTGCCCTTGGCAGGGTGTGACGTCAGAGTTACGAATGGCGACAATAAAATATTGTTTATTTCTACCTGCATCTTTTTATATTTCTGTTCGTCTGAGTTCTTTGCATAGTATTACATAGCGTACAGCAAGTGAACAGAATCTACAGCCACAACAGATGCATTCAGATAATTGATATCAAATCAAATTTATTGGCATAAAAAATAGCAAGGTGCAACAAGCCATTTAAATGGACAGAAGATGTGTACATGTAAACAGCGTCTGAATGTTTTGTCCAAGGCAACCTCAATCCTGGATTTAATAGACACCATTACTATTAAGTCTGTACCGTTCACTAAGTGTCAAGACACAAGCAAGCCCCGACCTGTTAAAGTCTCTTCTTTATATAATCAAAACAACAACAACAATTACAACAAAGGCGCCCTCTGGGCCGGATCAAAAACTTCACCCAATGGCCGTAACTTGATACATTACATCCGGCACATGTTCGTCTTTGTCCACTGTCTGTTTTTCACAACTTTTTACTGACCATTTTTTTTTTCCTTTTTTCGGTGTACACTTATCTATCAGGCTGCTAGAGAATTCCGGGGTTTTTGGAAAGGAATTTTTAAAAATTGAGATTTTAAGACGGGGGATCAGTCTTGTTCGTCTTTTACCATAGTCCGTTTTTCACAACTTTGTACGTCTTAAAATCTCAATTTTTTTTTAATTTCTTTCCAAAACCCTCGGAATTCTCTCGCGACATGATAGGTAATTGTAAACAGAAGAATAATTTTAAAAATTTGAGATGGTCAAAAAGAGGGGGATCAGTCTACGTTGAATTTACATTGAAAACTGATCCCTCGTCTTAAAATCTCAATTTTTGGAAATTTCTTTCCAAAAACCCCGAAATTCTCTACTGACATGATAGGTAAGTGTACACCGAAAAAGATTTTTTTTAAAATTGAGATGTCAAAAAGAGGGGGATCAGTCTACGTTGAATTTACATTGGAAACTGATCCCCCCTCCTAAAATGTAAAATATTTGAAATATTTTCCAAAAAACCCCAGAATTCTCTAGCAGCCTGATAGATAAATGTACACCGAAAAAAGAAAAAAAAATGGTCAGTAAAAAGTTGTGAAAAACGGACAGTGGACAAAGACGAACATGTGCCTTACATCCCTCCATTCTTATATGGATCAATAAACATAGTCTCTTAACTTAAAATGGAGCTCTCCTTACACGCTCAGATCTCCGAGGAATAGGCGATGCTTTCTGTCCGAAGTCTATAGGTTCCACCTCAGCTTCATCCTATCTTACCAATTCGGGTACTCCTCCATCCTCGGGTACAATTACTCCTTCATCTTCGGCTTCCAGTCAAGAACTGAAAATCTCACTGCCGTTTTCCCCACAAGGAAAACGGTGACGTCACGAAATTTTGTGATCGACACACAGGTGTGACCTAATTCCCCCCCCCCCCGACCCCGAGGTCTCGTCAACTGTCCCCGCGAATCGTGAGAACACATCGCACCAACATTGCACGAGATGACTCCGTTACAAATCGCGCAAGTTAAGCGATCTCACTGTACGTCAATCACCCATACATCCCATCACAGGGTGGGCCAAAATAAGGGTCCTATCTTTAAATTTGAATAACTTCCACAAAATAAAAGTTAAACTCACCAAACTTTATGTGTGTGTAGACTGACCCTTCCGAGATTTTTTGAAATAAACAAAACAAATTTTAGCCGAAAAACACTTCTTAAAACTTACAAAAACTAAAGTATTGTTTTTTACACTGTTTTGAGTTTTTTAAGCAAAAATAATGTTTTCTAAATGAGGGTACGTTCCTTAGGGCTAATACGGCTCATGCTTGCTTCGGAAGGGGTCCTTTACTTATTCTAAAAAAAAAAATTTTTTTTAAATCAATAAATAAAAAAGTTATGAATTTTTAAAAATAGGACCCTTATTTTTGCCCACCCTGTATAACACAATGAGACAAAAGCGACCATGATACATCTGCCTGTTGGGTTCCGTAAAGACCATGGTCTGGCTCCGAGAGCTTGTCCCACGGCTCGGCTACCCGAACCAAAAAAGAATGAGAGCGATATATAATTCAACCAAACACACCAAGTGTATCATAAATGAACTTACCTTGCTTTCTGGGTGATAAATAACAAAATAAGGGGTTGCGCGTAAAGGCACTTTCCGCACGGGCCAAGGGGAATCATAGGTTAAATGAGTTGGCAAAACACAAATACGAAGTTCACCCTGTTAAAGAGAAGAAAAAAACAAACATGTTTTCATATATATATATATATATATATATATATATATATATATATATATATAAGTATAAATTTTTATTTATACAAACATTATTGGTTACATATGTGCATACATGTTTCGGTTGCACTTTCCCAGAAAGTCAACCTCATCAGACCAAGAATTTCAGAGAACTGGATCTATATATATATATATATATATACTAGCTGGCTTTGTCTGCTAGCTCTCGCTTCACATTTATTTTATTTATATATATATGTATATGTATATATAGTCTAAAGAAGCTTTGAGTCATTTTAAACAAAAACAAAAAAGAAAAAAAAAAAGTAAAACGCAGTTTAAATTCCCAGAGAAACTAACTAAATCCAAGATATAAAAAAATAAGTAAATAAAAAAAATAAAAAGGGGGGGGTTAAGTATCTAAGAGTTAAACAAAAACAGGAGATCTAATATTAACACGGGGATCATCAGCTGTTTACCATGTAACTGTTTCGGAGATTTAAAAACAGGACAGTTATAATATTCATGGCTCTCTAATGGTACTGATTAAACTACCATTTCCCCAATAATCAAGTGTCGAAATAATTCAGCTTTAAATTTATATATATATATATATATATATTATATAAATCATCCTTATTTATTAAATCAGATAATAATGGCTTATCTTAGATAAAAAAATGTAAAAAAGGTTTTATACTTACAACTTTGTTAAAGTAAAGAAATCCTTTAGGGCAATTGATATTATGGAAAGGGGCAAAACAGGTGATTGGACCATCAATGCTCATTGGATGAATCCGTAAAGATCCACGAGCAGTCATGATGATCCAGTGAGGATAAGCACCACATATGAAGACCTGGAACAAAAAAAAAAACAAAAAAAAGAATCAAAATTAAGTTATTTATTTTCCAACTAGTGTTAACAAAAAATAATTAACATGATGGCAAAAAAATAATTAACATGATGGCAAAAAATAATTAACATGATGGCAAAAAAATAATTAACATGATGGCAAAAAATAATTAACATGATGGCAAAAAATAACATTCCTCAAATATGGAAAAGTTTGTTTTTTTTTTTTTTTTTTTTTTTTTCTTTTTTAAATATTTCTCATTGTACTGAAAATTTATTGGCAAGAAATATTTCGAAAACTAAATTTACCACAGAATTAGATTTTCATTTCATAACTAGCAGGGCTACCCAGCATCGCCCGGGGGTCCTAAATTACGTAGATTAAAGTGAAAAATAAAAGTAAAACTAAACAATCTGATTAATATTGTAATTTTAAATGTCAAAGTTCGTTTGGGGAAAAAAATCAGTGTAAAAATAATTATGCCCCTGGTGAGGTTCGAACTCACAACCTCAGTTCCTAAGTATGTTGCGCTAATCGATTGATCCACGGAGTTGAATACAAAATGGTGACGCTATTAAATACATAACACAGACACACAAACAATTTCCCAACCTGGCCTCCTACATTACCACTAGAAATAGAAACCTTAAATGTTATTTACAACTGCATCTATTTGCATCTTGTTATTTTACTTTGTTCTGCAATATTCCGCATGTATTTTAATATTAATAAGAAAATAAATGCACGAATGAAACTGACCCCAGAATATCCGGAGATATCTTCAAAATATCGCATCATGCAGACATGGTTTTCCTGAAGAAGGCCGGTCTCATCGGGTGTTTCAATGACTTTCTTGCGGGCGCGAGACAGACGCTTTACCCTCAGGATCAGATTGTGTTGAATCTTCTTGAAACGGATCTTCAAATGATTATCAATTTGCGTTTGATAAAATGGAAACGCTTCATAGATTAACAAATCTTCGTCCACACGAGCCTGAAAAGAAAGAAAAATACGATAGACACTTTGTTAAAAACAACATGGAATTAAAAGTCACAAACACCCATGAAAAGGTCGAAATACGATAGACCAAAGTTTCTCGATCTTATTGTATTACAGAAGATGGCCACGATCAAAATAAGACGATAAATGGATAAAGTAACAAAAATAACAGTGCTTATGCATATCAACCCTGACATTGAAATATTTAAAGAAATGTATAAACTTTATTATGTACTTACGTGTTAGCTGAAAATAAGATTGTGCAGAAAAAATTACGCAAATTCATCCAGTAGTTATTGAATTATAAATAAAAAACGATTTTATCACTCGGTAGATATTTCCACCATTTTGTATCTTAGATTTTCCAGTGGTCAAGGACGATAACTCATTTTCACGATTTCGAGGTTTGGGGTCTCCATTATTTACAAAAATGTCAAAATGTACGTAAACTCATTTCTTTTTCTTTTTCTTATAATTTAATAAATACTGGATGAATTTGCGTAATTTTTTCTGCACAATCTTATTTTCAGCTAACACGTAAGTACATAATAAAGTTTATACATTCTTTAAATATTTCAATGTCAGGGCTGATATGCATAAGCACCAAAATAACTGACAAATATACCTACCCGGAATAGCCTGGGATTCATTAATGATAGTTTAGTTGCCATTTTTGAATTAAAAAAAAAATGTGTAAGAAATGAGAAAAAAAAAAAGCTCAAAATGTAAGGAAGATAACTCATATTCTTACCTTTAAGTTAAAACAGAAGTTATCTCTCCTATATTTTAGAGATTTTTAGACCATTATTTAAATTTGTCCTCGTTGTAATAATCTTCTTTACCGGAATAATTATTTTTGGAAAGAAACTGAAGCGAATTACATTTTTTTCTTAACCTTATTCTTGTTGTGGCCCTCTTTAATTCAACAAGTTCTTTATGTCCTATTCATGTCAACTTGAGTTCTTACCTCCTTCCCCTATTTTGCTAGTCTTTCAACTTAAAAGTTTCCAGAGAAGTTTTTATAGTAGAGGGTGACCCACCCCGCAAAAAAAAATAAATGACACCGATAGAATCATTAACGCATGGAGTTATTATTAAAAATCCTTTCTGCAATCCAACCATATTTTTGGTACTAATAAACTTCAGTTTATGTCTGACTTGTCCACCAAGTTTTAATCATGAATGTCCAACAGTCTTTGTTTTATCACCGTTCAATCATAAGCACACCTGGATACAAGGTGCAAAATTGTCAATAACTCTAACACTCCTCTCTTGGCACTGCCCTTATTTTGACTGATGGCCCTCTTCAGTTTAAGAATAGTCTAAGAATTGTTTTGATACAAAACTTCCCCAAACATCACGCATCTTTCAAATTTACATAATTAATGTGTTTTAAAGCTTCTAATAAATATTCGCAAATATACACTCATGATTGTTTTTTTTTTTCTCAGATTTCCAGATCTATTTAAAATATTTTCCTCGATTTTTTGTTTTACATTTTACGCAGTAAAGGGTAAATTTGTTTAAAAACTGTTTTTATTATTCCGTGTTTTATTTATTAAAATAAAGAATGGGGTGATTTTCTTCTTTTTTTTTGTTGTTGTAAAAAACAAAAAACAAAACACTTTACTGAGCAATTAAATAAAACAACTAGCCGATATATAATAGAGTACCCACTATCATCAACCAATCAGAACGCAGAGAATGGGCTTGCCCATCTAAGCTTAATATAGCATCCCAGCTTGCTTATATACCAACTTTCTGGGTCTCAATAATTTAATTCTAGCTCAACTGGTCAGACAGGGGAGCACTGACCACTAAATTAAATAATAACTTTATATGTCAGATATTTACTATCATCATCATCATCATGATATTCGGTTTAATGTCCGTTTTACATGTTGGCATGTGTTGGACAGCTTTTAGAAATTGACTTCCAAACTGACCTATCTCTGGCCAGGTCTTTATGTATCCCTTTTCCCCTCGGGTCCATTATTATCACTTTCTTCCATGTTTTCCTTAGCCGTCGAGCTGAACCTGCTACCTCAACTGTTCTACATCTACCCACCCAAGGACTCTCATCCATTCTTTCAACTTGCCCATACAACTGAAGTCTCCTGTTCTTCACACATCTCCCTATACTGTCTAGATTTAATCTTCCTCTGAGGTCATCAGAACTAAGCCTGTCTTTAAGACTCACATCACGCATCCATCGTATCATTCTCATATGTCTGCTAAGCTTTCTATAACAATACTTTATACAACACACACAATGTTTCAAGCAAACTACATCATTTTTAAAATAAAAAGAATTGTGTATTTATAAGTCTACTGACCAGAAGATGAGGTCTGGAACGTCGGCAACCAAGTCCGACTAACAACAGCTCCTTGATGACTGGCATATCTCCAATCACTTTCTCCTGACGATCACTACTCGTACTGGTAGTGCTGCAAAACAAGAAAACAGAAAACTTAGATATTAAGTTTCGGAAATTTTTGAGAGGAGGATGGATTATTTTGGATTATTTGGATCATTCGGACTACTGTTCTCATCTTGGATGTTATTCTCACAAGATCTCAGCCGATGTAACCTCCGACCTTCTTCAGATACATCAATAAGAAAACTGAAGAAATGATTGACAAACGGTGCAAAGATTGCAAAATCATTATTATAAAAATAGCACACGGTGATCAGGGTGGCAGTAAGAGGACTTTGAAGTGAGAGAAGGATATCTCCTCCAACTAAATCTATGACATTAGAAACTGTTCATTGGATTAAATTTTAAAGGTAAGAAATTGAGTGGAAAGTAGAAATATTTGTGTTCATCATACGAAACAATATGTGCACTATTTTACATAATAAACAGATTTTTTGTTTTTGAATTTTTTAGATGAGAATGGATTATTTGGATTATTCGGACTACTGTTCTCATCTTGGATATCATTCTCACAACATTTTGGCTGATGTAACCTCCGACTTTTTTCAGGTGATTCTTGTCAAACTCAAAGAATCTGTACGGAACTTCAAACTGAACCTTTTATTTTATCCACGGGGGTAGTTTGCTCTCGTTCCGTCAGCCATTAAGACTTCTACCCCGTCATGGCTGACAAAACAAGAGCAAGCTACCCCCGTTGATTAAATAAGGGGTTCTGTTTGAAATCCCATACAGATTTCGACAGTCAGTGGAGAACACCTAATATATATAAATTTATTTTTCATTCCTTCTTATCATAAAGATAAGGAATGAAAAAAGATTTTAATTCAAATGATGACGGTTGGTCAAAATATTTATCACTTGTATGTTTAACTTTTGACTTATGTTTTTATCGATGTTCATCGATGAAATCTAAACAGTAGAAAAAGAGAAACGCACATAGCATGGACATATCACGATATAAACATTCAAATGCAAAATTAGGATTAAACAAGTATTTTAATGAGAAAAATATTATCAAGAAAAAAAATAGATATATAAAAAATAAATGAATATTAAATGCATTTCAGTTTTGTCAGCTTGATGGGGGAACTTTTAAGATAGTTGTATATCACAAAAATGTATGTTATTGAGAAAGGCAAGAACAATTGTATGCTAATAAAAGTGTATATTTTGATGAATATATCGAAAATTGTTCCCTTAATAAACTAAGGTTTCATATGATATATATATATATATATATATATATTAGTTGAGATATGTTTTTGTTTTTTTTTGAGTGATTATGACAACTATTATAAAAGCTATCATATTTTTGAATTCACTTCCTAAGTGATGAGGGTTTCCTCCCTTTACATATATTATATGTATTGAGTTGCCTCTATTATAAGACATATTTATTTATAAAAGTAATCCATAAATAAATATATATATATATATATATATATATATATATATATATAAAATATGAAACTTCCCAGCATCAGCCATAGCTCATTCAACTAACCCCATCACCCTCTTTCCTTTATGCTTTTTCTTTATCCCTTCCAACCCCTCTTCCTCATTTGGCCTCGTTTTCAACTAAAAGATTTCGCTTTTCTTAGATTTGCTTAAATATCTCATTGCCAGCGTTTAGTGTACACAGTTCAGCTTCAATTCCACTCTCAGTCCACGGAAGTATTTTTAAAATGGCCCAAATTCTCAAAATTACTTCCGAATAAGTGCGCTCCACCTACGACTGAACTAAACATATCTCTATTGGATTTACTTCATTCTTGAACTTTTTTCTATGCTGCCTTCACGAAAACCCTTTCTCTTCCATCTGTAAATCTCCTTTCATTGGACACCTCATCAACAAACATTTACCAACTGAACAGACCCCATATCTTTTTACATGCACTTTCTCACTCTCCATTACTTAATATTTTTCTCCAATTTTGAATTTTGGCTTTTCCACTGCCAACTTATCTATGTAATTCCTCTGATGATAAGATTTTAATCTTTGAAAAGCGTTGGCTTAAGGAAAGAATAATAAACATATTTTTTACTGAGTATACCTTGCATTGAACAATCGAAGTTGAAATAAATTTGTCATTCGTACATGTTTATCCCTCTTCTTTCATCTATCTATCTATATATATATATATATATATATATATATATATTTCAAATTAACTCATATACACATGTGTTTCATGCCAAATCTGCAATCATCAGTATGGGAGGAGACAATTCCTGCCGGGCACATGAATCGAACCCCGATATGAAAGTCATATTTTATATATATATATATATATATATATATATATATATATATATATATATATATATCAATGTTTGTATGCTAAGAAATCGATATATTAACAAAATAAGTTTTAATAGGGGTTAATTTTTCCACAGAATCTAAAGACACCATTGAAATTTCCATTCAATTCCATCTGGGGTCACTAAGAGAAATTATCGGTTAGGTCCATAAAATGATTGAAATATGTTGGAACAAAAAAGAAATTGAATTCATTTTTTTAAATAGATTTTCTTCATTTCATAAAACAAAAATAAAATTAAACAAAGAACATCTCAGTGAAGAACGTATTTAAAAAAAAAAGCTTAAACATTTAGATAATTATTTTTATTGGTACTTTAAGATTTATAAAAAAACAAATTTGTTTTGATTTGTTAAAGCTATTTGTAGTTTTACAACTGTCTGTAAAAACAAATAGTTGTTTTTTTAAGAAAACACCACTGCTCTAACAGTTCTTTTTATTGCTTGACCTCATATTACAAATGTCATTTTTAACTTTTTTTTCAAGGCAAAAATTGTAAACTTGACTATATTTGAAATTATTTCAAATCAGCAATATATCTCCATACAGTCAACACCGGGTGAATATTGCTTATAGATATATTAATATAAGAAATGATGGAATTATTATTATCAGGTGTTTAAAATAAGGAATATAATAAAATAAAATGACTTTTAATCCATGGATTTTCAAAAAAAATTACTCTTATCCTCAAAAGGGAAAAAAATAGGTTACTAATCATTGATAAGTATTAATTTGAAAATTAGCAACAAAGTTTTAAGAAATGCTTAAAGCAAAAATTGTTCAAAGAAAAAACTCTAATAATGAGAAAAAAGTCAATTGTATCCATGTAGTTGTTAAAACCTTGTTTTTAACACCTGATAATAAACTTGTAATTATTCATTCCGTTATTTCCTATATCTAGGCTCTATCCCCAATATCGATCATTTCCCTATCACGATAAGATCTAATATAAAATATTTATCTTTATATTATTCAATTAAATATATATATATATACATATATATATATATACATATATATATATATATATATATATATATATGGGAAGAGAAGAATGAAGGTAATCCGACGTGATGGGAAAATGAAAAAGGAAAACCAAAAAATGGATGTATTTTATGTGTACATCAACGTTTCGTCTTTATTTATAAGACTTCATCAGGATGATAATATAGAGAAAAAATGTCATGCAAGTACAAATACATGTAGGGTAGACATATTGGGAGGAAAAATAAAATAATGGCCACTACTGAGTGGACGTCCGTACTTGTTGGAGAATAAAAATGAATGTTGAAGAAAATGAGTGGGGAAGAAAGTGGAAAGATAGGGGAGAGCAAGGACTACTGTGGCTGGTAGTAAGAGAAAGAGGTGGGGGGATGAGCAGGGATAAAGTGGATGGCAGGGAGGGAGTGGAGGAGAGGGAGGAGGGAGGTGTTTGACCAGATGGCTGCGGTCAAGATTGAAGGGGAAAAAGTAAGTTGAATGTTTGTGTGTGGGGGGTGTATGCAGGGAAATGAGGATGGGTAGAGAAATGTGAGGGAAAAAAAAAAAAAAAAAAAATTTTTTTTAACACTACAGTCCAACTAAACCTTCTCATGTTCCAAATATTTCAAATATTCCATACCCACCCGTTCAATTACCTCCCTCCTCCACCCCTCCACTCCCTCACTCATTGCTCTCATTTTCCAAATATTTCAAATATTTCATACCCTATCACAACAAATCCCCCCTCTCCCCCTCACCCATCCCCCCTCTCAACTATTCCTCCCCCTTCTTAAATTCCCTCATTTTCTCAAAACGCTCTCTAAGACCATAACTTTCGCCCATCCACCAAAATCACAGCCCCCCCCTCCTTCTCTACCCATCCTCCTTTCCCTGCATACACACCCCACACACAAACATTCCAACTTACTTTTTCCCCTTCAATCTTGACCGCAGCCATCTGGTCAAACACCTCCCTCCTCCCTCTCCTCCACTTTATCTCTGCTCATCCCCCCACCTCTTTCTCTTACTACCAGCCACAGTAGTCCTTGCTCTCCCCCATCTTTCCACTTTCTTCCCCACTCATTTTCTTCAACATTCATTTTTATTCTCCAACAAGTACGGACGTCCACCCAGTAGTGGCCATTATTTTATTTTATTTTTCCTCCCAATATGTCTACCCTACATGTATTTGTACTTGCATGACATTTTTTCTCTATATTATCATCCTGATGAAGTCTTATAAATAAAGACGAAACGTTGATGTACACATAAAATACATCCATTTTTTGGTTTTCCTTTTTCATTTTCCCATATATATATATATATATATATATATATTTCCATTATTCTTATAGTAGATTTATAGCAAATTCCTGAAAATCAAAATTCAATAATAATTACCATTATTGGACTGCTTATAAACTCTTTTAGAAGAAAATCATCATCATATTCGGTTTAACTTCCGTTTTACATGCTGGTATGCGTTGAACGGCTTTTAGAAATTGACTTATAAACTAATCTATCCCTCTTTTTCCCCCAAGTCCATTTTTATCACTTTCTCCCATGTTTTCTTTGGCCTTCCTCTGTGAACGGACCCTGCTACCTCAACTGTTCTACATCTACTAACCCAAAACTAATTCATTCTTTCAACGTGGCCAGAACATCGAAGTACACCGTTCTGCACACGTCTCTCTATATTGTCCAGATTTAATCTTCTTCTGAGGTCATCAGATCTAAGCATGTCTTTAAGACTCACATTACAAAGACATTGTGTCATTTTCATATCACTTATCTCCATGCAACGCATGTCCTCAACCCTCAGTGGCCAGGTTTCACTTCCATAAGTCATCACACTGAATACACATGACTGATAGACTCTTTCCTTCGTCAACAACGGTAACGCTCTGCTGGTTAGTAATGGCAGAAGTTCCCTGAACTTACTCCATCCAATCATAATCTTGCAATCATACTAGCACCCGCTCCACCCTGTGCTCCAATTGTATTACCAAGGTAACAAACATTCTCGACAACGTCAGTAGCCTCAGCATCCAGATATACTTTCTTAACATCCGAGTTATTTTTTTTTTTTTTAAAACATATTTCACCCCAAACAAGGCAGGCCGCCACTGTAGACGTAAAGGGTTACTGAGAATTTGGGTGTGGGTTTTGGGTGTCTCCCCAAGTTGGGAGCAGTGTAGCGAAATGTCTGTTTACATTAGTTTTAAACCTCTGCATGTCGGTACTGTCGGGGAAACAGGGAGCAGGGCAGGAGTTCCAGATGCCAGAAGCACGAGGAAAGAAGCTATTGGAGTAGAAGGCTCTCCGGCATCTGGGGACCTCCACAGTGAATGGATGGGATTTAGCTGATTGTCGAGTTAATCTAGTGAATTTACGTCGAAGGGGCACCAAAGTAGTCAGTTCATCGGAGCACAATCCATTGAAGTATTTGTAAAGGATGCTACATTGCAGCAATGGGACAGGGGCTGGAGCTTGGTTGACAGTGAGGGACCTATCAAGTTGGCGACTCTTTTTTGGACTTTGTCAAGGAGGGAGAGATAAGTGGATGATGCACCAGCCCAGGTAGAGGGAGCCCACCTTCTTTGCTGCAATGTCTTCAATGTATACCCAACTCCCTTTCCACAAACTGAGACGGGGAACTTTCCTATTTTCGTGTTTAATCTTGTTACAGGGCTTTGTAAACTTAATAGGAATAAGAGGCACTGACAGCCTGCGTATCAAAATGATCTAATGATTGCAATAGAATAAAACTGCTAGTTGGCATAAAAATAGACTTGCAGTGCTTAATTAAACAAAACAAAAGTGCGCATTTTTTTTTTTTTCCGTACCCCAGTTTCATGGAGGATTCAGTCATCTGAATGCTGTCTACCAATACTTTCTGTCCCATTGGGAAATTTTTCACATAGTATGTCATTCGGAAATCAGGAAGGGTGTAGATCTGAAACAAAGATAAAACATAAAAATCTTTCATGTTTCGGAATTTTTTAGATGAAGATTAATAATTTGGATTATTCGGACTACTATTTTCACAACGTTTCAACCGACGTAACCTCAGATCTTTTTCAAGTACATTTTTTCGAAAACTTTAGAATCTTTGTTGAATTTCGGAACCTATATTGAACTTCAAACTGAACCCTTTATTAAATCCATACCAGACTGTTCTCATTCCGTCAACCATGCTTAATTAAGAATTCTACCTGGTCATGGCTGACGGAACAAGAACAATCTACCCCGTGGATTAAATAACGGGTTCAGTTTGAAATTTTGTTCCTGAATTCAACGTAAATATTTCCAAGTTCGAAAAGATACAACTAAAGAAAGTTGGAGGTTACAACGGCCGAAACGTTGTAAAAATAACAACCAAGATGAGAATAGCAGTCGAAATAATTTTAAAATATTTTTCGTATAAAATAACTTGTGAAAGACTCCTATACTATCACTCCCCACCAATCAAATAATGTTTTTCAATATCAAGAAGAAAAAAGAAAAAGGGAAAAGGAAAAAGGAAAAAATGAAAAAGAAAAAAAGGAAAAAGAAAAAAAAATGAAAAAAACGGAAAACTAAAAAAAGTTATTTTAATATCAGGGAAAAGAATAAAAAAGAAAAAGAAAATTAAAAAGAAAAAAAAAATTAAAAAGAAAAAAATTAAAAGAAAAAAAGAAAATTAAAAAGAAAAAAAGAAAATTAAAAAGAAAAAAAAGAAAATTAAAAAGAAAAAAAAGAAAATTAAAAAGAAAAAAAAGAAAATTAAAAAGAAAAAAAAATTAAAAAAAAAAAAAAGATTAAAAAAAAAAGAAAAAGAAAAAAAAAAGAAAAAGAAAAAAATGAAAATGAAAAAGTTAAAAACTAAAAAAAGTTAAAAACTATCAAATGTTTTTCAATATCAATAAAAATGTGCTTTCATTTATACTCATTTACGTGCACATATCTGCCAACTAGTAGACAACCATACAAGGTATCATAACATAATGGTTGGTGTACGTACTTCTAAGACTCCGTTCTCTCGACAAACAATGGCCCAAAATGTTGCTTTCATGTCTCTTTTTTGTTGTCCTTCAAAAAGACTGAAAGGAAAAAGACATAACATTAACAATTAATAAAAATTACATTTTTTTAGAAATAAAAAATTAAATTAAGAAAAAAGAAAAATTAAGAAAACTAAAAAAAAAGATAAAAACTAAAAAAAAGATAAAAACTAAAAAAAGTTAAAAACTAAAAAAAAAGTTAAAAACTAAAAAAAAGTTAAAAACTAAAAAAAAAGTTAAAAACTAAAAAAAAGTTAAAAACTAAAAAAAAAGTTAAAAACTAAAAGATAAAAAGTTAAAAACTAAAAGATAAAAACTAAAAAAAGATAAAAACTAAAAAAAAGATAAAAACTAAAAAAAGATAAAAACTAAAAAAAGATAAAAACTAAAAAAAGATAAAAACTAAAAAAAGATAAAACTAAAAAAATTTATCTTTTTTTAGTTTTATCTTTTTTTAGTTTTTATCTTTTTTTAACTAAAAAAAGATAAAACTAAAAAAAATTTTTATTTGAATTTATTATTTTGAAAAAAATAATTTTTTTTATAATGTTTTTCCCAAATGAAATAAAATTCACTTGCTTTTTTATTTATTTGCACATTTTTAAGCTTATGATAAACCACTCCAATTATATTCTTTAAAAATTGAGCCATCCCCTTGCTGCTTATTAATTTTAGGTTATTTATTTTAAATATTTCATATTAGCAGTTATCTGGGCCAAACTAAGTAATTCTAAAAATAAATTGTAGTTAAATATGCTATTATATTGCCAACTAGCAGGACCCATACAAAGTTGTTCCCTGGGGAAAATTAAAGACCAGTAAACTCATGCTCCCACCTCTGAACCCCATATAAGTATTTTTACTCTATTTTTTTAATTACCTATAAATATTAATTTTAGTGTTCTGTAAGTATTAAATTTATAAGTAATAATGAAAACTTAAACATTTCTATTATTTCATAACTACAAAAAAGCATCCTCACAGCGTCATACTTATGTGGAGACGAGGATTTTTTGTTTAATTTTAAAAAATAGAAAAACATTTTCGGGCAGAGTAAATAATTTTATCTATATACAAACACTGGAAGGAAGGCAATATTTGATTGCACGCTACATTAATTCACCCAAAAAGAAAAATGAGATTCTACTTTCTTTTTAGGCGATTATATGCGAACAGAGATGCATCATTTAATTCATAATTTTTTATTTTGATTCAGCTCCCAAATCTGTGATTGTGGGACATATACAAAATGGTGCTTTAAAATGAAGAAATACTGCTCTACCCCAAGCATATTACCTTTCAGAAATACTGAGGTGAGATCAATGTTAAATATTGAGGTGGGTAGGTTTCCTAGTAGATATGTTTGCTAGTATATATTAGCAATTTACACAGGATGTGGTGTAGACGGAAAGGTCAGCAGTTGACCCTATCTGTATAAGCTAGGATTGTGAGAAAAAGATGTCACCTTGCAGAAATACTAAGGTAACATCATAGTGTTAATCCTTAAATGCTTGATTTTTTATATTTGTTTGACATCGAAGAAACTGATTAGCTATTTAGCGGGTGTGCTGATGCAACATCACATTAATACCTACTCACACTTACCAACAGGCTCGTTGCAGATGTGAAACAAGTTGCAGTTTAACACATTTACGTTGATCATATTAAATATGCATTTTGTTGGAATGTGCCATATTCAAAACAAAAAGCATTTAACGGTTAAAATATTTAGGTGGGTAGGTTTCCTAGTAGATATGTTGGCTAGTACATATTAGCAATTTACACAGGATGTGGTGTAGACTGAAAGGTCAGCAGCTGACCCTAACTAGGATCGTGAGAAAAAGATGTCAATGATATTTAGGCAGATATGATAAAAACAACGAAGAGAGTGATAGTATGATAGACAAGTATGGCCTTTTGGCTAGGAGCAAAGTGTTGTATCTGTTCTGATACTACACTTCATCTTTTCTGTCCTCGGTCAGTGAAGGAGAAATCCTTCTAGACAATTTAAATTTTTGTTCCAATCTAGAATGCCACTTTTTGGGGAGCTGGATTTTGCCCCCACATTAAAAACCGATATTGTGCTTAACTCTGCCCTTGTGGGGAGAGAGGTAAATAGGAACAAAGAAAATGATAGATGAAGCTCTCGTGGGTTTGAAAGAAATTTTTCTTGTACCATGAACGCGGTGCATCATTTAATTCATAAATGCATTTTTTTCAGCTCCCAAACTTGTGACTATGATCGTTTAAAAAATAACAAATAATGTTACATTATCTCTCCCTCCGAGGGGAGGTCGCAACAAAATAAAATACATGGGTTGTTACTACAGCACAATTATTTCCTACCTCGTGTCGTCGACTCCTCCGTGACCGAACCACCTGCAATTAATGTTTCACAACAGCATAAAAGGAACGAAGAAATCATCAATTTGAAGAAAGGACCCCTTTATTGAGATGTTGATGTTGCCTTCTCTTCTGCCAGTGGTGGAGGAAGGGTATCACGAGCTACGGATTTTTGGCACCTTAGTTTATCGTTGATCTTAAGTCATCACTACCCGTCTAGTTTGCTCCTAAACTTCCAACTGACTGCTTTTCTTCTCACTCCCCCCCCCCTCTTTCAGCCACGCGACATCACGTCCGCTTCTAGTAGACAGGAGGTCAAGCTGACATCCGAGTACACTAGTTGACCCCGAATGAGCCCTATTTTCTGTTATCATAAGCTAACAAAACTTATACTTGCTCAACATTTAACAATACCTCTCTCCCTCAAGCATATCACCTTGTAAAAACATTGAGGTGAAATCATTAGTCCGAGCTGCCAATTCATAACATAGACTGTTAGAAAATGCATAGCTCTATGGCTGCATGTTATCAAGTCGATTTTCAGGTTATGCACATCTTCATAATGACGTGCAACAAGGCAGGTCTTCATTATGATTTTGTCATCCTTGTATTTCAACGTTCTCACCTCTCGTCAGGCCCACATTGATATATTCTATGAATTTCCATGTTTTTATTTCTCTTGTTCAGATGTGAGCAAAATTACACGTTTGTCGATGACTTACTCTCACAGGGTAGTTCTCTCCATTGACCCTTGCTATGTAGCGATAACCGACATTTCACCCCTTGCTATGTATTGATTTACTCCTCTCCAGGAGTTAGGCACAAGGCCAGTTTTTATCTTACTCCCACAAGTAAGATGTGACCCAAGGTCGGGTCAGGAAAGTGGCGTTTAAAAATTGCCTGAACAGCTCCGTCGGCATTCCCCGGTAGGGGCGCCTCAGGCAGTAAGCAATAAACTTACTCCTCCTCAAAGAGGGGAGGCGAAGCCTGGGAGGGTGGACCTCCTAGAACTGCACAGGACAGACCCATAGACCGGCGTAAATCCAGCCCCGAAGGCCAAGACAATACCAGTCCATCGGAACAGATACTACACCTTGATCTTAGCCAAAAGGCCAAGAAACATCTAAGATATAAACCAGAGTTATGCCCCTTTCTATGCAGAACTCATTGGATAAGGAATAAAAATAATCTTATCGTCGGTGGTTAAAATGGTCCCACATCAGATTTCAGTGTGTTACATACATATATCCACCGTGTATGATTAACATGTGTTACTATTAATCGTGAATTGAAATTGTGTGCATTATTTCCCAACTAATATGGTTACAATAGGAAGAAAGAAAAAAGAAGTTTGTTAAAGTAATTACCTTGGTTTCGGCAAAGGCTTTGCGGTAGAATTCTGGGGTTTGTTGAATGAAGACTTTGAATCGCCATACAGCAGTTCGTCTTCATCATCAACAAAACTGAAAGATTAAATTATAAAATTAATTTTTTTTTTTTTTTTAAATTGAATAAAAATAAATATTGAATTTTTAAAAATTGAATTTAAAAATAAATATTGAATTTTAAAAAATTGAATTTAAAAATAAATATTGAATTTTAAAAAATTGAATTTAAAAATAAATATTGAATTTTTAAAAATTGAATTTAAAAATAAATATTGAATTTTTAAAAATTGAATTTAAAAATAAATATTGAATTTTTAAAAATTGAATTTAAAAATAAATATTGAATTTTTAAAAATTGAATTTAAAAATAAATATTGAATTTTTAAAAATTGAATTTAAAAATAAATATTGAATTTTTAAAAATTGAATTTAAAAATAAATATTGAATTTTTAAAAATTGAATTTAAAAATAAATATTGAATTTTTAAAAATTGAATTTAAAAATAAATATTGAATTTTTAAAAATTGAATTTAAAAATAAATATTGAATTTTAAAAAATTGAATTTAAAAATAAATGTAATTTAAAAAATAAATTAAATTAAAAAAGTTAAAAATAAAATAGTTTTTTTCTGTAATTTCTTACTAAATCTTTTATATAAATAAAGTTGTAGATCCTGTCTGTTGACAAACTCCTACTAGGGTTTTGGAGATACACACACACACACACACACACACACACACACACACACACACACACACACACACACACACACACACACACACACACACACACAATAACTATATGCGCATTCTTCTGAAAGTACATTTCTCAGTATACTTGAATAAGTCGCTTGACACCCATAAAAAGGAAAATACAAGATTCTACTTTTTTTATTATTCAAAAAATTGTAGGCATTAAAAATCTAGTGGTTCCTGTTTGTCTGTTTACAAACTGCCCGCAGTGTGATGATGTATGGAAGTGAAACCTGGCCAGTGATGGTTGAGAACATGCGTTGCATGGAGAGAATGATATGAGAATGATACTATGGATGCATAATGTGAGTCTTAAAAACAGGTTTAGATCTGATGACCTCAGAGGAAGATTAAATCTGCACAGTATAGGGAGAAGTGTGCAGAACAGTAGACTTCAGTGGCATTGTCACGTTAAAAGAATGGATGACAGTTCTTGGGTCAGTAGATGTAGAACAGTTGAGGTAGCAGGTTCAGTTCACAGGAGAAGGCCAAGAAAAACATGTGAGAAAGTGATAACAATGGACCTGAGAGAAAGAGGGATACATAAAGACCTGGTCAGAGATAGGTTACTTTGAAAGTCAAATTCTTAAAGCCGACTAACGTATGTCAGCATGTAAAACGGATGAGAAGAAGATGAAGATGATGTTGTCTATCAGGCATGTGTATGGAAGTGAAACCTGGCCAGGGAGAGTTGAGGACATGTGTTGCTTGGAAAGAAACGATATGAGAATGATATGCTGGATATGTAATGTGAGTCTTAAAGACAGGCTTAGATCTGATGAGCTCAGATGAAGATTAAATCTGGACAGTATATGGAGGTGTGTCCAGAACAGGGGACTTCAATGGTATGGCCACGTGGTAAAGAATGGATGAAAGTTCTTGGATTAGTAGATGTAGAACAGTTGAGGTAACAGGTTCAGTTCACAGGGGAAGGCCAAGGAAAACATGAGAGGAAGTGATTAGGGTGGACTTGAAAGAAAGAGGGATAAATAAAGACCTTGCCAGAAATAGGTTAGTTTGGAAGTCAATATCTAAAAACCATCCAACATAAAACAGAGGTTAAACCGAATATGATGATCGTAGAGTTTTGGAAATAAATATGCATAACCACATTTATTCTTAAACTACATTATAAAGAGTATTTGTATATGTATATTCTTTTTAATCAATGATAGTACAACATTATCATGAATTCAGCATTCACAATAAAATACAATACATACTTTATAACTTAACAATTATAAAAAGTAAAAAATTAAAATCAAAATATTAATAAGGGGTTCAGTGCATGGAGTAGGTGTGCACAGGGGTCCTCTCGGATTCCCAGGATACACTGGGTGTGCCTCGATACATCGGGTGTGCCTTAAAGACTATAAATTTGCCAAAATGTATCTTAATCAATGTAACTTTGCTTACACTCTCTCTCACCTAATCAATGTAGAGTACATCCTACTGGGCCCCGCCCTAATGTAAAAATTAAGAAAAAAAAAAAAGATAATATGAAGTTATCAGTTGGATTCAATCCCAGGCAACGTCGAGTCTTCCAGTTAATAAAGTACAGGGTGACCTAAAAAAAAAAAATATGCCACCCATAGAATCGTTAATGAAATTCACAATCCTTTCTGCAATAAAAACGAACCGGTAATCTCTGGTATGGCATTAACCCTAGTTGGGCTATGCCGGCTTCCCCCGAAGGAGGAGGCTTACAGGGAATATCAAATTCACAAGCGATCCCCAGCCACATGTATATCCTGATCATGGGAAGATGACATACAGCGCCTAGCATTCACAAATGGTCACCCATCTGGTACTGGCCAGGCTCCATGTCGATTAACTTTGGTTATGTAACAAGAACCAGTATGTCAAAGCGATTATAGCGTATTGTACAGATACAATGATTATGAAAACTTATACTTTTAAAGGTGTATAGGTTGTATCAATTGTCATTTGAATAATGAATATTATGAGAGGATTCGGGACGGTTTAGTAACTTATACATAGTTCGACATTAACAAAAACTATATTAAAGTATAAATTACAAAATGACAAAGATTTTGGCTATTTTTTAAATTACACCATTTGTCTACCGTGTTTATTGTGTTAAGTCACATTGTAAAAATGGGAAAATGACATACAGTGCTTGGTATTCCCAAATGGTCACCCATCTGGTACTGGCCAGGCTCCACGTCGCTTAACTTCGGTAACCTAACGAGAACCGGTGTGTCAACGCGATCATGCCGTACATCTTTCTGCAATGCAACCATACAAAATAAACTTCAGTCGAAGCTTGACTTGTCCACCAAGTTTCATTAATGAATATCCAACACCTGGATACGACGAGCAAGATTGTCAATAACTCTTGACAAAGCCCTGATTTTGGTTGTGATGGCCTTCTTCAGGTCAGGAATAGTCTGGGGATTGTATTGATAGACATTAGCATCGAGATAACCTTACAGATAAAAATTTGGGAGGTTAAAATCCAGCGAGTATGAAATCGATTCAGAACTTTCTGATGAAATGATCACAATGAACAACAATAAGATTATCTTAGAGATTTTTTTTTTTTTTTTTTTTTTTTTTTAATGGAAATCGCTCCAAACAAGGCATGAAGCCACTTGATGTAAGGAGCTAAACACAAAAAATAACTTCACGGTCAAAAACTAGCCAACGATAGAAGTTAGATGGATAGAGTTCGACCCAGAAAACAGCAATTCTCCCCCCTTGGTCAGAAAAATCGCTTATGGAATGTGAGGACTAAAGGACAAAATAAGGGAAGTGAGAATTACGAGGCTGCTGAAAGTAAACTCAAGGTTTACTTTTTACTCCCTCTCGTTTACAACAGGAACTCGTCTAGCTATAACAACTGTAGATAAATTTTCCTTTCTCCCTCTGTGTACCTAAAAGTAAACGGAATTTCCATGAGCAAAGTTTCTTTCCAAGAACTACCCGTCTGTGGAACACAATACCACAGGGCTGCTTCTCAGCTGACTATAGCATGGTCGTTTTCAAGTCCAATGTTAACAAATTCTTGTTGAGCCGTCCTCTTAAATGACCTAATTTCTGGTCAGTCTCAACCATTGTTAACCCCACAGATAAACATCTGGGAGATTATAATCCAATGAGTAGGAAACACATTCATGATTACACATCTTACTGATGAGACAATCACCAAAGTGTCCCTGCATATCATTGGATGGCGATAAAACAGACTGTTGGACATTCATGACTGAAACTTGGTGGACAAGTCAGGTCTTGGATTACAGAAAGGATTGTTACTTTTATTAACGATTTCATCGGTGACATTTTTGGGGAGGGAGGCGTTACCCTGTCTAAGAAACTTTTGGTTAGAAAACTTTCATTCTTTCAATCTTTCTTATGACAACCAACAAAAGAAAAGGAAAAATCGTTTCAACTCTAATGTGCAAATGGATGTCTGCTTACGTGCTGGCCAAACTTGGAGCAGAAGTCGAAAGTCGTTCGTCGTGGATTTTCGGTGGCGGTCTGCTGAAATCCGGTGTGTTTGGATGGTAGTTTTCGGATTTGACTGGCGCCGTTGAAAAGAGGCCGCTTAAATCCTTGTAAACACACATGGTGATGATTTTGTTTTTCTGAAAATCAAGGAACAAAGGTCATGTGATTGGTGGTAATTAATAGTCCTTTATTATATGATTAAAATGGTGCAAGGACGATCACTCACATCCCGAAATAGGCAATGTAGTTCTTAATAATTGACGAGTGATTTCCCTTTGATCGCTTTTCTGCCATTGTTAAATCCCAAGATACAAAGAAAAATAAACACAAACCAACCAAATGTCCGCATTTACTTGCTTCCCCACTAGTGTAAAGTTAGGTACATGGTCGGTTTTTGATGTAAGAAAAAATCCAGCTCCCACAAGAAGGGCACTCTGAATTGGAACAAAAATTTAAATTGCCTCAGTCTAGAAGTATTTCTCCTTCACTGAACGAGGACAGGAAAGATAAAGTATAGTAAAAGAATAGTATACTTTCAGGTGAAATATTTTTACAAGAATCTGAACTTTCTAGAACTTATACGAATGTGTTAAAGAAATAGAAATGTTAAAAAAACATGAATGAATTTAATTAAAAATTTTCTTTTTTATTAAATATTGAAACGGAATTGACATTTTTTTTTTACCAAGATGTCATAGAGGCGCGAATAAATAACTTGAAATAACATCAAATCGAAATGTAAGTTTTGCAGTTTTTCTAAAAATTTGAACCTTCATCAATGGATTAGCATGGGAAGTCGGGTTGAGAGGTTTCATATAAGATTTTTTTTTTTTTTTTTTTTTTTTTTTTTTTTTTTAAATCAGACTTACTGGAAGTTATACAGATACTTTTAAGAACAAAACAAAAGAAACAAAGTAAGAAAAAAGAAATAAAAGAACAGGAAAAAAGAAAAATGGAAAGAGAACACAAAAAAGAAAATGGAAACGAAAAACGAAAAAAATAAAAACCGAAAAACGAAAACAGAAAAAACAAAAACCGAAAATGAAAAAAAAAAAAAAAAAAACGCAAAAAAAAAAATGAAAAGAGAAAAAAGGAAATTTATAATAAAATTTTAACGTTGAAATAAGATTGAAGATTTTTTGACCCATCATATTTTTACGGGAATGCCTATAGGCAAGTAAAATATGTTATAAACTAAAGAAAAAAATAAAAAGTTTAGTTACCTGTTGTAGTTGGGGTTTTGTGACTGCCAAACGAACTCCACTCCCAAAACTGTCTGACCTCAATGATAAGAGCACCAATTGACCTTCTTGACTCATCACCAACAGGAAAGGATCAGCCACCGAACAATGGACGATCGCAGAACCCACATCAATTGGAATGTGCTGCAACTGTTTCACTGGAAGGAAAAGACATAAACTGAATGTAAATATTTACACCTGCCAACTTAGCTAAATTCTGGCATAAGGCCAGTACAGAGGAGCAAACTGGTTTAAAAATTAATCATCATATGAAGCTAATGTTGCGGTGAGTTGGGAGTGGGTGGGGGTGTTGTTAGATCCCAGGTGTGGCATGATTGACATCCTTGGTCCTTTGGCTGGAATCAAAGTGTAGTATCTGTTCTGTCCTAGGTCAGTGAGGGAGAAATCCTTCTAGACTGAGGCAATTTGTGTCCAAATCCAGAGTTCACTTTTTTTAGGAAGGCAAGTAAATAGGGACCTCAGGGTCAATTGGAACCCTATTGGAAAATAGATTGTTACTTGATTCGTTTAATAGAGTGATCATCTTTGGTTTAGCGTCTGTTTTTCATGCTGTCATGTGTTGGATGGGATATAGGATAAATTAAAGAGATTCAAGTTAAAATACAGCTGATGCCAAGATTTTCAGGGAATCTAGTACAGTATGTAAGGTCCCAAGAAGCAACTCTTAGTTAAGGAAGTGGAGATCCATTAGTTGAGTCAATAAAATACATCTCTATCTCCCTATTCATTTAATGTCACTTTTCCTTTGTCCAGGGTTCAGGCATTTTTTTTATATTCCGCAAGCTTACTTTCCAGTCCACACGATTCAGCGGGTCAACTGGTTAGGGTCAACTGGTTAGGGTTAGGGTCAACTGTCTCCAAATTCAACTCTGTACAGTCTTGTTCAATCACTTGCTTCCAAATTTTCCTTGAACAGTCAATGATCCTTAGATTCAAAATACCAATACTTCTGCAAATGATTTATCCAGTAGGATGAATGCTCGACATGACCACACCAGCATAAGCGATTCGTCCTTAGGATAATCTCCATGCTGGGCAAGTGTAGTGCTTTCAGCAAATCCTCTGACCTGATGTGTTGAGTTTGGTCAGATTTCACATCGCAGATCCATCTAATCATGGATCTGTCATTGGGTTGCAGTCGAGCAAGAGAGGACTGGTTGAAGGCCTAGCATTCACTGCCACATAACATGACACCCCTGACATAGCTGCTATACAACTTACCCCGGATGTAAAGAGGGACAGTTAAAGATCATTGTCTCCTTCTTCAAGAAGAACATACAAGCCTCTCGAGAAAAGTATCGAGACACTATCTGCGACTCCTTCCTCCTAGCAATCACTCAATAATGAAAAGACATGTAAATAAAGGGGTCGAGGGGAGAATAATCATGAAAGAAAGTTACCGCCTTCCAGCAAACGGACTCCCATAGGAGAGACTTGAACTATATATCGGTTGTTGCCAATATTTCCAGCGAATATTGTTGGAGCTTGAGTGCTAAAGCCGCTGTGGTCCAATTCCATTATCTCCTGTCCAGTCTGGAGGATCTGCGAAAGAATAAAAACATTCAGAAATTACAAAACGTTGGTTTTATGTTCGTTTTTAATACTGTAATTCCTGACCCCCGACAATCCCCTCTTGTTTTTGAATGTATCTTTCAAACATAAAATAAATTTGCGAACTATAAGTGAACAGAAGTTTGATACAAAGCTGTTAGGCCGAGTAGTGTAAGAAGGTTTGAATGGACCAGAGTAATCCGCCTTGGCAGAGAGGGGGGGGGGGGGGGAGAGAGGGGGGGGAGAGGGAAGGAGAGAGAGAGAGGGAAGGAGAGAGAGAGACAGAGAGGGAAGGAGAGAGAGGGGGAGAGAGAGAGACAGAGAGGGAGGGAGGGAGATAGAGAGACAGAGAGGGAGGGAGGGAGATGGAGAGACAGAGAGGGAGGGAGGGAGATGGAGAGACAGAGAGAGGGAGAGAGAGAGACCGACCTCCTACTGGTTATTTTTAGGACTATATTTAACACGTCTTGTCCCCTTCACTTCTAACAGAATTTCTCTTGATTTAAACTCTCCCAGTATGTAAGACAGTCACACATGTTTGGTCTATTTCTGGTACTCATGCCTATCACATCTGAGCCTGGAACTCTTGACAGCTAACATCTTATCTTCAGTCATATGGGAGGGAGAGAGTTGAGCATTTCAATGCCACCAGAATACAATAGACACCGATAGACAGACGGACAAAACCTCTAATAGAAGTGCAAGGACACAACTAAAAACAACAAACAGCCAAAGTGCTTACCATACTTGAATCGGTTTTACTGAGAATCAGAAAGGCGTGTCCATCTTCAATGTCTTCCTCTTCTTCCGGTTTTTCTTCTTTCTTCTCCTCGTTCTCTTCTTTCACTTTGTCTTCATCATCATCATCTTCAGCTCTTTTCTGGAAAACAAGCATGATATAAATTTAGAATACTTAATATTCCATTTTAGTGTTTGCGTAGAGACACACGTGTTAGAGCCTCGTCTCCAACACAAGTGCTACCATGTTGAATATGTTGTCATCGTGAATAATACAAGGTCAGAATAATATAAAGGGGGGAAAGACAACGATAAAAAAAGAGTATTAATAAAGAAACAGTAAATTTACATATATATATATATATATATATATATATATATATAAAATACAAAGATATTGTTCAAAATAGATGTAAGGAGTATGAAAAAGTGGAAATATTTTCAAAATTTTTCTAACCTTTTTCTTACTCTTTAAATCTGCTTTTAAAGAAATTTCTTTTAAAAAATTCTTTGGTAGGTAGTTTACGGCATATCAACCCTTTTCGGGTTATTTAATGCCGAATCTGGTCATTTTAGTCAAGGTTTTTATGCTTCAAGTTCTTTATATCTTCAAATGTTTAATCATGGTTTTTGGTTTGGTTGTTTTTGTTTCACGGCATATCAACCCTGTCTTTAAGCCTGTCTTTAAAACTCAAATGACACATACATCATCTCCATGCAACGCATGTCCTCAACCCTCACTGGCCAGGTTTCACTTCCAGACATCAGACTGTGCACACATACCTGATAGACTCTTCCCTATATATGAAAGAGAAAGGGAAAGCGAGAAATCAATGTTCTTACTACTTACCAGCACTTCCTCTTCCTCTGTTAATTCGGGTTTCGGTCCAAATACAGTCCACATATCCAGGCAACCAAACAATTCAAACGTTGTCACAACTTGCGGACGAATGCTTCTCTAAAAACACAAATAGAAAGAAAAAAAAAAGCAATGCTTTAGCCATTCATTTCGGCAATATATATACTAGCAATAATATGCTCCCCCTGTGGTCGCATAGTTTTGCAATATTTATATATAATACAAAGTGTTGAGTTTGCTAAATGAAGAGCTGATTGTTACAATTTCTTGTTGACGTACGCTATACTCCCCACCTCAAAGGAGAAGGTAATGCCTGAGAGAATGGTCTTATGACAACAGAACTGATCCTACACTACCCCCGCCAAAGGAGGAAGTAATGCCTAGGAGGATGGTATCATGTCAACAGAACCTATACTGCACTAACGACCACCACCACCCCAAAAAGGAGAAGGTAATCCCTGGGAGGATGGTTTGGTTTGGTTGTTTGGTTTTACGGCATATCAACCCTTTTCGGATTATTTAATGCCGAATCAGGTCATTTTGGCAAAAGTTTTTATGCCTCAAGTTCTTTATATCTTCAAATATTTATTCATGGTGTTTCGTTTGGTTGTTTTGTAGAGGAAAATTGTTTGTTTTTTTTTGTTTTTGACTTTGCAGAACATGATTGAGTTTTGCAAAGGGGAAAGGAAAAAACAATAACATCAATGTTTGGTGCATTTTAAGTCAGGAAGCCGGTATCTTCAGACACCCTGATCTGGTAGCACCCACCTGGGAGGATGATATGACAAACGAAAATATACTACACTACCTCCCTCCTGAATTGCACATTAAAAGATAGTACAACAGTATATTATTAGAAGTTGCCAAGAAAAATTGCACAGAGTGTGAACTGAAGGTGCGAATCAGCAAAGCCTGGGCAGGAGTGGACAAGATGTAAACGATCTGGAAGTCAAGTCTTCCTACCAAGATGAAACTTTGAAGCAATTGGCACATTGGTACTCGTATATGGAAGTAACACTTGGACTTTTACCAAAAGATTGGAGAAGTAAATTGATGGTGTATACACCAGAATGCTAAAAGCTGCTCTTAACATCTCCTGAAGACAGCACCTTACGAGAGAGCAACCCTATGAACACCTTCTTCAGATTTCAGCCATGATCAGAGAGAGAAGAACCAGATTTGCTAGAGGGTTAAAGATCAAATCATCAGCGATCTTCTTCTGTGGATGCCGAAACAGGGATGTGGCTCAGTGGGTAACCACACAGAACTTATACAAAACAACTAACATAAGAATCACAATTCACCTACGAAGACCTACCAGGTGTGATGAAGGATAGAGCGAGATGGCGCGAGAGAGTCAGGAGGATCCGTGACACTACCAAGATGATGAAATTGCTTTAAACTTTTTTGAAACAGTTAATTTTTAATGCAAATAAGTCACAAATGAGTAGGTAAATCAAAAACGGCTTTTGACTAATCCTACTAAGATGAAACGTGACTTCTTTGAACCAATTGTTGCATTGGTACTCGTATATGGAAGTAACACTTTGACTTTTACCAAAAGATTGGAGAAGTAAATTGATGGCGTATACACCAAAATGCTAAGAGCTGCTCTTAACATTTCGTAGAGACAGCACCCCACGAGAGAGCAACCCTATGGACATCTTCTTCAGATTTCAGCCCTGATCAGAGAGAGAAGAACCAGATTTGCTGGGGGGCTAAGGATGAAGTTTAAAGCAATTTAATTTGCCGTAAACAAGGACTGTGAGTAAAATGATCCGGTTATGTACTCACTTCCTGGAATGGCTGAAGAACGCAGATTATTTTACTCAGTCACTATTTACAGCAAATTAAATCGCTTTATTTTTTTTTTGTCAACAAGCAAAACAGAGCACATTCTCCTGAACCAACATGGAAATATCTCTTCCCGAAATGGGACTTGTCTAAAAAATGTCGACAAGTTTACCCATCTTGGTAGTAAAGTTGCCAAGAAAAATTGCACAAAGTGTGAATTGAAGGTGCGAATCAGCAAGGCCTGGGCAAGAGTGAACAAGATGAAAGCGATCTGGAAGTCAAGTCTTACCACCAAGATGAAACGTGACTTCTTTGTAGCCATTGTTGCATCGGTACTCGTATATGGAAGTAACACTTAGACTTTCACCAAAAGATTGAAGAAAATTGAATGCTAAGAGTTGCTCTTAACATCTTCTGGAGTCAACGTTCCATGAGAGAGTCACTCTATGGACACGTTCCTCAAACCTCAATCCTGATCAGAGAGAAGAACCAGATTTGCTGGACATTGCTGGAGGGTTAAAGATCAAATCATCAGCGATGTTCTTCTGTGGATGCCAAAACAGGGATGTGGCTTAGTGGGTAGACCACACAGAACCTACATCAAGCAACTAACAAAAGACTCACAATGCACCTATGAAAACTTACCAGATGTGATGGAGGATAGAGCGAGATGGCGTGAGAGAGCCAGGAGCATCCGTGACACCACCACGACTAGATGATGATGATAAGTAATAGTACAAGGTCGGCTTCAGACAGATACCAAATCTCCATTAGTAATATATACATGCACCACCGCTTCATTTATGCCCGGCAATATCTTTCTGGCATCATCACGCTCGTTTTTCCAGTCTCGATGAATTTCATGAAATGTACAATCACACAAGATTGTCCATTTCATAGTCTTGAAACATGTGACTGCAAAGCCGATTATTAAGTAAAAGAATATAAGCAAAAAAGTAAAATGAAACAGGCTTTGATTTTTATGTTTTATGGCATATCAACCCATTTGTGGTTATTTAATGCCGAAACATTACTCGTACATGATGTAGCCACCCAATTTAATAATGACTTGCCGTGCAAAATGTGGCTAAAAATTAAATATTTATTTAAATATTTGGCAAAAGGGTTTAGTTGTTTTGTTTTATGGCACATCAACCCTTTTCGGGTTATTTTACACTGAATTCGGTAATTTTGGTAAAAGTTTTTATGCTTAAAGTTCTTTATATGTTCAAATATTTATTCATGGTGTTTGGTTTGGTTGTTTTGTTTTACATACGGCATATCAACCCTTTTCAAGTTATTTAATGCTGAATCTGGTAAAGTTCTTTATATGTTTAAATATTTATTCATGGTGTTTTGTTTTGTTGTTTTGTAGAGGAAAAATGTTTTTTGTTTTTGGCTTTGCAGAACATGATTGAGTTTTGCAAAGGGAAAGGAAAAAAAACAATAACATCAATGTTTGGTGCATTTTTGGTCAGGAAGCCGGTATCTTAAGACAGCCTGATCTGGTAGCACCAGTGGCAAAAGGGAATCTTACGCGATCATGCTGACTTCCTGTTTAGAATTAGTTCAGCGGAAAACGGTTACGGGTTCCAATCTGTCTCCGTTATTTTACTTCCATTATGTGCAAATTCAAAGTAAAATTTATGGATAAAATCGTAGACGCAGTAATAGCCCCAAGGGGATCCGGACGAAGCTACAATATACACACAAATCGTGTGGAAGGAAACGTGAAGTCATTGCAAATCAAAGTTCCGTGCCATGAGAGGGACTAGAGCGGAAAACTTCCACAGTTACCTGCAAGAGTTTCTCTGGTGGCACCGAGTAAAAAAAAAAAATTTCTTCAGCAATATTCTTTATTGAATGTTATTATGATTTTTAAATGATTTTAATTATGTTAAACTTTAATTATTAAAAAAAACACTTTCACTATTACGTATTTATAATGGACAAAGTATTTTCAACTATTCTTGTAAAACAATATTAAAAAGAAAAAATATTTGATTATTTATTTTTGTACAAACAATATACACTATTTGTTTAAAAAATAATTTTCATTACATAACAGACATATTTTATTATATAAGAAATCATTTAGAAACCAATTACGCTACAAGAAGATTTTTTGGTGCTTTTACAGTATAGCGGATACTTTAAATAAAACAACCTGAGGAATATCTGTTTGAGGTACGTACCTTTCACGGGCTGAATATATACTATACCAAAATTCACGTAAATTAATAAAGCAGTTTTTATTTTAGAAAAGAAAATTAAATTTTACCGATTAACGAATAACGTGGAAATACGTCCTCATTAAGGCTTATTATGAATTTCGGTTATCTCCCTTGAATATCACTTGAATAACTCGTAATGGAGGACGTATTTCCATGCTATTCGTTATTCGATGAAATTAGTTTTTCTTTTAGAAAATAAAAACTGCTTGATTAATTTACGTGCTTTTTGGTATAGGATATATTCAGCCCGTGATAGGTACGTACATCAAACAGATATTCTTCAGTTTGTTTTATTTTTAATTTTTTTTCGAAAGTATCGGCTAAACTGGATAAGCACCAAAAAAATATCGAATAAAAAAAAAAAATATTTAAACAAACCTTAACTTTCTCGTAAAAAAACAAACTTCTTTGTAAAAAAATAAAGCAATTGTTTTATAGATTTTCTTTGTCAAAAATAAATATTTTTTCATAAAATTATATGCGATGACTGTTTTTTTGGTATACAATATTTTCATTCCGTGACAGATACGTGCATCAAACAGATGTTCCTCAGTTTGTTTTATTTAAATTATCCGCTAAACTGTAAAAGCACCAATTTTTTTTTCAATAAATGAAAACAATATTATTAATCAGATATTTCAGCCATATCAGGCCTTTTTCAATTATATATAAACATTTTTATTCCCTTTTTTGTCTTCATTTCGAAATATTATTAGGACATCAAGTTTTGGGATGACCAATTTCTAAAGTAGAGTGTCTGACCTCATGCTCTGGATCTGGATCTGGTCTGGCTTTAAGTTACATATTCACCTAATCATTGCCCTGTCATTTCTCTGGAGTTGGGCAAGTGAGGCCTGGATGAGCGCCACACATTCACTGCCATACAACTATACTCTTCTTACGCAGCTATCACGGACCTTACCCCTGGTAATAATTGGAATCGCTCAGTCTGATATAAAGTATTTTTATTTTCTAAACTTTGCATCTTTTTTTTTTTTATCCTTTCTGATCTGTACATATTTTTTAGACTGACCTGTAAAACTGACAGAGCTCCGTTCTTACTGTAACCAGAAGTTGTAACTAATTCCAAGTCGGGATCGACCGTGTTACAAAATTCCTCCGATAAAAATGCTGGTTCACCCATAACCATTCTGCCGCAGGGTCCAATGTTAAGAATACTGTCACACACCTAAAAGGCAGAAATAAAAAAGAATTTAAACATACAAAAAATCAATTGAATAAAAATTTGTAATGAAAATCTATATCAATAAGAAAAATATGTTTTCCTAACACAGCAGCAAGCAGTGATAGTATGTTTGCAACCATCACCAACATTTAACATATCGGCCAAATAGCAGAAGGTGGCTTCAATATAAAATCAAGCCTCATCTACTGTTGGATAATGGCCCTATGGGAATGGACGCATCTGTTGGAAATCGTTGGTTTGACTTGCACGAATTAGCGCGGGGTGGACCCGGCAGTCGAGTGCAGAATGGGGCCAGTTCTCAGTCGGAAATCACAGATGTGACAAGGTCACCGCTTGATGAGACCCCAGATCAGGGGTCAATGTGCACCTGCGAGAGGCTCTGTGACGTCACAAGCTTTTGCGTGGGAAACAGAGGGATCCGTGACGTCACTTGTTCTTCATGAGAAGCGAGTTTTAACAGTCTAGGTTTTGGAGGCGAACCTATGAGACGTGATTTTTAGCATGTAGGCTACAACAGATAAGGAAAATATTTCCCTAAGAAAATACAGGCGAAAGATCTCTTTCCCCCCCCCCCCTCCACGAATGGTTAAGACTCATTTGATAAGTAACTACGATAAAGTAGTAATTTGCTTTCTCTCTCTCTCGACGTTAGTGAATATCTCCCAGCTGATTAAATAACTAACGCTTGTAATAAAAAGAATTAAATTAAAAAAAATTGTTTGTCTTCCGACCCGATCATGGAGCTTTTGTTGCAGCGGCGTGGTTCACGACAGAAGAAGGAGGAAGGAGTTCAACCACTAGACGACATCGAGACGGCGACCCTCTACGCGGCGAGGGAGAAATTTAAAGGTATGCAAACAATATGATTTACGTTTAAAAAAATGACGAGTATTAAATGTGAACTGCCACAGCCCTTTCTGGGACGAGTATACGAAACGAGAAAAGCCGCGGCCCTAAGAAGAGGGTTATGCAACACTACATCCACATGAGCCTCAACTCAGTCATCGATTAGGCGGGCAACGTGCAGACATCTACAAAGGGATGTGAATAGCTAATGGCAAAAAAAAAATTGAAATAGAGATGAACGTCTCAACCTGGGGGGCCACAACCCCCTGGGGGAGGAGGTTGCACAAAATACATTTTTTTTCCTAAACAACTCCAATCAGCTTCAACTAAGTCAAAATTAAGAGAAAGACACTGAGTGTGTTAATGTGTGGGGGACAGGAAGTCATTCTTTGATGAAACAAAAGTCATCTAACTCCCTTACCCCTTTCATGAATTGCTTGAAGCCACGGCAAAATGAACATTTTTAGTTTTCAGGGAGAATAGGCATAAGAGGGAAAATCAGCGTTTTCTTATAAAAAAAAAAAAAAAAAAAAAAGCAGAATTCCGCTAGAAAGTATAGAACTCACATCTTCGTCTACATCAAACATAATCTGGATCAACTACGAGTCCAAACTATTTTACGTTTTTAGACCTAGGACCATGAAATTTTTTTGACAAAATAGTGTTGTAAAAGTGGCATGAAGCGATTAATTTTTTCTTATGGAAATTTGTGATTTTTGTCACATTTTCATCATGTATCTGTTTTTAAATTGAATTCTTGGATCATATAGGGAATAAGGACCCCGGAAATTGGAAAGACGAAAAGGGACGTATCTGTTTTTAAATTGAATTCTTGGATCATATAGGGAATAAGGACCCCTTAAATTGGAAAGACGAAAAGGGACGTATCTGTTTTTAAATTGAATTCTTTAGGTCTGGTTTATTAAAAACAAAATATGTTGAAATCAAAAAGCTTTAAAAGTCATGACTGTCCTCTTCAAAATAAAACGTTAAAGATATATATAAAACTCAATGTGTGTGATGTTTGTGTGTTTCCTATAGAAAGGTTAGAGAATCTACATAAAATCTAAACATGTATTCTCATGTAAAATGTACCGGGGAAGACAATGGAAGTGTTCCCAAATTTCTAAGTGCACAACCTCATTAAAACTTCAAATATATCCTATTTTCATGAAATTTAAATCATATGTATAAAATTTTCTGGGGAAGACAATGGAAGTGGTCCCAAATCTCTAAGTGCCCTCCTAACTTAAAATAGCTATAGGTGCCCGAACCTCTTGTTTATTTCTAAATACAAGTCAATTATGGTGTGTTTTAGTTATTATTTTCAAAATATAAAAAGAACACTTTTTCACTAGTTTATTTCTGTATTGTGTTCAAAATTCTTCAAATATGTATATCTGATTTTAATGAAATCTAAACCATATGTATGATACTAATTCTGATAGTTTCCCAACATTCCAGCCCCTTCCGACTATATTAGGGGACAAAACGGGAGGATGGGGGCAGTAAAAAAAAAAAAAGAAAGTAATATGGTGTTATGAGCAGTGAAAAAGGACATAATAGTGATCCTCATTCAATTCCGAGCAACGTCGGGTCTTCTTGCTAGTCAAATATAAAAGGGATAATTAAGCAAAAAAAAAAACCTGCCTTGTTTTTGACGGGTAAAATTTTTTTTAAAGTGAAAGAGAAAAGGTTAAAGGAATGCAAAGTGTGCTTGCAAAGGTCAACATGTTCAGACCTAAGTCACTTGCTAAAAAAACTTTTTTTAAATACAGTTCTAAAACTACCAGAATGTTATGCGATCACATGGTTCCTCTAGCTTTTGGGCCCACATATTCCCATGCATATCACATTTGAACTCTTATTCCCATGACAGCCAAATTTAGTCTTGAACACCAGGGCAGGGGTAAGGCGAACCAAGACTCCCATATTGAAACCAAGTTTACTATCAAGATCAGAGGTGAACATTTATTAAAAAACTTCAAAGTGCTCAATATTTTTGGAAAGGATTTTTACCTCAAACGTGAATGAAGTAATCGTCGTGCCACTCAGATCTCCTTCTCCGTAGACTTCCAGCTCATCAAGATCATCGATCTGAGATACATCCGATGCTGAGAAAAACAAAAATATATATCAACAAAATACTTATATAAATACATACATCAAAATCTATATGGGTCATATCTAACATATAAACTTGTAAAATTTTAAAAGTTGGACCTGAATAGCATTTAAACTGACATATCAAACTTTGATTCTGACTAGCCAATTTCCATTTGTTATTGTTGTACCATGTTATTGGCACTATAATAATGTATGTCGCTACAGTTTATTTAAAAAATTATGTAGTACTGCTCGGATAACTGGTAATAACATTTTTCAATTATGACCAAAACTCAAAATCAGTAAGGGGAACAACTCATATGTTTATTTGAAGACTATAAAAAGAGTTATTTCCCTTATAACTAAAATCTTATTTCTTTCTCTGTACAAGTTTTAAAAATTTGCAAACAAATAAAAATTAAAATGACTTCATTGCATCTCGGGCAACACCGGGTAGGTACAGCTGGTATATTCTAAAAAGAACTTGGATATCTATTGTTACCCTAACTGATACCTATTGCCACCCTAATTTTCAGTAGCCCCTTACGCCTACATTGGCAACTTGCCTTGTTTGGGGTGAACTAAATTTTTTTTTTTTTTTTAACCTACACGTTGATGAATACATAAATAATTTTGTTTTCTCCTTTTTCATCATGTCGGAATATTAGTTCCATATTTTCATCATAAACATATACACATACCTACGTTTATACGGATAGAAATATTGGAATATATTTAAAACAGTATATTATGTATCACGTTGTGTTTTTTGTCGACACTTGTGGTTGCATAAATACTATTAAATAAATGGTTACTTTTTATAGTATTACCTATGCAAGTATGATACTATGGACTTCACCCCCCCTGATACACAGAGACTGTTAGGAAATGATTCACCAAGGCGCACAAAGGCAGTAGGATGACTAGTTGGAAGTAGGATGAATAGTCTCTCCCTCCTTGACAAGGTCCAAAAAAGAGTCGCCAACCTAATAGGTCCCTCACCCATCGCCGCAATGTAGCATCCTTGTGCTTGTTTTACAAATACTTCAATGGATTATGCTCCGATGAATTGGCTACTCTGGTGCCCCCTCGACGTAAATCCACTAGACCAACTCGACAATCAACTAAATCCCATTCATTCACTGTAGAGGTCCCCAGATGCTGGAGAGCCTTCTACTCAAATAGCTTCTTTCCTCGTGCTGCTGGCCTCTGGAACTCCCTCCCTGCCCCGTTTCCCCGACAGTACTGACATGCAGAAATTTAAAACTAATGTAAACAGACATCTCGCTGCGCAGATCCTAATTTAGTTGATACCCCCCCCCCATCTCCCCTTTTCTTTTTTCTCAGTACCCCCTTACGTCTACAGTGGTGGCCTGCCTTGTTTGGGGTGAACTATGTTAAAAAAAAAAAGAAAAAAGTAGGATGAATAATCAGCTGAGAGTGGCTGATAGGGCGAGTGCAGAAGCGGTCAGTTTCTATTGATCAGGGGGGGGATCGGTGACTAAGACAAAAGACCAGACATAGGATTTCCGGTCCCGAGTCAATATATTTAGGAGTTTTGAGTTAGTTTACGACAGTTTGAGTTTACAACAGTTTTTTGTTTTCGGCAGTTCGCGGCAGATACGATGAGATCGGAACAAATCGGGACGAGCAAACGATGAGATCGGAACAAATCGGGACGAGCAAATGATGAGCTGATCAACCAAATGACAATGATTGTCGAGGTGACATTGAAAACATTTTTCATAAGTATTCATGGAATTTTTAATATTGCTTATAAATAAAAAAAAATATCCAGTTTTTATCCAATAAAAAACTAAATTCAACGTTATTGATCTGTTGCCACCAATTCAAACAAATGATTAAACTCACCCATCACTTCAGAACTGTCCATCTTTTTCTTTTTCGAAGGCGGTTCACACTATGGAAAGAAAAAGAAATACAATAGATTTAGGTTAAGAGATCAATTACAGGCATCACATAATATATTGAATCGCCTTCGAGCATGGCCATCCCTACTACAGGCCAGGCAATCGTGCAACTGGGGTCTTTTACTGGGGGCCATGTGAATTTTCTTAAATATTCGATATAGAAGTTGCAAACTATATCATCAACTGGTGCGGATCCTTTTTTTCTTTTTAACCACAATATACAAGTAATGATTTTTTGACATAAGTATAAATTCTCTAAAAAAAATCTAACATTGAAATAAAAATTCTTCATTAAAATATGCATTTGTTTGTTTATTCAAAATTACCTGTCTCTTCATTTATAGGAATTTGTCAATTGTCAAATTTATCAATTAGCTCATTGTGATTCTTATTATTTGGTATGTAAAACACATAAAAACATCAAACTAATCTCACAGAGGAATTTTACCTTTGTTTGCAACTTCTATATCGAATATTTAAGAAAATTCACATGGCCCCCAGTAAAAGACCCCAGTTGCACGATTGCCTGGCCTGTAGTAGGGATGGCCATGCCTTCGAGCCATTCATTGTCATTTTGGATAATAAATGGCTCATGGTAAGTTAGAGAATCAAGAGTGGACAGTGACTGACAAACATACAGACAAACATACAGACAAACATACAGACACACATACAGACAAACATACAGACAAACAAACAGACAGACACACAGACAAACATACAGACAAACATACAGACACACATACAGACAGACAAACATACAGACAAACATACAGACAAACAGACAGACAAACAGACAGACAAACATACAGACAAACATACAGACAAACATACAGATATGACAGAAGTAAACAGACCCCCCCCCAAAAAAAATCCATACGTCTTAAGTTTGAAACATTGATTGTAAATTTCTACTCTGCTTATCCTGCGATTGGGTTGGTTGGTTTTACGGCATATCAACCATCTATGCCAAATAAAGTTGTCAAATGTAATTCTATAGGTAGGATAAGTATTTATATTCATAGAACACATTGCTCTTAGAAGGAAATTTCACAGAGGGGGTACCATCATTACTCAAGAACAGGTAAACTGAGCACCCCATGGAAGCACCCACCAGTGATACTACTACCAGAATACATTGTTCCAGGAAAACATTACTCTCTGAAAACATTACTCTTTAGAATTGGTAATCTTTGTTCTCAAAATTATTGACCCTCAGCCACTGCCTTCTAGTATCTATTTGGGAAGAAAATAAAAAGGGGGAAAAAAGGTTTTTTTTTTTTTTTTAAGAATCAGATGGGGATGAACTTGTAGATACTAGCGCATGACGTGACCAGCCCATACATCGGATCGGGCCTCTCCAACCTCCCGTCTAGCTGAAGTAGAAGAATGGCTCAGCCACCAGGATCTTGTCCTAAGGCATCATGGGTTTCCACCCACAGCCTACAAGTGGCTCTGTTTTCAAGGGTTTTTTTTTTACCCCTCTGCAGATTATTCTGTGAAGCGGAGTCCATACTGAATTTCTCCCTCCACCATACATGGTCAAAGGCTTGGTCAGGATGAAGTCTGGCCATCTTCAGATATTATTCAGTCATCATCTTTGCCGTTTTCCATTCTAGGTTTCATTCAGTGCAGACAATTTTCTCATTTTGTTTGTTGACTATGGTTGAGTCTGGTCTGGTCGGAAGTCCAACGCAACATTTGTCTCCATAACCGATAGTCTTATTTCTGCTTCCTTCATCGACGGCCAGCACTATGCAGCAGTAAAAGTATGAAACATCGATATTTTATATTAATTGACATTTTTTTTGCGTTTCAGATATCAATATATCTATCATATATCACCATTTATGTATGACACAAGGCCATAGAAGCATTAGAATTGTCAAAGTTTCAGACTAGTTTCTCATTAACCCTTATCCTCGAGTAGCTTTTAGCCTTGATGCGTGGTGGCTCAGTAATAAAATTTTCTTTAGGAATATTTAATTAAAACAAAAATGTTAGTGTAAACAATTCCTTGGCTGGTTTGCTTTGTCCGTTTTGCTGCATGTCAACCCTTCTTGGTGTTATTTAATGTTGAAAACTATCGGTTCACAAAAAAATGGGAGGCTGCTAGTTGACCCGGATTATGTTTGTCACAGATGTCTGGGTGTTGCCAGCCTCCAACTGATGGTCGAACAATGTCACTTGTGGACGTGGATGGTGCCTCACTTTATGTTGAACCTACATTCTGCTACGTGGGCGACATGTTGGTGATGGTGATGGTTGCCAATCTTTACATCTACGCACATTTCTCTCCGGACTTCTGTTCACGCCGCCATCTCACATGGCAGTGAGACATGGGACCCAAATGCTTCAGATTTGCAACGGCTTCGGCATAATGACCATGCCATGATCAGGTAGATGTGCGGCAGCAAATTAGAGCACAGAATCCCTTCAGCCGTGCTCTATCAGAAGCTTGGTATTGGTGGTGTGATTTTGAATGCCTTACGCGCTCGGCATCTCATGTGGTTTGACCACGTAGTGTGCTAGATCCGACATCAACTCAATAACACGCATGGATACCTCAGGCACAAGGGTGCATGGAAGATCAAGGAAGACCTGGCTTAAGTGTGTACGAAGTAATTTGACTGCTTGCAACATGACTAGTATCAACTTTTTATGATCGGACCACCTGGAGAGTAGGCGTGAGACGTTGCCTGGTGTTGCCTACTCCGGAGTCTAAGACATTCGCAGAACCTTAAATACCTAAACAGGAGGAGGATAAGGATGATGATGATTATATCAACCCTTTTAGGAATATTTAATTCCAAAGTGATACGCATTATAAACAATTCTTTGGCTGGTTTACTTTGTCCGTTTTACGGCATATCAACCCTTGGCAGACGGGAAGGACATGGAGGAACGCTGGCTTCCGGTGAAAAAAGCTTGAAGAAACTGTGTACGGATGCCTGAAAGTGATACAACAATTTTTATTTTTTTTATTCATATTAACTTCAGACTTTTCTTTTTTTCATATTAATTTCAGACTTTTCTTTCATCATATTCTAATAATTAACATAATACAGACTATTTGAAAAATAATTTATTTGATTGTTTTCAAAACTTAAAAAAAATTTTCATTGAAGAAAATAAACAAAATAGATGAATCTTTTTTTTCATGAAATAATGTTTTTGAGCAACGGAATGCGTTGTTTTTTTATTTAATGTTTTTTGGAAATATTTAGTGAAAATAATGTTTTTTGGGGGGTTTAGGGTTAGGGGGTTAGGGTTTGGGCATTTCCATTTCTAAGAAAAAAGTTTGATTCCGGAAGTTACTCCATTTCCAAGAAAAAAGGTTTTCACTATTATTGAAAAAAATGTTTTGAAAACAATCAAATAAAAACAAATAAATTATTTTTTTGCAAATAGTCTGTATTATGTTAATTATTAGATTATGATGAAAGAAAAGTCTGAAATTAATATGACAAAAAGGAAAGTCTGAAATTAATATGAATAAAAAAAATTGTTGTATCACTTTCAAGCATCCGTACACAGTTTTTTCAAGCTTTTTTCACCGAAAGCCAGCGTTCCTCCATGTCCTTCCCAACCCTTTTTGGTGTTATTTAATCTTGAAACAATACCCATTTTGAATGTTTAACAAAATATCAGACAGCTGATACTATTGAATACCAAAACGCAGTAGATAGCAATCACGATTATACAATTAGCAAACCAGAAAATTACCAGATTCAAAGTCAGCAACAAACGGTATTTGGTCAGATTTAATTCCTGATATTAAAGAATTCTATGTCTGGGTCACTTACTCTTCTGGTTTGCCAAGTTTTGTACTAATTTTTATTTATTTATTAAATTGTTAGGTGAAAGTACAGAATAGTTAACAAAGCCACCCCCCTCCATATGTTAAGAATGGCTTTCTAAATAATTTTCTGCAGTTTATGAACCGTGTTGAAATAATAACATTATTTAGAAAGCCATTCTTAACATATGGAGGGGGGTGGCTTTGTTAACTATTCTGTACTTTCACCTAACAATTTAATAAATAAATTAATAAATTTAGGAAACTGAAACTCTGGCTGGAAGTTATAATAAGGATGAAGTTTAATATCAGGAACTAAATCTGACCGAATACCGTTTGCTGCTGACTTTGAGTCAGGTACTCTTCTGGTTTGCCATACAATGTAAAAAAAAATTATCGAGAGAGAAAATAAAACCTCACCTTCTTGCCATCTGTATCAGTTTTAGGGACGGAAGCTTCAAGCATTTTTTCTGTATATTTTAAAAGTAGGGAATTACCAAGTCTAGATCCTAAGAATAAATAGCCTTCTTCGCACTGGCACATCTGAAACGATGGTAAACAATAGAGTAGAACAAAATTATATACTTAACATACAACGTCCTCAGAGTTTTAACATTATATATAGAGAAGGACAATTTATGGATAGCTATAACAATGCAGAAATGTACCGAGTTGTAAGAATAAAAACCAAATATTGAATGAAAAGGCGATTTACTTTTATATAATTAAATCTTATTTGCTTCCAGATTTCTCCTCGATCACTAGAGTTGTATTTGTGATGCTAGAATATCACAATACTTCGGGGATATACCCCTTTATCAAGTGTTTCTATTTCTTTACCTCAGGCTACTTTCGATCACTAGAGTTGTATTTGTGATGCTAGAATATCACAATACTTCGGGGATATACCCCTTTATCAAGTGTGTGTATTTCTTTACCTCAGGCTACTTTCGATCACTAGAATCGTATTTGTGATGCTAGAATATCACAATACTTCGGGGACAAACCCTTTATCAAGTGTTTCTATTTCTTTACCTCAGACTACTTTCGATCACTAAAGTTGTATTTGTGATGCTAGAATATCACAATACTTCGGGGATATATCCCTTTATCAAGTGTTTCTATTTCTTTACCTCAGGCTACTTTTGATCACTAGAGTTGTATTTGTGATGCTAGAACATCACAATACTTCGGGGATATATCCCTTTATCAAGTGTTTCTATTTCTTTACCTCAGGCTACTTTCGATCACTAGAATTGTATTTGTGATGCTAGAATATCACAATACTTCGGGGATATATCCCTTTATCAAGTGTTTCTATTTCTTTACCTCAGGCTACTTTTGATCACTAGAGTTGTATTTGTGATGCTAGAACATCACAATACTTCGGGGATATATCCCTTTATCAAGTGTTTCTATTTCTTTACCTCAGGCTACTTTCGATCACTAGAATTGTATTTGTGATGCTAGAATATCACAATACTTCGGGGATATATCCCTTTATCAAGTGTTTCTATTTCTTTACCTCAGGCTACTTTTGATCACTAGTGTTGTATTTGTGATGCTAGAATATCACAATACTTCGGGGATATATCCCTTTATCAAGTGTATCTATTTCTTTACCTCAGGCTACTTTTGATAACTAGTGTTGTATTTGTGATGCTAGAATATCACAATACTTCGGGGATATATCCCTTTATCAAGTGTTTCTATTTCTTTACCTCAGGCTACTTTCGATCACTAGAATTGTATTTGTGATGCTAGAATATCAAAATAATTCGGGGATATATCCCTTTATCAAGTGTTTCTATTTCTTTACCTCAGGCTACTTTTGATCACTAGTGTTGTATTTGTGATGCTAGAATATCACAATACTTCGGGGATATATCCCTTTATCAAGTGTTTCTATTTCTTTACCTCAGGCTACTTTCGATCACTAGAGTTGTATTTGTGATGCTAGAATATCACAATACTTTGGGGATATAACCCTTTATCAAGTGTTTCTATTTCTTTACCTCAGGCTACTTTTGATCACTAGAGTCGTATTTATGATGCTAGAATATCACAATACTTTGAGGATATACCCCTTTATCAAGTGTTTCTATTTCTTTACCTCAAGCTACTTTCGATCACTAGAGTTGTATTTGTGATGCTAGAATATTACAATACTTCTGGGATATACCCCTTTATCAAGTGTATCTATTTCTTTACCTCAGGCTACTTTTGATCACTAGTGTTGTATTTGTGATGCTAGAATATCACAATACTTCGGGGATATATCCCTTTATCAAGTGTATCTATTTCTTTACCTCAGGCTACTTTTGATAACTAGTGTTGTATTTGTGATGCTAGAATATCACAATACTTCGGGGATATATCCCTTTATCAAGTGTTTCTATTTCTTTACCTCAGGCTACTTTCGATCACTAGAATTGTATTTGTGATGCTAGAATATCAAAATAATTCGGGGATATATCCCTTTATCAAGTGTTTCTATTTCTTTACTTCAGGCTACTTTTGATCACTAGTGTTGTATTTGTGATGCTAGAATATCACAATACTTCGGGGATATATCCCTTTATCAAGTGTTTCTATTTCTTTACCTCAGGCTACTTTCGATCACTAGAGTTGTATTTGTGATGCTAGAATATCACAATACTTCGGGGATATACCCCTTTATCAAGTGTTTCTATTTCTTTACCTCAGGCTACTTTTGATCACTAGAGTCGTATTTATGATGCTAGAATATCACAATACTTTGAGGATATACCCCTTTATCAAGTGTTTCTATTTCTTTACCTCAAGCTACTTTCGATCACTAGAGTTGTATTTGTGATGCTAGAATATTACAATACTTCTGGGATATACCCCTTTATCAAGTGTTTCTATTTCTTTACCTCAGGCTACTTTCGATCACTAGAGTCGTATTTGTGATGCTAGAATATCACAATACTTCGGGGACAAACCCTTTATCAAGTGTTTCTATTTCTTTACCTCAGGCTACTTTCGATCACTAGTGTTGTATTTGTGATGCTAGAATATCACAATACTTCGGGGGTATAACCCTTTATAAAGTTTTTCTATTTCTTTACTTCAAGCTACTTTCGATCACTAAAGTTGTATTTGTGATGCTAGAATATCACAATACTTTGGGGATATAACCCTTTATCAAGTGTTTCTATTTCTTTACCTCAAGCTACTTTCGATCACTAAAGTTGTATTTATGATGCTAGAATATCACAATACTTCGGGGACAAACCCTTTATCAAGTGTTTCTATTTCTTTACCTCCGGCTACTTTCGATCACTAGAGTCGTATTTGTGATGCTAGAATATCACAATACTTCGGGGATATACCCCTTTATCAAGTGTTTCTATTTCTTTACCTCAAGCTACTTTCGATCACTAAAGTTGTATTTGTGATGCTAGAATATCACAATACTTTGGGGATATAACCCTTTATCAAGTGTTTCTATTTCTTTACCTCCGGCTACTTTCGATCACTAGAGTCGTATTTGTGATGCTAGAATATCACAATACTTCAACGGTATAACCCTTTATCAAGTGTTTCTATTTCTTTACCTCAAGCTACTTTCGATCACTAAAGTTGTATTTGTGATGCTAGAATATCACAATACTTTGGGGATATAACCCTTTATCAAGTGTTTCTATTTCTTTACATCCGGCTACTTTCGATCACTAGAGTCGTATTTGTGATGCTAGAATATCACAATACTTCAAGGGTATAACCCTTTATCAAGTGTTTCTATTTCTTTACCTCAAGCTACTTTCGATCACTAAAGTTGTATTTGTGATGCTAGAATATCACAATACTTTGGGGATATAACCCTTTATCAAGTGTTTCTATTTCTTTACCTCAAGCTACTTTCGATCACTAAAGTTGTATTTATGATGCTAGAATATCACAATACTTCAAGGGTATAACCCTTTATCAAGTGTTTCTATTTCTTTACCTCAAGCTACTTTCGATCACTAAAGTTGTATTTGTGATGCTAGAATATCACAATACTTTGGGGATATAACCCTTTATCAAGTGTTTCTATTTCTTTACCTCCGGCTACTTTTGATCACTAGAGTTGTTTTTGTGATTCTAGAATATCACAATACTTCCGGGATATACCCCTTTATCAAGTGTTTCTATTTCTGTATCTCAGGCTACTTTCGATCACCAGAATCGTATTTGTGATGCTAGAATATCACAATACTTCTGGGATATACCCCTTTATCAAGTGTTTCTATTTCTTTACCTCAGGCTACTTTCGATCACCAGAGTCGTATTTGTGATGCTAGAATATCACAATACTTCTGGGATATACCCCTTTATCAAGTGTTTCTATTTCTTTACCTCAAGCTACTTTCGATCACTAGAGTTGTATTTGTTATGCTAGAATATCACAATACTTCAGGGATATACCCCTTTATCAAGTGTTTCTATTTCTTTACCTCCGGCTACTTTCGATCACTAGAGTCGTATATGTGACTAGCAGGGCGACCCGATGTTGCCCACGGGAAAAGTGTAACGTATTTCTATTAAAACCTTTATCTTTCTACCTCTCTCTATCATTATCTCTTTTCCCCTCCCCCGTTTTCCTCCCTCTCCCAACCCCCTCCCTTTCTCCTCTGTCTATTCCTTTCTTGCTGAACTTACATACTCATAACTTACCTTTATCTAGATTATTTGAGACGGCATAAGGGAATTAACTCCTTGATTAAAAATCATTGTTCTTTCCCTTTAAAAAGTAAAAGGGCTGAATAAAATGACATAAAAACCAAGCCCCCCCCTCCTCCCCTAATGAAACGTTGGTCAGTTGACCCACAAAGAATGATTTTTTTTTTTTAATTTTTAGATATTATTGATTCCGGGCAACGCTGATCAAGAATATACCAAGTTTGTGGGTCTTTGTTTTGTATTTTTTTTACTTTTAGCTGGACATGCACACTAGACACCATCCTCGAGTGTCTTCGGTATATCTGTACAAGGGTTTGTCAGGATAACCTGACATGAGGATACTTCCCCTACAAGTAAACCCTGACCAAATATTCAAAACAACATAGTATTTGAAGCCTAAATAAGATCCCCTTGACATGGCTATACACTGGCTAATATGAGGAATGGTGCACCTTTTCCAAGTAATGTTACCTCAAGTAACAACACTTAGCTGAATACTCCACCAGACAAGATTAATTCTTGTCCTGGAATCCGCTAAGACCAAGAGACCACAACAAAGATATACAGGGTGGGCAAAAATAAGGGTCCTATTTTTAAAAATTCATAACTTTTTTATTTATTGATTTAAAAAAAATTTTTTTTTTAGAATAAGTAAAGGACCCCTTCCGAAACAAGCATGAGCCGTATTAGCCCTAAGGAACGTACCCTCATTTAGAAAACATTATTTTTGCTTAAAAAACTCAAAACAGTGTAAAAAACAATACTTTAGTTTTTGTAAGTTTTAAGAAGTGTTTTTCGGCTAAAATTTGTTTTGTTTATTTCAAAAAATCTCGGAAGGGTCAGTCTACACACACATAAAGTTTGGTGAGTTTAACTTTTATTTTATGGAAGTTATTCAAATTCAAGTTATTCAAATTTAAAGATAGGACCCTTATTTTGGCCCACCCTGTACTATAACATAATCAACTGGTCAATTGGTGAGAGGAAAATTAATGTTCTTAACTTCTGTACAAAATCAACGTTTGAGAGAAAAAGGAGAACTTTAATGGAACACACAAATATCTATGTATCTCATGTAGAAATCAAGTGCAAACCCCAGGTAGAGGCCCCTTGATTTCTGAGATCTTCGACTAAAGTAAAATGAAACAAAAAAACAACTGCCCTTTATATAATAGACTAGCAAACTTTCATAGAAAGATGTTACACACATTTTTTTAACCTCTTCTATTTTTTTTTTATGTCCCCGGGCAATGCCGAGTACCCCTTTCAATGTTCTTATGTAGTGCTCCCCCCCTCCCCGTTATCCCCTCCCTCTCTGCAGCTTAGCCCATTTTATCTCTGGACAGACACAGACAACTCTCCTTGAGGAATAAGTCGGCATTTTATCTTCAAATTATTACATAAGAACATTGAAAGGGCTACCCGGTATTGCCCGGGGCTTTCCCCCTACCCTCTCTCTGCAACTTAGCCCATTTCATCTCTCTGGAAAGACACAGACAACTCTCCTTGAGGAATAAGTCGGCATTTTATCTTCAAATTATTACATACGAACGTTGCCAGGGGACATAAAAAATTTTAAAAAATAGAAGAGGTTAAAAAAAATGTGTGTAACATCTTTCTATGAGACTCACTACTTGGCACATATTGCAGCCAATGAAGTCCTGCATCTCATATTTACTTATATATAGTTTCGATTTTTCCAAATTGGATGGATGGATCTGATGCTCTTTGATAACACTAACCACCATGAAAGATTTCAGCCTGGTCAGATTGTTTTTGAGTTGAACTAAAGTGGGGGGAAAAATTAACACTTTTTCCATGATGAAAGCTTTCTGGACATTTCTTTTTAAATCAAGTTTGTTATTAATTTGAAGTTAAAGGCGTTAGTTGAAACTGACAAAAGAAAAAAAAAAAGACAAAGCCTCTTTCAATATAAGAGCTATAAAATTCTCGAAACAGCTCACGTTTGTCAGAATGATGCAGTAAGTGATGAAAGCCATGAGATAGCACGGTAACATAAGTATTTTCTCGAGGTATCCCATGCATTCCCTCCCTCCCACTAAAAAAATAATTAAAAATAGAAAATAAAATTTGTTATTGATTTTTTTCCAGTGAAATAATTCAGTTACTTTTTAAAAAAATTTTTTTAATTTCTAACCGGTTCAATTTTCACATGACATGAAAGAGGTAACGAAACCGAAAAAGAACTCACGCATGTGGTAAGAACACTTGACGCTGCTTTATCAAAATGAAAACTTTTCACACTTCTCATCCCGTCCACAACTAACGTTAAGACATAACTGAAAAGGGAAAAAAAATAAATAAATTAAAAAAATAAATAAATTAAAAAAAATTTTAAATAAAAAAAAAAATTAAAATTATAGTCACAAATAATATTACAAAAATTTGCTAACATAATGAATCGGGAAAGTTTACAAATATTTTCATTGTAAGACAATATTTTTATTTATTTACTTGCAAGATGACTTGGAATTGCCTGGGATTAATTGAGAAACCCGATTTGAAACCCTTGTTATTTTCACTTTAAAAGGACATTTATTGACATTTGACATTTTCAACCTGATAATTATTAACAGGAAGACCCTTTATTGCCGGGACTGAATAAGGAAGCCTTTGCTCTGCCCCAAGCCTATAACATTATATTACTTATTTTTTTATTAATTTTAATTTTTGGGGTGGAGCCCAACGATGTACTTAGACTTGCTTGGATGGGAGTGGATGTAAATAGGCTAACATTTATTCAAATAAATTTCAGTAAATTTCAAGTCTTTAACCCCTAAAAACATACCTAGCATTTGCTGGGAATCAATGAAGACCCTGTGTACTTCTGCTCCAATCCCTGAACCCCTTAGTAACATTTCTATTTTTCTATTCTAATCTTTTGTTTTTAATTTTTATAATTTTGAAGTTAGAAATAAAAGAAAGTAAAATGACATATTTCCTATTTATGGATGTCAAGCGTGATCGCAGAACCCCACGATGCTGTTGTAATGATCAAAATGAAATATACTTATCCAAGTACTTTAGGTAATGTACTTTCAGAATATATAGGCTTATGGGGGTCTATCTCCAAAACCCTAAGAGAAGTTTGTGAAAAAAACAACTACAACTTTATTATATACCGAAGACTAGTGTGCTTATGTTGTCAATTTTTATCTAAAAGTTCAACCATTTAGCTGATATGAATGACTACAGTATTTGGAGTATTCAAATGCATGTATTTTGACTTTACCTAAATTATTTATTGGTGAGTTATCATCTTATACATTTATATTGTAGTTTAGTCAATGATTTTTGATTTCATTAAAGTCACCTGAAAAAAAAAAAAGAAAACAATTGTCTTGTTTATAAACAATACTAATGACATAGCATTGTAGCGGCTCTAAGAAGCCAATTTGTTGCATAGCTGGACGACGATTCTTCACCTCATAACAGATTAAATCTAGTTAACACATCATGGTAGGAGTCATAGTTATAATAGTAGTGCCGGTGTCTAGAGTTCACCTGCCTCTCTTTCTCTCTCTCTTTCTTTGTAACATCTGGTTGGTTGTATAGCCGGACGACGATTCTTCACCTCATAACAGATTAAGTCTAGTTGGTTTGGTTTGGTTGTTTTGTTTTACGGCATATCAACCCTTTTCGGGTTATTTAATGCCGAATCTGGTCATTTTGGTAAAAGTTTTTATGCTTTAAGTTCTTTATATCTTCAAATATTTATTCATGGTGTTTGGTTTGGTCGTTTTTTTAGAGGAAATTTGCAGAACATGACTGAGTTTTGCAAAAGGAAAGGAAAAACCCAATAACATAAATGTTTTGTGCATTTTAAGTCAGGAAGCCGGTATCTTCTGACAAGCTGATCTGGTAGCACCAGGTAAGTCTAGTTGACACATCGTAGTAGCAGTAGTAGTTGTAGAAGTAGTGACGGTGTCTAGAGTTTGCCTGCCTCTCTTTCTCTCTCTTTTTTTTTCTACCAGCTGTTGCCTTTGTCGTGAAAAGTATTTAGTTGTGTTCTTTCTTTTTCTTCAGCTTCGTAGTTGCAGTTGTGTTGTTAATATGAGTTGACAAAATGACAGCAAATAATACGTTTTATTATATTTCTCTTTTTTTATTTATTCTTCTTTAAAATTGTTCTTAGTCTCTTTACAGATATACAGTAATATTAGAATCAGATTTAGACATTTTTGAAAGCCAAATAGACAATGTGATTTGTTTTTTTGTTTTTTTAATAAATTATTTATTAACTTTGAAAACTTGAAATTTTGATGCAAGGTGTGCTATTCAGTAATAGACATTTTTTATTCTTTTTTTTATCCTTCTTATTAAAGGCATATTAGTCTTTTGGTGATAAGAATACATTGAGTGGCATTAACGATTAAAGTTTAAATCTCGGCATGAGAGATAATGAAAAATATAGACTCACTCTTGAAACATTGCTTGATATTTGAATAATATTTAGGAATTTTTGAAAGCCAAATTGACAATGTGATTTTTTAAATCTTTTTTTCATGAAGAGAAGAGGAAGAGAGAAAAAAAAGAGGATAAGAGATAGATAAAGAAGGATCCTATGGGGAGGATCTCTGAAAAAACACATCTGTCCTGGTTGACAGAAATAAGCCAAGAGAAAGATCAGACTTCAACGGCAAAAACAGTTGAAATCGAGATGAATTTCCTAGTGGCGAGGAGGAAGGGTGGGTCTGTGTGTAACACGATTATTTTTGACATTTGAAGGAAAACTTGGTTCGTGGCAGTTGAGAACATGCGTTGTATGAAGAGAAATGATATGAGAATGATACGATGAATGTGTAATGTGAGTCTTAAAGACAAGCTTAGATCTGATGACCTCAGAGGAAGATTAAATCTGGACAGTATAAGGAGATGTCTGCAGAACAGGAGACTTTGATGATATGGCCATGTTGAAAGAATGGATGAAAGTTCTTGGGTTAGTAGATGTAGAATAGTTGAGGTAGCAGGTTCAGTCTATAGAGGAAGTCCAAGGAAAACATGGGAGGAAGTGATAAAAATGGACCTGAAGGATAAATGAAGACCTGGCCAGAGATAGGTTACTTTGGAAGTCAATTTCTTAAATGCGTCTAACACATGCCAGCATGTAAAACGGGCATTAAACTGAATATGATGCTGATGATTTTCCTAAACAACTCGAATGAGTTTCAACTAAGAAAGTCAAAATTAAGAGAAATACACCAAGTGTGCATGTGAGGGAAAGAGACAGGAAGTCATTCTTTGATTAGTGGAAAGTCATCTAACTCCACTATGCTATCATGAATCATTTCACAGCAAAATTTACATTTTCAGTTTTCAGAGAGAACTGTCATAAGAGAAAAAAGGAAGACAAGGCAAGATAAGATGGAGAAAAGAGAAAAGAGAAACTTTAATAATTCAATCATATCATAGATTGTACTTCATAACTTTTTAAAAGTGAAACATTTCGGAAACCCGTTTAACCGAAATCGCTAAAAGACGTAAAGAAAGTGTGAAATACTCACAGTTCACCTCCTTTCAGAGACAAAACCAATTTATCAAAAGAAATCAAAGCCGCTTGGCAACAATCCAAACTAATACGGACTCCATCTTGAGGTTCTGAAAATTAAACACAGCAAGAATCAATTAGAGAGAGAAATGTTAGATTGTCCATTATTGATAACTTGTTGGAAAAAAAAAATGATAAAATAAAAATGAAACTGAAAAAAAAAAAAAAATGAAAATTTAAAAAAAAAAAATGAAAATGTAAAAAAAAAAATTAAACTGAAAAAAAAATGAAACTGAAAAAAATAAAAAATAAAAGTTTTTAGGAAACTGAAAAAAAAAAACAATGAAACTGAAAAAAAAACATGAAACTGAAAAAAACATGAAACTGAAAACAACATGAAACTGAAAAAAAATAATGAAACTGAAAAATAATGAAACTGAAAAAATAATGAAACTGAAAAAATAATGAAACTGAAAAAATAATGAAACTGAAAAAAATTGTGCTTGATAAACTTAATATTCAGATAATTTTTTCAAATGTTCAAGTTCCGATTGCTGCTGCGCAGACAGGAAGACGATGACAAGGCAGAAACTGTACCCCATTATAATTCACATAAGAAAATCAAACGTTTTTACTTTAATTTTTATGGTATTTCTTGTTTATTAAATTGTTAGGTGAAAGTATAGAATAGTTAACTAAGCCACCCTCTCCCCATGTAAAGAATGGCTTTCTAAATAATAACGCTATTATTTCAGCACGGTCCATAAACTGCAGAAGTATCAGGGTTTTTTTTACAAATACTCTTCTTTTTTTTTTCTTACAAAAATAGAAAAACCAGTTTATAATAAATTTATATTAAAAATAGCTCACGAGTTTCACCATGACTTCACGTTATCTGAGAGGAAGATAATTAGAAGGAACATTTTCTGCATTGTCACCGTTTTCCCGTCTGCGAAGCAGCAGCAGCCGAAACTGAATTTCAACAACGGAACTTGAACATTACCAATTTTTTTTTTTATACACATTATCTCCTAATTTTTTATGTAACATCTTCCCTTCAACTTTCAGGGTTCCACATGTTAACCATTTCACCGTGCAATATAACACACTATCTGTCCATACCCAGCTTTGCTCGAGTGTAGAAAGTTTTTTATCAAAAACGACAAATATAAAAAAATAAAAAATAAAAAAACATACATCATTATCTGGGTCCCCATCTTTGTTGTTATTTAAAGTAAGTTTATATTGTAGCCATGTATTTTTGTTTAATAATAATAATAATTATTAAGAACATTCCAGCTAGGATTTCTTTTCAGAAATACCAGTTAATAGCCTTTTATTTCTTTATATCTTTCTTCCTCACACAATAATGATGATGATGATGACTCACTTTCTGTAGGGAGTTTGTCTGTATTTGTAACCAACACAGCAATATTATTTGGTAATGAATATAGAAGAGTATCCAATAGAAAGTAATAGTGTTTATCACAAAGTCTCTCTTAATGACGAATATATCTGGCTGGATATAGTATGAAATAGATTGTAATTCTCTTTGTATTATGTGAATAATTCTGTACTTCACTGGCCAGGCAGAATCAAATATCGATTTAGCAGATGCAATGCTATTTAGGTCTGATGGCAAGAATGCCACAAGATAACTTTATATGTTAGATATACCCTTAGAACATTTTTTTTATCATCATTCTGATTATCCGGGTGATCATGAAGAAGAGAGTCCCACATAACTACCCTACGTTAGCTTTGTATCTCACCAGCCAAGCATTTTCTCCTCCAATCTATCACATGATCAGATTGACCAATTATGGTTGGGTATTTCCCCCCTTTTATGCTTTAACAATTAACAGCTCAGTGATAAGTTTTGGAAATAAACCTGATGATTGCAAAGTGCTGGGTCTCCCGCTCTTTAAAAAACACCTTGAATCACATTCTGGCCCTTTGAGGAGAGGTGGGTATATAGCAACAACACAAAGATCTATGAATGCGATATGGATTGCATTTCTATGAAAAGTGAAGAAATTACACTATGGATCAGCAACTTATGTCAGTTTTCATAAACGGTTTACCGTGTTAAATATTGATGTGGGTACATCTACTAGTAGGTATTAGTATCTATAGTCGAGATATCTGTTTGAAAACAGGAAACGTTTTAGACAAGGGGTCACAATTACAGATGTGAGACGAGAAGTTGGAAGCCGAGTTGAGATCACAAAGGCTATCAGTGATGAACACCATCTCCTTCATGGACGTGATCCAACGACTGAAGTCAATAAGAAGCTTCCTCAGCCATGTCGAACCCTAACAACATCTCAGGAAGAGACCAGACTACAGCTGTGGACTAGACAGCTAGAGAATGGCCCTCCATCCTACTGACATGGGAATCCCTCCTTCTGAGGCCTTCTCTCCCCCCCCCTCCCAATTCAGAAGCACCTTGGCTCTAGTGGAAAACACTCAACCGCCTGAGAATGGGGCGATCAAAAGTTGCTATGACTAGATAGGATTACAAAACTGATCCAACCATCTGTGAATGTGGAGAGGAGGACCATACGATGCAACACTGCCTTGTCTGCCCTCTACTGCCCAACCTTTGCAGCTTGAAAAGTTCTTGCAGAGTAAAACAATGCAAAGTACTGCATAAACAAGTCAGAAACAGTTGTATGACCACATGCTTCAAAGACATGCAAAGAAGTACCTATAGTTCAGATATGATATGTTGGAAAACAGGAAACATTTTAGACAAGGGGTCACAAATGAGACAACGGATCGACTCTGCTGAGTGTGTGAGAACCGGAAGCTGATGAAGCAGCCAGACATGACATCAGATATGATGGGAGCCTCAGTGGAGACAAGATGCATTTTTAGAATGGTTTTACAAAACGTTAATAATTAAGCTATATGCTTAAAAGATAAGTAACTCTCTCTCTCCTGACCCCCCCCCCCATTGACCTTTCAGCTACAAGATGTTACTGGCTGTATAAATCTGTTATTTTCCTAAGAATCAATTGTTGAATGAATTGAATAATTATATTAAGAAAGCATATCAGATGTTTCAGCTAACAGAATTGACCCCGGTCATTGGAGGAAAGCAATACACATGCATGCATGATGATGATGCCACCTAGCAACAAAGTATGATTTTAAGTTGATTAAAATATTAATGATTAATTGACTTTAAATAACAAAATGATTACGTAGTCATCTTGATGATGCTCCTGTTGTTTTTCAGACTTGGTTACTTGCCTCTAAATTTTTCACAATCACAGTATTTAGTCACTAGGAATTTGTTTACCTCAACAATTTTTATGAGCCGTGAAAATTATCAAAATTTATTTCATATAGGATTTTATTATTTGTTAAACATTGATAAAACTGTGTGAAAATAATGTAAACAGTTGTTTAAACTAGTGATGTGATGATTCAAATATTCCCCCCCCACCCCGATACAATTACCAATTCCGATTCTAAAAATCGCTTAAAAAGATAGAATTTCATTTTTTTTTTAGTAGGGGTGGGGGGATTTAGCAGAAAGTCCTCACTTACTTTTAAATGTAGATATAATTTTGTTTTTAATTTGACAAATTTTTTAATGGTTGCTCTGTATCCAAGATTTTGATGAACTTATTGTGAGATTTTCATCTATATTTTTTTAGCTGTGCCATTTTTTCCTATTTATCCATTGGTGGAATTTTTACCTGTGCTATTTTTACTGAGCCATTTTTAAATGTAGATATAATTTTCTTTTTAATTTGACAAAGTTCTTAATGGTTTTCCTTTATGTATTGTATCCGAGAATTTGATAAACTTATTGTGAGGTTTTCATCTATATTTTTTTAGCTGTGCCATTTTTTCCTATTTATCCATTGGTGGAATTTTTACCTGTGCTATTTTTACTGAGCCATTTTTAAATGTAGATATAATTTTCTTTTTAATTTGACAAAGTTCTTAGTGGTTTTCCTTTATGTATTGTATCCGAGAATTTGATAAACTTATTGTGAGGTTTTCATCTATATTTTTTTAGCTGTGCCATTTTTTCCTATTCACCCATTTGTGGCATTTTTACCTGTGCTATTTTTACTGAGCCATTTTTAAATGTAGATATAATTTTCTTTTTAATTTGACAAAGTTCTTAATGGTTTTCCTTTATGTATTGTATCCAAGATTTTGATAAACTTATTGTGAGGTTTTCATCTATATTTTTTTAGCTGTGCCATTTTTTCCTATTCACCCATTTGTGGCATTTTTACCTGTGCTATTTTTATCGTGCCATTTTTATCTAAATTCGTTATTATGATCTATAAATTTTAGTTTCACTGGTAGTTTAAAATCAATAAATATTTAACCATTTTATCATCAGTACCAGCAACAGAAAATTAAGTTTTAAACAAAAAAAAAACAAAAAACAAATTAACAGAATCTTTTTGGAATCAGAAATTAGGTTCAAATTTTTTCCGATTCCGATACCCAAAAAGTTCTGATTTTTCCTTATTAATCCTCTCAACACGAGTTTAAACTAAACTTTTTATAAAAATTAGTATCCAAATTAAAAAAAAAAAAATAACAATACTTGCTGGAAAAACGTCATTTGTTCTTTTTAAATGCTTCCATTATTCCAGTCACGAAAAGAGAAGATAAATATCTATCTGACTGTTACTGCAATCATTGCTGAGAGACATCACAACCTAATAAGTCAACTACTTATATGTCAAAGAAACGAACAGCTATTTCTGTCGACAAGAAGATTACAGAATACTAAGTGGGGATTGAAGAACGTCTCGCCCAATGTTACAAAACATGTTCTTGCTTTTTTCTAAGATAACAAAATTGAAATATTTTTGTAAAAAAGTTTTAAAAAAACGATGCCGACAGAAAGTAGAGAAAGAAAAAAACTTACTAAGTGGAAAAGCTGTACAACTCTGCGATATGCTGTTTAATGAGACACCATAGGGGGGCACACTTTGGTTCAGGTACAATAACGAGTTGACAGCAAACACAACCACGCCACCTGCAAGTAAGCAATTTTTTTTTTAATTAACAAATAAATATATCTTTTATTATACAAAATCTGAGTGAATCAAAATTTGTTTTCTAGTCTTTTTCATAATATATTTTAATGACACAAAATACAAAATAAATAACATTTTCACTTTGCTCTATTTTTCTAGTTTATTATAGTTTACACATTTTTCTACAAATTTTGGTTGATAATTTTCTCAGCTAAAACTTTTATAATGAAACTAGCAGGACTACCCAGTGTTTCCCGGGATAAAAGTGTAACATATGTCTATTAAAACTTCTATCTCTCTTCCCCGGTTTTTCTTCTCCCCACCCCCCTCTTTCTTCTCCGCCCAGCCAATTCCTCTCTCTGGACATACACTTTTTATAGATAACTCGAGTCGGCATAAGAGAAATAATTTTTTTTTTTTTTTTAAATCAGAGTTATTTCCCTTTAGTTAGCACATGAAAATGACTGGAAAACCGCCCTCCACCCACTGACGAAATCGGCGACAGTTTAGGGTCAAAGAATGGATATTTTTTTTTTAATTTTAGATATTATTCCGACCAACGCTGATCAAAAAAATATCAACTTTGATGGTTTCCGGTTTGCAGTTTCAAGTTTTAGCAGGACACACACACACAGACGTTTACCATTTATATAATAGATTAACTTGAAAAAAAAAAAAAAAAATCAGTTATCATCTGCTTCTTGTTTTTACATACATATACTGTCTTATGTTTCAGAAATTTTGAGATGACGATTTATAATTTGGATTATTCAGACTACTATTCTCATCTGGGATGTCATTCTCACATTTCAGCCGATATAATAACCCCCAATCATAGCAAGATTAAATGTCTGATTCAGTTTTCTAGCCTGATAGAGGGAGCCCACCTACTTTGCAGCAGAGTTGGCAGTATCTTCTGTATATTTATTCCAATTAATATCATCATAAGAATCAGGATACAACATTCTTAAAACGGTATACATTAGATGGATATCGTTCCATCCTGTAAAACATTTTTTGTTATGGAAATCGCTCCAGACAAGGCATGAAGCCATTTGATGTAAGGAGTTAAAAAAAGAAAAATACTACTTCAAGGTCAAAAACTAGCCAACGATAGGTGTTAGATGGATAGATTTCGACCCAGAAAACAGCAATTCTCCCTCCTTTGTCAGAAAAATCGCTCATGGAATGTGAGAACTAAAGGACAAAATAAGGGAAGCGGGAGTTATGAGGCTGCCGAAAGTAAACTCAAGGTTCACTTCTTACTCTCTCTCTCATTTACAACAAGAACTCGTCAAGCTACAACAACTGTAGATAACTTCCTTTTCTCCCTCTGTGTACCTAAAGTAAACGGAACTTCTATGATTAAAGTTTCTTTCAAAAAACTATCTGTATGGTGAATACAATACCACAGGGCTGCTTCTCAGCTCACTATAGCAGGGTCGTTTTTCAAGTCCAATGTTAACAAATTTTTGTTGGGCCATCCTCTTAAATGATCTAATTTCTGGGCAGTCTCAACCATTATTACCAATCCTTAAGTTGTTGTTTCACCGTCCACCTGACAAACTCATTAACCCTTATCCTCGAGTGGCATTTGGGCCTTGATAAGCGGTGACTTACTAGTACATAAAAAAAGCCATTTTCTAAGCATAACTCAAATAATGTAAGGAAGGTAACTCACATCTCTTCTCTACATTAGAAACATTTTCAATTCTCCGGACAAACTCATTAACCCTTATCCTCGAGTGGCCTATGGGCCTTGATAAGTGGTGACTTGTTAGTACATAAAAAAAGAAAATAAAGAAAGGAAAAGATTCCAACTCACCAATCGGTTTCGGGATCGGCAACGCAGCAAAACAATCAAATGGTAAATTATTGAGGGACCAAATAACAGGGTGAACCTTTTGTTGGATGTTTAACGATATCGCCACAATGCTGCAAGTGTCCGTCCTCACGGCTGTACGTCTAAAATGACAAACAGAAACAAAAGTCAACATTAAACATTCAGGGCGAAAGTTTTTTAATCTTTTTTAAGTCGGATCTCTTAAAAATCGGATCTCTTAAAAAAAATTTTTTTAAATATATATATATTTCAGATGCAACAGTAAAGAGCACAGATTTCGTCAGCACAAGTTGGTTTGTTTGTTTGTTTGTTTGGTTTTACAGCAATGCAACCTTTTAGGTCATTTCATGCTGAAGATTATTTAGGATTTTCCATTGGGATTGATATATAGATATTAGGGTAGTTAGAGTGGTTTTTATAACATTTTTATATCTTTGATTTCTAGGAGTTTTGTTTTTATTGTGTTGATGGGTTATTTTTGTATTATTCAAATTGTGAATTTCATCTTTTAGAAGAGTTTTGGTATTTTATTTTTGTGGTTTGGATACTTGGTGTTTATATTTTGTTGTGGTAGCACTTAGCGATTCAGTTATTTGTGATTATTATTATGCAGTTGTATATTATATTTTTAGGGGGGGGGGGCAGTTATATTCTTTGGAAGAGACCTACTTCTTTGATGTAGGATAGGATTTTTCCAGTGTTGTTTTCATCGAAAATTTCTTTAAGATTTTTCTCTTTGTAGTGTTTTTCTCTTATTTTTGCGAGGTCTATACAGTTGGTTAGTATGTGCTTTACAGTGAGTGGTGTTTGGCAGGGAAAGCATTGTGGGGACAAGTTGGAAAAAAAAAAAAAAAAATGCACATATACATATATATATATATATATAGCATAATATAAAATGAAATAATAAAATAAGGTACAAATCAAATTTTATTATAATTCAAAATTCAGGCACAGTAACTCAAAGTTGAATTTTGAACTTTATGATTTCAACTAAAGTGAGTTTATTGAACTTTTTATTTGATTTGGTTCATTTATCATTGTATTAATTAACATAAACATTGGATGCATTTTTCATTGTAATTTACTACATTGATTGCGGACGCATTTCCCGATTGGATGAATTTTTCGGTTTTTCAGTTCTTTCAATTTTTTCGCTTTTGGACTGTCACTCAATGCCTGGATCTATCTTCAGTCAACCTCTTGGACATCTTTCATTGACTATGTTTTAATTTGTATGACTTGGATGGATTTTATAACTTTAACAAATAAGTATGTTTTTGGCTTGATATATTTGATGTGTTATGTACTTTTATGTATTTTTGTCTATATTTTTATATAATTTCAAAGTGTAATTTATCACCTGCAGTGACGTCACTGCGGTAATGGTCCTCTGAGGAGAAGAATTATCTTTGAAAACCCATGAGTTAAGGACTTTGAGTTACTTTGCCTGAATTTTGAATTATAATAAAATTTGATCCACACCGTATTTTATTATTTCATTTTATATTATGCTATTAATGCTCTATCCAGTATATTGAGCTTCAGTCTTTATCCGGATGTTTTACTAATTAAAAGATATTAGCTGCCTCTTATACTTTTTGTTGGATTTACTTCATATATATATATATATATATATATATATAACGTAAAATATAATAACACGAAATTACATGATTGTCGATGCAATAATTTATTTCAACCTTGCGGTTTTATTCAAGCATCAAATTAGACAATTACATTTTTGAGACTGACAGAAAACTGAATTCACCCTCGACAATTCAAATACAACCAGAGAGAGTGGTGGTCGCAACCAATCCGAACACCTATTACAGAACGAGTAGAAATTAACATCTTATATTTAACTAAGGCAATCGAAAGGGATCTTATTGTTTTTTTTGTTTGTTTTTATTAAAATAATAACGTCTGTGTTAAACGCACATATTCTTTCTACATTTACGACTTGGTGACATTGAATGTTCATACGCCTCCATACACACGCACACATATACCTATTCTTAACATCACACACACACACGCCACACAATTTTTGGCTAGCTAAAATTCGGTCATTTTACTTTTAACAATGTGAAAATCTATCCGACAAAAATCCTTCAAAAATTCATTAAAAAGATCAAAAGCGACATTTCATCCTAAGTCAGCCTTGGAAACCACAAACATCTTGCGTAAACCACGCTTTAATAATAGGAAAAAATATTTTCTGGTTTGTTTATTTATGCACGGACAGAAATCCACGTTAGACGAAAAAGGAGGATTTTGTTTTCAAGTTCGGTTAGTAAACAAATTAAAATTTTCCTCAGAGAGGTCTCGCGAACACTCCGAATCTTTTCCTGAACTTTGTATTAAAAGTCCTTTCAAAGTGTCGCACATGATTTGGTCCAAAAAATTAGCATACTTTACACTATAACTACTTGTATTCTTTATTGTTTTATGATGTCCCGTTTCTGGGCCGCAACTTTGATTCAAATAGGAAAAAGGGTTCGTGCTTGTGCTGATGAGCGGCCGTACGAAAAAATTATTTTTTTATAAAAACAATATTATATACTTATTCAGCGTTATATTCTTACTCACTGTACAAAAAAAGTAGAAAAAAATTATCCACTAGAACTTTAATTACAAGTATTTTTCCATTCTGCGTAAAACAAAATGAAAGTCAATAAACAAAATTAAATTAATTTATT
>OY744547.1:61389826-61479826 GCA_963556195.1 Sepiola atlantica
GTATACGGCTGTCATTTCATCTCACCTTTGCATCCATAAAACTGAGTAGTAAAGCATCTCGTTGTGCTCCGACCAATTTCACGGACTTCACCGACATGACATTCCCAAACAGACTGAATGTGGACATGCATTCGAGCTTTAGTTTCTTTCGTATTTCTGAAAAAGATTTGAGTTAAAAAAAAAAAAAATTAATTTTAACACAACAAAATCAGATTAAATTGCTTTTTAAAGGTATCATTATCATTAGAGTCTTTTTCATTTCACACCTCCCTGGTTTCTTTCCAATTTATTTTATCCCTGGCTAGGTGCCGCCAAGTAGGACCTACTTGACTATCAAGGTCGTCTCCCCACCGTGTTTTTGACCTTCCTCGGGGGTCCATTCTGTTGCTCTATATGTCCACCTGTTGTCTGTGATCTGCCCATCTATGCTTTGCCATTTATATGGTAGTGATGATGTCGTTTACTCCAGTTTGCTGTCTGATCCAGGTGTTTCTTTTTCTATTATGTAAACTGATGCCGAGCATAGTGCGTTCAGTTTTGTACTGTACCACTCTTAGCTTTCTACCACTGCATTATTAAGTGCCCATGTTTCACTACCATATGTCATAACAGGCGTGATGTATTCATTAAACACTTTTTGCTTTTAAAGGTATCAGTGACTTTAAAATCTGACAAAAAACTGTTATTTTATTTACTTTAATTCACCCTAAACAAGGGGGCATATTGCCACTGAGACATAAGGGGACATATTGCCACTGAGACATAAGGGGCATATTGCCACTGAGACACAAAAGGACATATTGCCACTGAGACATAAGGGGGCATATTGCCACTGAGACATAAGGGGCATATTGCCACTGAGACATAAGGGGCATATTGCCACTTAGACATAAGGGGCATATTGCCACTGAGACATAAGGGGCATATTGCCACTGAGACATAAGGGGACATATTGCCACTGAGACATAAGGGGACATATTGCCACTGAGACATAAGGGGCATATTGCCACTGAGACACAAAAGGACATATTGCCACTGAGACACAAAAGGACATATTGCCACTGAGACATAAGGGGGCATATTGCCACTGAGACATAAGGGGGCATATTGCCACTGAGACATAAGGGGACATATTGCCACTGAGACATGAGGGGACATATTGCCACTGAGACATAAGGGGACATATTGCCACTGAGACATGAGGGGACATATTGCCACTGAGACATAAGGGGACATATTGCCACTGAGACATAAGGGGACATATTGCGACTGAGACATAAGGGACATATTGCCACTGAGACATAAAGGGGCATATTGCCACTGAGACATGAGGGGCATATTGCCACTGAGACATAAGGGGCATATTGCCACTGAGACATAAGGGGCATATTGCCACTGAGACATAAGGGGACATATTGCCACTGAAACATAAGGGGCATATTGCCACTGAGACATAAGGGGGCATATTGCCACTGAGACATAAAGGGCATATTGCCACTGAGACATAAAGGGCATATTGCCACTGAGACATAAGGGGGCATATTGCCACTGAGACATAAGGGGCATATTGCCACTGAGACATAAGGGGGCATATTCCCACCGAGACATAAGGGGGCATATTGCCACTGAGACATAAGGGGGCATATTGCCACTGAGACATAAGGGGACATATTGCCACTGAGACATAAGGGGGCATATTGCCACTGAGACATAAGGGGCTACTGTGAATTAGAGGGCCAGATTTATACGGGCATTTTAAGTGAAGGGTTGTGTAACAAGACGCTCGTTCACATTACATTTAAACGTCTGCATGTTGGTACAGTCATGGAAGCAGGGATGGAATTCCAAAGGCAAGCACTTTGTAGAAAGAAGCTATTAGAACAGAAGGCCTTCCGGAATCTGAAGACCTCAACAGTGAAAGATTGGGGTTTTGCTACTTGTCGGGTTGATGGGGGGGGGGATATTTACGTTGACGGGGCACAAGTGCAGCAAGTTTGTCGGAGGAGCACATTCTACTGAAGTACTTGTAAAACAAGCACAGGGATTCAACATTGCTGCGATTGGTTAGGGGCTGGAGCTTCGTGTACAGTGTGAGAGACTCTTTTTTTTAGACTCCGTCCAAGTGAGAGAGACTAGTGGTTGGTGCACCAGCCCAGATGTAGCAACAACACTCCATGCATGGGCAAATTGTGGTTTTGTAAAGATATAGGATACTGCCAGGTGTAAGAAGTTTTCTAGCATGGTAAAGAGAGCCTAACTTCTTTGCGACAGACTTGGCAGCATCTTCTATGTATTTTATTCCAATTAATGTTACCTGTAAATGTTAGGCCGAGGAGTTTGAATGAGTGACTCTCAGGACGATGTTATCAGCCATGGCAATCGGGATGTTGGTAAACGAAACGAGCTTCGTTTTGATAGAATTAAATGTAGCCATCCATTCGACTACAGACTGGAGGTCATTTTCTAAGGATTCCGCCATTGTCTTGAATATGTGTGCATTCCATTTGCCCTCATATCAAGAATAGAGCGTGGGGTTCCATCAACAAATATACCCATCTCAGGTGCAATTGCATCAGGGAGATCATTTATCAAAATCAGTAATAATAAAGGTCCAAGGATCAACCTCTGGGGCACACCCTGATTAATGTGATAGTGTTTAGATGTCCAGCTATCTAGGACGACCTGGATCTTTCTTTTAGCTAAGAAGGATCTGATTATCCAATTTTCTGCTATCATGGAATCGTCAATTTGAATTTATTATTTTATTTAGAACTAGGTGTTGCCCGGGAGTCTTTTTATTTTCATTTAGCTTTTTATATCGTATAAATACTTTTTTTTTCTTTAACTCTTAAATTTATAACTAACTAGTTGTTTCTACCCAGCGTAGCCCGGGAGTTAATCCAACAAAATTTGTGAGTAATGGTTATTTTCATTATTTAAGGAGTAGTGATTGCAGGGGAGACAACTCCTTTTTTTACTTTTTTTTTTTGTTTTGTTTTTAATCTTAAATGAGATTATTGATTAAAATAAGAGATGCCCAATGAGACATGATAAATAAATCTGTCCGCAAACTACTTTTTTAATTATTAAGCTTAGGAACATGAAAAGTTTGTAGTTATAGATGACGCACCTAATTTCCGAGACTTCGCGTCGACAACGATCGGGCATGTCGCGGAAGCGCTGACAGAATTATATCATTTTTTTCTTTCTTTTATTCTATAAAAATATTGACAAAATTTTACCCCACCCTAAAAAAAAAAAAAAAGAACATTATTTTCACAAAAAAAAAAATTTTAATCTATGTATTTTTTCTTTGAATTTATTTGTCTTATATTAGCGTCTGCCAGTCTTCCAGTTAGAGCTTGGCAGTTTGAATGCAGGGCTTGGCTATCGCTAAGAACGGGAGCCCTAACCCTAAACCATTTTTCTTTCTTTTATGTTAGCAAGAAGAAAAAAAAAAGAAAAACAGCAAAACAAATGAAAAAGAAAACATTGATAAAATTCCCCCTCCTCCAAAAGAAAACAAATTTTCTTTCTACACATTTGATCGAAAATGGTTCATTTGACACCCCATCCTTGGCGTTTTCGTCTCGGCAACTCTCGGGCGCTTCCGCAACCTGCCCGATCGTTGCCTAGGCGAAGTCATGGAAATCAGGCGCGTCATTTATAACAGCACCGAAAAGTTTTATAGGACTGATCATCTACATTTGCAGATTGTTGTCATATTTATCTTTCTTCGTATATATGGGTATTCGAGAGAGCAGGACTTCACTCCCTTCCGGCTACAAAATGAAAAAAAAATCAGTTCACAAAGATAATACTAAAAAACAGACGAGATACTTACCCCCAATTCTTTCGGGTGGTTTGTCGGCAAGGGCAATATTCTAGATAGAAAAAAAGAAAAACATTTTTTTATCATCATCATCATCATATTCGCTTGAACGTCCGTTTTACATGCTGGCATGTGTTGGACAGCTTTTAGAAATTGACTTCCACACTAACCTATCTCTGGTCAGTTCTTTATTTACACCACTTTCTCGGAAATTCTTATCACTTCCTCCCATATTGTCAGAGGCTTTCCCCTACCAACTGACTCTGCTAGCTCAACATTTCTACATCTACTAATCAATTTTTTTTTCAATGTGACCAAACCAACAAAGTCTCATGGTCTGCACGTATTGTCTAATACATAGTGTGTGTTTACTAAATTTTGTCTAATACATAGTGTGTGTTTACTAAATTTTGTGTAATACATAGTGTGTGTTTACTAAATTTTGTCTAATACATAGTGTGTGTTTACTAAATTTTGTGTAATACATAGTGTGTGTTTACTAAATTTTGTCTAATACATAGTGTGTGTTTACTAAATTTTGTGCAATACATAGTGTGTGTTTACTAAATTTTGTGCAATACATAGTGTGTGTTTACTAAATTTTGTGCAATACATAGTGTGTGTTTACTAAATTTCGTCTAATACATAGTGTGTGTTTACTAAATTTTGTGCAATACATAGTGTGCGTTTACTAAATTTTGTGCAATACATAGTGTGTGTTTACTAAATTTTGTGCAATACATAGTGTGTGTTTACTAAATTTTGTCTAATACATAGTGTGTGTTTACTAAATTTTGTGCAATACATAGTGTGTGTTTACTAAATTTTGTGCAATACATAGTGTGTGTTTACTAAATTTTGTGCAATACATAGTGTGTGTTTACTAAATTTTGTCTAATACATAGTGTGTGTTTACTAAATTTTGTGTAATACATAGTGTGCGTTTACTAAATTTTGTGTAATACATAGTGTGTGTTTACTAAATTTTGTGTAATACATAGTGTGTGTTTACTAAATTTTGTGTAATACATAGTGTGTGTTTACTAAATTTTGTGCAATACATAGTGTGTGTTTACTAAATTTTGTGCAATACATAGTGTGTGTTTACTAAATTTTGTCTAATACATAGTGTGTGTTTACTAAATTTTGTGTAATACATAGTGTGTGTTTACTAAATTTTGTCTAATACATAGTGTGTGTTTACTAAATTTTGTGTAATACATAGTGTGCGTTTACTAAATTTTGTGTAATACATAGTGTGTGTTTACTAAATTTTGTGTAATACATAGTGTGTGTTTACTAAATTTTGTGTAATACATAGTGTGTGTTTACTAAATTTTGTGCAATACATAGTGTGTGTTTACTAAATTTTGTGCAATACATAGTGTGTGTTTACTAAATTTTGTCTAATACATAGTGTGTGTTTACTAAATTTTGTGTAATACATAGTGTGCGTTTACTAAATTTTGTGTAATACATAGTGTGTGTTTACTAAATTTTGTGTAATACATAGTGTGTGTTTACTAAATTTTGTGTAATACATAGTGTGTGTTTACTAAATTTTGTGCAATACATAGTGTGTGTTTACTAAATTTTGTGCAATACATAGTGTGCGTTTACTAAATTTTGTGCAATACATAGTGTGTGTTTACTAAATTTTGTGTAATACATAGTGTGTGTTTACTAAATTTTGTGTAATACATAGTGTGTGTTTACTAAATTTTGTGCAATACATAGTGTGCGTTTACTAAATTTTGTGCAATACATAGTGTGTGTTTACTAAATTTTGTGTAATACATAGTGTGTGTTTACTAAATTTTGTGCAATACATAGTGTGTGTTTACTAAATTTTGTGTAATACATAGTGTGTGTTTACTAAATTTTGTGCAACACATAGTGTGTGTTTACTAAATTTTGTGTAATACATAGTGTGTGTTTACTAAATTTTGTGTAATACATAGTGTGTGTTTACTAAATTTTGTCTAATACATAGTGTGTGTTTACTAAATTTTGTGCAATACATAGTGTGTGTTTACTAAATTTTGTGTAATACATAGTGTGTGTTTACTAAATTTTGTGTAATACATAGTGTGTGTTTACTAAATTTTGTCTAATACATAGTGTGTGTTTACTAAATTTTGTGTAATACATAGTGTGTGTTTACTAAATTTTGTGCAATACATAGTGTGTGTTTACTAAATTTTGTGCAATACATAGTGTGTGTTTACTAAATTTTGTGCAATACATAGTGTGTGTTTACTAAATTTTGTGCAATACATAGTGTGTGTTTACTAAATTTCGTCTAATACATAGTGTGTGTTTACTAAATTTTGTGCAATACATAGTGTGCGTTTACTAAATTTTGTGCAATACATAGTGTGTGTTTACTAAATTTTGTGCAATACATAGTGTGTGTTTACTAAATTTTGTCTAATACATAGTGTGTGTTTACTAAATTTTGTGCAATACATAGTGTGTGTTTACTAAATTTTGTGTAATACATAGTGTGCGTTTACTAAATTTTGTGCAATACATAGTGTGTGTTTACTAAATTTTGTGTAATACATAGTGTGTGTTTACTAAATTTTGTGCAATACATAGTGTGTGTTTACTAAATTTTGTGCAATACATAGTGTGCGTTTACTAAATTTTGTGCAATACATAGTGTGTGTTTACTAAATTTTGTCTAATACATAGTGTGCGTTTACTAAATTTTGTGCAATACATAGTGTGTGTTTACTAAATTTTGTGCAATACATAGTGTGTGTTTACTAAATTTTGTGCAATACATAGTGTGTGTTTACTCAATTTTGTGTAATACATAGTGTGTGTTTACTCAATTTTGTGTAATACATAGTGTGTGTTTACTAAATTTTGTGCAATACATAGTGTGCGTTTACTAAATTTTGTGTAATACATAGTGTGTGTTTACTAAATTTTGTGTAATACATAGTGTGTGTTTACTAAATTTTGTGTAATACATAGTGTGTGTTTACTAAATTTTGTGCAATACATAGTGTGCGTTTACTAAATTTTGTGCAATACATAGTGTGCGTTTACTAAATTTTGTGCAATACATAGTGTGTGTTTACTAAATTTTGTGCAATACATAGTGTGTGTTTACTAAATTTTGTGTAATACATAGTGTGTGTTTACTAAATTTTGTGTAATACATAGTGTGTGTTTACTAAATTTTGTGCAATACATAGTGTGCGTTTACTAAATTTTGTGCAATACATAGTGTGTGTTTACTAAATTTTGTCTAATACATAGTGTGTGTTTACTAAATTTTGTGCAATACATAGTGTGTGTTTACTAAATTTTGTGTAATACATAGTGTGTGTTTACTAAATTTTGTTAAAATATATTTAATAGCAAAAAAGTCATTTTAAACGCGAGTTTGATGGGTGGTCACTTTCGGTCATTTCATGGTTGATTTTCTGAGATCTCAGGTCATGTACTGGTGCGGCACGAGCCCTGGGCAGGTTCAGCCAGCTTCCTCCGAAGGAGTGCAGTTTCTAAGGAATATCAAATACACCAGCGAGTCGCATGTGTATCCTGCTGAGAGCGCGATAATTTTAACGTTAGTTTTAGCAGTTTTTTGCAGGGAGATGTTGCCATCCTCCCATACATCACCTGGTATTCTCGAATGGTACCCACCTGGTAATGACCAGGCTCAACGTCTCTTAACTTCGGTGATATAACGAGAACGTGCATTTCAACGTGATTCTGCCATATATGAGGTCTCGGGTCACTTCTCAAAAGGTATTAGATGGTTTGAAAATTTATATTGTATAAAATTTTGATTTGTCAGAATGGGACGAACGTAGCAAGATCAGAGGCTGGTGTGTAAAAATAATCGTAAAAAAACGGTAGTTTTTCACTTAAGGCTAAAGTATTGGAAAATTCCATTAGAAGTTAACAGACGAGAGTTATGACTGTGTTGCAGGAGATGACGTCATGGAAGGAAGTACGTGGCAGAGAAGCAAGATGGACTTTGCCTTTTCGAAAAATCATGTGGTACCACAAGATTTTTTAAATAAATAAAAATTAAAAATAACCATATTTGTTATAAAATACCTACGTTATAACAAATAGTCATTTACTTTTTATTTATTTACACTTATCAAGGCTAAAAGCCACTTGAGAATAAGTGTTCATGGGATGGATAGAGTGTTGGTAGAATGATGAATGGAATGAACAAAATTTGATTACTAATAAGGACGGTTTATGACAAACATTTGTTGACATTAGATTTAAAGACGACCATGTTGTAGTGTGCAGGGAAGCAATCCCATGGTACCGTATTTCACAGATGGCAATTTTTTGGAAAGAAACTGTTCATTGAAATTCTGCTTGATATTAAGCACGCAAAGGAAGAAAGGAAAGTTCTTTGCAGTTGTGGTGGTAAGACGAGTTCTTGTTGTGAATGTCTTATGAGAAGGAGGAACCAGAGATTGATCACCTTTCATGAAAATAATGATGGACGAGAAAAAGACGAGCAATGTTTTCTTTTTCTGTGAGAAAGAGGCTGTTGAAAGTTCCATTTGATTATTACGGTATCATGTGGTTATTAAATTATTAATTGAACCAAATTGTTATGTAACTATGACTAATGTTTGTAAAGGTAATGTTTTAATCTCTATTTATAAAAATTTTGCATGTAAATAGCTTCCAAAAACTTTCAATCTTTTAATACATAAGGATTTGCGAAGAATTTTTTAAAGACCGTTTAAATGACTTTCTTTTCGACCGTTAAAATGCCTTTCTTTTCGACCGTTAAAATGCCTTTCTTTTCGATCGTCTAAATGACTTTCTTTTCGACCGTTAAAATGCCTTTCTTTTCGACCGTTAAAATGCCTTTCTTTTCGACCGTTAAAATGCCTTTCTTTTCGACCGTTAAAATGCCTTTCTTTTCGACCGTTTAAATGCCTTTCTTTTCGACCGTTTAAATGCCTTTCTTTTCGACCGTTAAAATGCCTTTCTTTTCAACCGTTTAAATGCCTTTCCTTTCGACCGTTTAAATGCCTTTCTTTTCGACCGTTTAAATGCCTTTCTTTTCGACCGTTTAAATGCCTTTCTTTTCGACCGTTAAAATGCCTTTCTTTTCGACCGTTAAAATGCCTTTCTTTTCGACCGTTAAAATGCCTTTCTTTTCGACCGTTTAAATGCCTTTCCTTTCGACCGTTTAAATGCCTTTCTTTTCGACCGTTTAAATGCCTTTCTTTTCGACCGTTTAAATGCCTTTCTTTTCGACCGTTAAAATGCCTTTCTTTTCGACCGTTAAAATGCCTTTCTTTTCGACCGTTAAAATGCCTTTCTTTTCGACCGTTAAAATGCCTTTCTTTTCGACCGTTTAAATGCCTTTCTTTTCGACCGTTAAAATGACTTTCTTTTCGACCATTAAAATGACTATCAAATTTTTATGGATCACAAAGTAATACATTCTTTTTTTCAACTATTAACAAAAGATTGAAATGGGTGACTAGTTTACAAAGAAACTGAAATGCATTCTGGTGGATTTAATTTCGTAATTAATTTTTTTTTTTCAAATGGGATTTTTTAAGTTTGTTTTAATACTTTACGTAATTGCTTTTTTTTTCTTCATTTCAATAAATAATCGATTAATTATAGATAAAATAATTTGTAAGTCACGTAGGGGCAAGAAATAAAATTAAAAATTTGAAAAATTTAGTCTAAGTTTTTACCTCCACTCTAGAAGAAAAATCTATGTGCATTTATTCGTATATTCATATATATCAAAATTCCCATCACTCAAAATTTTACAAGTAAAAAACGTGCCTTGCAATTTCAAGTTATGAGGGGAAGTGAGAAAGCAAACAGCAAGTCAGACTGAAATGAATGGGGAAAGAAATCCTCCATTCTATAATAAAAAGGTCAATGGTAGGTGTTTCTTTTTTCTCTTTAGGTTATCAGAAATGATAATTTATATATGAAAAATTAAATTACTGATGTACTTTTATAATTTGATGTGAATATTTTAGTGATATATCTAGATAAATAGCAAGCGTGAACACTGGCGAGGCATAATTTTTTTCTGTCGTCTAAATGAATAAATGTGAAAGTTTTTTTTCTGTCGTCTAAATGAATAAATGTGAAAGTTTTTTTTTTGTCGTCTAAATGAATAAATGTGAATGTTTTTTTTCTGTCGTCTAAATGAATAAATGTGAAAGTTTTTTTCTGTCGTCTAAATGAATAAATGTGAAAGTTTTTTTTTTCTGTCGTCTAAATGAATAAATGTGAAAGTTTTTTTTTCTGTCATCTAAATGAATAAATGTGAATGTTTTTTTTTCTGTCGTCTAAATGAATAAATGTGAAAGTTTTTTTTCTGTCTAAATGAATAAATGTGAAAGTTTTTCTTCTGTCGTCTAAATGAATAAATGTGAATGTTTTTTTTTCTGTCGTCTAAATGAATAAATGTGAAAGTATTTTTTCATTCATGACTCCTATATTACCATCAAAACGGGTTACTGTTATTTAAAATCAATAATACAACAGAGTATTTTCAAATACTGTATATATCGTAGAGACGAATGGCATAAAGACAGAACTTTGAATGCCTCATTTTAAACAGTTACTAATGAAGTCATGTTTGGTGTTATTCATTCGTAATTTTACCGTTCTATTTTTTTCATATATATGCAATAGTTTTGTCAATATTAACAGTAATTAAAGTGATTTAATAAAAAAAAAACGGATAAATTATTAAACCTCTCTTATGGGGAGGTAATTTAAATTGAACTAATTAAAAAGAAAAATATACGAGGAATAAGCAAGAGTTCAGAATGAAGAGGTGACCTCTCGTAAGCGACATCACATAGAGAAAGATGAGAGGGTGACTTACTGCTCCTTGCTAGCGATTAATGACACATTTTTTTATTATTTTTTAAATTCAATGAAAAAAATCCTAAGTAAAAAAAATAAATAAAAAGAGTGCAGACACACGCATGCACACACACAATCCATCGCTCAGGCGAATTGATTTCCTCTTTCTTTTGATTTCAACACGGTGTCTTATTAAAAATAAATAAATTTGTATCAAAATTACCAAAATGTTAATATCCATTTATATGAATAAATGCTAAAGTTTTAGTCTTGTGTTTACAACAAACTTATCACTGAAATGTTTGTTATTTAACATGTATTTCAAGTAGCAAACTTTGTAAAGTGATAGTGATATAACTTGGCAAGTAGTTACAAATAACAAAATAACCCAGAGTGTAAAGGTCTTAAAATAGTATGGTTTATTCCAACGTATATATCTTGTACAAACAATAGTAACTAGAATCAGCGGTTTATTCCAACGTATATATCTTGTACAAACAATAGTAACTAGAATCAACGGTTCATTCCAACGTATATATCTTGTACAAACAATAGTAACTAGAATCAACGGTTCATTCCAACGTATATATCTTGTACAAACAATAGTAACTAGAATCAGCGGTTTATTCCAACGTATATATCTTGTACAAACAATAGTAACTAGAATCAGCGGTGTATTCCAACGTATATATCTTGTACAAACAATAGTAACTAGAATCAGCGGTTTATTCCAACGTATATATCTTGTACAAACAATAGTAACTAGAATCAGCGGTTTATTCCAACGTATATATCTTGTACAAACAATAGTAACTAGAATCAGCGGTTTATTCCAACGTATATATCTTGTACAAACAATAGTAACTAGAATCAGCGGTTTATTCCAACGTATATATCTCGTACAAACACTAGTAACTAGAATCAGCGGTTTATTCCAACGTATATATCTTGTACAAACAATAGTAACTAGAATCAGCGGTTTATTCCAATGTATATATCTTGTACAAACAATAGTAACTAGAATCAGCGGTTTATTCCAACGTATATATCTTGTACAAACAATAGTAACTAGAATCAGCGGTGTATTCCAACGTATATATCTTGTACAAACAATAGTAACTAGAATCAGCGGTTTATTCCAACGTATATATCTTGTACAAACAATAGTAACTAGAATCAGCGGTTTATTCCAACGTATATATCTTGTACAAACAATAGTAACTAGAATCAGCGGTTTATTCCAACGTATATATCTTGTACAAACACTAGTAACTAGAATCAGCGGTTTATTCCAACGTACATATCTTGTACAAACAATAGTAACTAGAATCAGCGGTTTATTCCAACGTATATATCTTGTACAAACAATAGTAACTAGAATCAGCGGTTTATTCCAACGTACATATCTTGTACAAACAATAGTAACTAGAATCAGCGGTTTATTCCAACGTATATATCTCGTACAAACACTAGTAACTAGAATCAGCGGTTTATTCCAACGTACATATCTTGTACAAACAATAGTAACTAGAATCAGCGGTTTATTCCAACGTATATATCTTGTACAAACAATAGTAACTAGAATCAACGGTTTATTCCAACGTATATATCTTGTACAAATAATAGTAACTACAGGTAATCCAAAAGGATTTAACAGAATAAGTTCGTAGTCGTATTTATTGTCCAGACTAGTTCATTTATTTAGCGACTGAGGGGAGTCCGGTATCCCATCACAACAGATAGCGAACTGGCAACGTCAGCTAGTTCTATATAACATAATTTTCATCTTTTTTGTGAGTCAAGCGTAAATGCATTTTTCTGATATTGACATTTCGATAACTAGCAATTTCTCTGAAATTACAAATTTCGCCATGGGCAGCCGTCTATACGAGTACCAACGGGAGCAAACTAATACCAACATATAAGAATGCATCTAAATAAAATATACTTACTTCTTCAGGTGTGAGGCGGAATACATTCAGCTGGTTTACACCAGCAATGACTAAGGATTTTTCAAAGTTGTTGAAAAAGTTGCAGTAGATACAATGTTCAATCCCTGTCGGGGTATGTGTCGGCCTGTAAACTCCGTACATGATGGACTTTTCTTTTTTATAAGGAAAAAGAAACAAGTCACTTTGATATTTAAATTACCTGTGAAAGGAAAAAAATGAAATAAAGATTAAAATTGTGTTACAATAGTGCCTGGAGTGTTGTTGCCATATCTGGGCTGGTACACCAATCACTAGCCTCTCCCTCTTGGACAGGGTGCACAAAAAGAATTTCTAACCTGCATTGTCTGCTAACCTGCGGCACGTGTCGCATCGCTGCAGCGTTTCATCCAAGTTCTTGTTTTATAAGTATTTCCATGGAATGTGCTCCAATGAACATACTTCACTTATACGCTCGAAAAGAAAATACACAGACCCACCCGACTAGCAGCAAAATTCTACCCCTTCACTGTAGAGGTCCCGAAAGATTTTCTACTCTGATAGCTTCTTTTCTTGGACCGGTTTCCTTTGGAATTCCTCACTCCTGCTGTTTCCACGACCGTACTAACATGCAGAGATTTAAATGTAACGCGAACATCTTGTTGCCCTCCTATAAATCTGGCTCCAATCACAGTAGCCAATTATGCTTCAGTAACAATTATGCCTTGTTTGGGGGTGAATAAAAGTAAAAATAAAATGAGACTTAATGACAACTTGTAACTATCAATAGCTGGAGTCGGAGCAAAGCCATTCGTCGCCTTGGGAGTCGGAGCAAAGCCATTCGTCGCCTTGGGAGTCGGAGCAAAGCCATTCGTCGCCTTGGGAGTCGGAGCAAAGCCATTCGTCGCCTTGGGAGTCGGAGCAAAGCCATTCGTCGCCTTGGGAGTCGGAGCAAAGCCATTCGTCGCCTTGGGAGTCGGAGCAAAGCCATTCGTCGCCTTGGGAGTCGGAGCAAAGCCATTCGTCGCCTTGGGAGTCGGAGCAAAGCCATTCGTCGCCTTGGGAGTCGGAGCAAAGCCATTCGTCGCCTTGGGAGTCGGAGCAAAGCCATTCGTCGCCTTGGGAGTCGGAGCAAAGCCATTCGTCGCCTTGGGAGTCGGAGCAAAGCCATTCGTCGCCTTGGGAGTCGGAGCAAAGCCATTCGTCGCCTTGGGAGTCGGAGCAAAGCCATTCGTCGCCTTGGGAGTCGGAGCAAAGCCATTCGTCGCCTTGGGAGTCGGAGCAAAGCCATTCGTCGCCTTGGGAGTCGGAGCAAAGCCATTCGTCGCCTTGGGAGTCGGAGCAAAGCCATTCGTCGCCTTGGGAGTCGGAGCAAAGCCATTCGTCGCCTTGGGAGTCGGAGCAAAGCCATTCGTCGCCTTGGGAGTCGGAGCAAAGCCATTCGTCGCCTTGGGAGTCGGAGCAAAGCCATTCGTCGCCTTGGGAGTCGGAGCAAAGCCATTCGTCGCCTTGGGAGTCGGAGCAAAGCCATTCGTCGCCTTGGGAGTCGGAGCAAAGCCATTCGTCGCCTTGGGAGTCGGAGCAAAGCCATTCGTCGCCTTGGGAGTCGGAGCAAAGCCATTCGTCGCCTTGGGAGTCGGAGCAAAGCCATTCGTCGCCTTGGGAGTCGGAGCAAAGCCATTCGTCGCCTTGGGAGTCGGAGCAAAGCCATTCGTCGCCTTGGGAGTCGGAGCAAAGCCATTCGTCGCCTTGGGAGTCGGAGCAAAGCCATTCGTCGCCTTGGGAGTCGGAGCAAAGCCATTCGTCGCCTTGGGAGTCGGAGCAAAGCCATTCGTCGCCTTGGGAGTCGGAGCAAAGCCATTCGTCGCCTTGGGAGTCGGAGCAAAGCCATTCGTCGCCTTGGGAGTCGGAGCAAAGCCATTCGTCGCCTTGGGAGTCGGAGCAAAGCCATTCGTCGCCTTGGGAGTCGGAGCAAAGCCATTCGTCGCCTTGGGAGTCGGAGCAAAGCCATTCGTCGCCTTGGGAGTCGGAGCAAAGCCATTCGTCGCCTTGGGAGTCGGAGCAAAGCCATTCGTCGCCTTGGGAGTCGGAGCAAAGCCATTCGTCGCCTTGGGAGTCGGAGCAAAGCCATTCGTCGCCTTGGGAGTCGGAGCAAAGCCATTCGTCGCCTTGGGAGTCGGAGCAAAGCCATTCGTCGCCTTGGGAGTCGGAGCAAAGCCATTCGTCGCCTTGGGAGTCGGAGCAAAGCCATTCGTCGCCTTGGGAGTCGGAGCAAAGCCATTCGTCGCCTTGGGAGTCGGAGCAAAGCCATTCGTCGCCTTGGGAGTCGGAGCAAAGCCATTCGTCGCCTTGGGAGTCGGAGCAAAGCCATTCATCGCCTTGGGAGTCGGAGCAAAGTAATTAATGGCTTTAGGAGCCGGAGCAAAGTAATTAATGGCTTTAGGAGCCGGAGTTAGTGAAACTTTTAAAAGATTCTTATTAAAAATAAATGTTTTTAAAGAAAAAATAGAAAAAGAGGGGAAGATGAAAAATGATAGCTCCACCTGATAAGTAACTGCCAGCGAATGGTTGGTTGGTTGGTATTTTTTTTTCTGTAAAGCTAATGTATTTTTATCCAATAAATGTGAAGAAGGGGTAAATGCATTGTGGGAGTATATTTTCAATGGAGTATATTTTTGTTAAGTGTAATATCGAAGAGTTACTTATGACCTGACACAAAATATTCACAAAACCAACGTATCAAAATCTGTGTCAGTGGAGGATGAGTGTTTTTCAAATGGATGAGTGTTTTTCAAATGGATGAGAATTTTCAAATGGATGAGTGTTTTTCAAATGGATGAGTGTTTTTCAAATGGATGAGAATTTTCAAATGGATGAGTGTTTTTCAAATGGATGAGTGTTTTTCAAATGGATGAATTTAACATTTTTTCCTGTTTTTTTTTTTAATAAAGCAAATCTAAACAAGCCGCGCATGAGTGGTCCCCCTCTGTGTGTAACTCGATGTGGCGAGTGTAAAATGCAATAAATTTGGGGCATTTTAACCCCCCCCCCCCTTTGACCCTCTGGGGGCACGAACCAGAATCTTTCTGAGATCAAGGATGCTCATTTTATATCCAGAACAATTGCCTCTACATTTTGGCCAAGTTTCAGAAAACTTGAATGGATGGATCAAACGTTATGGGAGAAAAGGGTCATTTTGGGGGCTTTTGACCCCCTGGGGGCGCGAACCAGATTTTTTCCAAGGTCAGCGATACTTATTTTCTATTAGGAACAATTGCCTCCACATTTTGGCCAAGTTTCAGAGAAATTGTATGGATGGATGAAAAGTTATGGGGCAAAAAATGTCATGTTTTGCTATTTTGGGGCCTTTTGACCCCCTGGGGGGGCTAACCAGATTTTTTTTCAAAAATCGGAGAATGTCACTTTCTAACCTGACCAAAGTTACAACTTCATGCAAAATTTCAAAGAAATTCAATGGATGGTTGCGGAGAAAAATCCGGACGGACGGGCATGCCTCAAAACATAAGTCCCCCGATTTTATAAATCGGGGGACCAATAAATAAAAATATACATATATTTTTTTTTAAGTAATACATGAGGATGTAGAGTTTGCCGGAATTTTTAATTTCACTAGTTTTTTTATATATATATATATTATATTCAGTAGATTACAAAATTCATGACATAATTACTATTTTATGATCATGCTTCAAAAATCGACACTTTACAATGTTTATCGTTATGTACGCGGGTTTCGAAAAATCTTTTTTATCACTATTACTAAGAGTAAACTTTGGAAACCTTTAATAATTTTCCTCATCAGCATATAAACTTCATAAATCTCTATTCCGATAATTTGCAGTGCATATAATCGCAATCAGTTCAAATGATTGTGATTATATCTACTGGGAACTACTAATCTACTTAATGAAAATATGAAAGCTCTGCTCGACATAACACGCTGACCATTGAGCTTGATTTTATCTGCAGTTGGAATCAGTCATGCAGAAAATTTGCAAAGTAAAAAACAGTAAACAAACTATTTAAAAAATATTTCCAAACCAAGAAAAAAACAAAAACATTCAAATTATAAAAAAAAAAGTTTTATTTGATTATTTGTAATAAAAACAAATAAAAATGTCCAGTTAAGAAAAGCAGTTTGATTTTCTGATGTGTTAATTTAATTTTTAAAGGAGAAAGAAAAAAAAAAAAAAAAAAAAAATGGTGAAAATAAATTATTAATTACCCAAAACAAACAAAAAAAAAAATCCAACTTAACTGTTCGTCAATATCCAAACCGGAAGCCGTCTTTTAGCATTCTAGTTTTAATGTTTTTAGTAACACACGTGTTTGGGTTTCTTTTCAAGACACGTGGTCACCATTTTGTGTATGTTGTGTCTTTTTTTAGTTCACACATGAATGTAAGAACTGTTGGGAATAAGTCATACACCATCCACAATGACTATGCAATCTCTACAGCTACATTCTTAGACAACGGAGCTGTTAAACCTGACAGTGATATGGGACAGGAAGGAGAGAGTAGCAACCCTAGTTGAAGTCATTGTCCCTAACGATGCTGGCTAAACAGAGCTGAGAGAGGTTTGGTTGTTTTGTTTTACGGCATATCAACCCTTTTGGGGTTATCTAATGCCGAATCTGGTAATTTTGGTAAACGTTCTTACGCTTCAAGTTCTTTATATGTTCAAATATTTATTCATTGTGTTTAGTTTGGTTGTGTTTAGTTTGGTTGTGTTTAGTTTGGTTGTGTTTAGTTTGGTTGTGTTTAGTTTGGTTGTGTTTAGTTTGGTTGTTTTGTAGAGGAAAATTGTTGTTTTTGTTTTGGCCTTTGCAGAACATGATTGAGTTTTGAAAAGGGAAAGGAAAAAACAATAACATCAATGTTTGGTGTATTTGTGTGTCAGGAAGCCGGTATCTTCAGACGGCCTGATCTGGTAGCACCAGAAGAGCTGAGAGAGAGAAGAGAACTAAATGCCAAAGTATTATGTACGAGATAAAAAGAAATTGGAATCTTAGGGAGATCTTAATCAGTCCAGTAATCATAGGAGCCACCAGGCTTATGAAAATAATTTTTGAAGACTACCTGGTGAATATACCCGGTGAACCAAGTGCAAGAGAGATCCAAACAATTGCACGTAAAGGGACTTTTACAGGAAGTAGAAAAAAAATTGCTCAGAAAATGAATTGGTACTTATATCGATCTTGACCCAGTTTCCGTGAGTTTTTGTAAGAAACGTTCGGCTATCCTACGCAAACGCCCGAGAGATGATAAGCCAATTTGTACCAGACAACAATTTTGATACGGTAAATATGTACAAAGTTGGTATATTCTTGATCGGCATTGACCCGGCTGAATAATATCAAAAATTTGAAAAAAATGATTCCTTCTTTGGGGGTCAACTGGGACAGGTTTTGTAAATGGGGGGGGGGGGGGGGGTCAACCATTTTATGTGAAGGGTTTGGGAAGACGAGGCGGGGGGACGGGGTTGAGATAGGGAGGGGGAAAACGGGGTTGGGGAGGGGGAACGGAAGTGGAGAAAAAAGGGGGGAAAACGGAGTTGATAAAAAGGGAGGGGGGAGAGGGAAAACGGGGTTGGTGAGAGGGAGAGGAAAACTGGGTTGGAGAGAAGGAAACAGGGTTTGAGAGAGGGAGAGGGAAACGGAGTTGAGGAGAGGGAGGGAGGAAACGGAGTTGAGGAGAGGGAGGGAGGAAACGGGGTTGGGAGAGGGAGAAAACGAAAGTAGGGAGAGGGAAAGAGAAAGACGGATAAGGAGGGGTAGAGAGTTGCCCCGGGCAACACCGGATAGCACTACTAGTTGTAGCGACGAAGTTCACCGTTTGGTGCGCAAAATCAAAATGCCTTAACTCATTTCTGCATGCACTCACCTGAATTAATAAAAAACATTATAAGCCAATCAGATGCATTTCTCTGAATTTATGAAATTTGTTATTTTGATCCACCCAGAGTAAATAAAAAGCCAGATTTTCCCTTTAACAATTGGTGAGCTCAAATCCCGACAGAGCTAACATCGACCTTTCGCCAGCTTCCTTCATCCCTCTGTCGGGTGTTGGGAAAGCATTTCTCACCTCAGACAGTCATAAGAAAAGTTTGAATTACCTACTGGAGAGTTTGAATTACCTACTAGACACCATTCTCGGTCTCTCTGTACAAGGGTTTGTCAGAACAACCTGATATGAGGATACTTCACGCTACAAGTAAACCCTGACCAAATACTCAAAACAGCATAGTATTCGTAGTCCAAACAAGATCCCCTAGACACGGTGATACACTGGCTCATACGATGAATGGTGCACCTTCTCCTAGTGATGTTACCTCAAATACTCCACCAGACCAGGAAAATTCTTGTCGTGGAATCCGGTCAGACCAAAAAAAAAAAAATACTATAACATAGTTAACTGGTCAATTGAAGAGAGAAAAATCAATGTTCTTAACTAACTCAACGTTTTACGGGTAAATGAGAAATTTAATGGAATATTCGAATATCTATGTATCTCATATAGAGATTAAGTGGGGAATCTTTTACGAGACTCAGCAGAGTAAAAACGCAAAAAAAACAAATTATAACAAATAAAAGTAACTGTAAGCTGTAAAAGTTAGTTTCAAACTTGCATGTGATATTTGTTTGTATTTTAAACCCGTTTGAAGTGCTATTTATTAGAAATCAATAGTTTTGACACCGTAATTTCGAAAAACAACATGGCCGATTTGGGGGGGGGGGGATTACTAACGAAATCACTAGGAGCGACCATATTGTTTTTGTGAAAACGTTGGAAAAAAAAACAAGACATTTTTTTTTTTACATCTAATGAAAACCCATTTATAATACGTAAAAATAAAAACAAATTACATAGGTAAGTAGAAAAATATCTATTCTCGTCGTAGGTCAACTTCACTTGTTGCAAATTTATGTTTTTAAACCCTTTCTCGTTCTTTTTTTGGACCCCGTTCGCGCCTCTGCTGAGCGTCGTAACATATACCCATTAAGTGTTACCCACACACCTGACCTTGTGTCTAACCTCCAGGACAAAATAAAATACTACAATTTTTATCTTTATTTATCTTCCTTCCACAGCGGTAAGATGTGACACAAGGTCGGGAAAGTGGGATTTGAAAAGCCAGCGCCCGAGAAGGTGAGCACTCTGGTCTACAAAAAAATGCCTGCGCAGCCCCATCGGCATTCTCCGGTAGAGGCGACTCAGGCAGTAAGCAATAAATCCTGGGAGGGTGGACCTCCTAGAACTGCACAGGACAAACCCATAGACCGGCGGAATCAAGACCCGAAGGCCAAGACGGTACCGGTCTACGGGGTGTAGTATGCGTCGGAACAGATAATACTACACTGTGATCCCAGCCAAAAGGCCAAGAAGTTCAAAAATACTACAATTAGGTACACCTATTTATCTACGTCCCACAAAGTAGAATGTGACACAAGGTCGGAAGGTGGGAATTTTCACTCTAGAGGAAGAGTGAGATGAATCTCAAAAAATTGCCTGGGCAGGGCGCCTCAGACAGTAAGCAATAAACTTACTCCTCCCCAAAGAGGGGAGGCAAAGCATGGGAGGGGGTTAACCTCCCATAACTGCACAGGACAGTCAGAACAGATACTACACTTTGATCTTAGCCAAAAGACCAAGGAAGCATCCGAAATTCAGGTATTTACTCCTCCCCAGGAGTTAGGCACAAGGCCAGTTTTATCTTACTCCCACAAGTAAGATGTGACCACAGCTTGGGTCGAGAAAGTGGGGTTAAAAGCCAGCGCTCGAGAGGTGAGCACTCTGGCCATTTAAAAATTGCCTGGGCAGCCCCGTCGGCATTCCCCGGTAGGGGCGCCTCAGACAGTAAGCAATAAACTTACTCCTCCCCAAAGAGGGGAGGCGAAGCCTGGGAGGGTGGACCTCCTAGAACTGCACAGGACAATCCCATAGACCGGCGTAAATCAAGCCCCGGAGGCCAAGACAATACCAGTCTATGGGGTGCAGTATCCATCGGCACAGATACTACACTTTGATCTTGTCGGACAGATTCAATTAGGTACAGGTTGATTGTACCATTAAAAGAAGTTATATTTACTTACAAATGAATGGCGTCACAAAAGGCAAATGACATAAATAATTTAAAGAAATCGACGAGAGAGAGAGAGAGTATTATGACATCACAGCAGTTTCATAAATATTTGTAAATTCCAAAAGATGTTCTTAAATATTTAGAAAAAACCTGACCCATTGAGCTCGTGTTAGATTGTTTTAATCAGGAAAAAGATAGTTTGCAAATTAATCATCTGTTTCTACCATTTTTTTTATTATTATTAACACAAACTGTTTTTTGTAATAGAATTTTTTCACGCAATGTTTACAAACGAGTGAAATTAAAAATTTCGCCAAAATCTAAGCAGTAGAAAATTCAGACTGTTTTTTTTGATAAACACCGCTTGTCAATTTCTAATTTCAAAACCTGAAGCCGCTATCAAGTAGATTTTTACAATTTAACCACTCCGAGTCAGTCCCGGAAATAGCCGAAGCAGTTTCAAATCATAAACGGCTTCGACCATTTCTGAGACTGACTTGGGATTGATTCTCCATCAAAGTACTGAAATTCTCTGGGTGCCCATAACAAGTATCCATAAACGAGAGCGGTAGAGATTGTGGTTAGGATTTAGGTTAGGGTTTTAGGGTCAAAGTTAGCGCGGGTCCTAATGTAAAAAAGTACCGAGATTGTATAAACCGGGAGCGGGGGGGGGGGGGGCGTCAAACAAAATAGAGGGTGAGAGTAATAGACAGAAACTTAGAGATGAGTGACTTGGCGAGTAAATTGAAAATTACGGTTTATTAGAACGGTAAAATTGTCGTTTCCCAACCAATACATTACCTTATGAATGGCAGACAATAAATCATCTGCAGTTTTCCGACCTCACAAATGAGTAAGTAAACCCAAATAAATTGTTTTGGACTAATCTAAAATGTACCTAAAATTATTTTAAAAGGAAACAGAGTTGGGAAATTAGTCCAAAACAATTTATTTGGGTTTACTTACTCATTTGTGAGGTCGAAAATTAGTAGACGGTTCATTGACGTCAGAGTTGTCCACCAATTTTAAGTGGGAAACGACAAATTTACCGGGTTTTCTTTTCAAATATTACTCAATCCTAATAAAAAAAATATATATATATTTTGGCATGTATTTTGTGTCATTAAAAAAATATAAAGTTTTACTTTGATGCAGTTGCAATGAATGTAAACCAATACCTTTATCCTCGAAGTCTAAAAAGTAGATACCGACTTAAAATTAGATCTTTGTAAACGAGAATAAAGTGAATATTGTTTTTGTTTTGCATTTTGACAAAATAAATAACAAAACTGAAGAATTACTTTGGTGTAACTAAAACATACACGTGCCGGTATGGAGTAAACCGATCAACTGTTTTGTTATATGGTCAATTCATGAATTTAAAACAAAACGGATCACTAAGTTTTTAAAAATTCATTTAAGTTTTAGCCAATAATAAACAACAATTTTTTTTTTAAATCGAATTAACACGATAATCAAATAAAACAACCGAAAAAAAACATTAACAAACCTATAGGTAGATTTTTGATAAATCCAGCGCCATTTTCTTACAGACAGTAAAGCTAGCACCCAGACAAGCTTGCCATTTCGCAAGAAATATTTTAAAAACAAAATAAATTGATATTAATGAAGTTTTTTTATCAAAAAATGGTTAATATTTTATATAAATTTAAAATATGAATTTCTATATGAACATTGATATAGTTTTTATCTTATAAATTTATTTTATGTTAAAAATAAAATTTGTATTTGTTTTTTTATATGTGAAATATATAGAATAGCTTTGCAACTTAGTTTCGTATAAATTGATTATAATTTCATCTTCATACTTTCAACTTATCTGAAGAAGAAAACTTGAGTATATTTTATTTTTTATTCATTTATTTAATTAAATGCATGTTTTTTGTTGTATTTAATTATAAGACAAAAAGAAAATAATTTATTTTTAGTCACTAAGGATTTTTTTTAAATTTTAAATTAATATTTTTTCTTTTTGACTTTTTTTGGTAAATTTATAGAAGTGCACCTTTCGTATTTCGACCCCTAAAAAAAAAGTTTCTACTTTTTTGGGCAAATTACATATAAACAGCCTCAACAAATATCCGCTATGAAAAAAAATTATGAAAATTTTTATTATTTTAGATTTTAGGAGGGGGGGTCACTTTCCTATAATAAGTTATACGTAAAGTGAGCACGCATTTCTTGGCCACCGAATCTCACCTCTATGTGGAAAAGTAGCAAAATAAAAATAAACCGAAAAAAATGTATTCGGGGGGGGGGGGGACAATTATATGCTTATTTTTAATATTGAAGACTATTCTTTATTTTTAAATGACTGCGATTGAGTCCCTTGAGCCATTTGGAGGTGGCGGCCGGGAAAAGTGCTGGCGTTTACTTACTCATTTGTGAGGTAGAAAAAAATCAGAAATTAGCAGACGATTCATTGTCCGCCATTTTAGCTGCGAAATGACTAAATCGCCAAATTCACCTTTTGTAAAATAAAAAAATCAATAAATTTTAAAATTTCTTTCTGTAAAAAAATTACCATATGCTATCATCATTTTTCAGCCATTTCCATAACTCGTTTACAGAAAGAGTAGAGGGGTAATTCCTGAAAATTTGAGCTTGTAACTCCAAGCAGTTTCCAAAATATTGCATTTTAAAGATTTCAGGTATGTCACAAAACGCTGCGAAATCGCGACACTAGAAAATTACATTTTTGTGTATAAAATGAATTCTAGACAAGCTCGGACATTAAAAATTGGTACAGGCAAGGTTTTTTCCACAAAGGAATCCAAAAGTTACACTTAAAACCTCTAAAAATCAACTGTGTTAGAGTTGTTTTACATGTTTGTCTAAATTTGGGTGTGGGACTCTTAAGCTCTCAATCGAGGGGTATCTTTGGAGCGGCTCAATCGAGGGGTATCTTTGGAGCGGCTCAATCGAGGGGTATCTTTGGAGCGGCTCAAGCGAGGGGTATCTTTGGAGCGGCTCAATCGAGGGGTATCTTTGGAGCGGCTCAATCGAGGGGTATATTTGGAGCGGCTCAATCGAGGGGTATCTTTGGAGCGGCTCAATCGAGGGGTATCTTTGGAGCGGCTCAATCGAGGGGTATCTTTGGAGCGGCTCAATCGAGGGGTATCTTTGGAGCGGCTCAATCGAGGGGTATCTTTGGAGCGGCTCAATCGAGGGGTATAATAATTATGAGAATGATAAAAGAAATCAATCCTAAATGCAATGAAACTCTTTTTCTCTTAAAAAACATAATTTTGCAAAGAAGATAGACATTAGAAGCCCTCTGATTATAGTCACCACAAAACATGTAAAATACTCTTGACCTTCTGCGTGACTCAAGAATAAGGGGGGGGGGGGGTAAATCCAATAAGTTTTGTTCTTATATGATAGATTTAAAAATTTCTCTAAATTAATGTTTGTCTTTTTCTTTTAACGCAGAAATCTGTTTGACTCTACCATGACTTCCAAAGTAGAGCAAGTTAATTGTAAGTTGTTTTTTTTGTTTTTTTTTAATTATTTTTGTACCGCACCTTCCACACCCATTTTTAAAAATAAGATTGTCCGATCGACCAAAGATGAAATTACAAACAAAATATTATTTGATTTTTATCTGGTGTCACTGCTGCCTAAAATTAAGATTTTACCAATTTCAAAATGTTTTGTTCCAAAATCGAATAAGACATCATAAATAGAATTCTGTCATCACTGGCGACTTAAAAGTGGCATTTGTTTGATCAGGGATGTGAGTTCTCCGCTTTTTAGTGAAATTTAGCTTTCTTTTTTTTTTATCCAGAAAAAGCGGATTTCCACTTAAATTTCTAGAGCCTCTCATGAATCTGAGTTCTCTGATTGTGAGTCGAAATCAGCGTCTTTTTCTTTTTTTAAATAAGAAAAAGCTGATTTCTGCCAAATTGCTAGTGTGACAAAGTGTCCAGGGCCCCGTGGGGATCGGGTACCCTGGTTACGCACTAGTATGCATCTTGGTGATGATGCTAGCCCTGTGTAGAGACGAAGTAGAGATATAAAACTAGTATATATTTTACATGGAAACAAACTTATTCAGACAGCGGGAACAAGGCGCCGGTTTGTCTGGTGGAGTCGTGTTTGGTAGTCAACACCGATCGTCACCACAAAAAGAGACGGTTGCCAGATAGGAAGTTAAAGATTAAGAAAATCATGATCTTAGCGTTAATTCTAATAAATATCAACAAAGAGATATGGTTTTGAGTAAGGATACGCTTTGGATTTGCGATTCTGGAGGTCTGCTTTGATTTAACGGATAAGCAATTGGGCTGTCATCGTTAATCACGAACTCGGTGAGAGATCGTCACCAGCTGTGTGGCAGAATGAAATGGCAATTGTTTTAGCGATAACGTCGGGCCAGAAAGAAAATTCCATTTATTTTATAGACAGGGGAGGGGGTGCCATCCTCACATCCCCTGAGAGAGGAAGAGACGCAGAGAGAAATATGGCAGAGAAAGGGGGTATGACGATAGACATCTTCAATAAGATAATGTGCGTTTTTTACGCACAAGAGGAGAGAACCAGTAGAGACGGCGCAGGAGCCAGTCAGTGTCGGACGTTCGTCCAACGCGCGCCGATGAAGGAGTGCGTAGCGAAGTAGAGAACGAGTACACGGACAGTCGGTCAGAGAGTGGGATGGGGTGATGACCAGGTTATCAAGTGTAGCTTTGGTCCGCAATGGGAATTTGGGGAGGGGGTGGTTATCTGAGTCCAAAGTGGAGTTAAAAGCGAAACTCTTGGCAAGTAGTTCAGCCTTATCAGTGGCCGTGCAAACGACATCATTGTGGTTTGATAGTGGGGGAATCATTGATTTTCCTAGTTTAGCATCTGTGTTCCCTTCGTCAGGGGTTCAACATTGTTTGGCGGTCTTTATACATCGTCTCCAGTGGTCACGGTCGTGGGGGGAGGGGTCCACCTTCACCATCTGCCACTGTATACGGTCATGGCCGATGGTTTCTCTCCAGGTTTTCTCTAAGCGTCCAGCTTTCTTTTGACTGACCACTTTCAGATCTCTACATGTGTTGATTGGTCCACTGCTTCTTTCAACATGTCCAAACCGATGTAGTTTGTTCACCCTAAGAATAACGTTCAGCGGTTGGATGGGCAATGTCTCAAGCACGGTCTTTGACCTAACATACTAGGTCTGGTCTGGTCTGATTTAACGTGGCAGATCTATCTGATCATGTCCCCATCGTTCCGGCGGAGTCTGGCGAGTGAGGAAATTCATGGAAATTCTGTTCGATGTTGAGACTTGAATTTAAATATCTTTTTCTTTTTTTCTTTCTCTTCCATTGGTTTTCAGTTCCCGACTTGTATGATATAAATCTGTTAGAACCAAATAAAAGCGGCTTTTACAGTCTTTGCTTTCCTTCAAGTTGTAGACAACCACCACTATGTGATGAAATGGTAAGTGTTTGGGTTTTTTTTTGGGGGGGGGGGTCTTGTTACTGTAATGTCAGAGTTGAGTCATATTGTAATTTTACTTTCTGAAATAAAGTGGTCTTTTGTAAGTGGTAAGACACAAATATGAAGGAATAATTTGGATCAAAAATCAAAATTAATAATCATTCGTTATATAAATACAACTGAAAAGAAATTACTTTGAAATGAGGAACGTACTTAATTGTCTGTCGCTGAGCGAACGTCCATTGAATGTTTCCCATTCCCAGCTGCCCAATGCAAGGGGCACATAACTCTGCTTTCTAAAATGCTGTTTTGATCAAGGGAGATAACTTAAGGGTAAAGTTACTTCCCTTTAAAATATAAAAATATTTTAAAATAGTTATATTTTTCTTAAATTATTTTTTTGAAATAGGATTAAATTATTATTTTGAAATAGGATTAAATTATTTTTTTGAAATAGGATTAAATTAGTATTTTGAAATAGGATTAAATTAGTATTTTGAAATAGGATTAAATTATTTTTTTGAAATAGGATTTTTAAAAAGTTTCTTTTAGTACTTTATGCTATTGCATTTTTGATTCCAATAAATCGATTAATAGTAAATAATAATAAAATGATAATGTGTAAGTCACGTTAAGGCGAAAAACACTAAGATAGGAAGACTTAAGTCATATAATTGCGAGAAGAGTGTGGCCCACAACCACACTTGGATGGCTTGATTTAATCCACGGGGCTAGTTTGCTCTCGTTCCGTCAGCTAATGACCGGATAGAAGTCACAAGTAATTCGTAATTGTATTCTTAGTATCGCCTGCACGGAGGATTGAACCTTCAACCTCCAGAAGACTCAATTAGAACTGATTATTACTTAGCACTTTTATCCGTTACGCCACAGTGTGGGCGATACTAAAAATACAATTACGAATTACTTGAGATTTCTGCCTGATCATGGCTGACGGAAGAAGAGCAAACTACCCCCATGGATTAAATAAAGGGTTCCGTTTAAAATTCCGTACAAGTTCCCGAATCTAACATAAAAATTCCTGAGTTCGACAGCATGCATCTGAAGAAGGTCGGAGGTTACATCAGCCAAAACGTTGTGAGAATAACATCCAAGATGAGAACAGTAATCTGAATAATACAGGCCCTCCGTTCAGTCTAGAGAGACTATGGATACCCCTATAAGGGGCTGGCTGCGCGTGTAATTATGAAGCAAGGGTTGCGCAATCCCTAACAACACCTCTCCTGAGTCGGCACTGCTTGATTCCAATGGCAAGCAGTACAAGACGACTGGAAACAATGCCGAGATAAACAGAGAGCACATACAGAACCTGGTAGTCCCAAATAGTCACCCATTTAATACTGGCCAGGCTCGACGTCGCTTAACTTCGGTGATCTAACGGGAACCGGTGTGTCAACGTGATTTGTACCGAATAATACAAATAACATAAATTATCAATCCTCATCTCAACAAAAAAAAGTTCCGAAAGATATTCCTCTCTATTTCCGCAAACCTTTTATCATAATAAATGCTGTCAGCGGTCTAAGCCTTGGAGGGAACCTAACAAACAATTAATGAGATGAATAAACTAAATAGTCACCTTTTGTTGATCATAGATTTGTCGGAAGTAGACAAAAATAAATTACGTTTCGTCACTTTACGGGGGTGGGTAGGGTACACGTGTATCTCTTCTCTCTAAGTATGAAAATGTGTCGCTCCAAATGCGATGCATATTGCTTATACCCGTCCTAGGATGGGGATTCTACTAGTTATTTATAATTGGGATTTCCTCTCTTCGAATTTAATTACAGTTTTTATTGCCTTTTTTTTGGTTATTTATTCACATATGAATCTGTTTTACTTTAATAAAACAAACCTTTTTCCATTTTTTTCCCCCATTTTTTTTTTTTTTCCATTTTTTTTTTCCATTTTTTTTAATTTTTTTCCCCCATTTTTTAAATTTTTTTTCCCCATTTTTTTTCTTTTTTTTTCCCCATTTTTTTTTTTTCCCCCATTTTTTTTTTTCCCCATTTTTTTTTTTTTCCTTTTTTTTTTCCCCCATTTTTTTTCTTTTTTTTTCCCATTTTTTTAAAATAAATTTTTTCTAAATAAAGGATCTGATCACGTGCACTATCGTAGGAAGCGCCCGCACTTCAGGGAATGCCGAGGGAGGAGAGGGGCTGATTAAATTTTAAGACATGTAATGGATTCAGTTTATTCACTTTCATTGACACTTTCATAAATTGAGACGGTCTGCATGAACAATAGAAGAAGTAGTAATGCAGCAATACAAAAGGGGAAAGGGGTGGGGAGTTACAGGCACGAGCCTTTTTCCCAAATATATGTTATGTAATAAAATCTTGACCAGACTGATGCGAACACACATGAACGTCAATAATATGAACCTTTCATTATGAATTATGGGATACGTATTCTAAACAACACAGTGAGTAATGTGGGCACATTATTTTTATTTTTTTTCGAAATGCCCCCCCCCCCCCAATTTTTTTTTTTTAAATAAGCGAGATACAATTTACTACCAAATAAATAGCGTTCAGTTATTTAAGCTGTAAAAAATAAATTACGTTCGTCATTTACGGGGGTGGATAGGGTACACGTGTATCTCTTCTCTCTAAATATGAAAATGTGTCGCTAAAAATGCTATGCATATTGCTTATACCCGTCCTGGGACAGGTATTCTGTTAGTCTCAATTTATAAGTTAGGTATGTTTATATATTTGTGTGTACAGGATTCGCTCCTAAACTTATTATGAATTTTGGAACATACTGCTAGGCATAAGGGGTCCAAATGTGGGTTATATTTAGTTTTATGCTATTAAACATCAATTAATAAGTATTCCCCTATTTTTTAGTATTTTTTAGGGGCCATAATATCGGCACAACCTCCAATTTGAAAATTTATAATTTGATCCATAGTCATTAGACACCAATTAAGCAAGATTCCCTGAATTTCATTTTCTTCTTAAGACCCCTTAAGCTTAAGCCTTAAATTTTACACATTTTCTAGAATCAAAATCATGTAATGGATTTTCGGTACTGATATCGAGTATAAACCAGTTTCCGGAAACTCATCGTCGCCAGCATTCGGGCATGTTACACAAACACCTGAGAGATGCCGAGGCGATCGTTTACAGACGATAACTTCGATACGTTGCTGCGTCGTATTTTTTCAGTTTTATTTTCAAAGAAAGATAGCAAATAACAAAAAACGAACCAAACATAGCGAAATCACTGTTAATAAATAATTTTCTTTTTAATTTTTTAACAAAGCAATGCTAGACAATTGTTAATAAATACATTTTTTTTTTTTTCTATTGCATTTTGTCTTCAGTCAACTGGTTAAAAAGTAATTTTTTGTGTGTTTATTAAAACTGAAAAATAATTTTTGTTGGGGGCTTTTTTGCCTTTTTCTTTTTTTAATCAGTCGGATTAGGGTTAAACAGAAACTTGTCTATCTCAACCGAATGCCCTGGGCCACTGATCTGATGAGGATTCGCAGACCTCCCTCAAAAAAATTCTTCCAATCTTCTGGCTTTAATCAATTTCAATACTGGTTAGAAAATTTGTCGCCTGACAGCTGATTGGCTAATCGGCTCGGCATCTCTCGGGTGTTTACGTAACATGCCCGAACGCTGCCGACGCGGAGTTCCCGGAAACTGGTTCATATCTGATATCAGTACCGGATTTTGATCAAAATTCGAATAAGGATTCTAGACATAAGGTTTAGTGTCATATCTTGATTCTAATCTTCGTAAGGAGACATAAAAGTGGTGCAAAACTTTTCTGTTCTGGGAATTCCTTTTACCCGTTCTAGGAGAGGTATTCTTCTAGTTAATTATAAGTTTAAAAGTAAATAAAAAACTTGAAAGTATTTATATTTAAATTTAAAATGTAAAAGTGAAACAAAAATTAAAGTAAAAAGGCAACGCCAGGTCGAGACTGTTAGTTTTTGATAAAGTTATTATTATTATTATTATTGTTATTATTATTATTGTTATTATTGTTATTATTATTGTGGTTGTTTTTCTTCGTCGTTGTCTTAATCTTTTTTTCTTTTTTCATATTCTTTTTTCTTCATCTCTTTTTAAAAAAAAAATTTTTTTCTTCATCTTTTTTTTTTCATCTTTTTCATTTTTTTCTTCGTCTTTTTTCATTTTTTTCTTCATTTTTTGGGTTTTCATATTTTTTTCATCTTTCTTTATTTATTTTTTCATTTTTTTATTTTTTCATTTTTTCTTCATCTTTTTTTCTTTTTTTTCATTTTTTTCTTCATATTTTTTTCTTTTTGTTTTTTTTTCATCTTTTTGGGGTTTTTTTCTCCATCTTTTTTTCTTTTTTTTTTCCTTTATTTTTAATTTTTTTTCCTTCATCTTTTTTTTTTCATCATTTTTTCTATTTTTCTTTTTTTTCATCTTTTTTTCTTTATCTTTTGTTTTTCTTTTTGTTGTCTTTGTCTTCTTCTGTGTCTTCTACTTTGTTTCTTACGTAAAAAAAAAAAGGAAGATTTTCAGCTTTGTTCTCGATATGTTTGCATGTCATTCCAATTCATCAAAATGCACCAGTAAAGATGAAATTCTTAATCGATTTTAATTTTTATCATGTCTCGTTGACAAAATCTAAATAATTGCTCCCTAGGAAATTCGAAACCTGTTTTCTCCTGTGGCCCCTATTACACACCTCACTGAATTCAAAGGGTATGCAAATTAAAGTCGTATTGCTTGATTCAAACTAATTTGCTCTACTAATTTGTTAATGTGTTCATGGTGTTCTATACTAAAGGCCTTATCAGTGTTTTTTTTGTTTTTTTTTTAATGCGTGGAATCTCAGATCATATGACGACGGGTGGCCAACAATTGGTTGATTTAGCCACATGGTCACAAATATAAAAGATGTGATTCAGAAGTTAATTTCTTGATTTCTGAAAAAAATAACAAATAAAAAGCATCATAGAAGACATCCTTTAAATTTCGCTAATTTATTCCTATCTATAGAATGTTAAACGGTCATAAAACGTATGGGTACTCGTGTTTCCGTGACTTCGTGTCGTCAACATTCGGGCAGGTCTTGGAAGCGCCGGAACGTTAACGAAACTATTAACCAATCAGGTTGCAGCAGACATCAAACAATCCGGTTCCAATCAAGCAGACGATAACTTGGGGAAGAAATTTCTACGATCTGCAGCGCGTAAGAAAAAAAAAATGAATTTCTATGATCCGACAGTCGCTTCTAGCGAAAAACTAACCCTAACCCCTAATCCTTAATCAGAAAATGTTAAGAAAAAAACATTGAAAAAAAAAATGAAAAAACAAAAACGAAATTGGTTAAAAACAATTGTTTCGTTTGTTATGTGGAAAAAAATCATTTTTTGAAACTTTTCGTTGCACAAAAAGATTTTATTTAAAAACATTTGATTAACAATGGTTCCTTGGTTCCTTTGAAGAAAAAAAAAACATCTAATTAATAACAGTTGTTTAACTATGGTTTGTTCGTATTTTTATATATGTATTTTACTTTTATTTTCTTCGTCTTAATTTATCGTCTGCCAGTCTTCAATTTATCGTACTTTTATTTTCTTTGTCTAACTTTTCTACTTGCAACTTTTCTTCCGTAACCTGCCGGAATGTTGACAACGTGAAGTCACAGAAACGCGAGTCATTCTCTATAAGAGTACCTTTGTTCCTATATATAGAACGTTATACTGTCATAACACATATGTAAACTCCCTAAAATCCAACCCCTTCTCACCATGGTGGGGATGGGCTGAACGGGTAGTGTCAGAGTTATGTCATCGGGAACTGAAGTTCCTGGTAGGGCCACCCAAGACGGATTGGTCTGATACCCAGCAGTATTAGGACCGCAACTCAGCTAATCAGGGCTCTGGTGAAAACAAAGAAGTGTCTGATCCGGAAACTGACGGCTTCAAATCATCTTGTTCCTGCATTTGTGGATAATCTGCAGCAAACAAGACGTTCTCTCAACAGGAATAACCCTAACCCTAACCTGTGACTGGGGACCTTGAGTCAATTTATAACTACTTACATTCCTTCATGCTCCTCTAACCAGATATGAATTCTCGTATGGCATTTACGGAAACTAATATGCTTACTGGTCCAGTGATGCGAGTATCAAATCAGCAAACTGGGATGATCATGAGAAAAAAAAGACTGTGGGACATTTATGACTGAACTTGGTGGACAAGTCAGAGTTACCCTATATTTCAAAATCTTTTGGCTAAGATCAAAGTGTAGTATCTGTTCCGATGGATACTGCACCCCATAGACTGGTATTGTCTTGTCCTTCGGGGCTTGATTTACGCCGGTCTATGGGTCTGTCCTGTGCAGTTCTAGGAGGTCCACCCTCCCAGGCTTCACCTCCCCTCTTTGGGGAGAAGTAAGTTTATTGCTTACTGCCTGAGGCGCCCCTACCGGGGAATGCCGACGGGGCTGCCCGGGCAATTTTTAAACCTCACTTTCCCGACCCGACCTTGGGTCACATCTTACTTGTGGGAGTAAGATAAAAACTGGCCTTGTGCCTAACTCCTGGAGAGGAGTAAATCAATACTCCCTCTTCAGGTATACAACATCTACATAGCCTGCCTCTCAGAAGTCAGACTTCCTGATGTGGACTGTTGTAAAAGTCCCTCAACACAATGCCTCATACCACAGTGGTCCGACTGATAACTCTGGTCTTCATGAAGTTGCCTTCACTCTTAGTGATCATGCTGCTTCATCACTCCTCATCTGGGAACCAATCTCCCCCCGCCGCCTTGCGCGTATCCGCTTGAACGTTTCCGTTCTCTGACGATCAAGATAAAGACTTTTTCTACGACTTGCAGGCTACTGTTAATTGCGTACCTTCGAGTGACCTTCTAATTATTGCAGGTGATTTGAATGCCCACACCGACTCGGGCAGCAACAGCAACAGTCATATTTTCGGACGATTTGCAATTGGACACCAATGTGCTAATAGTGAAATGACCGTATCCAGCACACGTTTTCAACATCCACAGCGACACCAATGATGGTGCCACATCAAATCAAATCGCAAGAACTGGTAGCAAATTCGGTTCCGATCATGTAACGGGTCGGGCAAAACTACATCTTCACCTGAAGGCCGTCAAGTCGCGCACTAAGCTTTTACGGTACGACATTTCGAAACTGAAAAGTAAACAAATCATTCCGCATAGAACTGTCCAGTCGGTTCAATGGTCTCAAAGTACACGAATCTGAAAATGCTAGCTAGGTTGAGCTTTGGTCAAACTATCCGTTATGTTTGAGACACTCAGAACCACTAAGCAAAAAAACAAAGATTGGATCTCTGGGCAAATAATTGAAATTGCTGAAAAAGCAAAACAAGCCCATTGCAACAAATTTGATAACGTCAGACAACTACGTCATGAAGCTACCGTTCTGCTCACGCTGATCAAAATACATTCTAGAGGAAAGTGGCAGAAGAATTGGAACGTGCCTCAACTGTTGGGAACTGACTCCTGTAAACTTTACACCCTCTTCTGTTCGAGCACAAAGACTGGCCGAGGTGGTAACCAAACCATCTTGAACCAGAATGGTGAACTAATCACAATGAACACATCATCCATTAGAGAGATCACTTCGCTTATCTCCTAAACCATGACTAACAACCCCCATCACCTATGAATAATGTCGATCCAACTCCTTATGACTACCAACAGTGATGCAACACTTGTACCATTCTTTAAGAAAGGTGATAAGCAATGCTGCAGCAACTACCGTGGTATCAGCCTGATCGACATGTCTGCTAAACTATTCACTTTGGTTCTTCTAAGACGATTCCAATCAGAATGCGATTCAAGAACGAGGCCAAACTAATGGGTTTTTGTCCAGGCCGTGCCAGCACCGATCAAATCTTTATCCTAAGACGAATCCTCAAACATCGTTGGGCTTCCAGCAAAAGGATAGTCATCTGTTTCATTGATTTTGCTGCTTCATTCGACTCTGTCAACCCTGGCACCTTCTGGAAGGTTATGCAAGCAGATAGTATACCGTCTAAACTTCTCGGACTGCTTAACACAGTCCTGCATACGCATGTACGGTGATGTTTTGGAACCCTTTGAAATACAGTCTGGCGTTCAGCAAGGATGTGTTCTTTTGCCAACGCTTTTCAATTACGCCATTGACTGGGTCACCTCAAATGCCTTAAACGAGTTTTTCGGTGTCACTGTTGGTCGCAACTTTTTCGTCAAGGACTTAGACTACGCAGATGATATCCCGGGTTACTCGTTGAAACAATTTGCTGGTGTCCAGTCTGGTATTAATGCGCTCCAGCATGTTGCATCGCAGATTGGGATGAAAATAAATGCCTTGAAGACAAAAATACTCGTTGCCAGCTTCGCCCCAAAATAAAATAAAACATCCATCGTCATCAATGGTGATGTTATTGAAAAGGTTGAGAGTTTCAAATAACTTGGTGCCATCATCACAGCCACGGGTCAAGGTGAAGATGACATCAAAACGCAAATTGACCTTGCACATCATGCATTCTGCTGACTCAATTCTCGGCTTTGGTCAAGATCTGAGATAAGGTGCAGCACCAAAGTAAGGATCTATCAAGCACTGGTATGAACGACCCTCCTTTATGACGGTGAGTTCTGTCCAATGATAGTGGAACACATTAGGCGATCGGAAATATTTGATCACCGCTGCCTGCGTCGCATCCTCCATGTCTGTATTAGCTGAGTCAGGCCCTTCACCATCAACCAGGATAATTCATCTATGAAACAATTGCCCCAGCTTCCCTAAAGGGTCGGAGAAGCAATGTGGTGGACATAGAAAAACCTGGCTGATGACTGTTAAAGCTGACATGGAATCCAACCTGAGCCCCCGTATCTACGGAATTTGCCGATAGACCCGTCAGTGGCTAGAGATCACCCAATCGTTGACTTCAAATTGTCAGGCTTCGTGAGGGATGCAGTCGCGAGGATGGATTGAGCTTCAAGTAAGAATAAGAGATGTGACCCTTCTTTCCATGTCGTTTGATCCACTGCTCTTATTCGTCCAGACCAGTTCTGTGACATGCAGTAAGTCTCCTCTCTATTCAGACCAGTTCTGTGACATGCAGTAAGTCTCCTCTCTATTCAGACCAGTTCTGTGACATGCAGTAAGTCTCCTCTCTATTCAGACCAGTTCTGTGACATGCAGTAAGTCTCCTCTCTATTTAGACCAGTTCTGTGACATGCAGTAAGTCTCCTCTCTATTTAGACCAGTTCTGTGACATGCAGTAAGTCTCCTCTCTATTAAGACCAGTTCTGCCGATGCCCGTTTAAGCCCAGATTTCTTAAAATTTTTGTTAAGTCCACTTTTCATATGTCCACGTATTAGGAAGCTTTGATATGTGTGCTTATTTTTGGTGTATTACTTGTGAACACAAATAAATCCTGTTATATTGTACTAGCTATACTTACCCGGCGTTGTTTACTTGCAATTTATTTTGCTTTGCATGTTTTAAACTATGCTGCTTTTTTTTATTTTGTTTTTTCAAAATATGTTTTGTTCTAATCAAAGGGAAGTCATTTTGTATGGACGAATACAGAGGTCATCCATTTTATTATTTTTACTGGTTAGTAATGGCCAAAGTTCCCTGAACTTACTCCATCCATTCCTAATTCTTGCATCACACTAGCACCTGCTCCATCCTGTGCTCTAATGGTATCACCAAGGTAACAAAACCTCTCAACAACCTCAATAGCTTCATCATCCAAATATACTTTGTCCACATCTGAGTTCTCATCCATCTCCATCTGTTCTGATGCTACACTTAGTCTGTTCTGTCCTCGGTCAGTGAAGGAGAAGTCTTTCTAGACTGAGGCGATTTTTATTTTTGTTCCAATTCAGAGTGCTCCTTTTTGGTGCGCTGGATTTTCCCCAGATTAAAAACTGTTTCTTAGTTCCAGATTAATTAGACATTATTATTTGTTATTTATTTTTATTTGTTATTTATTATTTGTTATTTATTTTTATTTGTTATTTATTATTATTTGTTATTTGTTATTATTTGTTATTATTTGTTATTTATTTTTATTTGTTTATTATTTGTTATTTATTTTTATTTGTTATTTATTTTTATTTGTTCTTTATTTTTTAATTGATTAGTGTCGAGTACGAAAACGAAATTTCGCAAAATAATTTTAATACAAAATTACTATCACCAAAATTAATTTCCGTTTCTTCGTAAACAAGTCAGCCATTTTTTCTTACTCCCAGGCAACGCCAGGTTGGTACAGCTCGTTCTTTTAATAAGTTACTTCCATAATTAATTGAAGCCATGTGTAATTAACAAAACTAATATTGGTAGTCAACATTTGATACACATCATCTAACATATAAAGTTATCTTGTCAGATTTTTTAGACTTTAGATCTAAATAGCATCGCATCTGACACCTCAATATTTGGTTCTGACTAACCATTTTTTTTTTCCTTACACCATGTTTCAAACAATACCAAAATGTGTTTGGCTTCAGTTTGTTTGGAAAAAAAAAAAATTAGCTGAGGGAGATTGTTACGGTGGTGACAATCTTCTATTATATAAAAGGGAAGTTGTCTTTCTTTGTGTATGTGTGTGTATGTCCGGCTAAAAGTCAAAAACTACAAAGTTGGTATATTCTTAATCAGTGTTGCCTCAAATGAATAATATCTAAATTAAAAATTTTGAAAAAAAAAATAATTCATTCTTTGACCCTCAACTGGGGCAGTTTTCCGGCCACAAACTAAAAGGAAGTAACTCTGAGTTTTTTTTTTTTTTCTTTAACAAAATTAATTCTCGTATGCCGACTCATTCCTCAAGTTGTCTTTGTATATGTATGCATGTATGTTCAGAGAAAGGAATGGGCTGGGTGGATGGGGGGGGGGGGGGTGAAAGGGAGGAGGGGAAAGAGAGATAGAAAGAAAAGTTTTAATAGAAATATGTTACACTTTTGCCCCGGTCAACGTCAGGTAGCCCTGCTAGTCTTGAATAATGACTCAAATAATGTAAGGGAGATAAAGCTTCACAGTGTATACGTGTTTCTTGCCTATACATGACTTACATATTATTAATATTATTTACTTTGTTTCTCACCTTTTTAATATTATTTTACTTTTAATCTAAATTAATTTACATATGTGCAACCAATGAATCCCAGGCAACGCCAACTAGGTACAGTTAGTGGTATCATAATAGCAAGGGGAAACAACTCATGCTGATTTTTTTTTTCTTTTTCGCTTCCATTTTCTTTAGCCTCCAGTTTATTTATTTCACGAGCAAAGAGCTTGCGATCAAAGCCTGGAGGGAATTTCAGGTGAAGCTTGAACTCTGTGTGGTTGATCAGGAAAAGGATTGCATATCCATGAAAAACTTTGAACCAGAAAAGTCGAATTCTACAGAAACCAAGGAAACTAAAACGACACAAAAAAAAGTATTCACAGCAAGAACTCGTCTACCTATAAACACAGCAAAAAAACTCCTTTCTCTCTCTCTCTTTACAAAAAAAGAAACTTCAATGAACAAAATTTTTCTTAAACAATTCTGTGGAACAAGTACCACGAGTCTGCTTCCCACCCGACTACAACAAGTTTAATGTAAACAAATACTTGTGGAGCCATCCTCTTGGATAATCAAGTTCTCTTCGTAATCTTCAAACTGACGATCTCGAGTGGCCTTTGAACCTTGATAAGCAGTGACTCATCAGTACAAAAAAAAAAAAAAAACGCACATCGTAGTGACATATCACTTTCTAGCGTGAATGCTGGCTGATATTAGAAAAAGGAATAAAGAGACTAATGGCAACTTTAAAGCTTGACATCCTATTGAAGAGGAAATGAACCAAAATTAATTAAATTTTCAGAAATCATTAACTTTAAATTCATCCAGTATCTATTAAAAAAATGTTTATGTTAAACCAGTAAACAAACTTTGAGTTATCTATCTTGCTAATTTCATAAGTGAAAATGTCTAACGATACGCAAGATAGTTTTTTTTTCTTCTTTTTCTTATTTTATAAATACTGGATGAATTTGTATAATTTTTTTTCTGTACAATCTTATTTTCAGCCAACATGTAAGTACATAAAGTTTATAGATTTCTTTAAATATTTTAATTAAATTGTGAAATTGCAGCAGCACGAAAAAAAAAAAAAAAAAAAATTAATGAAATGACACAAACGCTAAAACTTGTAAAAAAATTTAAGTTTATTAAACTAAATAAATCCTTAATTTCGTTTCGGCTTCACTGTGTCGTATTTTCGTTTGCTGCTGTACCAAAGCATGTAAGGAATTCCCAAAGATGGCAGAGTCATGATGGCAAACACCAGCCAATCGAGCTGAAATTAAAAAGAGACGAATGAATGAAAGAAAAAAAATATACATTTTTTAAAAAAAATAAACAATCTATTCAATAAATAACAACAAATAGTTAATTAATAAAATGTCCGTTTTTAAAGCCAATATACAAATATCAGGAAATTTCATCAGATATCCTGGTAGGCCATGAGCAGTTATAAAAAAAAAAGTTTAAAAAATTTTTTTTTACATCCTGGCAAGAAACTTTCGAGATGAGGTGTTATGATCTAATTGAATTAACAAGATGAGTTGTTATGATAATCTAATTGAATTAACAAGTTTCAAACTATTGTGTAAATCTTGAGCTTGAATGTGTAAAAATAATGTTAAAAGTAAATTTGTGTGAATAAACATGCTACAACTTTGTTGACCGGCTTGAGGGACCATGTAATGGTTGCCAACATCCCTAAATGAAAGTGGTATTATGGAACTGACTGGATTCGAACTTGGCACACCCAGGTCGTCAGTCCGTGTCGTTATCCACTTAACCACCGTCACAATAATGTTCAAAACAGGGTTTTCTATTTTAAACAAAAAGTGGAAAATTCTATTAGAAGATTCGTATTAGGGTGACGTGTCAGGACATGACAGGAAGTCAGAAGTGACACGTAAGGGATAAGCTGATCGAATCTTTCTCTTCTTTCTGAACCACAAAGAAAAGCAGCAAGTTTTGGGGACAGTTTCTCCATCACCCTATAGGTGGTGTTTTTTGTTTTTTTTTTTTTGGGGGGGGGGAGTAATCCACAGCGCATTATACCGTAAAAATTAAAACCCGCTAATAGCTCCTGCTGTATCACTACTACAACCACCCTAACAAACTAGACATCACTATACACTGAGCAACTACTTAAGACGTGTCAACAAAAAAAGACTTCAGTTGTGTAATACAAGACGCCAACCAATGATATTTGTTTACAGGCTAGAATCAAGGAATTTGTTCATTGCAGTGCTATACTATTAATCGAGGTGGTCATGTTTATTTTTTGGGGCTGTGTTTAGATGAAGCCTTTCAAGAAAGTCAAAATTCACCTTTTAATCCATAAAAAAAATATTGGTGTCAATTTATTTTTGTTCTTCAAATTTGAAACTGGGTCCAGGGATTGAACCCTGCAATCTCCCAGGTAGCATTCAATTAGAATATCTTCTTAATCAACAGTTTTCCACACGGCCATATAAAAAGGCTGATGACAATGTAAGGGTGGCCTCCACAATGAGTATAGTGAAGCAACTGTTGCACAATCCCCACCAGCATCTCTTCTGAATTGGCATTGATTAAGTCAAGTAGAAAAACCACCCTCCCAGACATTACCTCCTCTTTGGGGAAGGGGCATATCCTGTCCTCATGAGAACATCCTCCCGGGCATTACCTCCTCCTTTAGTGGGAGAGAGCAATATCTGGTCCTCATGAAGCCATCTTCTGTCATTGTACTACGTCAAAGCATGATTTACTTTTTTCTTTTTAAAACAACTTTGTTTATCATTCGTTTTTATGCCCGATCTGTTTAAAATGTCTACTTTATGATTTGTTTTAAAATACAAGTTTCATAAAAAAAACAATGATCTTTGTAATTATTATTTTGTGAGACAAATTTAGAAAAACAGAAAAATATATATACATATATATATATATAGCATTAGATAAAATGAAAGAATAAAATATGGTGTGAAACAAATTTTATTACAATTCAAAGTTCAAGCAAAGTAATTGAAAGTCCTTAACCCATGGGTTTTCAAAGAAAATTCTTCTCGTCAGAGGATCATTACCGCAGTGGAATTAGAGCGAGTAAATAAAACTTTATTTTGAAAACAAAGATAAAAATATAATAAACAAAATTAATAATAAAATAAATATATGCAACACAAATTGTATCGGCCAAAAACATATATTTAAGTTGAAATACCCCATCAAGGTACGGCTACAAATAATATTGATTAAAGTAGAATCAGGAGTCAAAATATCTACGTCAAACGTAGATATTTTGACTCCTGATTTTATTCTTTCATTTTATCTAATGCTATTAATGCTCTATCCAGTATATTGAGCTTCATTTTTATCCGGATGTTCACTAATTAAAGATATTAGTTGCCTCTTATATCTTTTGTCGTATTAACCTTTATATATATATATATATATATATATATTTATTCGTAGGAATTTAAAGCCATCACAATGGAACAATTTGTTGTCCTTCAATCAACTCGGATATTCCATCAGTTTCAAAACATTGGGTTGTCAGCAACATAAAACACCATTTTCCCCCCAATTATTTTAAAACAAAATTAATTTTATTTACGATTTAAAAGTCATTGACCGACCTGAGAGGGAATTTTAAATAAACAAAAAAAATAAATTAAAAACACAGCTTCGAATGTAATTGAGAAAAAGTCTGATAGATGTTAAAATATTTCGGTACAAGAATAATAAACGACAGAATTTTAAAAGAAATACGAAAGTAAAAATGCTCCCGGGCAACGCCAGGTTAGGGTTCAGCTGGTATAAATAAATAAAAACCCTCCCAAAACTAAGAGTAAAATTTGTTCTTTAAATATGCATCCACGGAACTTACCACGTGTGGGGAGAATCTCCTTTCAAAATCCTTCTGATTAATAATACCACTTTTTCCTGGAGCACTCGTGTAGCCAACCTGTGATGAAGAGATTGTTAATAAGATAGACGACAAAAGATTGTTAATAAGATAGACGACAAAAGATTGTTAATAAGATAGACGACAAAAGATTGTTAATAAGATAGACGACAAAAGTAAAGAATAAGATAAAAACTTTCAAACATGTAAAATACAGATATAAAAGGTCTATATATAAAAGATATATACAATATAAAATTCTTTACAAAAGTAAAAATTAGATAAAAACTTTCAAAGATGAAAATACAGAATTCAAAGAAATTCATCTATTCTGATACTGATTATTTTATGAGCACCGCCTAACTCAGGGATGGCAAACCTTTTGTACCCTATGCGCCGCACAAGCAGTCCCTTAAAGTATGGGAATATGGTCAGATTTTGCAGTCATACATACTCATTTGATTATATATATATATATATAGATACTAGAAGAATATCCGTCAATTCTCCAAACAAAACAGTTTTGTACCACTTTTATGTCCCCCTTACAAAAAAAAAAAAAAAAAATCAAGATATAATGATACTAAACCTCATATCTAGAATCCATATTCTAATTTTGATCAAAATCCATTACATGATTTTGATTCTAGAAAAAGTTAAGAAATTGAAATTTAGGGAATCTGGCTTAATTGGTTTTTAATGACTACGGATTAAATTTAATACAAATCTGAAATTTAAAATGAGACAATGTGCCCATATTATGCCTCGTAAAAAAAAAGTACTCTGAAATTTGGGAAATATTGATTGACTGATGTAAATACCCATTGTTAAAATTTCACAAAGTTATCTGAATTTCCCACCCCTTCTTTGCACAAAACAAAATTAAACTAAATATAGCACACATTACCCACTCTTACGCCTAGTTTCAAAATTCATGACAGGTTCATTAGTTTAGGAGTGAATCCTATACATAGAAATATATAAACATGCATGCATACGTAACTTTATATAAATATATCCAAGTGTAAAATTATGCCTGTTCTTCCGACCGACCGCCCGCCTTACCACAAACGCATATGCTGTGGTTCTTCTTTTGGGCCATATCAGGATTCTAGTGTAGTCGTCGGGTTAGCGGCACACAAAGCTATAGTCCAAGTTCACAATTTACATGCATAATAAGAACACACAGATACAGACATTGTATACGAGCGACTTGTTGAACACGAGTGTGTGTCATTAAGGTCTTTATATACACAATAAAGGCAACACACAGATACAGACATTGTATACAAACAACTTGTTGAACATGGGTGTGTGTGCGTGTGATCCTCAATCCCAAGCAACGTCGGATCTTTTTGCTCCCTCCCCGGGCTGTCACAATTTTCCCAGTCCCTCCCTAACACCGTCTTCTACTTCACTTTGTCTTTCAACTTCACTCCCCTCACTGGAAATGAAAGAGTTCCATTTTTTTCCTACGGCTTACTTTTGCCAAAACCTAAAGATGTCCGCTCTCTTTTTCATCCTTCGTAACTCCCCATTTTGACCCTCTGGCTGTTAACAACTAATTGTTCATGGCGTCACTTAGTCTGCATAGCACAATGGACATTTCATTTTCTAGCTAATCTCTCCCGATGATCCTGGTTGTGAGGGGCCATTTCATAGTATCAAGCAAGAAAATAACGAAAACCTCTTAAAAAGGCAACACATTTGTTTTAAGATGGGGTAGGATCGCTTTTGGCAGTAATTAAAGCTTGAATTTTACGAAATATGAACCTTTAGAAACAAATCTTAGATTCGAACGTACCAATCTTTCTGCGGCATCGTCTTTGGGCAGATAAGTCAGTTCGGCAGCTGTAAAGTTTACAAAGCCGTATTTGAGGGGCTTCATCACAATGGCATGCGACACATTGGTTTTTCTGAGAGGAAAATAGTTAAGGACTCAAACGACAAACGAGATGGACACATAATACATTTCAATTACAACAATCTTCAAAAGGTAAAATTCAAATAAGGAACAAACAAACCACAATTTCAAAAACAGACCTTACTGTTTCATTTTACTTCAGTCGAAGTTCTCAGAAATCAAGAGTCCCCCTTATTGGGGCTAACACTTGATCTCTATATGAGATACATAGATATTCGAACATTCCATTACCTCTTAAACGTGGAATTAGTAAAAGAAGTTAAGAACATTAATTTTTCTCTCCCCAATTGACCAAGTATGTTATAGTATATCTTTCTTGTGGTCTCTTGGTCTTACCGGATTCCAGGACAAGAATTCATCTAGTCTGGTGGAGTATCCAGCTAAGTGCTGTAACTTGAGGTAACATTACTTGAAGAAGGTGCATTATTCCTCGTATGAGCCAGTGTATAGCCGTGTCAAGGAGATCTTATTTGGGCTTTGAATACTATGTTATTTTTATTATTTGGTCAGGGTTTACTTGTAAGGTGAAGTATCTTCATGTCAGGTTATCCTGACAAACCCTTGTACAGAGAGACCGAAAACACTCGAGGACAGCTAGTTTCACCCAACGAACTCCTCGACAATCAGTTTGACAGTGGCTTTCTTGCTGTCACGCTGATGTATAGTTCTGGTCAGCTCTAGCAAGCCCACTCTCCCAGGCTTTACCTTCTCACTCTCTGAGAAGGGGTTAGTTTATTGCTAATCCCCTGAGGTTCTACTATCGGGGAATGCCGACAGAGTGGCTCATGCATTTTTTTATGGTCAAAGTGCACTTCATTTAGTGTGCTGGCTTTTCAAAACCCATCTGACCTTGTGTCTAACCTCCCCTAGAGTCTGGTGATACCAGATCAGGCTGCCCTGTGGCTCCCCGAGACGAAATTCACCTACATTGACGTTTTTTTTTTTTTTTTTGTTTGTAAAACTTAATTATGTTCTACAAAACCAAAAACAACAGCCCCTCTCCCTTTCTCCCTCCCCTTTTTTATTTTTATTTTTCCTACCCTACTCCCGGTCCTGGATATGACCTTAAACTACATCCGATGGTGAGATCCGGCTTACGGACTTTGGGGAATGTGGAGCCTCCTCTTAATTACCATTGCTCCCAGGTCCACCCTGACCCGGAGTGGTAGTACCTGTTAGGGTCCCAACTATGGGTTAAATAGAAACAGATATTAAAAGGGGAAGGAAACAAAAAAGAGAAGAAAACAAGACCAGATTCGGCATTAAATAACCCAAAAAGGGTTGATATGCCGTAAAACAAAACTACCAAACCAAACCTCCCCTAGAGAGGAGGTAAACAAATATACTACAAAATCAATATTTGATTCTGGTCTGTCAGTTTTTCTGGTGGATCGTTGACGCATGTTACCTAAATATATATTTGCTAGTTAAGAATAAAATGTAATCCAGTTTAATTCCTTTCAGAAAATACTTCAGCCGACCTGGCATAATCAAAAGGAATTTGTGCCAAAATGTCTTCAATTCGCGTACTGATTTCCCTTCAGTAGAACTCTCCATCGTCACTGGAATATTTCTCTATACGGACGAACATAGAGTTACATCTGTTTTTAAGATGGCAGTCATTTGAAAATAATTCTGAGTTGGGCAAAGTATTTTCCAGAAGGAATTAAATCGAATTACATTTTATTCTTCTTAACAACATGCTGCAACGATCGACAAGATAAAACTGATGAATCACAATCAAATACTGATTTTGTAGTAAGAAAGCGTTCGACGACAAAGAAATGATAAAAATGATAGGGCTTTATCTATATATTACTAATAAAAATTTGGTATATGTCTGTCCAAAGTCGAACTATACCATCTTTTAATGCTCAATTCAGTTTACTATACAATTTCAGACCAATGTTCTATCTTTCAATGCTCAATTTAGAATGAGGGAGGGGGGGGGGGTCCTGTTGTAATTATACCATCCTTCAAGGCATTACCTCCTGCTTGGAGGGAGGGTATATGTTAGTTTTTAATGACATGCTCCTCCCAGGCATTACCGTCTATTTTTTTTTTTGGGGGGGGGGGGGGGAATGCATTTGTTCTGTTGCCGCGATACCATCCTCCCAAGCATTACCGTCTATTTTTTGGGGAGGGGGGGGGGGGTATAATGCATTTGTTCTGTTGTCGTGATACCATCCTCCCAAGCATTACCTCCTCCATGGCAGTGTAGTATATATTAATTTTGTCATATATATGCACCCAAATTGTAGACTCATCATCATAGTGTTCCAATTTCATGGCACTATCATCCACATCGCTCGATAAGACGACTGTCGGAATTATATTTTATTGTTTACTTCTTACAAAGTTCTCACAAATCATTTAGAACAAAATTCTAATTACAGAACTCATTCAATTTTGGTTATTATTTCCGCATTTCGGCCAAACGTGACCTCTGACCTTCGTCAGGTGCATCTCGTTAAACTTGGGAGTCTTTGTCGAACTCAGGAACCAATACGGAATTTCGAACTGAGCCCAAGAATAGCATATTTATTAATTAACACTTCCACCCGATTATGGCAGACCGAATAAGAACAATCCACCCCCGTCGATTAAATAAAGGGTTCAGTTCAAAGTTCTGTATAGATTCAGAGTTCGGCAAAGATGCACTGATTTACTTTCTGCGCCCATCCAATAAACAAACCCGAACAAAGGCCCGAGAAAAAAATTCCAATGACAAGGTAAAATCCAAGATTGTGATTTAGACCTGGTCCACAAATGGAATTGAGATAAAGCCACCAAGTCACAATGAACATCCAATATACACCCTCTCCCAGCTCGTCACTCTCTGCCTGGGTGGTGCAGGTGTATGGGTGAACAGGTGAGGACGTAGGCGACAACCATTAAGAAGAACTTGTCCGAGATCTCAAGTCTACAGATAGTCGGCCGTTGATGGTAGAATCACGATTGCTGAACAATCTCATGCGACCTTGCTTATGGGCTGTCAGGGTTCGGGGATGTGGTGCAGACTAAGGTAGAAGCTGAATCAACCCGACCAGAGGTGAACGCCGTCGTCAAGGTGAGATGGGGGGGGGGGGGGGGGGTCACAAAGGATACGGTGCAATTCTATCCCACTGGACATCCAAGAAACCTTGCACAACTTTGAACTCGGTTTCAGGAAAGCCTTCTTCCTTTAATTTGACATCAGTTGCGGCACTGAAAGAAAAAAAAAAAAGAATAGAATAAAAGACAAGATTTAATCTTTCAAGAAGAAAATTTGTATCTGCTCAGAGTGGGCTTGAGCGTGGCCACCGAGAGTTACTACAGGCCGGTTAGCTAGAAAATGACGTCACTGACTTCCGTGTCAAAACAAGAACCGTAGTAATAACAATAAGAAGGCATTTCGACTTCTCCATTCACTAAATAATCCATCAAAATTCAGGAAATCAACCAATTTTAATGAAATTTTCAGGATTTATTAATTAATGATCACGGAATATAATAAATCCATTACTTTATTATAAAGCTTGGTGCAAATGTATTATTTCTTGTAAACAAAAAACACCTTTACTAAAGTTATTCAAAATATCAAAACATGTTGACCATACGATATTGTAAATATTTAAAACAAAGCATTAGACAACTTTAAAAATTGCATGTAAAAAAAGAAAAGAACCCGATTCGATTCATCTTGAAACTGATCTTTATCCAATATAAATTTAAAGAAAATAATAATTCACGATCAAATACTTCAAAAAACTGAATTATGAATTACCATTATTTAAACTTCTTCTAACCCAATCAACCGTAAGTAATTCAGACTTTGAAATTTGTTTAAAAATTATACAAAAAAAAGTTCAATGTTAACTGTCTGTTTAATAATGGAATCACCAACTCCTATCTTGCTATTAAGAGATAGGTACGTGCAAAATCAAAGGCCGATCCCCAAAATGTAAAAACATTTTGACCCTCCCTTCACTTAAAAATTCACCAAAATTCAGGAAATCAACCAATTTTAATGAAATTTTCAATATTTATTAATAAACAAGCATAGGAAATATAGTGAAACATTTTTTTAAAATCTTAGTGAAAATGTATTATTTTTTTTTAAATAAAATACACCTTTACTAAACGTATATTTTTATATATATAAAAAAAATCCATGATTTTTTTAAAATGAAAATAAGATCTGTATATGTTTAAAATATTTTTTTTTTTAAAACTATTTCGTATATATTACGGAAAATGCCCCTACACTCTTGTTAATAAAATCAGTATAACTCGAAGAATTAACGATATTATCATTGAATAAAGCATTGTTTAATTAATATTTTTTGTGAAAATTTTGATTAAATATGATGTTATTATTTCATTTATTTAATCTACAAAAGTAGAGAAAAGATAAACTATGCTACACTTAAGACATCGAAAAAAAGTAATAAAAAAAAATGGAACACTACTTTTTTATCAAATAATGAATAAGTAATTCAGACTTGATTTTTTATATAATTAAAAAAAATTTAAACTTACTACACTATATTTAGTCGGTGTAAACATTACGTGTATCCATATTTGCAGTAATTATTTCTCTTTTGGAAATCCAAACATATGCAGTAGGCATTTTAACTTTGTGAATTATGAAATGAAATTTTAAAAAGCGCGAAATTATTTTAAAATTGGTTGATTTCCTGAATTTTGATTCCATTATTAAACAAACAGTTAACATTGAAATTTTTTTTTGTATAATTTTTAAACAAATTTCAAAGTCTGAATTACTTACGGTTGATTGGGTTAGAAGTTTAAATAATGGTAATTCATAATTCAGTTTTTTGCAGTATTTGATCGTGAATTATTATTTTCTTTAAATTTATATTGAATAAAGTCAGTTTCAAGATGAATCGAATCGTGTTCTTTTCTTTTCTTTTTTACATGCAATTTTTAAAGTTGTCTAATGCTTTGTTTTAAATATTTACAATATCGTATGGTCAACATGTTTTGATATTTTGAATAACTTTAGTAAAGGTGTTTTTTGTTTACAAGAAATAATACATTTGCACCAAGCTTTATAATAAAGTAATGGATTTATTATATTCCGTGATCATTAATTAATAAATCCTGAAAATTTCATTAAAATTGGTTGATTTCCTGAATTTTGATGGATTATTTAGTGAATGGAGAAGTCGAAATGCCTTCTTATCGTCATTACGACCGTCCTTGTTTTGACACGGAAGTCAGTGACGTCAGAGGGGGGCAGGAAGTTAGTTGCTTGGCCTGTAGTAACTCTCGGTGGCCACGGCTTGAGAGGGGGAAAGAATCAAAAGTGAAAGCAACAAAAACGAGATTAAAAAATAAAAATTTAAAAAAATCTTTAAATCAGTTCAGGAGAGATAGAGGGGAGATCAAAGGATTGGAAAGTAACTGGAAAACAAGTAACTATACAAAAATCACCTTTGTGTTTTTATGGCTTTGATAATTTCAACAATCCTGCTAGCAGTTAAGCTTCACTTCATTGCCTGGGGATTATTCAACTCGGATCTAAATTTCCATAAAAGTCATAACTCGTTCGCATGGCTCAAAAATTGCATTCAAATGCATGTCACTCTAAAACTGGTAAAATTTCAAAACATTCCGTCTGGAATCCGTTTGAAATAGTAACTACAAACTGATTTTATCTAGACTTGCTTGGCTATCAAATATGTTGAACACAACAAATAAAACTTGGGGAAAGGTATGAACCCCACATTCCCAGATTAAATAGTACAATTACTGTTTAACTACAAAGAACTTTCATTTCTTTTTTGTGACTAATACCAAGCAGAATTTCCATGAACAGAGTTTCTTTCCAAAAACTTCCCATTTGTTGGACACGTTACTACGGGACTGCTTCCCAGCAAACTACAATACGGTCGTCTTCAAATCAAATGTCAACAAATACTTGTCATAAACCGCTCTCATAAGTAATCAACTTTTGTTCATTTCATTCATTATTTTAAATCCTTTCATAACATTCTTCATCATTCAACTGACAATCCATCCATGTCATTAAACTTTACTCTCGGGTGGCTTTTGACCTTAATTTAAACTTTCTCTAAATGCTCAGAGACATTAAAGTGGTTGAATCAACAGTGAGAGAGGGCGAGAGAAATACAGATAACTAAATGAGAGATGTATTTGTTCAATTAATTACAAATTACAACTAATTATAATAAAAAAAACAGAATTTTTCCAAACATAACTCAATCCCAGAACTAAGGAATATATTAGCATGCATTTTGTGTCATTAAAGTATATATAAAAAAAAAAAACAACTTTGATTCACTCAACTTTAGTACAATAATCAAAGAGAGATGAATAAGACTTCGTTCTCGCCTTACCTGTCTCCAACATTGTAGATTTTATATTCAATGACGATATCTTTGCCTTCCACCAAATATTGGTTCATGACATTTTTCGTGGAGAGCAAGCGAGCCCTCTTCTCCGTCTCCTCCCCAGCTGCAGACACGCCACCCAAGTGGAAGCTGAGGAGCCCAACTAAAACACACGCTAACAGACTATTCATGATCTGGAAAAGAAATACACACACACATTAAACAGTTTAAATAGACATGGCTTATACTGCCAACGTTTCGACCACACAAACTCGTCAGAATCAACTGCTGTAACATAAATAAAATTAGATTTAAAATTTGCTGTATCTACCCGGTGATGCCAGGGAGTTTTTTTTATGTCATTACTTTGTCTTCCCACGATATTTTCATAGGGAACATTCGTCTGTTTTCCACATCCTTTTTCGCAGTGCCACTCCTGGGCAACGCTGGGTAGGTAAACTAGTAATAAGCTAAGAGCCAGAGGTGCACGGCATGCTGTTTTTTTGTTTTTTCTGGTTTTGCTGTTTTTTTTGTTTTTTCTGGTTTTGCTGTTTTTGTTGTTTTTTTTTTAAACCAAATTATTGATTTTTAAATAAGATTTGAAACTTATTTTTTCTTTTTAATTTACAATTTAAAATTTATGAACTAATTTTTATTTTTTCATTTTACAAATCATCACTGTAGAAGAGGTGCAACCACTGCACTATATAGATGCACAAAAAGTGCAGCGGAGTGCACGGTAGGCTCAAACTATATCCAGACTTCAGATGTAAGAGATATCTAGGACTTGCATGCCCTTACACAGAAGTTAAAATAGGCGACGACACCCTAGGGGTGTTAGACTCCTTTTGCTACCTAGGAGATATGCTGAGTACTGGAGGTGGCTACAAACTAAGTTTGACCATCAGAGTCAGGACAGCTTGGGGAAAGTTTAGAGAACTTCTCTCAATCCCAATTATTACAAGGGGTAAGGTCTATGATAGCTGCATAAGAAGCATGATGTTGTATGACAGTGAGTGTTGGGCCCTCACTTGCTCAACTCTAGAGAAATGACAGGACAATGATTAGGTGGTAATGCAATGTAAAGCCGGACCAGATCCAGAACATTAGGTCAGACAATCTACTTGAGAAATTGGGCATTCCAAAACTTAGATGTCCTAATAAGGGCAAACCGTCTTCGCTGGTTCGGACATGTTAAAAGCAGCAAGGGTTATATCAGCACTTGCAGAGACCTAAGGCTGGACAGCAAAAAGAAAGCTGAGTGCCCTAGGAAGACATGGAAAGAAACCATCAGGCAAGACCGTAAACGGTTCCAAATGGACACAGTCAATCCCCACAATCGTGATCACTGGAGACTTCGCATAAGGACAGCCAGACAACGTCGAACCTCTTGTCAAAGGAAACAGACGATAAACCCGGACAGTGAGTGAGTGATCTCACTTCTTATTCACACACACACAATTGCATCAGACAATTTTATAAAATTGTAACATTTTGAAATTAGGATCCAATAGGCTTCTTGTAAAGATAGTAAATAATTTTTTTTTTAAATGGGGGGGGGGGTGGAATCGCAAGCCTAAGTCCAAGGGTGGTTGCCAATCGGATTAGTGTAAGTTTTTTTTTTTTTTATTATCCTTTAAGCCTGAAATTTGCAACCAAGCCCCCCCCCCCCCCCCCAAAAAAAATTGGCAGCCATGTTGGAAACCACGCTTGCTTGTCAAAGTAAAAGTGATGGCAACAAACGCATAAATAATAAATCTTACAATCAGTAAACACACATGAAAATTATACAGGTAAATAGAAAAGTAAATTTTCTTGCATTTGGTAACAGTTATTTGTTGTCCATGTGGGATGTTTTCACCTCTTATTTTTCTTGTAAACTGTGTACTGCGCAATCGACAACATGAAAATTAACTTCCCAAAATTGGAACAGAGCCAAATCAAGACAACAAACTTTACAAACATACAAAAAGACTCAATACCCTTTCAGATAGAGTTTTAGATAAATTCCTATTTCTGTCACACAAATTACTTAGAGTGAAATGGGTTTCGACATGATTTCAAACAACTTACTTTTAGAGTATGTTTTAGTAAGAATAAAATATTAAGTTTCATCGTACACGTGAAATGCCGAAATAAAACTCGCTAGAAAAATATAGTTCAATACACAAGCCAAGAAAGAGGCTAGTTAAGGAAGAACTAACTAAAGTTCATCATTTCTTGTTCAAGGACAGGGTTTATGAACTGGAGTCATCGGTATTCCTTAGCTAGTCTCTTCACTAGTTTCTAAATATGGCCATTATATTTTCGACCTGGTCTTCATTTCAGCGTTTCAAGACAAATTTTGCAATAACTTAGCGTTTTAAATGTTATTTAATATTATATTTTACTAAAAAAAAGTTTAAGTATTTACAAATAAGTTGTTCTGAAGTCATGTCGAAATCCCAAGTAATTTACGTGACTGAAATAAGAATTTACCGATCTTTATACCAAAAAAAAAGTATTTTTTAATTGCCTCTGTGGTACCTGTGTTCAAGAATGCCGGTGAAAGAACTGACTCCCAAAATTATCGCCCATCAGTCTCCTCTCCGCTAAAATCTTTGAATGATTAATAATAGTTCACCACCTCATAAATGCTAAAATGTTTTCTGGATTCCGGCAAGTGCGTTCTACTGTGCGTAACTTAACAGTTATCTCCAAACGCATACACCACACACGCGATGATACACACACGTCCTCGACCCTCACTGGCCAGGTTTCGCTTTCATACATCATCACACTGCGTACACATGCCTAATAAACGCTTCCCTTGGTCGACAATGGTAACGCTCTGCTGGTTAGTAATGGCAAAAGTTCCCTGAACTTACTCCATCTACTAACACCTGCTCCAATTGTATCACCAAGGTAACAAAATTTCTGAACAACCTCAATAATTTCACCATCCACATTTTCTCCATATCCGAGTTCGCATTTGTCCCTGTCGTTTTAGACTTATAAACTGGTTGTCCTCTCTCAACTTACCTGTAATTCCACTGCACTTATGTATCCAATACTTACACATATCACAGAAAATTGAGTTGCCCCCGACTCCCTTACTATAAACTGCACATGGGATTTTTCCTCTTTCCGAAGGATTTTCAACACTACAACCACTGATCAACACTTTTGTCTTGGTGACGTTCACTCTCAGACCTTTCCTTTCCATATCATTTCTTCCACGTTCTGAACTTGACAAGTAAACCATCCATTGTTTCACAGATAAGTATGAAGCCATTAGCATACAGCATCTCTTTTTGACGACCCGTGCGGAACTCCCTGGACAATTCCCCGAAGACACAGATGAAAAGCAACGGATGGACTCGGTACAAAGCCCGGAGACACTCCAACTTTAACATCAAAACTGTCACTAAATGTGCTGTTCATTCTAACACGACTTTGAACATTTCTGTACATTGCTTGAACAATCTTCACTTGTTTAAGGTACATACTTAATCTTGTTTTGGCAGTTATTTATAGCTGTTATGGTGTAAGCTGAGCTACCTATTTCAGAAATGAATGGACTTACCCAAACAATAAATACAGTTACATCTAAACGTCATGGCAACGAATTGTGGTAGTTATGGCCCGACACTCATGACACATACTTTTGTTAATTATACTTTATTATTACCGTCCTGCAAAGCCATAACACTGGATCTAATCCTCGTCGCCAATGTTGTGACCTTGCAGGACCGGTAATAATCAAGAGAAACACAGTGGTATAATTAACAAATAAATACATACAATAAACACAGTTACATCTAAACGTTGTGGTACTAAGTCATCAGCATACAGCATCTCTTCTACTTTAACATTAAAGCTGTCACTATATGTGCTGTTAATTCTAATACAACTTTGAGCATTTCTGTACATTGCTTGAACAACCTTCACCAACCACTCATTTGCCCCTAGTTTATGCAATGCCCACCATACAACATCTCTTGGCACCCTGTCAAAAGCTTTCTCAAAATCCCAAAAAGAAAATACAGGTTTTTCTTTTTACTAAGGAACTTCTCTTGCATTTGTCTCGGGGTAAATATAATACTAGTTGTACTATGTCAAGGCATGAACCTAAATTGCATTTCATCCGTGACCACGTTGAAAGAATGGATGAAAGTTCCTGCGTTAGATGTCGAACAATTAATGTAGCAGGGTCAGTTCACAGGGGAAGACGACGGAAAACATTGGAGGAAATGATAAATAAAGACCTGGACAGAGATAGGTTAGCTTGGGAGTCAATTTCTAAAAGCTGTCCAACACATGCCAGCATGTAAAACGGACGTTAAACCGACGGATAAGGCAGGTGAAGCAAGAGCAGTAGAGCTTGATATATCGGAAGCTTTTGACAAGGTCTGGCATGAAGGTCTTCTCTCAAAAATTAATTTGTGCGGTATTACTGGATGAATATTAAATATAATCAGATCCTTCGGAGTCAAAAGAAACATCCAGGGTGTCCTCAATGGCCGTACATCTAAGCAACATGACATTAACGTGGGTGTGTCCAGAGGTCGATCCTTGGACCTTTATTATTCCTGATTTTCGTAAACCACCTTCCTGCTGAAATTGCGTCTGAGATGGGTATATTTGCTGATGACGCCACGCTCTATTCGACATGTGGGCAAAACGAACACGCACATATCCAAGAAAATGGCTGCATCTTTAGAGAATGATCTCCGACCTGTAGTGGAATGGGGTCAAAAAGGGATGGTTACATGTAATGCTACTAAGAAACCTTTCCAACCAATCGATTGTCATGGCTAATAGCACCCTGAGAGTCTAACATCCACTGGAACAAATACATAGAAGACATTGCCAAGTCTGCTGCAAAGAAGGTGGGCTCCCTTTACCGGGCTAAAAAACTTCCCATACCTGCCAGTATTCTCTATCTATACAAAGCAACCATTGCCACATCCCCTTAGACAGGGTTAAAAAATAGAGCCGATAATCTAATAGGTCTCACACTGTCTACCCAGCTCCATTGCCGCAATGTGGCACCCTTGTGCTTGTTTTACAATTAAATGTAACGTGCTGACGAACTTGCTGCACTTGTACCCCCTATACGATGTAAATACTCGACAGACAGCAAAATCACACCCCTTCACTCTAGAGATTCCCAGATGCTGGAAGGCTTTCTACTTCTTTGCTCGAACTGCTTGCCTTTGGAATTCCCTCCCCGCTCCCGACTGTACTAACATTCAGAATTTTAAATGTAATGTCAACAGACATCTCGCCGCACAACTCCCCTCTTAGCATGCCCCTATAAATCTGACCCCTAATTCACAGTAGTCCCTTACGTCTCAGTGGCAATTTGTCCCCTTGTTTGGGGCGAATACAAGTTAAAAATAATAAAAAGGCACTTGTACAGTTTAACATCCACCAGCAAATTTAGAAAACCATTCTTGCGGCGGACGGAACTCTTTTAAAATGAAAACAATTTGCCAGGGGATGTTAAACTGCACAAGCACCAAAATAAAAAGTGGCTTAAGACTTTACGGCAGTTTCATGGATAATCCAATCATCAGAAATGTATTAATAAATAATTATTGGTTATTCTACAGAATTTGAACAGAAATAAACTCACTTAAACCTAAAACTTAGATTAGGATAAAAAAAAAAAGAAAGTTCGGTTCAAATTCTGTAGAAGTACTTAATTATTAATACATAAATAATTAGGTGGTCGACAACACTGCAATAAAGTGTTAAGTCCTTCTTGGTTAAATAGTAGGTTCCCAACCAAAATGGCGGACAATAAATCGTCTGCAGTTTTCCGACCTCACAAATAAGTAAGTAAACTCAAATAAATTGTTTTGAACTAATTTAAAATTTACCTTAAATTATTTTAAAAGGAAATACAGTTGGGAAATTTGTCCAAAACAATTTATTTGGGTTTACTTACTCATTTTTGAGGTCGGAAAAAAAATCAGACGATTTATTGTCTGCCATTTTGGTTAGGAAACGACAATTTAACCCCATTTTTTTATAGATTATACATAATTTTAAAAAAAGAAGCTATTTAAAATAATGTTGTTATAATAACAAAAGAAAGAATTACAGAAATAAACCCGGAAATCGAAAAATATTAATTCACATCAGTTTCATATGGAAGATTTTTTTTTTTTTAAAGAGGCGTGCGTGTATTATTTATTCACATGTGATTATTGGAACGAGAAATTATCTTTTTTTATTATTATTATTACAAATAAAATTCGGTTTTAAATAAAACTGTAATTCAATTCCTTCCGCTGACTAAAAAATCTTGGACGTAAGAAATTAAAAATCTTTCGGGTTTTATTTTAAACAACAACACAACAGTAAATGAATGCCACGTAAGCAGTGACTCGTTACAAAAACAAGACCCATTCGAGGGTCCAACGTTCAGTAAAAGAAAATCACAAATAAACAAAAAAAGAATGATTCTTTTATGAATCAAATATACACTTTAATGATCGATAGCCATTAAGACAATTAAAAAATCGGTTAACTTTTATTAAAAATGGAAATAATAACCGTTTCACTTTTTTAAGTAGACGATAAAATGGAAGTGGCTTACCTTAATTCGGCACCGTATCTAAGAGGAAGCTGCAAAGGATTCTGGGTAATTTTATTGGGTTCCCTTCACTGCGGGATGACTTCCGCAGTTTGAATTTCATAAAATTTAATTATTAATAATTACCATATAATATGCAAATTACTTTTTTTTATTTCGAAATAATTTATCCGATGACGTCTAATAATTTTTTTATTATCATTAAAATAATATTTTAAGAATTTTAAAACCTTCTAATTGCAAGATTTACTGAATTTTAAATTTTAAATAAATTCGATATTTTAATTAATTTTATCAAATCACTTAGTTTACTTCCTTGGCTTTTTGGCCAGTGACAAAGTGTAATATCTGTTCTGATAACAAATCTTTCCTGCGCTCGGTAGTGTAGAAAAAATCCTTCTAGTCTGAGAAAATTTCATTTTTTTTCTCAATCCAGAATTATCTTTTGGGACGAGCTAAACATTCCTCCCCTTGTATCTAACTATGCCCTTGTAGGGAGGCAAATAAATAGGAACAGCCATATCATCTTTTTAAAGCTAATGAATATATGAATTATGCAATTTTTATTTTTGTCTTAATCCAGAGTACCCCTTTTTAGGGAGCTGGATTTTTCCCTACATTACAAATCGACCTTGTATCTAATTTGCCCTCATGGGGAGGCAAGTAAATACGAACTGACATGTTTACTCTTACAAAATTTAGAATTTTTGTCTTTTATCCAGTGCCTTCTTGGGGATAGCTGGATACCTCTTGCCCTGCATTAAACTGACCTTGTGTCACATCTAGCTCTCGTGGGGAGGCGATAAATCGGGAGTGCATGAATTTCTACAAAATTCTGGGCATAATTTGATTATTTAAGAGGACAGCTCAACAAGAATTTGTTAACATTGGACGTCAAAACGACCAATGTTGTAGTCAGGTGGGAAGCAACCCCATGGTATTGTATTCCACAGACGGGTAGTACTTGAAAATAAATTTTGCTCATGAAAGGTCCGCTTAGTTTTAGTTACACAGAGGAAGAAAGGAAAATTATTTACAGTGGTTGTAGCTAGATGAGTTTTTATTGTGAATGTTTTACAAGGGAACCATAGATTTGAGCTCAGTCAAGCACCTACCATGAAAATAATGATAGAGTAGAGAAAGACTAGCAACGTCTCTTCTGTGAGATAAAAGTAGTAGGAAGGAGAAAAGAGGATACCCCTCACTAGATTTCTAAGTCGGTTTTGTACTCTATCAAGGCAGGAAAGGAGAGCTCTGAGCAGTACCTCCCCACTACTCCATCTTAAGACATATTTGACTCTTATTGATAATGGAAATTCAGTGAATCCCAAGAACGTTCTGTTTTGCGTGTAAGGAGAACACGACTACACATGTTTATTTTGGCTGGCGCCGTGTGCATTTGTGTGTGTGTTAATAGGAAAGCATGGCGATATGTGTGTGTATATTAATGTGCCTGTTGGGTTAGTGAGAGAGTCTGTGCATCTATGAACTTGTGTGTACGTGTGCATTCGTTTAACAGCATATGTGTGCTTCGCTGGCCATACAGTAGTTTGGAAATGTCTCTTGTCATGTGAGAGACATTTGTCAAGAGTTGTTTGGGTCCCAAGGAGGGCCCAGGCTGGATTGTGATGCATGCACATCTGTTGTCTGTGAAAGAAAAACAGGAAAGAAAACAAAGGCAATGTGTTTGGGTTTGTATAGTCTGCACGAGTTTTCGGCACTGAATATTTTCGCTTCTATGATTGACTGAAAGAAACTGCTGTTTAGAGAGTTTGTCTAATCAAGAGTTGATACATAACAACAATATTCACTGCTGCTGCTACTTTAAACAAAATCATATCTAAGTTTGCTTAGGAGGAGACAGTGAAAACTCTACATACAAATTTTATTCGTTCCGGGACCGAAGCACTGAACTGAACTCCCCATCGCGTTGTGAGTGCTGCTGCCTAGCAGGCTAACCACAAAACTTCGACGTCGTACGTTGGATTTTCCGATAATTTGATGGAATTTTACGTCGGATGTTTGAAAAACTTGTATGTAGAGGCAATCATATGTAGAGGTTTTACTGTATCAGTTTGGAAAAAGAAGAAGAAAAAGAACCTGCCAGCTGTTTTGGTTGTCTCTTTTTGGGCACAAAAGTAGGGAGCGATGGCTCTGGACTTCCCCACATAAAAATAACAACTAACTGAAGAATAATAATTATTGATATTCTATTCTTACATTTTATGATGACGCATGTGTTGAAGCCTCTTCTCCAACTCAAGCACCGCCATTTTGGATATGTTGTGTTATTGTAAATAACATGAGGTCGGAATATGAAGGAGAAAAACGAATCATGAAGAAACGGTAATAACAAATTTACATATATTTTTTTCTCTTGTATTTACATGCAATTTCTTGAGTATTTACATGCAATTTCTTGAGTATTTACACACAATTTTTTTTGTATTTACACGCAATTTCTTTTGTATTTACACGCAATTTCTTTTGTATTTACACACAATTTCTTGAGTATTTACACGCAATTTTTTTTGTATTTACATGCAATTTCTTGAGTATTTACATGCAATTTCTTGAGTATTTACATGTAATTTCTTGAGTATTTACACGCAATTTCTTTTGTATTTACACGCAATTTCTTGAGTATTAACACACAATTTCTTGAGTATTTACATGCAATTTCTTGAGTATTTACATGCAATTTCTTTTGTATTTACACGCAATTTCTTTTGTATTTACACACAATTTTTTTTTGTATTTACACGCAATTTCTTTTGTATTTACATGCAATTTTTTTATTATTTACACGCAATTTCTTTTGTATTTACACACAATTTCTTTTGTATTTACACGCAATTTCTTTTGTATTTACATGCAATTTCTTTTGTATTTACACGCAATTTCTTGAGTAGTGATTAGTTTGTGGTTCAGTTGGCTAACATAGGCATGTCCAAACATGCATAGAAATACATTTGGCGATTACACTTCTGCACATGCGCAATTTCCAGCCATTTCCATTCAAACTAGTTCGTGCGTAAATGTGATTCAGTTCCCGTCCAGACATGGCATTTTCTACGGATGCTTCTCGTCATGGCCGACGAAAGGCGGGAATAAACCACAAGGCAAGATACAAATTCGCGTCGAGACTAAAGACCTGGACTCAATTACATTTCTACTCTAATACGTGCTTAGCGAACCAACTTGCCTTACATTCTTGGGTACTTCTATCGAACATGAACCAGTTTCCGTGAACTATTGCGAGTTGAAAAAAAAATGTTAGTAATTTCTGAAAACCTAAAGAAAAAAACATCAACCGTTGACTTTGCTTTTGTCATTTTCTTTCTTTGATTATTGGGAGGTGAGGGGTGACTGGATATTAAAAAATGACGTCCGACTTTTTAACATCAAAGACGTTAGCGGAAATTTTTAAAAAAGAAACAAGAAAGAAAGAAAGAAAGAAAGAAAGAAAAAAAAAACATCTCAAACTGGAAGGTTTTAAAAAGAGAACAAAAAGAAAAAACGTATAAATTGGTATTGAAAACAGAAAGGAAAAAAAAAAGAAAACGTCGCATTATGGAAATAGATTTGCGTTCTCCCTTTTCCTATTCGCTTGCAGACTTTTGTGTGATGGGACGGACATATATTTACAAATAAACACACATTGTTCTTAATTATAGAATTATATTATAAAGGATTATATTATAAAGGATTATATTATATAGGATTATATTATGTAGGATTATATTATAAAGAATTATATTATAAAGGAATCACTTACAAACAAGTGTGTCTGTGACTTAAAGTAAAAAGACCAACTTATCTGATACTGTTTTTTTTTGGTAACATTCATTTTTACTGCCTCTCTGTGAGACAAAGATGCTTCTCTGTCCACACCTTTTCAGTTCAACAGTTTTTTTGCAAAGAAGCCGGAAATAGGGCTTTCGTCTTTTCCTCTCCAAATTGAGTGCTTAAATGATTGGCTAATATGTGACGTGTCTGGGTCACTCAAAGGAGTCGAGTTTAGAAAACGGGGGGGGGGTAATTTATTACCATAATAGACAAGGGAGATAATCTATAATCTATCAACATAATATACCCTTTTTTTATCGTGTTAGAAAAAAGTGTCCGCTTTGGGGGGGGGGGTCCTTAGATAAAGTATGTCGGTTTTGAGGTATTACTAACAGGGCTACCTGGCATTGCCCGGGGCCATGGATAACAAATAGAAGAGTTAAAAAGAGTGTGTAACATCTCTCTCTCTCTCTCTCTCTCTCTTTCTCTCTTTCTCTCTCTTCTTCTCCCTCTGACTGCACTGTGTTTTTCTCCCTCTATCCCCCCTTCTATCTGTCTGTCTGTCTGTCTGTCTGTCTGTCTGTCTCTCTCTCTCTCTCTCTCTCTCTCTCTCTCTCTCTCTCTCTCTCTCTCTCTCTCTCTGGTAAAAGGTTCAGCATAATAGAATGGAGGGAAAAAGCAACGAAGAAAGAAAAAGAAAACTGACTGACTGGTTGCTTGACCTAATTTCAGTGTAGTTTTTAAAACAACTACCAGTAATAATTTCTTTTAAAGTTATCTTTTACGCCCCCCCCCCACACCTCATGCATTAATTATGTCACTGTTAACCCATAGCAGAATATTACAGCATTTAATTATTTTTTTTATAACCAGAATCAGATCGAGGGTCATACTGAATAATGTAAGGTTTGTGAGTGTATCTTGTGTAGTTTCTTACTTTCAACCGGACACACACACTACACGCCTACACATCATATAAACATTACACACTCATGCACTACACACACACATCATACCCATACTACATGCACACACACATCATACACTAACGCATTAGACACACACACTACATGCACACACATAAACAACATACACACACTACACGCACACTACACATACACTACACTAAGCACACACTACACCCACACACACACTACATGCACACACTACACGCATTCACATTACACTACACACATACACACACAATTTCCTTGGTAGAATAGATTACTTTATCAATGATAACAAATTCAAATATTACGATAAAGAATAGAGTACAGGGTGTTCAGGACAAATTTGATAATGTTTTCATATTCTTTAATTTCTGATTGGTTGTTTTGTTTTACGGCATATCAACCCTTTCGGGTTATTTAATGCCGAATCCGGTCATTTTGGTAAAAGTTTTTATGCTTCAAGTTCTTTATATCTTCACGTATTTATTCATGGTGTTTGGTTTGGTTGTTTTGTAGAGGAAAAATGTTGTTTTTGTTTTTGGCTTTGCAGAACATGACTGAGTTTTGCAAAGGGAAAAGAAAAAAATAATATTAATGTTTGGTGCATTTTAAGTCAGGAAGCCGGTATTTTCAGACAGCCTGATCTGGTAGCACCAGTTTCATTTCCGAACCATTTGAAGTAGTTAATAGCGGTAAAGTGCAACGGATAGCGGTTTCTGTGTTCTTGTTTATTGGTGGGTTTGAGAAGTGGAAACCACGGACGAGTGGAAACCATAGGAATATTGAAAGAGAGTAGCGCTAACTGACATGAGCGAGAACTTTAGGTAGGTAGAGCTAGAGACCATGGATGACTGGTTAGGGTTATGATTCGAGACCATAGATGACTGGTTAGGGTTAGGGTTAGAGACCATAGATGACTGGTTAGGGTTAGGGTTAGAAACCATGGATGGATGGTTAGGGTTAGAGTTAGAAACCATGGATGACTGGTTAGGGTTAGAAACCATGGATGACTGGTTAGGGTTAGGGTTAGAGACCATGGATGACTGGTTAGGGTTAGGGTTAGAAACCATGGATGACTGGTTAGGGTTAGAGACCATAGATTACTGGTTAGGGTTAGGGTTAGAAACCATGGATGACTGGTTAGGGTTAGGGTTAGAGACCATAGATGACTGGTTAGGGTTAGGGTTAGAAACCATGGATGGCTGGTTAGGGTTAGAGTTAGAAACCATGGATGACTGGTTAGGGTTAGAAACCATGGATGACTGGTTAGGGTTAGGGTTAGAAACCATGGATGACTGGTTAGGGTTAGGGTTAGAGACCATAGATGACTGGTTAGGGTTAGGGTTAGAAACCATGGATGACTGGTTAGGGTTAGAGTCCATAGATGACTGGTTAGGGTTAGAAACCATGGATGACTGGTTAGGGTTAGAAACCATGGATGACTGGTTAGGGTTAGGGTTAGAGACCATGGATGACTGGTTAGGGTTAGGGTTAGAAACCATGGATAACTGGTTAGGGTTAGGGTTCGAGACCATGGATGACTGGAAAGCACTGGGATATTTGAAAAGAGTGAATTGCATCATAATAATTCATACCAAATTAAAAGATTCAGAAATCTTAGCTGCAGTTCACTGGTCCTTGAATACCTTCAAGGCCGTGAGATGTGAGCTGGAGAATTGCGACGGAGATGTGGAAGCAGTTCTTAGAAGGAAGGATCATAGCAGACATTCTGACTGTGTCCGCACAACAAAATTTGTCAAAAAGTTACAAAAAAAGGTGTGGCAAGATCCATGAGAGAAATGAGAGTTGGTGATGATGAAGAAAGCACTCCCGCTGAATGAGAATCTTCAGTACTCTTGGTGGAAGAGTTGCAAAGGACGAAGACTCACCACCAAGACCCAATAGAACTATCTTACAAAAGCTAAGAAACTCCTCAACAAGGTCAAACATGCAGTCAAGCCGGGATGCTCTGATTCTTATCAGGACCAGTTGCGCAAGTTGCAGAAAAACATATGGCGAGTAATCAGATTGCATGAAGTCCTGCACGTTATGAAGACCAAGTTTTTATGCTTCAAGTTTTTTATATTTTCAAATATTTATTCATTGTGTTTGGTTTGGTTGTTTTTTTTAGAGAAAAATAGTTGTTTTTGTTTTTAGCTTTGCAGAACATGATTGAGTTTTGCAAAGAGAAAGGAAAAAAACAATAACATCAATGTTTGGTGCATTTTATGTCAACTGTGATGGTCCACATAATGCTGCCTCCAAATCTTTAAAAAGGGACTCAGACTCAATTCAGATGACTATATTGAGTTGCTGTCTACTGTTGTCAAGCGCTGGGTGGAACGGGTGGCCGTTGGAAGGCCATATGTGCAGCAGCAAGACTCGAACCTGTGTCACACCGCCAGGAAAACTCAGAAGTGGCTGTCTGAGAACTTCCAGGATTTCATCAATCCCAACATCTGCCCCCCCCCCTTCAACTTGCCTGATTGCAACTCCATGGACTATTATGTGTGGACCACAGTAGAAAAAAAAATCAATTAATGAATAGCTGCGACCAACTAGGAGGACTTCATGCAGACCAGGCAATCCTGAGGCACGATTTTCGTGAGTTCTACGCAGAAGTCCAACTGACTTAACATCAAGGATCAAACTGGTATTCAGGCCTCTCTCGAAGGACACCGTGAAGGGTGCATGCTCAAGGTTCAGCTCCCGCCTGGAGGACGTGGTTGAGGCTCTTGTGACAATAAAGAGGAACACTCACCAGCAGGAAAAAGAATGAGGTACTTCGCATGTCGTGTCTGCAGGGTAAAGAAAGGGCTTCTCTTCATCTAGTGGTGTCTGATTTGCATATGTGAAGATTAACTGATATAAATGAAGAGGACAGCTGGGAAGCAGGGAGAAGCGATTTGGATTGCAGAGAGAAAGTGGGTTGCACGAAAATCGGTTGGAAGTTGAATTAGAGTCAAAACTTTTTTTTTATTATTAATTTATTTTTATGGCACAGTTAAGTAACAGCTCTCTGCAGGTTTTTCAATTGAACTGTATTCGGCAAAAGATCCTCTAAGCGATACACTTTAAATTTTGAGAAGACATTAATTATTGGCCAAGATATGGCGTTTTTTCTTTCTTGTGTCAAATTTGCCCCGAACACCTGTATAGTTCGTTAATACAAAATAATGACAAAAATTATGGGCATCTTTTACGAGGCTCAGCAGAGTAAAAACGCTAAAAAAAACAAATATACAACAAATAAAAGTAACTGTCGTCGATAAAAGTTAATTTAAAACTGTCCTGTGATATTTGTTTGTATTTTTAAACCGTTCCAACTGCTATTTATTAGAAATCAATAGTTTTGTAACACGAACTTGCAAATACAAAATGGCGCTTGCTCGTAAGGAAGTGAGTAGAAGACGCCATCTTGTCTAGAAAAAAGTACGAGTTAAAAATGAACAAGAATTTTTTTTTTTACATCTAATAAAAACCCATTTATAGTACGTAAAAATACAAACAAATATCATAGGTAAGTAGACAAATATCTCTTCTCGACGTAGGTTAAACTCACTTGTTGCATATTTATTTTTATAACCCCGTTCTCGTTAGTTTTTTGGACCCCGTTCACGCCTCTGCTGAGCGTCGTAACATATACCCAAAATTATTAATAATGATAATAGATTTTAGATGTAAAAATATAATTTTATTAATATAATTTATTTTAACTGCAGTGAGATTTGGTCAGCCCAGTTATGCGCACAGAGTTATTTCCCTTGCTTATCTGTAAGTTTGTTTGACTTCCGTAAGGGTGCGCTGTCGTCGTTCTCTTTAGTCCTTTCAAAATGGCTCCTACAAATATGCGTAAACGACAGGCAAAGCAAAAAATGCCTGAAAATGCTTCCCTCGAGGTAAACGAACAGAAGGATTTTGTGAAAAAAATAAAGAACACCCCCAAAAAAATCGTAAGTATATATTTTCCATGTATTCACTGTATTTATTTATATGTAATTTCGTTATCAATGTGAGATTTCCACCTTTTTTTATTTATGCAACAACACCACGTGTCATGATAAAAATAAATATTGTTTTTAAATTGTTCAAATGTTTGTCTTTTTTAAAATAAGTTAATTAATTTATACTATTGTCGGTGATCAGTGTATCTTTTGGACGAGTGTAATTTATCAAATGTTTATACTAACTAGCAGAAAGACCTGGCGTTGCCCAGAATTCAATGACCGCATAACACCGTGTTACTTTTTATTTTTAATGTTTACGTTTACAAAATTTATTTTTGGGGCTGGGGCCCAATGATGTACTAAACATCGATTGGGTGAAACACGTACAAGTACAATGACATTTCTTGAAATAATGTTCGTTAAATTTATAGTCTTAAATCCCTCGAGGCACACCCGACGTTTCCCGGGAATGTATTAGGATTCCTGTAATCCTGCTCCGAGCCCTGAACCCCTTATAGACATTTCTATGTACTTCTACAGAATTTGAACCTAACTGTTTTTTTACCCTAAATTAATCCTAACTTAAGTTTTAAGTTTAATTCGGCAAAAGTCGGTTTGATTCGGTTCAAATTCTGTAGAAGCACCCATAGTACTGGTTCGTCTTTTTCCATAGTCCGTTTTTTCACAACTTTTTACTGACAATTTTTTTTTTCTTTTTTTCGGTGTACACTTACCTATCAGGCTGCTAGAAAATTCCGGGCTTTTTGGAGAAAAAAAATTCAAATATTTTACAATTTAGGAGGGGGGATTCTAGTTAAAGGGTAGTTTAGTTTAGAGTCCTGCGATAAAAATTGCGTATAGACGGTAAATATTGTTTCCTGTTGTTTTTGTTAATTAAATATGAGGAACCATTTCGAGTTAAAATCTAATTAGTTTTATGCATGTAATCTTAAGACAAACACGATTGAAATGTGTAAATAATCGCTAGAAACAAAAAAGAATGGAGTCTTCAAACCATTACTTCAGTTTCCATTTATTCCCCTCAAGCGATTGTTTACACATTTAAAAGGGTTTTTTTTTAGATTACATGCGTAAAACTAATTTGATTTTTAACTCGAAATGGTTCCTCATATACTAATATTTAACAAAAACAAGAAACAATTTTTATCGCGTTATGTTCAGGACTCTAAACTACGCTTTAACCCCATTTCTATTATTTTTTTATGAAAAATGATGATTGCTGTCCGAAACAAAATGAAATTAAAAAAATTTTAAAATTGTGTATAGACGATGAAATTTTTTTTTGTTTTTTAAAGATTATTACGTGATGAACCATTTCGAGTTAAAATCTATTCAGTATTACGCATGAAATCTGGATAAAAACACGTTTAAAATGTGTAAATATACTAGTATAATCGAGGTTTTTACAAGATGGCGTCATACTGGAACCGGAAGTACGTTATGTAAAAAAAAAAAACTGAGTTTACGTTATCTGAAATGAAGCAAGCACTTTCATTATCCCAGAAAGCCATTTTTATAATTCCCAGAATAGTATTTAATAATTGCTAACACGGCAGCACTTTTATCCCGCGCCCACCGCCGCCCAGCCCCCGGCGCCAGCATTTTGGCTCACGTGACTCAATCGTAGTCACTTATAAACCGAATATTCTTCGTTATTAACACTTAGCATATATCCCCCACCCCCCAATACATTTTTTTGTTTATTAATTATTTACCTTACGAAATAGAATGAAGATTGATGGATTTTTGCCCACCGCCGCCCAGTCCCAGGCGCCAGCATTTTGGCTCACGTGACTCAATCGTAGTCACTTATGAACAGAATAGTCTTCCGTATTAAAAATTAGCATGTATCCCACCCCCAATACATTTTTTTTGTTTATTAATTATTTACCTTACGAAATAGAATGAAGATTGATGGATTTTTTCCCACCGCATATAAATTTACATAAAATGATCATCCACTTCCGAACTTTCCTTAAAAACGTTATCCGGTGCGGAAGTGGGTGATCATTTTACGTTAAATTTATATGCGGAAATGATCCCTACTCTAAAATCTTGTTCTTGGCCTTTTGGCTAAGATCAAAGTGTTATATCTGTTCCGATGGATACTGCACCCCATAGACTGGTGTTGTCTTGGCCTTCCGGGGCTTGATTTACGCCGGTCTATGGGTCTGTCCTGTGCAGTTCTAGGCGGTCCACTCTCCCAGGCTTCGCCTCCCCTCTTTGGGGAGGAGTAAGTTTATTGCTTATTGCTTGAGGCGCCCCTACCAAGGAATGCCGACGGGGCTGCCCAGGCAATTTTTAAACCCCACTTTCCCGACCTTGGGTCACATCTTACTTGTGGGAGTAAGATAAAAACTGGCCTTGTGCCTAACTCCTGGAGAGGAGTAAATCAATACTCTAAAGTCTAAAATATATATTTTTTCTTTTTACTGCCTATTTTTCAGGCTGTTTAACGCCTAAAAACAGTAGCATCTTATTTTTAGGAGAATTAGCACAGGATTGAGGGCGCTAATAATACCAATAAGTCTTGACTACATAGCGTAGGACAAGACGGGTAACCATAGTAATACATAAAAAAAAATGGTTTCTATTCCCCAGATCCTACTTTGATGAAGACCTCTCACCATATTTGTTATGTTGTAGTTATGGTAACAGCATAGTTGCAGTACAGGATGAATTGAAAAAGACAACTAATAGTATATGCTGTCGAATGTCTTGTCTAATCTATGGAAAGTAGAGTTATTAGATGCAAACTGATGCATTTTGGGCACATGCCAGATGTGACCCTAAAAATCATTTGGTCCCTGGTGACCCAAATCGTATGACTATTACAATCGTGATCATTCTGTATGACAAAGGAACCTTGAGATTTATGTAGAAGGGATCCACATAAGTGTCCCTTTCCTGTCTCCCACAACGATGGAAATTTTAAATATGATTACTTCTATCAAAGGAGATTTTACTTTTATGGATTTTTCTTTGGAGCATTTTGCATCCTGTGGAAACTTTGCCTCGGCAGCATCATATTCGGTTTAACGTTAGACTGGTTTATATTGGACAGCTTTTAGAAATTGACTTCCAAACTAACTTATCTCTGTCCAGGTCTTTATTTTTCTCTCAAGTCCATCCTTATCACTTCCTTCCATGTTTTCTTTGATCTTCAACTATGAACTGACCCAGCTACCTCAACTGTTCTACATCTACTAACCTAAGAACTCCATTCATTCTTTCAATGTGATCAAACCATCGAAGTCTCCTGTTCTGGACACATCTCCCTATGCTACCCAGATTTAATCTTCCTCTGAGGTCATCAGAACTATGCCTGTCTTTTAGACTCACTTTACACATCTATCATTATTCTCATATCATTTCTCTCCATGCAACACATGTCCGCAATCCTCCATTTCCATACATCACGCTTCGTACACGTCCTTGATAGACTTTTCCTTTGGTCAAGAATGGTAACGTTCTGCTGGTTAGTAATGGCTGGATTTACGCCATCCGCTCCTAATTCTTGCTATTCCACTAGCACCAGCTCCACCCTGTGCTCCAATCGTGTCACCAAGGTAACAAAACTTCTAAATAATTTCGCCATTCAAATATACTTTCTCCGTTGTCTTACACTGACTCCTAAACCAATGAATTTGTGCTCTTTTTGTTCCGATGGTTTCTAACATTGTGCTCTTTTTGTTCCGATGGTTTCTAACATTGTGCTCTTTTTGTTCCGATGGTTTCTAACATTGTGCTCTTTTTGTTCCGATGGTTTCTAACATTGTGCTCTTTTTGTTCCGATGGTTTCTAACATTGTGCTCTTTTTGTTCCGATGGTTTCTAACATTGTGCTCTTTTTGTTCCGATGGTTTCTAACATTGTGCTCTTTTTGTTCCGATGGTTTCTAACATTGTGCTCTTTTTGTTCCGATGGTTTCTAACATTGTGCTCTTTTTGTTCCGATGGTTTCTAACATTGTGCTCTTTTTGTTCCGATGGTTTCTAACATTGTGCTCTTTTTGTTCCGATGGTTTCTAACATTGTGCTCTTTTTGTTTGCAGACAGTAACACCAGGTGTGGTTTACCTTGGAGAAATTCCACATGGATTTTATGAAAACCAGATGAGGGAATTTTTTGCCCAATTTGGAAAAGTCAGACGTCTTCGACTGGCACGCAGTAAAAAGGTTTGCCTTTTTTAATTTTTTTGTTTTTATTTAATTTTAAAAAAAAATCTTTAATACTCTAACCCTTCATTTTTGGATAGATTTAGACTTTGGGGACAGAAGGTAGAAATTATCTTCTTTTTACCTCCTAAAATCCACTTTTTTTTTAAACAACTCCTATGTTTCCATATTGTTTCAGGAGAATGTGCTGTTTTGCTTGCGTTAACAAAAAGCCCAATTCAATTTGCCATTTCTTCGACACAGTGCAATACGGCTTCTGCTTGTCGTATCAGCAAAGATTACAAGGTCATCAGCATAAAGTGCATCTAAAATGATTTAAAATCTTTTCTTAGACGGGAAGTCCTGCGTATAAATTTAAGCTACATCTGATGGGGGGGGGTTACCATTTAGTACCATGAAGTAGTATGAAAGTAAAACCTGGCTAGTGAGGGTTGAGGACATGCGTAGCATGGAGAGAAATGATATGAGAATGATACAATAGATGTGTTATGTGAGTGTCAAAGATAGGTTAGTTTAGAAGTCAATTTCTTAAAACCGTCCAACACGTGCCAGTCTAACGTTAAACCAAATATTATGTTGAGAATCCCATATCTACAGGTTAAATAAAATTTTGTCCTGGGCACAACACTAAACTGCATCGAACACCCTTGGGCAAGGTGTTCACCTTTACCTCGCCTAAAAATTCATCATTCTCAGTCCTTTCTACATTTTTTTTTTTTTTTTGCCTACCCTTAATCCCAACCCTATCAACTATTCGAGCTTTCTCTCCCAACCCTCCTGAGTATAACAAAAAACTTCATTTGGTGATGAAGACATAATTTGGGAGTGTGGAGTCGCCCCCTTTGTTGCCATTACTCTCACTGATGTATTATAGCTTATCGGTGGGTGTATATTATAGCTTATCGGTGGGTGTATATTATAGCTTATCGGTGGGTGTATATTATAGCGTATCGGTGGGTGTATATTATAGCGTATCGGTGGGTGTATATTATAGCGTATCGGTGGGTGTATACATCTTTTATACCCTGTGTTGTCAACGTTATTGTGAACCTGGCTTGTTTTTGTTTTTTGATAAAAATTACTCTGAAACTGGTTGTTCAGTTTTTAACAAGATTTCTTTAAACCAGAAGAACAGAAAAAGACAGGTTATTTATATGCGTGAGAGAGGGCGCAAGTCAGACAGAAAGCCGGATAGCTTGTATTGCGTGCGCGCCCCCCCCCCTCCATTTCTTGCGGAGAGTTGCTAGACGTGTCTTTTTTGCTTGATGAGACACAACTTCGCCTGGAAATCATGTGGTTTGTAACTTTCACCTGGTGTCACTCTCTGGCCCCTTCATCTCTAGACTTTTCCACTCGAACACGACTATTATGTAACACCGGGTCCACTCTGACCTGGTGTTTTAGTACCTGTCATCGATGGGTTAAATAGAATTTGTCTTGGCACAACCCTAAACCACCTCGGACACTTTTGTGTTAGTGTTCACATTTACTCTATTTTAAAATCAATCTTTCCCAACCTTTCTACCTTTTTTTTTTTTTCCCCCCTGCATAACCTATCAACTATTTAAGTGCACCCCCCCCAAAAAAATTTTTGTAGGCTAAATTTTCCTCAGGCTTTCTATCAAACCAACGTAGCCGACTGACTGTTAGGAGTTACCCAGGCTTTTGTATATTCAGCCTCGCCAACAGGGTATCAGAGCTGATATGCTGGGTCTTGACCTGACATTGTATATCCGTCTGATAATTGCTATGTCATTATACTGAAGGCGGACGAGTAAGGACTTGGTTTGGGGCCCAGCACTCACCTCTATACAGCATGCAGCTCCTAACATAGCTACTATACACCCTCCCTCTGGTAGTGAGAGGGAGAGCTCGCAATGTCAAGGCTGCCAAATGATTTTACCCTAATGGTAGAACTAGACTCAACCACCTCCAGCAGTCGACATATTCTCACAATAAGAAAAGGAGTCCGCCACTCCGAGAGTGTCGGTGTCAAAATTCACCTCGGTGCAAGGTCGGCAGTCAAGTGAGTGTGCCAATACAAACACCTACGTTTATACTTAAAATATGCAGTCTCAATTTTACAAATTTAATTTAATAAAAGCACCGATAACCATTTTTACATGCATTTATTAAAAAAGAAATGCAGAGAAATGTCTCTAAAAAACAGTAAAAAAGAAATGCAGAGAAATGTCTCTAAAAAACATTAAAAAAGAAATGCAGAGAAATGTCTCTAAAAACATTAAAAAAGAAATGCAGAGAAATGTCTCTAAAAACATTAAAAAAGAAATGCAGAGAAATGTCTCTTAAAAACATTAAAAAAGAAATGCAGAGAAATGTCTCTAAAACATTAAAAAAAAGAAATGCAGAGAAATGTCTCTAAAAACATTAAAAAGAAATGCAGAGAAATGTCTCTAAAAAACATTAAAAAAAGAAATGCAGAGAAATGTCTCTAAAAACATTAAAAAAGAAATGCAGAGAAAAATCTCTAAAAAGCATTAAAAACGAAATGCAGAGAAATGTCTCTAAAACCATTAAAAAAGAAATACAGAGAAATGTCTCTAAACAACATTAAAAAAAGAAATGCAGAGAAATGTCTCTAAAAAACATTTAAAAAGAAATGCAGAGAAATGTCTCTAAAAACATTAAAAAAGAAATGCAGAGAAATGTCTCTAAAAACATTAAAAAAGAAATGCAGAGAAATGTCTCTACAAAACATTAAAAAAGAAATGCAGAGAAATGTCTCTACAAACATTAAAAAAGAAATGCAGAGAAATGTCTCTAAAAACATTAAAAAAGAAATGCAGAGAAATGTCTCTAAAAAAACATTAAAAAAGAAATGCAGAGAAATGTCTCTAAAAAACATTAAAAAAGAAATGCAGAGAAATGTCTCTAAAAACATTAAAAAAAGAAATGCAGAGAAATGTCTCTAAAAACATTAAAAAAGAAATGCAGAGAAATGTCTCTAAAAACATTAAAAAAGAAATGCAGAGAAATGTCTCTAAAAACCATTAAAAAAGAAATGCAGAGAAATGTCTAAAACATTAAAAAAGAAATGCAGAGAAATGTCTCTAAAACATTAAAAAAGAAATGCAGAGAAATGTCTCTAAAAAACATTAAAAAAGAAATGCAGAGAAATGTCTCTAAAAAACATTAAAAAGTTTCGTTTTTTTTCTTTTTTTTTCAAAGATAATTTTTCCCAAACAAATACAGATTATTATTTCTGGCGATCATAACTAGAGGAAACCCTAAACCCTAACGCCAGCTGTGTGAGTAGTGTTATGCTTTATGGCTCTGAAACATGGGCTGCATCGGCCAGCACTATCAAAAGACTGCAGCGTAACGAAAAAGCCATGATTAGATGGATCTGTCATGTCAGGCCGGAAGACATCACTCTCTTCGAGACTCTTCTCTCTAGGCTTGGTATATGGGAAATAACTGATGTCCTTAAGCTGGGCAGGATGAGATGGCTTGGCTATGTCAAGCAAAGCTCCAGCTGGATCTCCCAGGTCAAAAAATTGAAGGTGTAGTTTTTTTTGTTTTTTAGGGAATTTTTAAGATGAGGATTGATTATTTTGATTGTTTGGACTACTATTCTCATCTTAGATCTTATTCTCACAATGTTTCGACCGATGTAACCTCTGACCTTCTTCAAGTACATCTTGTCGAACTTGGGAATCTGTATGGAATTTCGAACGTAACCGTTTATTTAATCCACAGGGTAGCTTGCTCTCATTCCGTCGGCCATGACAGGGTAGAAATCTTAAGTAATTAGTAATTGTATTTTTAGTATCGCCCGTAGTGAGGATTGAACCTTCAACCTCCAGAAGACTGTCACATAGATCTGATTATTACTTAGCACTTTTATCCATTACACCACATGCCTTTGCTACTCCCCTGGATTAAATAAAAAGATTCTGTTTGAAATTCCGTACACATTCCTGAGTTTGACAAGATGAGCCTGAAGAAGGTCGGAGGTTACATCGGCCGAAACGTTGTGAGAATAACATTCAAGATGAGACAAGTAGTTTTCTTTTATTTACTTATTATTGGTAAATTATCTTGCATTTTATTTTTCATATATTCCGACCAAAGTTACTCTAAAAGAAACATTGTTGAGTAAAAAAAAGGTATTTGTATATGGGCTGTGGAGTCGTTAGGCCAAATACTTCAACTCTGGTATTGGACTGTTTAAAATCTCTGATCTAAGAAATCTTACACGAGTAATTCATATATCATTTTATTTTCCTTTTTGTATAAATTTAAAAAAATGAAAGCAAAAATAATTTCAATGCATCCTGGGCAACGCCGGGAGATACAGCTAATGAAATATTGTTCTATGTGTGATCTTGGTTCCAGCTGCCAGAGAACTAGCGAAAGAACGTACGCTTGTTATGTGACAACAGTTCAAACTCACAACGCTAGCTATATATTTTTTTTGGTTCAGCTATCTAATGCAAGTTGTTTCATGTCTAATTTTCTCTCCCTTTCAGTCTAGCAAAAGACATTTTGATTTTTTAAAAAATTTTTTTACAGAATTTCATTTTTGTTCCTCTTGTATTTTTCAGACTGGTAATTCCAAAGGATTTGCATTCATTGAATTTTCTTGCGAAGAGGTCGCCCAAATTGTGGCTGAAACTATGAACAACTATTTAATGTATGAGAAACTCTTAAAATGTAAGTATTTGCCGCCATTCCTGATGCTGCACATTGCTTCTTAGTGGTATGCTTTTTAAATGAAGTGTAGCTATACTTCACCAGGTGAAATTGTTTATCCTGGTCACAGCACCAAATAAGTAATGTTATACAGGGTGGGCCAAAATAAGGGTCCTATCTTTGAATTTGAATAACTTCCACAAAATAAAAGTTAAACTCACCAAACTTTATGTGTGTGTAGACTGACCCTTCCGAGATTTTTTGAAATAAACAAAACAAATTTTAGCCGAAAAACACTTCTTAAAACTTACAAAAACTAAAGTATTGTTTTTTACACTGTTTTGAGTTTTTTTAAGCAAAAATAATGTTTTCTAAATGAGGGTACGTTCCTTAGGGCTAATACGGCTCATGCTTGCTTCGGAAGGAGTCCTTTACTTATTCTAAAAAAAAAAAAAAAAAAAATCAATAAATAAAAAAGTTATGAATTTTTAAAAATAGGACCCTTATTTTTGCCCACCCTGTATTAGTGTTTACAACTTAATCTGTAATTTTACATCCAATCTGTAACATTTTTATAAAGTTTAGAAGAGGGGCGAAAAAAATGTAATTCTTGTGTGATTGTAACCATACTTACGAGAATCAATCTTTTGTGATCGTGGAATCAGGAATCTGAAACGTAATCCGTGTTTTTTTGTTTTTTTTCTCAATTTAAAACAAAAATTCTTTCGAAGCTTAATAAATTACTGTCCATGTGATTTTGTTTAACATTGTAATGGGACAAGGAGAGAGAGTAGCAACTCGAGTCGGTGTCCCTAATGAACGCTGGTTTAAACAAAGCTGAGTGGCAAAAGATAACTAAATATCAGGGTTTGGTGTACTACATGAAAAGAAACTGGAATCTTAAAGATCTGCATCATTCCAGTAATCATAGTGGCTACCGGATTCATGAAAAAGAATTTAAAAGACTACTTGACAGAATATACCTGGTGAACCAAGTGCAAGAGAGAGAGAGTAAAACAATTACGTTTAAAAGGACGATTAGAATCCTAAAAAAGATCTTTGTTGGAGTTTCTGAAATAATGCATGAATGTCTGGTATCCGATAAAATGCTTCATTCCAAGCAAATACAAAAAGAAAAAAGAAAATTAAAAAAAAAATTAAACATTAATTTTTTTAAAGGTTGTTTTGTTTTTACAAATACTTGGTGGAAATCAGGTGGAGTTTCTGCTCGGGGACGATTGCAAAATTGGATACCAGGGTTGCAGAGTCTGAAGGTATATGGTCCGACTTCTAGAATTCCAAAAATATTCAGTATCTTTCACCATATAGTCACACTGTAAATTTTTTTCTGTTTAGTGATAAACATGACGTGGTCATTTTTTTTAACCTTTCCTAGGTCGAGTGATTCCCGCTGACGAAGTAAAACCCGGACTTTTTATCGGCTGCAATCGTGAGTTCCGACGTCCTATTTCCCACCATGTTGCCCGCAGACGGCACAACAAACCAAAAGACAGAACCCAGCAGTTATCATCAATGAACAAAGTCCTCAAAGGCATCAACAAGAAAAAGGCTAAACTTGAAGCACTCGGTATCCAATACAATCCAAAAGAATTAGTAAGTCAGACATTCTTTCTTCCTAAATAAACGTTTGCTGCAAATAAACGTTTTGCAATACACAGTGAAACCAAGAATGCCGGGAAATCTGTGTTGCACCTGTATTTGTGAAAAAAAATTTTTTTTTTTTTTTTTTTTTTAAGTCAGTTTGGGACATTTTATCCTGCTGAAGGCCGAAAAATCTGGCTCTAACCGTATTCTGCATTCGGAGTCAAATAACTTTATGCAAAATTTTGAAAAAATTAGAAAGCTAATGGAATAACACAAAAGGCAAAATTACTAGATCCTTATATTTTCCACATTTGGCTCGATTTTATTTCTGTCTCTTTCTTCCTTTCTCTCGCTGTCTCTTTCTTTCTCTTTTCCTGTTTTTTTTTTTTCTCTACCTCTTTGTCACATTTTTTCTTTCCTTGCTTTGCCTCCCTTTCCCCTCTCTCTGAAAATGTTAATTTTGCCATGCTTCAAATGATTCATAGTTAGAGGTAGAAGACTTTTATTTCATCAATGAATGTCTTCCTGTTTCCTTTTAAACATATCAGTCGATACTTTCAGTATGAAAAAAAAAAAGGGTAGTGTAGATTAACACTCTTCTTTCCCCCCCCCCCCCAATGAGATTCTACTTTTTTTTTTTCTTTTTTTTAGGCTACTATGAGAGTGAACACCCTGGGCCCCCTAGTTTGGGAAATTTGTGGGTGCTGTATCAATCATTTAAAAAAATTTACATCGGGGTAGACATAGCTAGTTACAAAGTAAAGCGTATTTTTCTTTTTATTTGAGTAAAGTGCTAACGCACACCCCACAGAATTTAAAAGCAAACATAAAGTATAACCATAAGTCGATACTTTCAGTATGAAAACAAAACGGAATAGTATATTAACAACGTTTGCTACCAAATAAGATTCTTTTTCTTTTTTTTTTAATCAATTATGTGTGAAAAACCTGAAGAAACAAACAACTATTTTAGAATGATGGATCAGTTTCACATAAGATTTTAATGTAAAATTATCTCTTGTTTCTGGGCCATTCTAGTATTTTAGGGCAGTTAACTATTTTATTTTTATTTTTTTGCTACAAGAGATAAATTCTGCATTTTTTTTGGAGGGGGGAGGAGGGGGGGTCTACCTTTTTAGATGATTATGTGTAGTTTTATTAGATTTTTTTTTGTTGGGAGGAATCTTGCCACTTGGACTTAGGGTTAAGGAAAGAGTTTTTTTTGGGGGGGGGGGGGCTTACCACTCTGACTTAGAGTTAGTGGTAGGGTAAGTAATTATTTTTTACTAACTTTTCAGCATGAAAAAATGTGCACACAGAATTTATCTCCGATAGCAAAAAAAACTGTCCTAAAAAACTTGAATGACCCTAAACAGGGGATCTTATACTTAAATGTCACACGCACGGATAAGGGGTACAAGTTAGGGAGGGGGAGAAAGTCTGGCAAGTTGGGACATTCATCTCGATTTCAAATTTTTTTTTTTGTCATTGTTCATTCATGTCCCTGATGTCTTCATGTATTAAAATTCCATTTAAATTTTGCCTATCTATATAACAATTTATCAATGGAATAATTTTTTTTTTTTTTTCTTTTAGGAAACTTCCTTACAGAATCAAATTAAGAAATTGAAAGTTCGAAAATTCATACCAAACCCGGCCGCTGCAGAGTCATCATAAAATTCTTTTTATTTTTTCCGTATATATAAATGTATATTTCAAAAAAAAAAAGAAAAACTTTTCTGTTCTCCTCAGGGCAGCTTTTCTGAAACTTCAGACAGAATGAGCTATTCAATAAAGGACGTTTAACAAAACAAATGTATTTTCTGGGTTTTTTTTCTGAATTAAAATTTATTTTAAATAAAATAAATTTTATACGCAACTCATGAAAGAACAAATTTCTTTGATAGTTTTTTTTTCTGTCAGGCCATTTACTTTGCAATGTTTATGTGGTGTCTAGCATGACGTCACATTCGAGAAAAAGGTGTTTTATGATATTTTTTTTAAATATTTCGGTCACTGATGGAATGGGTATGATTTAAGTCCCAGAACATGCAGTGAAGCCGGTTTATAACTGATGATCGACCTCAGAGTATTTACAAGATGTAATTTATAATTGTGTATGTGTAAATATATATTGGGTTGGCAAGTAAATTCACGCTTCTTTTTTTTTTTTTTTTTCTTTTTGGATATATTGTTTTTAAATTTTTGATTTTTTTTTTTTTTTTTTTTTTTTTTTTTTTTTTTTTTACAAGTTAATTTAAGTTTTTCTGTTTATTTTCAGACAGTTAAATGTAATTTTAATTATTAAAGAATGAACATTTTTGATTTCTACCAACAAGGTATTGAAAATTTTGAACGTTCGGAAGTTGTAAACAACAAGGAAGAATTTGGATTATTTGGATGACTATTCTCATCTTGGATTTTATTCTCACGTTTCGGACCAATGTAACCTCAAACCTTCTTCAGGTGCATCTTGTCAAACTTTGGAATCTGTACGGAACATTTTATTTAATCCATCGGGGGGGGGGGGGTAGCTTGTTCTCGTTCTCTCAGCCATGACCGGGTAGAAGTCTTAAATAATTTGTAATTGTATTCTTAGTATCGCCCGGACTGAGGATTGAACCTTCTTCTTCCAGAAGACTGTCATTTAGAACTCATTATCACTTAGTACTTTATCCGTTGCGCAGACAATTCTAGTATGAATTTGAGAAATCTTTTAGTTTTACTACTTTTATATATATATATAATTAATGATTCTAATATTGTATTAAATTCTATACGAGGTCTACTTACTCACCAAAGTTTGTATGAAATATAAGAAGGGATTGTCTGAAAAACTTCAAAGAATATATAATCCATATGACATCGGGACAGTATTCAGAAGCGACTCTCCGAAAGCATCTTGTGCAAGTCATCAAGCCTCTCACGGAAAAAGTCATGACCAAGAACTGTGTGTATGCAATTCCATGTAAGTGCGGAAAAATATACAAAGGTGAGACATGTCGCCCGCTAAAAGTAAGGTTGGAAGAACACCAGAAAGCCATAATACATGGAGATGTTGAAAAGTCGGGTACGACTTTCACATAGGTAAGGGAAACCATCTACCCTTATGGGACGAAGTAAAAATTATAGATAGAGAAGAATGGTGGAGAGTAAGACAACTGAAAGGGGGCAGTGCATATGTTGGGCGACAATGACCTCCTAAGTAGACATGATATAGAATTTACTAGAATATGAGAACCATAAATAATAGATTAGATTAGCCGTGGGGCTAAAACTTGAATTCTATATGAGATACAAATAAATCCGAGTGTTACATCAAGATTCTCGTCTACCTCTCAAATGTTAAGTTAGTAAAGCCGTGAAGAACACTAATTTTCTTAATTAACCGCTTAACTATGTTATGGTTTATCTTTGTTGTGGTCTTCTGGGTGTTGGCGGATTCCAGGACTAGAATTCATCTAGTCTGGTGGAGTATCCAGCTAAATGCGTAATTTACTCCTCTCCAGGAGTTAGGCACAAGGCCAGTTTTTATCCTACTCCCACAAGTAAGATGTGACCCAAGCTCGGGTCGGAAAGTGGGGGTTGAAAAGCCAGCGCCCGAGAGGTGAGCACTCTGACCATCAAAAATTGCCTGGGCAGCCCCGTCGGCATTCCCCGGTAGGGGCGCCTCAAGCAGTAAGCAATTAACTTACTCCTCCCCAAAGAGGGGAGGCAAAGCCTAGGAGGGTGGACCTCCTAGAACTGCACAGGACATACCCATAGACCGGCGTAAATCAAGCCCCGAAGGCCAAGACAATACCAGTCTATAGGGTGCAGTATCCATCGGAACAGATACTACACTTTGATCTCGACCTAAATGCTGTTACTTGACGTAACATTATTTGGAAAAGATGCACCAATCCCTGTATGAACCAGTATATATCCGTGTTGAGTGGATCTTATTTGGTCTTCGAATACTATGTTATTTTGAATATTTGTTCAGGGTTTACTCGTAGGGGGAAGCATCCTCATGTCAGTTTATCCTCACAACCCCTTGTACAGAGAGACCGAAGACACTCGAGGATGGTGTCTAGTAGGCATAACATATATAGGTGTTAAGTAATAAGCAGTGACACTCTTCTGAGGGTTAAAGGTTCAATCCTTACTATAGACGATACCAAGAATATAATTACGAATTACTTGGCTGCTGGAACAAGAACAAACTAACCCGTGGATTAAATAAAGGGTTTCGTTCGAAATTTCGTATAGATTTCCGAGTTTAACTAGATAACTGAAGAAGGTCAGAGGTTACATCATCCAAAACGTTCTAAGAATAACATCGAAGATGAGAACAGTACTTCAAATAATACAAATTATCAATCCTCATCTCAAAAATTCCGAAACATAAGAGAGAATACATTATTGATTAATTGTTATTTTTTATTAAAAAATGGTGGGACTTAGTTACCTACCGAAGATAAGTTTGTAAATATCAGCGAGAAATAAAAGTAAATTTCGAACAGGAAATTTGCATGTTTTTTTTTAAGGTAACTCGCACCTGCATAGTTTTTCAGTTTCTAAACTTTTTGTAAGTGTTCGATTTTTTTTTTTTTTTTTTTTTTTTTTTTTTTCTCCAGAATTTGTATTGTAGCTTCATAGGCTTGTAAAAGCAAAATACACGACCATGTTAGACCAGAAGTTTCACTATAGTGCAAATTATTATTAAATAAAAAGAGAACTTTAAAACAGTTTCAATAAGTTAAAAGTGTACAGATCGGTTAACAATAAAATTTGACTACGTTTGGTGACAGTTATTAGTTGTATTTTTGTTAATTTTCGATTTTTTTTTAGTTGTTCAACATAATTGCATCTGCCCTACAAATCAAGTAAATTATGGCAGCCATCTTGGATCACTTTTTTTTTTTTTTTTTACGAGCCTTTTAGACTACGATATAAATTCTGAAAAAAAACAAACACTTACAAAAACTATGCAGGTTGATAGAAAATTTTATTTTCTTGAGTTATTTGTTGTGAATTTGTTTTATTTTTACCCCCCCCCCTTTTTTTTATATTATCAATCCTCATCTAAAAAAATTCCGAAACAAAGAATAAATATAAAACAATTTTAAAATATAAAATAAATTTTTTTTATTAAACACTCAAAAGTCGCACAATATTACAAATTTCGGTATTGCTTGTTTTTCCAATTTACTCGCAGCTTGACGGTTGATATAAACAACAAAGTGACGAAGATAACAAAGGTTCAAGGTAAAGTTATAGTAAGTTTCAAAAATATTTCCTTCAAAAGCACAAAAAAGCAACTAAATCTTAGAAATTGATGTTTGCCAAAAGACACGTTCCTTAATTCCGCTTGAAGTGTCGATGGACAAGAATAGATACAATAATGACAAGAAACAAAAGAAAAAGTGCCACGCCCGGAACGATCGTACTAATAATCTCTGTCGACTGAGACACTAAATCTTCCTCATCCAACACCAACATTTTCATGTTGGTACCATTTTTCAGTGAACTCTGTCCTTCGCCTGCTAACATGGCCGAACGCCGGATGCGAACGGTACTGTTTGATGGACCAATCACATACAACACTTGAAGGAACCACTGATGTCCAGAATTAATCTGTTTAAAAAGAAAAAAAATTTTTTTAATCATTATTTTTATTATATTGACAACAAGCATCATCATAGCATTGTCTGTTTTACATGCTGGCATATATCGGACGGATTTTAGAAATTGACTATCTCTGGCCAGGTCTTTATTTATCCCTCTTTCTCCCAAGTCAACGTGGCCATACTATCAAAGTTTACTCTTCTGCACGCATCTTCCTATACTGTCTAGATTTAATCTTCCTCTAAGGTCATCAGAACTTATATCGTGATCATCATATTCGGTTTAAAGTCTGTTTTACGTGCTGCCATGTGTTCAACAGATTTTAGAAATTGACTTCCAAATTAAATTATCTCTGGCCAGGTCTTTATTTATCCCTTTTTCTCTCAAGTCCATCCTTATCACTTCCTCCCATGTTTTTCTTTTTTTTCTCTTGCCAACTGACTCAGCTACCTCAATTGTTCTACATCTACTAACCCAAGAACTTTCATCCATTCTTTTAAAGTGATCATTCCATCAAAGTGACCATTCTTTCTTTTTCGCTCTCCCCATCTCTTTCTAAGAGTCGAATGTAGGTCAGCTCCTTATCAAAAAGGGAGAAGGGAGAGTAATAAACAACAAAATCGTGAATACAGAAAAAGTGTATCTTCTTAATTTTTTTCCCGGTGTTTATGAGGACAGTAGGAATAGATGGAAGTAAGAGGGTAAAAATCCCTCCTGCTTCCTTTATTTATGACTAATAAAAATTCAAATATTGATCAGGATTAAATTGGTGAAATCGACTGAAAATACAAACAGATTTTTTAACAACACAAACCCATATTTGCCCCTTAAAACACTGACAGAACAGATATTTTCTATTAATCATAAAAAAATGATGATGGGAAACATCTAACTTTACTTTATATATAAGATGACTATGTCTACCTTATACAATGGATCAACTGGCATTTCAAATCCATCAACTCCTGGCAGTTGTTTCAAGCTTTGGTATTTCGAATTGTCATCAACAAATTCGGCCCCAAATTTCATGTCTTCTGTGTCCATCTTAAATCTTTCTGTGCGGTCACGGTCCTGTTCAAAATAGAAATAAAAATATTCCAGGAAATAAAAGAAATGCTAATAATTAATAACAAGAACCGCTTTTCTTAATATGTGTGCTTTCAAGTTGATCATTTTAGGGTCTAACAAAAAAATAATACAAAAATTATTGAGTAGAATTTTAGGGGCTTCTTTAGATACGTGGCCGAGACGAAATATGAAAGGGGGAGATAATTCAAACTTTTTCAAACAAAATGTGACAAATTCAAACAAATATGCCCCAAATACTATTGGGCAGGTAACCTAAAGGACCTTTTCAGGGACACCAGACCAGAAGAAATAATAAATTTCCTAAAATATGTTAATCTCCTTAACAAAATATAACAAATAAAACAAAAAATTATAAAAACCCGTACCCTAAAAACAAAAACAACAAGCCGCGCATGCGTGGTCTCCCTCTGTATGTGACTCGATGTGGCAAGTGTAAAATGCAATAAATTTGGGCAATTTGGGGCATTTTTGACCCCCTGGGGGCGCAAACCAGAATTTTTCTGAGGTCAAGGATGCTCATTTTATATCCAGAACAATTGCTTCTACATTTTGGCCAAGTTTCAGAAAAATTGAATGGATGGATCAAACGTTATGGTCATTTTTTGCCATTTTGGGGGCTTTTGACCCCCTGGGGCGCGAACCAGATTTTTTCCAAGGTCAGCGATACTTATTTAGGAACAATTGCCTCCACATTTTGGGGCAAAAAATTACATTTTTTGCCATTTCGGGGCCTTTTGACCCCCTGGGGGGCTAACCAGATTTTTTTTCAAAAATCTGAGAATGTCACTTTCTAACCTGATCAAAATTAGAACTTCATGCAAAATTTCAGAGAAATTCAATGGATGGTTGCGGAGAAAAATCCGGACGGACGGACGGACATGCCTCAAAACATAAGTCCCCCGATTTTATAAATCGGGGGACCAATTAAACCTTTGGTGTTTTTTTAGAGACGTGGCCGAGACGAAATATGAAAGGGGGAGATAATTCAAACCTCTTTTTTTTTTTTAGGGGGAGGCGGAATCAAATCTGATTTCTTACAAAATGGATACAAACGATTTGAACTTAGAAGACTTGTTTTTACTTAGAGATAATTGCAAAATAATCGATTTTTTGCAAGCACACAGACTTATTTCAGGTGCCGAGACCTGTATCTGTGGCGCTGAGATGAGACTTATCCCCTACGCAACTAAAAGCGATGGATTTGTGTGGCGATGCCCAAATTTGACATGTAGGAAGAAGGTGTCCATTAGACGAGGAAGTAACCCAAACCTTAACACTAACCCTAACACTAACCCTTTATTTATTTGGTGCTTATTTACAACAGGGTCCCTGTAGAAAATTATTTTCATGTAAAATCAGTATTTTGTACTTACTCAGTCAGAGTTTCTCACTCACGGTACGAAAAAGAATTTAAAAATATCAAGTAGAACTTTAATTAGAACGATTTTTCCATTTCGATGTACAACGGCTATTCGCCGACATTTTGCGTGTGAGCGATCGATGGAATAGCCACTCCGTTGTTATTGTTAGAATTTAAAAAAGAAAGAAACACATATGCAATAATAATAAAATATATATTTATTAAATTAAAAAAATGAAAATTAAATATTTATTTTTTATTTCTTCACCGGGGTACTTTCCACGATATAATTTTATAGATTAATAAAATGTACATTTATTGCTTTCTTGTTTTGTTATTATTTCGCGACACTTACCTGCCCTTGGTTATCTATTCCATCAATCGGCCACAAACAAAATGTTGACGAATAGACGTTGTACATCGCCCTTATGGAAATGGAAAAATCGTTCTAATTAAAGTTTTACTTGATATTTTAAAATTCTTTTGAGTACCGTGAGTGAGAAACTATGCCTGAGTAAGTACAAAATACTGATTTTACATGAAAACAATTTTTTCCAGGGACCCTGTTGTAAATAAGCACCATTTATTTATTTAATGTTTAATTTATTTCAATAAATTTATTTAATTTTAAAAAGTTTGAATTATCTCCCCCTTTCATATTTCTGCCGGCCTCGGCTACGTCTCGCCACGTCTCTAAAGAAGCACCCCATCATTATTTTTTCCCTTTGGTTCATCTTTTTTTTTGTTTGGTTTTTTGTTTTACTTTAATTTAGGGAAAGTAATTACGTAGTTTACGGACCCATGTAATCTTATTAGTAGCTAAAAATTTGTATTTTTATTTTTTTAACGATTATGCCATGCTGAATGTATTGGCGTTAAAATCAATTTAGTTTTACGTATGAAATAGGAAAGGGGAAAAAACAACACTTTTAAATTAGTAAATTAGCCAAAACACTGACATAAATCCACCGAGGATGTTCTGTAAGGTAGTCGATCTTGGAACGGAGACTGGTTAATACGAAGCGAAAAAAAGTAAAGTATTAAAAAAAACAAATACAATTTTTTAGCTATTGCATATTGTTTTTCTGATAAAATTCCATGGGTCGGGAAACTACACGATTACCTTATGGAACTTTCTTTTTATTTCGTCTGGTTTTATTGGGTTTAAAAAAATTTTTTGGTGCTTCTGCTGTTTCACAATGACATGTTAGGCCTCTCTAAAAAAAAGGTGCTATTTTACTTATAGGCCGATCAAGTTAATTGTGTTCATGTAAAAGCATTATTTTGTACTTACTCAGTCATATTTTATCTCTCACGCCCCGAAAAAGAATTTTAAAATATCAAGCAGAACTTTAATTAAAACGATTTTTCCATTTCCATAAGGGTTATATGAAATGGCGAGTCTGCGATTTTCGGAGTGGCCGGTTAGCTAACTAAGGGCAGATAAGTGTCGCGAAAAGTTACCATGTAAATATGAAAAAAGAAAAAAACCCAAGAAAATTATATCGTGGAAAGTATCCCGGTGAACAAAGTAAAAATAATTATTTAATTTTCTATTTTTTAATTTAATAAATCTATATTTTATTATTATTGCTTATGTGTTTCTTTCTTTTTATAATCCTAACAATAAAAACGGAGTTAATGCCCTTGTCTATTCTACCGACTGCTCACAGCCCAAAATGTCGGCTCGGGCACAAATACAGGTTTAACATCGAAATGGAAAAATCGTTCTAATTAAAGTTCTGCTTGATATTTTAAAATTCTTTTTCGGGGCGTGAGAGATAAAATGTGACTGAGTAAGTACAAAATAATGCTTTTACATGAACACAATTAACTTGATCGGCCTATAAGTAAAATAGCACCAAAAAAAAATAGCTGAAGAAATGTATAAACTTTGTTGGTAGCTGAAAAGAAGACTATACACCAAAAGTTACGCAAATTCATCCAGTATTTATTAAATTTAAAATCAAAAAACGATTTTATCTATATGTCGCCATTTTTCTAATATTTTGACTTTTTTCCGAAAGTTATCTCACCTACTTCGTAAGCTGAAATGTCTACCGATACGCAAGATCGTTTTTTTTTCTTTCTTTTTCTTATAATTTAATAAATACTGGATGATTTTGCGTAATTTTTTCTGTACAATCTTATTTTCAGCTAACACGTAAGTAAATTACAAAGTTTACACATTTAAAAAAAATATTTTAATGTCATTGTCAAACAGCAGAAGCACCGTTTTTTTTTTTCTGACAACGCGCCATTTTTCACATTTTTAGTGGTAAAAAAGATCGTCTGCTTTCTCTCTGTGGTGTAAATGAGGAAAAAGAAGAGAAAACAAGAACGACCGACCGCGTTTTTGCGTGGCTTACCTCGTGTGAAGAAGAAGGAAACAAGAATGGCCGACTTGTTTCTTTAAATGCCTACAGGGTGACTACGAGGTATGCAAATGAGATGCTCCTGATTGGAAATGGAAGAGATAAAAGAGGAGTGATTGAGGGAGGAGGCAGAGGGAAGTTAGATTGCGAACAGAGAAGTTTGATCATAGGAGAAAAGTCGGATCCGTAGAGAGTGAAGAAAAACGTTGCAGAAATTCGTTTCGGAGTGGATAGAAAGCGGAAGTACGGCCAGCAGTGTCGCGTATATCACAAGCTATTTCGACGCATCGAGCAAATTACCATGGCTGAGTGGAGACTGAGCACTCACATGCTGAGACCCTTTACTGGGGAGGGTGACCTGATTAAGTGGCTGGAGAAATTAAAGATGGTGGCGAAGCTGCAAAAGATAGAAGATGTGGTCACCCTGCTGCCGCTATACTTAGAGGGGGAAGCCCTCACGATTTACCAGCAGATGCGAGATGAAGACAAGGAAGACCTTGCCTCAGTGGAGCAAAGGCTGAAATTGGCCTTCGCTGAGGGCCCATTCGAAGCACTTGGTAAGCTTTCCAGTTTGAGGTGGACCGGCGAGTCGGTTGACGTCTTTGCGGCAGAGATCAGGAGACTGGCAGGGTTGGCTGGTTACGTGGGGAGGAGCCTGGAGATGACGGTAAAGCTGTACCTAGTTAACGGCTTCCCAGAGGAAATCTCTACGAACATGCAGAGAATCACTGGGATCCATACTATGGAAGTGGACGATCTCTTGGTTCACGCCAGAGTCCTAGTGAAAAATGTTAAAAGCCCAATCGTGGCTGCAGCTGTGGGTGGAAATATGTGCATGAGGCCTCACTTGAATGAGAGGCAGCCGGCGAGGCGACAGGAGGGGAGACCTGCAATCAAGTGCTTCCGGTGCCAGGGCCCTCATCTGATCAAGGACTGCAAAGAGCCGAGACCGGGGATCACGTGCTACCGATGTGGACAAGTGGGGCACCTTAGCCGCTATTGTGTTGCTGCACGGCACCAGGGAAACGAGTGAAGGGGAGCTATTGCGCCAGTGGTTACCCCTTCTGTGCGGAGATGGCGCATGATGGAACGTTGCCTCGGTTACCGGTAGTAGTCAATGGGAAGAAAGCCATAGCCCTTGTCGACACAGGCTGTACTACAACGTTGTTAGCGAGGAATGTCGCTAGGTCATGGAGCGGAACCAGGACTATTAGGACCGTGGATGGCAGGGATGTGAAGTGCCTAGGTGAGACGACAGCGGAAGTAATGGTGCAAGGGGTGTCCATTGGACTGCGAGCCTTAGTGTTGAATCATCTGGTCGGTGGTGTTGACGTGATTATAGGTATGAGTGCAATTAACCGACTGGGGGGCGCCACGTTACGAGGGAGCCAAGTGACGTTCGGACGTCTCGGCGCAGTGGGGATGGCAGGAGTGGAAGGTGATAGAACCATCAGAATACCAAAACCGGAGGTTTGCTGCATTGAGGACAAAGATTTCCTGGCAAAGTTTGATGGCGTGAGGTGGACGGTGGAATGGAAATGGATCTCCGGACCCCCGGAACTACAGAATAAAGTGGGCTGCTACGAAAACACCCTGCGAGGAGAAATAAGAAAAGGATTTGAGGAAGAAGTGGAGAGGTGGATAAAAGAAGGAATTCTGAAACCGTGGACAGGGGAAGAAAAAGGAGTGTTGCCACTACTGGCGGTTGTTCAGCCTACAAAAAACAAGATTAGGCCCGTACTGGACTTCAGAGAATTGAACAGACACGTAGCCTGCCACACTGGAACGGGGATCGACGTATGTGAGGAGGTCATGAGGAAATGGAGAAGAATGGGACGGGCCACAAAAATTGTCGATCTGAAATCGGCATATCTGCAGATCCATGTAGATGAAAAACTCTGGCAGTACCAGCTGGTCCGGTACAAGGGGCGAGTGTATTGTCTGACGAGGTTAGGCTTTGGGCTGAGTTCAGCCCCCAAAATTATGACTGCCGTGCTGAAGACAGTGCTGAGCAAAGACCGTTCAGTGGAGGAGGCCACTAGTTCGTACATTGACGACATTCTGGTGGAGGAGGCAGAGGTGACAGCGGAGAAAGTAAGAAGCCATGTCGAGAAGTATGGGTTAACTGCAAAACCGGCGGAGGCCCTGGATGGAGGACGAGTGCTGGGGTTGAAACTAAGGCGAGATGGAAAAGAAAGCCTTGTCTTCGAACGAGGGAGTGTAATACCCGAAGTCGGATCTGAGCTGACGAAGCGAGAACTTTTCTCAGTCTGCGGGAGGCTGGTCGGGCACTATCCTATCGCTGGCTGGCTCAGGATAGCATGTAGTTTTATTAAACGACTAGCAGGCACTGCTGGCTGGGAGGGCCGTGTAACGAAGGAGGTTATGAACATGCTGCAAGATATCATTGCGAGGGTGAGGAATGAGGACCCAGTGAAAGGGGACTGGTATGTCAGCAGCGGAGATGCGGGTGTGATTTGGTGTGATGCCAGTAACCTGGCGTTGGGCGTCGTACTAGAGATGGGAGGCGTAACTGTGGAGGATGCGGCATGGCTAAGAAAAACCAACGACTTCTCCCATATCAACGTAGCAGAACTAGATGCCGTTATGAAAGGACTCAATCTGGCCCTGAAGTGGGGATTGAAAATAATTGAAATTAAAACCGATTCGGCAACGGCAGCATCGTGGATTCGGTCGGCAGTAACTGGCGATAAGAGAGTTAAGACCAAAGGTGCTGCGGAAATGCTGATCAAGCGCAGACTCGGAGCGCTCGCCGATCTAATAGCGGAGTTCCAGTTAAGAGTATCTGTCGTGTTGGTCCCATCAGAAAAAAACAAGGCGGATTCGATGACACGCGTGAAGAAGGCCTGGCTGCAGGAGGGAAAGGAGGTCTCCTCGGTATGCTATGCAGGGGAAGAAGTCAAGGAGTCACACGAAATGCACCACTTTGGTCGGGAACGAACGTTATTCCTAGCCAGAGAGGTTTACCCGGAGACCACCGAGGAGGAGGTTAGGGAAGTGGTGGAGAACTGTCGAGAGTGCCAATCAATTGACCCTAGACCGTCCAGACACGAAACAGGACAGTTGCACGTTGCGGAGGACTGGAAGCGATTGGCTATTGATGTGACGCACTATCGCCACAAATTGTATCTCTCGATGGTCGACTGTGGACCGGGAAGGTTTGCCATCTGGAGAGAAATCAGGGCAGAAGCGGCATGGGCGATCGGAGGGGTCATCGAGGAGATATTTTTGGAGAGAGGGCCGGTTGAGGAACTCTTGATGGACAATGGGCCCGCTTTCCGATCTGAAGCCTTTAAAGGGGTATGCGATAAGTGGGGAGTAAGGCAATTTTTTAGAGCAGCGTATCGGCCGAGTGGCAACGGAATAGTGGAGAGGAATCATCGCACCATTAAAGCCGCTGCGGAAAAAAGCAACGTATCACCCATAGAGGCGGTGTTTTGGTACAACATCTCGCCAAAAACCAAACAAGACGACACAACTGTCCCTCATAGGGCCGTTTTCACATATAAGTGGCGGCACCCGTGCAACAAAACAGCAGGAATCGAGAGTGAGGAAGCCACTATCAAAGTAGGTGAAGAGGTATGGGTGAAACCCCCTAATGCACAGTGTACCACTCGTTGGAAAAAAGGGGTCGTAACGGGATTGCGGTCGAAGAACAATGTGATGGTGAACGGCGTTCCCCGGCATATCCTAGACCTGCGTCGCATGACACTGCCGGTACGCAGTGAGGGCAGTAAAGAAGAGGAAATCGAGGGCCACCGAGAAGCAAATGATGCGACTCTACCTGACTTAGACCCACGTTGTAGTGAACCTGAAAATGTTAACCCCCAAGAAGTTGTTCCCCAGAGGCCTCGACGTGAGAGGAGGCGGCCTGCTTGGATGGAGGATTACGAAGTATCCTATTGATCTCGAAGATCAAGGGGGGCGTGTGGTGTAAATGAGGAAAAAGAAGAGAAAACAAGAACGACCGACCGCGTTTTTGCGTGGCTTACCTCGTGTGAAGAAGAAGGAAACAAGAATGGCCGACTTGTTTCTTTAAATGCCTACAGGGTGACTACGAGGTATGCAAATGAGATGCTCCTGATTGGAAATGGAAGAGATAAAAGAGGAGTGATTGAGGGAGGAGGCAGAGGGAAGTTAGATTGCGAACAGAGAAGTTTGATCATAGGAGAAAAGTCGGATCCGTAGAGAGTGAAGAAAAACGTTGCAGAAATTCGTTTCGGAGTGGATAGAAAGCGGAAGTACGGCCAGCAGTGTCGCGTATATCACACTCTCAAATAAAGTTATTGTCACATTATTTTTAAAAAATACTTAATTGCCTCCCTTTGATCGTACATTTTTAAAATATTAACTTTTATACTCGATTGACAGACTCAGCGTTCTTCATTTTTGTTTCGCTTTTATCTGTTTTTTTTTTTTTTTT